>OZ021722.1:7855600-9055600 GCA_963978545.1 Linyphia triangularis | reverse complement strand
ACTTTATATTATTGCCTTAAAAGTAACTACTTGCTTTAAGCCTAATACTATACCCCTTTACTCCATTCACAAAATTTGAGTTTAAAAGAAGTAAACAAAATACTAATTTTACCTGCAATTTGAATAAGCAATAAAAAATTTCAGTAAATACAGTCAAGTCACTGGAATGTAATTTTATTAAAAAATTTTGAACTGCAGGCAAAAGTTTTAAGTAGACAATATATGGTATGAAGCTGTACACAAATATTTTTACTTTTGGCAGTCATGTAAAACAAATTATTGAAACAAAATAAAGTGGATGAAATAAAGTTTATGCATCATACTACCATATACAATTTTAAAAACTATGAATATATTATAGAAACTTCTAAAATTTGTAACAATATATTTTGACTACCCATTTTACCCCACCTTACCCTAGGATTATAAGGCAGATTAAATGCATTAAATTATGTGCAGTTATTTTGTTTAAGCAAATTGACTGTTGAAATTACAGGCTAGAGACTTCAAGGGTCCTTGTTAAAATAATAATAATAAAAAAACTTGAGAATTTATTACCATTTTCTTACAAAATTTCTTTAAATATGTTTCTGAAAGCTTTCCGCCAAAAAGTAGAATTCTACCTTTTTTAACTTTTTTATTCCTTATGGTTGATTCTGAAATGAAAAAAAGTTTGAAAGGCATGTTGAGAATTAACAAATGGATTTTGTTTAGATTTATCGAAAATTACCAGTTTTCCTGACTAATATTAAAATCCTAATCTAGTATCTGTAAGCTCTAATTTATTAATCCAAATGTTTTTGTATTCAACTTCCTCTCCTGTTTATATGTCAAATTATGCAATCGATTTTCTAAAATAAAACTCTAAGCAAATAACCTTAAATGCATATTTATTATGGAATTTTTTTACATGGCTTAATTTATTTATGTGGAATCTGCTAACTTGTTACTTTTATTGTTTAAAAATTTTCCACTGGTTTACATATGCACAAAGTTTTCACTTTTACTACGGTGGCGAGAGACTCAGTGGATGAACTCAATGTATAGGAGAAGGCGGATTGGTCCAAGATTTTCGGACACCACTTTTTAATGATGTGCCTACTGAATTCGTAACATGCAATAAATTTTTCTCAAACTGTTTGTATTATGTAACAAGACAGGGTTAACATTCACCTGGGAAACTTGGAATTGTCAGGGAAAATGAAAATGCCTAAAAAAGGTCTGGAAAAATGTCAGGGAAAACTTTAAAAATATATATATATTCTGGAAAAGTCAGGGGATTTCATTCAGATTCAAGTTTTCTTCCTAGAAGATCAGTAGGTTTTTTTTCAGAGCGCACATCTGCGTTTTGAAAATTTTATATTTCATGTGATATTTTCTTATAACAACGTGTAAAAAGCACCTGCTGAAAGCGAATAGATTGAAAAACGGGTGAAAATCTTTCGCTTTTATGCCAATCTCTGCCTTTTTTTCTTTTTTTTCTGAGAATTTTTACTTTTTTTTTAGAATTTTATTGTTTTTAATGGTATTTGAAGGACTTCATAAGACTAAACTTGCCTAAAACACCCCTCAAAAGAAATCTCTAGCTGCTCCACTGTTCTGTACACACATTAGTTTACAAATATATTCTTATTCAGCTATTTGTGTAGTTCAAAATAACGCTGCCTATATATTTTCCTCTTTTTTTATATTTTAATTCTTTCCACCCCTGGGAAAAATAAAGGGAGCTGCACAAATTGCTATTTCTACCATCTAATCAATTATCTTCGTGTGCAAGTACATCAGTGTTTGGTGACACAAATCGCAAACATTTTACAGTTCCGCAAAAAAGCGTATTTCCGTGGGTTGTTTTTTTAAACAAAAGTTTGATTAATTGATAAAAGTGCACATTAAAATATCGTAAACAAATTTCTGTATAATCCTTCTTTAAAATTACAATTTTAACTGCAATCGTATGCTAAGAAAAAATATTTACTTCGGATTGAAATGAAACCTGGATTTAAAAAAACTGTCTGAAAAACCTGGAAAAGTACTTTTGTTTTGCATTTTGAGTGTCAACCCTGGCAAAGTTATTTGTATAAAAGTAATTCAGAAGCATTTTATGGGATAAAATAAGAGCTCTAACCAGTTAATTACTGACAGATAGGCTTTTATGATATTGCACTAAAATAAAGAAAGCAAATTTTAATAATTCTAGATAATAATTAATGAAAAAAGAGCCTATACCAGAAATCTCATCATTACAAAATTACTTACTCCAATATCATACAATATTGTAAAATACGTATTTTTATGAAATTGCACTTAACATCTGCAAAGCCTATTTGATTCTAATTTGGGAGAGAGGGATGGATAGTGTCAGTATGCTTTTATTAATATTGTGTTTACTTTTTATTTATTTATTTTTTTTTTTCTTAGATTTTTCAGAACATAACGAGATGTCCTTTTCACGCAATATTTTATTTTGGAAAAAGACATTTGTACAGATTTTTGGAGTGGGGGGGGAGAGGGAATGATACCTTTGCCCCTTCTATTGGAGGAGCACGGGGGCTATCGCCCCCTCTGCCCTCTTGCAGTCGTCGCCTATACTGGCTTCTATTTGGGCAACTACATGCAGAATCATTACTTATCATATTCCATCAACCATTGACGACCCTTATGGTGTATCATTAAAAAACATGCTAAATGCCTCTACTACACCCGTTATGTAACTTATCACTCGCATATCACTAAGTTTCCTACTGAAATTTCAAGGAGAACTTGGTTAAAATATCTTGAGAGTTGTTAATTTAAATATATTCCAAGTGTTGTCAAATTTAACATTCAGCTTTGGTAGTAAATTCTTTATGATTAATTTATACTGATTTGTATTTTTTTTTTTTTTTTTTTTTTGTAAAATATAGAACAACAGTAAAGTTGTTACTTTCAAAATTGTTTCTCAATATAGCAACAATCTGTAGGAATGCAATTGTAAGGAAAGGTGGATTTGCTTGTTCAAATATATATATATATATATAAAATCTTTTTCAAAAATCTTTATACTTACTATAAAGGGAGATATATACAATATAATCAAGACTAATTATACTATTACTAGCTAAATACCCGTGCTTCGCTACGAAATTTTAACATGTGCAATATTTTAGCTAGCCGTGAGGCCTCGCGTTGCGGAAATCTGTCATTCGTGTATAGGACCCAGTTTTTGCCGCTTCACTCGCAGGAATGTTCATCTTTACACAAAATCGAGCTCGCTTCGTTTGCTGAAAAGTTCGTGGACACATAAACACAGGCTTATTTCACTCGTTAAAAGGTTCTTTGCTATGCAAGCATAGGATCGCTTCGCTTGCTGAAAGGTTCATTGCTACGTAAGCATAAGCTCGCTTCCCTCACTAAAATCTAATTGCTACGTAAAGACTTAATATTGGAAGCCTCTCCCTTGTATGTAAGATTATGTCTAAGTTTATGTCACGAAAAAAAAATTTACCGTTAATACAATAATACAACACCCCTTTAAGATTATTTTAACACATGTTTGTGGAAAGCAAAATTAGTGGCTAAAACTACTTATGTTGAAACTTTCAGAGATCTAGGTCTATTCGAAGTCGCTTTTTGTGAAAAATTTAATTGAAAAACAAATTAAAATTTTAACATTCTTTTTGGTCCAATTAGAAGGCCGAAACTACTTGTGTTGAAAATTTCAGAAATGTAGCCCAATTACAAATCGTTTTGTAAAATATTTGTTAATTAAAAATAAATAAATTTAATTATGTTTTTCAAAAATCCAATTAGAAAGCCACAACTATTTATGTTGAAAATTTCAACGCTGTCACCCTATTTGAAATCGTTTTGTAATATATATATTAATTAAAAAATTAATTAATAACGAATTTAAAATTCTGTTTTTCTAAAGTTCAATTAGAAGGCCAAAATTATATTTTGTTGAAAATTTTAGAGCTGTAGTCCTATTAGAAATCGTTTTGTAAAATATTAATTAATTAAAAAGAAACTAAATAAAAACTTAAAATTCTGTTTTTCAAAAGTCCAATTAGAAGGCCAAAACTACTTATGTTGAAAATTTCAGAGCTGTAGCCTTATTAGTAGTCGTTTTGTGAAATGTTTACTAATTAATTAAAAAAGAACAAAATAAAAATTTAAAATTATGTTTTTTAAAAGTCCAATTAAAAGGTCAAAACTACTTATGTTGAAAATTTCAGAGCTGTAGCTCTATTAATAATCGTTTTGTAAAATGTTTATTAATTAATTAAAAAAATTAATTAAAAAAGAACAAAATATCAATCTAAAATTTTGTTTTATAAAAGTTCGATTAAAAGGCTAAAACTACTTTTGTTGAAAATTTTAGAGCTGTAGCCCTAATAGATATCGTTTTGTAACATATTTATTATTTAATTAAAAAATTAATTAAAAAAGAACTATATAAAATTTTAACATTCTGTTTGTGATGTATACAATTAAAAGGTCAAAACTACTTACGCTGACAATTTCAGAGCTCTACTCCAATTTTAAGTAGGTTTCTATAGAGCCACAGACACACAGCTTGTTTTATTATTATAGATAGTGATTGTAATAAAAAAAAATATATAATTTGTTTTAATAATATTATAACAAGTAGTATTCACAGATGTGACATGAGATATAAATGAATTATTTAATAATGTTAAATTTAAAATAAAAAGTTGTAATTTATAAGTAATATTACTTTTACAACTGGTTAAATATTATACAACTTGAAAAGAGACCAAATGTAATAAGTTTATACTTATTTTTGATTTTCGGAAAAAATATTTTGATTATGCTTTACATAAAAAAAAAAAAAAAAAAAAAACCTAATAGAAGAGTAATACCTGATGCTGAAAAAATTATCTTACTTTTTCAGTTCTAGTATTACAAATAATTAATTTTAAAATTCGAATGTTATACGTAAATTGAATTTTCTCGGTCAGCCGAGTACTGCAGTTCAGTTTTCCGGATCGCGAGGTCACACTTTACGTAGATTGAATCTTCCCGGTTAGCCGAGTATCACAGTTTGGCTTTGTGGGTCGCGAGGTCACACTAAACGTAGATTGAATATTCCCGGTCAGCCGAGTACCGCAGTTCGGCTTTCTGGGTCGCGAGGTCACTATACACGTAGCTGGAATATTCCCGGTCAGCCGAGTACCGCAGTACGGCTCTCCGGGTCGCGAGGGCACACTACACGTAGATTGAATATTCCCGGTCAGCCGAGTACCACAGTTCGGCTTTCTGGGTCGCGAGGTCACTATACACGTAGCTGGAATATTCCCGGTCAGCCGAGTACCGCAGTATTCCTCTCCGGGTCGCGAGGTCACACTAAACGTAGATTGAATATTCCCGGTCAGCCGAGTACCGCAGTTCGGCTTTCTGGGTCGCGAGGTCACTATACACGTAACTGGAATATTCCCGGTCAGCCGAGTACCGCAGTACGGCTCTCCGGGTCGCGAGGGCACACTACACGTAGATTGAATATTCCCGGTCAGCCGAGTACCACAGTTCGGCTTTCTGGGTCGCGAGTTCACTATACACGTAGCTGGAATATTCCCGGTCAGCCGAGTACCGCAGTACGCCTCTCCGGGTCGCGAGGGCACACTACACGTAGATTGAATATTCCCGGTCAGCCGAGTACCGCAGTTCGGCTTTCTGGGTCGCGAGGTCACTATACACGTAGCTGGAATATTCCCGGTCAGCCGAGTACCGCAGTACGGCTCTCCGGGTCGCGAGGGCACACTACACGTAGATTGAATATTCCCGGTCAGCCCAGTACCACAGTTCGGCTTTCTGGGTCGCGAGGTCACTATACACGTAGCTGGAATATTCCCGGTCAGCCGAGTACCGCAGTACGGCTCTCCGGGTCGCGAGGGCACACTACACGTAGATTGAATATTCCCGGTCAGCCCAGTACCACAGTTCGGCTTTCTGGGTCGCGAGGTCACTATACACGTAGCTGGAATATTCCCGGTCAGCCGAGTACCGCAGTACGCCTCTCCTGGTCGCGAGGTCACACTAAACGTAGATTGAATATTCCCGGTCAGCCGAGTACCGCAGTTCAGCTTTCTGCGTCGCATGGTCACTATACACTTAGATTGAATATTCCCGGTCAGCCTAGTATAGCAGTTTGGCTTTCTGGGTCGCGAGGTCACACTCAACGTAGATTGAATATTCCCGGTCAGCCGAGTACAGCAGTTCGGCTTTCTGGGTCGCGAGGTCCCTATACACGTAGCTGGAATATTCCCGGTCAGCCGAGTACCACAGTTCGGCTTTCTGGGTCGCGAGGTCATACTACACGTTCCACTATAAAATGCAACTATTGTAACCATGTTTTTTTCCAATAGAAGTTTAAAGCTCGCATTTAGTTCTTTAATTATGAACAATCCAGTAAATTTTTAACATTTAATTTTGAATATCCTTTACATTGATATTATTCAGTATAACCTTTGAGATACTGCAAAATAAATCCTGGTCTATTGCTAGGATGATTTTTTTTGTGTGTGTGCAGTCTATTCAGGTATTGTACTGTTTCAGATGGATATCTTTAAGTAAATTTCTTATACCTAAGGGAAGATTTCTGTTAACATAGATCTATGACCACAAGGTTAAATTTTATGAAGTTTAACATAATTAATCTAATCCATGCAAATAAGTCAATAAAAGATGTTCTCGTGATTTTAAACATATTCTTAAAAATAATGAAATTCTCTGTTTTATAGAAGCTTTACGATCAGTAGAATTTTCTTGTTTTTACTTTCAATTACCCATCTATAATCTAGATTTGAATTGGAACTAGTGGTGTGTGGAACATTGCATAGTTTTCAATTACACATAATAGTGCTAACTGCATTTAAATTGGCCTTGGACTGAGGTAATTTACCATTTTCGTTTTCATATTTTCAATATTTTAAAAACTGACCTGTTTGGCAATATTTTTGGGCGAAAATTATTACATTGTTTAAAAAAAAAAAAAAAAAGCAGCTCTTCAAAATGGCGAAATTGGCGATATGCTATTTCATAAAAAAAATACATTATCCTTTTTTGTAAGTGCAACAAAGAAGCAGAGGCGATGGCCAAGGGAAAAGAACTGCATTTAAAAACATTTGTTTTTCACCTTTTTACGCCTTTATCGTATTTCTATGAAAATTTTGGAGGTGAAGATGCTTAGACTACCTTAAAAGGCATAAGCACAGTGATTTCGATTAAAATCGTTAGAGCCTTTTTTGGCATATGCTGAAAAACATAAATTTTTCAATGCGAGCTACCTTATGCGCATGCGCAATTTTGACGAAAACCTTAATAACAGGTCCAATGGCCACCAGTAACACATATGCTAATGTTGAACTTCGTAGGTCAATCCGTTCGGAAATTATGCTGACCACAAAAGATACACAGACGGTTTTTTAGATAACTTTCTTTTAACTCAGCACATACCAAAACGTGTAGAAAAGTTTTTTAAAAAAAAAAAAAAAAAAAAAATTACCGAACATAACGTATTGGTAATTTTTAACATATTGGTAATTTTTAACGTATTGGTAATTGAAAGTAACAAATGAATGTTTGTAAACGAAGTAAAAATGATAATATTACATCTTTTCAGAATGTATTCAGTTTTGCTGATAGCTTATCTTTGGATTCCATGAATGCTATTGTATTTTATTTTATTTTTTTCCGGTTTCTTGAGTAAAACAATAAAACCACCATTAATTATTTTAGATTTGAAGAAAATTATAATTTTGTTTAAAAAAAAAAAAAAAAAAAAAAAAAAAAACATTAACGATTCAAACTTAAAATAGAACATAAATTCAATATTAAGATTTTCTTTGAAGTAGGTTTAAAATAAATGGGGCGTGTCACAGTGAACTTGTAAAGCTTGTTTTACAGAAAACACATATTCGGTTTGCGGCTCTTGATTCAATATAACACAAACACTTTCACAATCACTTCTAGTTTTTGTAGCAATTTTCACTGTCAAAATTGGGACAAAACATGCTAACTAAAATTTTGACCTAGAAAGTTTCAAGCTGTGATTTCAAGAAAGACATGTGTCAATACACATATAATGTGATCGAAATATATGTGCCAAAAAAACATAGCACTTCACGGCTAAAATTATACAGACACATTATTCACGGGGGGGGGGGGGGGGAACGTAAGCCAATGAGCCTATAAGCATGAAAGGTTACTGTGCTTTAATGAAATGATAATCCGATAATCATATTTGCTTTTGGGGTTTCTCCAGTACAGTTTATTATAGAATCCCATAGTGTGTGTACAATGCGGATTATAATAATTTTCTTCATTTGTAGTTTAGATAATTTATGTTTTATCAATTTAATGAGGATTACATTATTACATTGCTCATTTAGCTGTTTTTGTAGTGTTTTTTTTTTTTTTTTTTTTCCTTTTTTTTTTCTTCTTTTTTTTCTTGATTCTATCTCTTCAATAAATAAGACACTATACTCCTATCTAAAAAATCGTCTGTACATTTTATTTCTGTTGAGTAGATATACTCAACAGCGCTATTTTTTTAATTGCAATAGCTCTGTTTAGGGGAACAAGCACCTAAATTTAAAAACTGACTTATATATTATTTAGATATCTAAGTATATATTTTTAATCTGCTATTTTCACCATTAATAAAAATTATTTTGCACCATGGAACAATCAAATTTATTTGCTATTTTCACAATTTAAAATTGAAATTGGCGATATTTTAGTTGTGATTTAAAAAAAAAAAATAATAATAATTTAGTGAGAGAAGGCACTGAGAAGGTTTGAACAATAACTAAAATGTGTAAATAATTTTTAAAAAAATAATAAGTGCTAGCCGTTCCAGAATAAACAAACCTGTTAACCTGAAAAATAAAATTTTTAGTAAACAAAGAAGTTTGGAATTTTGTTTTATATTGGCTTTTTTTTTTTAGCCTTTCTGGTTTTAAATATTTATAACGAATTTTAAAAAAATACGAAATTTAATTTGCAGGATTATTACAAATTCGCTGCCTTAATTAGTTAAATCAGAAATAATAAGTGAAGTTTAAACTATTCTTACTATTGCTCTTTGAAAATGTAATATTTCTTGTCCCCTTTAAATAAAACTACTTACATCTAAATATCCTTATAAAAATGAGTTGTCTAGTGTGTCGAGATTTTTAAAGAACTATTTTTTGGTGTTTGTTTTTACTTGTTATCTTTAATTATAATAAATAGCTGTTCTTAGAGAACGCTTAGATTAAGGGTTACCAGCAGGCTTTATGGCGACTTTAAAAACAGCATCATCATTATATATATATATATATATATATATATATATATTATTTGTTAATTAATGTCAAAAGCACGACACTTAAAGTGCTACTTACAACAAAATTACTTGGATACTTATAATTTATTGACAAAATATCAAAATTGCCCAAGTTCATCATCCAAAACTATCTGAAACTTAAATTATGTGTTGTATAGCGTTGCAGTTTTGCAAATATTGTTATATATTCGAAGCCTTAATATGTATTTTCTGCTTTATTAAATCGATAAACACAACGCTAATTTTATTTCCGTTTCACAATCGCTTACGCACACACACAAGACTGGGTTTAAATTGAAAAACGAAATTATTAGTCACGGAACTACTCCTTAAAAGGAAATAATTTGCTTTCTATGCCTTTAACAATGATCTAATTTGTATGCGCTGCGACATGAGAGAAAGAAAAAGGTGGATACTTGAACTTTACTGAAACTGTGTTTAGTAATTATATTAACCCAATTTGGACAGTGTCAACACGTTCGATTATAATTCCTGAACCATCCAGATCTAAATAAAGAAATCGTATTGGCAATTAATATAACGCTGTCAACGCTTTCCTGTTTGTTGACCCACTCCCAAACGATCTTGTCTGGGGAGCAAAATATGCGAATTTTCCTACAACTCAACTACACCCGTTGGATTTATGACGAATTGTGTATTCTATTATCGATTCCAACAATATTTCGGGGGGGGGGACAGATTTATAGGTGTGCATAATTGCATATGCAATACATGATTCATTAAAATAATTCTTAAATACAATTTAAGGAATTTCTTATTAAGGAATTATTTCTTAGAGGAATTTCTTTTTGAGGAAGTTCATCCAAGTTATACATTGTTATTCTTTTCTGAGGGATTCCTTAGGTCTCAACGTGCTTAAATTGGGGTTTTCTCCTTTCTATGGTGTTGCTATCTTGGTCGGATTCAGCTTGAACATATCTAAATATCTGTAAAGAGTTAACTCCTGTATGTTAAATTTTTTCGTTACAAATTAGTTAATGAATCCTCTGTAGAAATATGCACACCAACACACCTTGAGGTGCATTTTCTCAAAAACAAGAATCGAGTCGTCGCTTACCTGGTATTTGCATAAGTCCGTCCCCTTCTTCATTCTTGGCACTTTTAAAAATTTCATTCAGCAATTTTTGTCAACAGATTTACAATTTATTATGATTTTAATGGGAGCATTAACTGTCTCTTTATTTGAAACTGTCTTTCTCAAAGAAATAAATTGCAATGAAGAACCACACTAGTAAAGGCACACGTAATTCTTTTTCTTATGTTATGTGTTCTCTTTTCAATCAGCATTTGTTTAAAAATTGCATCCAAGACATTGAGAAAATTGGCGACGTTCCGAAAACCAATTACTGTTCTTAGTAAATGGTGTACGTACAGACAAGACTACTAAGCAATTAATACTTTGTCTTTTATTATACTATTCCGTACTAATAATTCCATAGCAGGTATTTATTTACACATATTGAGCAGCTATTACAACTGTTTTCTAGTTATCTCACATCACATTTGTATGGGGGAAAGAACTGTCGGCAGTCCAGTCCATCTTATGCAGGGTTCCCACCGTCATTAAAATTGCTTAATATTTTTTAACTGGTTTTCTAGGCCTTAAAAGTACTTGAAAATGATTAAAGGTCCTTAAAAGTCCTTAATTTTTTTTCACTTATCC
Organism: Linyphia triangularis; assembly: GCA_963978545.1. Lineage (NCBI taxonomy): Eukaryota > Metazoa > Arthropoda > Arachnida > Araneae > Linyphiidae > Linyphia > Linyphia triangularis. Next base: position 9,044,588 of record OZ021722.1, on the reverse strand, counting down.
GCACCGCACCAAATTTTTTTGATTTATTTGTATTAAACATGCATCAACTTGTACATCATTTGGTTCTTATTTGTTGATTGGTAGAGTAGAAATCGAATGGGTTTTAGGTACACATTGAACTTAGTGAAACGAACATGTGAGATCAGTGTTTGCGTTTTGCAAGCCAAAAAATCAAAGACCATCATCACAGTCTGTTTTTGTAAGGCGAAATGCAAATAGTGCATGAAAGATTTTGATATTAACTCTACAAATTAACAAAATAATTTTTCGAAGGTCCTTAAAAAATATTATTTAGGTCCTCAAAAGTCCTTGAGAAGTCATTGATTTTTAATCTATGATTTGAGTGGGAACCCTGTAATGTAACCAACGTTCTCCAGTTGCATTAATGTATTCCATTGGAGAACTACCAAAGTTGCTATTGTAACAATGTTTCGTAAGTAAATTAGCAATAGTATCTCGCCTCAATGGTGCCAAACGAAAAAAAAAAAGAAAAGAAAAAAACATCGTGATCCTATAAAAACTTCCAAGCCTTGTTTGCAAAGTTACCGAAGATCTGGAAAATCTCTGGGGCCTCTTTCCATCGAATTTATGGTCGACTGACCCACATGTCCGCTCGCATTACGATGGAGGGAGAACGCGAACCATACCACATCATTATACAATTTCGGGAGTGTCCACTAAATGGTCAAGCTCTACTTCTCTCTTTTTTTTTTCCCCCCATGCTCTCAAGCTCATTGTTAATCTTTCACGCTTGTACAGTTAACTCAAAAGGAAATGATTCTGGAAGTCTGAAAAGAAACAGAGGTCTGCTAATGAACCTGATTAGGAAGCATCTTTTCCTCTCATCCTTAAAGAAAAAAAGTTACGAGATCTCGTAAACTTTAAAAATACATTTATGGATATTTCAGATCTTTCTTCCCGTAATAAATGTTTTTTTTTTTTTTTTTTTTTTTTTTTCCCTTCTTGTACAGACTCCATAAAAAAATTGAACTCTTATCATTTTTCAGTATATGGAAGTTTAAATAAAAGAGTGACCACAGAACCTGGAAATTAGGGAAATGTCAGGGAGCTTAATTTCATGAAAATCAGGGAAATTTCTTTTGTTATAAATAAACGTTTCCCCTTTCATCCGTTTTTTGGTACCATATACCCGAAGGATTGCGTTGGTAATCGTTAGAAGTTTAGTGTTACACAGAATAATTTAAACTTTTCATTGCAGCCAGTGTTCTAAATTTTAAGGGGTATTTTTTAATTCCAAAGGGTGCTTTTCAAACTAAAACAAAATAAGTTTTTTTTTTTTTTTTACAAAATTAATAATTCCAACAATAACAGTGATGCACGCGATCGGGGATATGGGAATAGATCCCCTCTCGACATATTTCTGTTTGTTATTAAATCACAAAAATCGAAGGAACATTTTGTTCAAAATGGTATTCTTACGATTTGTTGCCTCATAATTTAATATCCCCTCCCGAAAAAAATCTCTGCTTACGCCCCTGGCAACCATTCAATGACTTCAGTCAGTGATCTGTACGAGGCATGTTTGAGCATGAATGCGCATGAGTGAAATGCGATTTCGGAGGTGCATATTGTATTCTAATTAAAAAATAAGCGAAAATTGTGCTTTTTCTTGCCCCCCCCCCCCCCCCCCCCATAAAAGAACGCTATTTTCAAAGAAAAAGGACTGAGAGGTAGCGCTGCCCTTCGAAAAACGGCTAGTATGATCTCTGATTTTGTAAAATGAAAGATTTTTTTTAATTTAACCTTGATGTGCCGATGCGTGAATTCACGCATGAGATTAATTCTGTGGGATGAAATTGATTTTCAATGCGTGTTCACGCAGATTCCACGCATTTTGGCGAGCTCTGACAGCAAACTATTTTTTAAAAATTGGCATATTTTCTCTTTGGCATTTATGTTCTATTTGATCAGGCTGTCTATACATCTGGAAAAGTTGTGGAAAATTAAAAAAAAGAAAAAAGTTTGTCGTAAAATCAGGGCATTTTTTTGAAAATCTATCGGGGAATTATCTGGGAACTTTTTTTGCTGAATTTTGTGGCAACCATGGATAAAGCTTGGCGTCCACTATAGTTGAGCAGTGCAGAGCGGAGTGGACTAGAGCCAATTACAAGGCTGCCAACGTCTACTGTAGCACGAGCCTCGTGCTACAATGGACGTTGACAGACTTGTAATTTGGCTCTAGTCCACTCCGCTCTGCTCTACACTGCTCAACTATAGTGGACGCCAAGCTTAAGCAATGTAAATTGTAAAAGCGTTTAAGAGTAGGTAAGAAATCGTATATTGGTTGCCTCCAGTCGAAACAATCAAATTAGAAAAGTATTTCTTATCAAAGTCGCAACTTAAATAAAAATGACTGTATAATAAATTTAAAAAAACGTACCTGACAGGTGGTTTTTACCATTTGTCAAATTAGATACAGAATTCGAAGACTATTTTTGTAAACCTCTTAACCAATTCTACTTAACATGGTGAAATTCATTTTCAAAACATCATAACTACACCATATTTTAAGGTTAAGTTGTGGCTCAGTTGAAGATGAGGAAAATTTAATAGTTAAACTTTCCTGGCTATACATAAACTTGATTTAACGTCAAAATATTGAGATGTTTTATTTTAAGTGAATCAGTTTAGTATTTTAATAACATGATAGCTTTTGGGGTCTTAAGCAAAGGTGTGGTATGTGAGACATTAAAACATTCTTCATTTTAACAATTCTTCGAATTAATTTAAATTATTTACATAAATTCCATTGCTCTTCTGTCCAACTTCATTTTTTGTCCAATTTTAAAGCAATAATTATATATATATATATATATATATATATATATATATATATATATATATATATATATATATATATATATATATATATATATATATATATATATATATATATATATATATATATATATATATATATATATATAATACGATTCCAGAGATGATAAATTGAAGAAAAGTCTTATACTTTAAGATAATATATATATATATATATTATCTTAAAGTATAAGACTTTTCTTCAATTTATCATCTCTGGAATCGTTTTAAGCTTTAATTGACGTGATCATTTTGTTCCACGCCATGATACTCATCTTCTCATTTAACTTGACGAAAACTGACAAGAATAAGTTTTCCAACAACAAAATTAAAACGCTATTTTTAAAACTTGTCCTTACATTTCTTTCCTTAACCAATCAATCATCCTTGTGATATACTATTTCAATAAGACACATCTCTAAACGAAACACGTGCATTCGTCATCACCATGTCCTCATCGTCTGCTAAAAACAGATTCTTAATACTGTTGTATAAGCTAAGCTAGAACACGAATCCGCTTTAACGGTATTTAAGCAATTATCGTCATCTTCGCAAAAGTTTTCGTAACCTTAACCTATTTGGGGGATATGTAATAGAACATCGAAGCAGGGCAGCCTCGCAGCGGAAAAGTGTTTAACCTGTATCTTCTATCTGCGAAATAGTCGGTGAATGTCACGGTCGCCCCCTTCTTGACACATTCAGGTTAAAAAGAAGTTCACTTTTTTTTATTTTTAGAAAGCAGGAATTCTTGGGATTATAAAAAAAATACGTCATACAACAAAAGGAGAACAATAAACTCATTCGCTTTTTTGGTCATTTAGCGGTAACCGAGCGCGGAAAGGTATTCTTGTTAAATTAAATGAGGAACAAGTTTTAATAAGAGAAGCGAGACCAGAAGGAAATTAACTTTTGTTTATGAGTGGTTTTTTTCTTTCTGAAACACAGTTTTTAATTTAGTTTACCATAAGCAGTTATGTATTTGAAAATTTAGTTTAGGAATCCTCCTATGTCTCTTTAATCGCGTAAAAATTCACCTTGCTATTTTGTTCAACTTTGGAAATTATTCATGATTTTAATAGCGCTTTCAGTTTTCTGTTAGGTACAAGACATTTCAGCTAAATACGAGAATATTTTAATAATAAAACTTGTATTAAAATTACTGCTTTAAATATATATATATATATATATATATATATATATATATATATATATATATATATATATATATATATATATACTGGCCTGAAATTTAAATGAAATATTATAATTTTACATAGAACTCTGACTTTGTTGGTGCCTGCACCTAAACTATGTATAAGAAACAATTTTATTTTAAAAGTTTATCCTTGTTGCATCTTGTGAAAGAATGACAATTTTCTAGTTAAAGTTACGACAGAAACAAGCGAAGGAAAGGTTTTGATTATAAACTATAAATTAAGCGAAGAATTAAAAAAATAATCGACTCAGGGTCGGTGTATCCTGGGCCTTAAATCCAAGCCCATTACAAAAGTTGTTGTTTTTATTTTTATAAAACATTAATGCAACTGAACAACATCAGTTTTTACGGGCAGGCGCATGCGCACACAATGCCTTTCCTGCGCATGCCCAAACATCAAGTGGGAACGGACACCGGATCACACATTTGATCAATTGAAAACAATACCCTTGTGCTTAAGGTCTAGGGTAAAAAAATTTTACTTGGGTAAATTTCTTTCTCGCTTCTTTTAAAATACAGGGAGGGGGGGGGGGGAATCTTCCGCTGTTATACTGATTTACGATTTTTCCTACCCTGAGAAATTTCACTTTTTCTACAATTTTATTATTTTTAGAGGACTTTATCGGACTATACTAGAAGATAACATACCCTGAGTTCACTGAATACGCTGTAGGAACCGGTTCACCCATCGTTGTAAGGTATTCTGTGAGTTCAGCAGGGATGCCAGTTTTCCTCCTTTTGGAGGATTTCCTCCTTTTTGTTTTTTTATGTAACATTTTCCTTCTCTTTGTCCCTGTCTTGAGGATCCAGATTTTTTTTTATCTGGACCAATTTTTCCTGCAAAAAGTATACTTTTCCTCATATCTAAACATAAGATTTTCCCTCTTGGCTCCCCTTTCCTCCCAGATTACTTCACTAACTCCTAATATTTGAAATGTAATTATAATATATGTCGTATACACAGTGGAGATGAGTCAGTATCGACTGCAGCGCCACTGGGTATAAAACAGCAAGACTTGAGAGGAGCGAGAGGATTCTCTGCCCTAGGCCGCCATCACGATCTTCTAGTGAAGGCTTAACAGTCTTCTTTTGTAATTAAACCAAGATGAACTGATGAAATTAAATAACTTTAAGCAACAAAACTGCATCGTTCCTATTTTCCCCTAGACTACCAACCACAACATATAGTATGAGAAATTTCATTGTATCTCTTAAATTATTGAATCACCCTTCCTGCATACTCTTTTGTTGAATTTTTGCGTATTCCATCCGCGAGCTTTTTCAACGAATTTTTGAATTTCCTCCTTTTTGCTCTCTGATAACTCTCATCCCTGGTTCAGGCTATGTTGTCTTCTAGTATAAACTTGCCTAAAACTCTCTTCAGAAGGAAAAAAAATTATGGCTGCACCACTGTCCTGGACACATATTAACACACAAATTTATTCTTATTCTGCTGCTTTTGCAGTTCAAAATAATCCTTCTCTTTTTTTTAAATATTTTGACTGTTTTCACCTCTGAAAATATAAGGGAAAAATTTATAAAATTGGGTGTCGTACTCTAGGATTTAATTGGGTTCTGAAAGGCTCTCTTTAAATTAATGGTCTTTTGGTAGAAGGCGTTAAGTTTCAACTGTCCCAGGTTTTTTTTGCCCTATGTTGGTCAACTGATGATACAGTGTCTGAGGGAAGAGTCCTCTGGAGTTCATTTCCCTATAGTGGAGTCGCTTGACATGAAAATGTGGATACGCCGGATAAAAGTACCAGGTGTGTCTAGAAGATCACAAAAATAAGATAAAACACCCACGTTCCAATTCTAACAATTCTGAAACACTACAGTGGAATGAGGAAGCCACTCTTTCATTTGAGCATTGGCAATTGCCAAAGCAACACTGCTTCGACATCCCATTCCAGGAGCCCAGTTAAGACTATTCCATGTGCTAGTTAGGTACTCAGCTTTCATTTTCTGATAGGAACCACCTTCTCCGGCGGCCATCTTGGATTTTATGGCGGCCATTTTGAAATATCAGAATATTATCAATATATCTACTTCTAAGTCACTTAGGATCGCAAACTTGGCGTTTAAATATTGTTGCGTGGATGGGTTCGAAAGATCTGAAGCCAAAGCAGATCAAAACTTGCAGAAATTTATTCCGATATAACTCTTCGCAGATTCATTTACAACTCCAGAACTTTCCGTTCCAATATACTCAATACAGCTCTTTACACAACAATGGAGCTCAAACAGCAGTTAAAACTAGGTACACAACTGCTAAGATCGACGCAAAAGACAATGCAATACAGTTCACTTTCGCAATACAGCTCTCTGAATGCTCGTTGAGAGACAACTAACTAGATAACTCCACTCCCGGCCGGCCTTATATAGGAAAGTCAATCCTTCGTGAATCTTCTAGAGATAGAAATTTGGAAAATTTTCCAGACAGTAGTCGAAACGCCCTATACAGGTACATAGGGACCGAAAATGTCGCCAAATGGTCACCCAGTTTGGCGATTTGTCGCCAAATTTGGCGACCAAAATTAGTCGCCAAAACCGTCGCCAACTTGGCAAGATTGCCATTAACCACAATGTTAAATGGCCTTCTCCTCGTAAACTCGTTTTCAAGCATTAAGAGACACATTGCAGGAAAGCAAAGTAAACTCTTGCACTGCCTTATGAGAAATGTACATAAATTTTCCTTTTTACATAATTAATACTACGAAATATTTACAAATATACAGAAATTCGTAACAATATACATATTTGGGGTCAAAGAATTCAGCTAAACAATCTTTAAATGCATCAGACTATATTTATCCACTAATATATACAGGGCCGTCGCTATTGGAGAAGGGGGGGGGGGGGACTCAACTCCCAAATTGTTTGAAAGGCGACCAGTCGGCAATGTTGGCTCCTGCTGGAATCAATAGTATATTGCCAAAAATCATTGTCTATAGCAATGCCATTAAATCCGTTATCCCTATAATAAATATCGTAGTGTTTTTACTGGTAATTTTTTGTATATAGCAATGGTCCATCAAAATTTTCCAATACATTAAATTTCTTTTTATCAACATTTATATAATTCTTAATTAAAACTCACTCATTTGGGTATTAATTTTTTCTGTATCTCAGTACAATTTCCATTCACTGCATTTTGATAAACAATGAAAAAATAGTCAAATGAAGTCCTTGAACGTAATTTACTTCATCGGTTTTAGAATTTTAACTATCTTAAAGTGATAGAAGTTTTCGTTCAAATATTCCGCTTTATAAAGTTCTATAAATATGTCTTGATAAAAAATTAACCCATAAAAACTAAATTTTTAATGTAAGTCCTTTGTATGCATTGTTGACTTTTAAGTGCAATTGCAGCTTATTTATGTGACTTTGAGCTCAGATCGACATCTATGAAGAAAACCATTAATTCCATAACATGGATTAGCTCTGTTTTTGTCACATAAACTTGGGGAAACGAGCTGAGAATTGGCAGATAGATATTGTCATTGACAACGAGTCTATGTGCCAATTCTCAGCTCGATTGGATGAAGGAGTGTGTTAACTAAAGGTTGAATGGAAAATTTACTAAAATATGACGGAAAATCATATAAAACTTGACTTCAATAACGTATCATTAAACATTAATTTAAAATTATTTAAACCATAATTAAAAACCAATGAAATATTATTTAACAAATAAAATTACATATCTATTTAAAAATAGTTACAAATTAATTTATTGGTATTCTTTCTACTTTTGCACTGAAGTTACTATTATTTCAGTTTGCAAAATAATGCCTAAGCCCCCCCCCCCCCCAACATTGGCATTTGCACAGTTCAGTACATTTCCATTTCCAGTTCTGCAAGCACACTTACCAGTGCACTCTCTTTAGCTCTTGCAATTGCATTTAATCAATCAGTGCAAGCCTTTGAGGCAATTGGTAAAGTGCCTCATACAGGCATCCTTTGATATTTTGTCAGCTTTCTGGTTCCAGCCTTCTAGATTAGGAGCATGTTGTTGACTGTGCTCACTGGTACACCATATTCCTGCTTGATATGAGGTGAGTCACGCTTTGAGTGTTGGAGCAGTGCATCCTTCGTTGGGGGAAGTTTCTCCTTTGACTTATTCTTCTGACAAACCTGGCTTCATTCACATTATCTGATTCACACAGCTCTTATCATACAAGATAACGGCGAAGCTTTCTGGTAATTTAAAATTTTCTTTATCAATATCAAGTTCTATCTGAGGGTGGAATGCCATGTAGGTAAAAGCATGTGTCACTTGAGGATAACAATTCCATGCCCTCCACGCAGATTTCTTGCCTCGTCCAAAAAATGATGTTTGTATCACATCTCGTGAAACTGTGGAATACTGGGAGGGCTTGGGATTTTTCTACAGCTTCTCGTAAATAGCATTAATGTTAATGTAAGTAAACGTTTTGCTGTACCTAAAGCAACACAAATCTTCAGATATGCACACAAGGTCATCAGGTGATGGAACTTGCCAATGAGGATCACCACTACGTCCGTGTTAGCAGTACGCACCATACAGTTACTACATTCATTCAAAAGTGCATCCTGTAAGGGGATAATCAGCCTGGTGTCCGCTTCTTGGTCACATGGTGGTATCGACCTATCAGTCCTCGAAGAATAGTTTCGACATCACATGTGACGTCAATTACCTTATTTTCGGCACATTCAACACTTGTTAATTTTTACTTTCAATTACCCATATTTATTATACATAAGGTAATAAAAGTATAGCATTCGGTCAAAAAAAAATGCGATTATTTTTATTTATTTATTTATTATTTTTTTTTTTTTTTTTTTTTTTTTTTTTTCATTTCTCCACGTTTTGGAACTTCCTGATTTCAAAAAAGTGATCTAGAAAAAATGTCTGTGTGTCTGTGATCAGCATAACTCCCGAACAAATTAACCTACAATGTTCATATTTGGTATGCGGATTGCTGATGGCCATGGGACCTACCATTAAGGTTTTCGTCAAAATCGCGCATGCGCGTAAGGTAGCTGCCATTGTAAAAATCATGTTTTTCAATGATTGCTAAAAAACGGCTCCAACGATTTTGATAAAATAATCTGGGCTAATACCTCTTAAGGTGTTCTAAACATTCCCCCCTCCGAAATTCCTGTAAAAATTCTTTAATGGCGCAAAAAGTTGAAAAATGAATGCCTTCAACATAGAGTTCTCTTCCCTTGAGCATACCTCATCAACGATCGTTTTTTCTTCTCCCCTCAGTTTCACTTATAATAAAGAATAATATAAGGATTATCGAAAGTACATCGCCAAAATTACAATTTTACCGATGTTTTTTATTTTGAGATCCATACCAGAATTATCGCAAAAAATATCTTCATACTGGCCATTTTTTTTAAATGAATGATGAAAATATAATAACTGTAAACAACGCAAATCCACGTCAGTATTATGGTGAAATTGAAAGTTGTGCGATGTTCCACACCCCTAGTTTTTAAAGGAATGCAAAAGTTCCTGTTTGTTGGTAGCGTCTTTTAAGAAATCTGCCCATATAAGTAGAAGCTTATTCCTTCCTTCATACTTTCTCCTAACACCTTTACCTCGCTTTTCTCTAGTAGCTTATTTGAGGCTTGTTGGTTTGTATTTGTCCCCCACCCCCACTACATCAACTCGTTTGCAGCTTTCTAATTATTTATTGATGTGTAGTATCTGATCAGCACAATCATCAAATGTGACGATGCTGGTGGTTAGAGGGAGAATATGCACAACAGCGGCTCCGTCGAGAAGCTTTACATCGACATAAACAAGAGGATCATTTGGGGAATTCTTGAGCAGAATGTTCATAAGATCAGACTTTTTCCCGAAGCGCAGATTTCCATTATCAGATAGTGAAGGGGGGGAATGATGAATCTCATAGCTGAAGAACATAATCGTATCACTCTCCCTATGCTGCATCACTATGTATAATTGAGAGAAAAGAGAAACATCAGTCTTTATTAAAGATAGTTTTCCCTTATCCTCCTTTGTCTTTATCTTTTGTATAGGAGTTCGGAACAGAGGAAGTGAGTTTTTTTTTTTTTTTTATTGGTTCATGAATGGAACGAGTACTGATAACTGATTTGTAGTAACTGTCATACTAATCTTGGCCTGCGCTCTCAACTGTCCGCACAGTATTTTCTACACTTTCATCCAAAACATCTCTTGTGTCAAGAGCCACTAACTTGTCATTATCAACCATAAAGGGATTTCCAAAGTCTTTTATGACTGTATACAGACTCAATGATTGCTCTTTAAATGTTTTCTGTAGGGCAAACCCTTCTTCCTGATGTTGATAATGTTTGTCTTGATTAGAGATGTAATTATCTAGAAACTCCTGCAAAAACCTAGCTTGTTCAGGTTCTGAGACCATCTATTTTCTGAAAGCAGAAGGATTTTCGGTCAGACCAACAACACCTCCTGAACCCATGACGACCTTATTGTTTTGCTCATGTGCGTGGTCGATTAGTATACCTGAGAATCTGTTCTTGGTTTTGTGGATTTCCTAGTGACCCAGCAGCTCAAACTCCGCCATAATGGAATGTGGCAGGTTCTCCAAATCTCTGATGTGTATCGTGATCTCATCGTGTATAATTGTGGTGCTCGAGAGCGAAGAAACAAGGTGCCAGGGCTTTGAGGATATATCCCCCCCCCCCCCACGATAATGACGATCCTGCATATATTTGTGAATAAATAAAGTCTGATACATTTAAAGTTTTTTTTTAGTTGTATTACCTGACCCCAAATAGGTATATTTAGACACTAAGTTTGCTATCCTAAGTGACTTAGAACCAAGATATTGATAATATACTGATATTTCAAAATGGCCGCCATAAAATCCAAGATGGCCGCCGGTGAAAGTGGTTCCTATCAGAAATTAAAAGCTAAGCATCTAACTAGCAACTGATTAAAAACTTTGCTTTTATGGGTTAATTTTTTATCAAGACATATCCCCTTCTCCCATAAACTATTGGGCTTTGCTTATGTTAGCACGCGAAACATTTAGAAACATTTCAACAGCTTCTGTGTCGTTAACTGTGATAAGAACCAGATATTTATCAAGTTTTTATTCTACTTTATCTCGAATCAGCATTGAATGGATGCGGATGCTATCTTTCCTGGATTCTTTTTACCGGATATACAAGACCTCGGAAGTAAACTGCTTGATTTTTTTTTTTTTATCCAGGCACTTTTATATAATATTTTTTTAATAACATTTCAATCAATTTTATTTTCCTCGCTATACTTAACTCTTTTAGAAAAAAGTTGATAGCAATATTTTTTTTTTTTCTTTTTTTTTTTCGAAATCTGGAGTAGCTACTTTTTTTTTTTTTTTTTTTTTTTAAGTGTTTCTAGTTGAGGTTCTGAATGAGTTCATGAAATTTATACAACCCTATCGCTATTATTAATTAGCAAGGTATTTCCTGTTATTTCTATTGCAAATGTGATAGACAATTGGCGTCGTACTGAGTTAATAAACGTGTAAAAACCTCGTTCAACTCCAACGGTTTCAGCTGCAATGATACAAATAGCACTAACCGTTTAGGAAGGGCGTATAGTTCTTAAATGCACTGCCTTCGATGTGGTCGAGCAATCTCCGTGAGGTAATAACTCGCAAAATTACATACAATTGTGCTTTTCAAGTCGCTGGATTACTTGGGATGTATTTGCCAGCTAAAGCGTTTTATCGCTTTGTTTTATGCATTTGGATTGGGAAGTGTGAAAAGTGATTGTGCTTCCTGGTTTCTCGTTGGTCCCAGGTGCTTAGGAAGCGTGTCAATAACCTGGAAGTGGTTTCTCTTCAAGAACTGAAGGGCCCTTCGCTTTAGAATTCGGGTGATTTGGAGCAAAGTTGGACAAATTTATCACTTGTTTCGAGGCAGGTTGAAAAAAAAATTACATTTTTTTTTTTTTTTTTTTTTTTTTTTTTTTTGAGAAAATTGTGCTTCGGAAGAGGAAGCATGCTGAAAAAAATAGTCCTACAAACTTCCCCACTAAATACAAATACCAAAAAAAAAAAGTTGTCTTCTTAAATTTTCAAGACAGATCCCAGTCTGATTGATTTTTCATTAAAAAATATACGAAGGTTGCTATTTATATTCCTAGCCTTGGCAAGATTAAGTGTTGCTAGGCATCTGCTGAAGTTTGTAAACAATAATTTAATATTCTTAACCATAATTTCTGTAGAACTTTTTGTCATTTTTGCATGATTTGTGTTGTTTTTAGTAAATTGAAAAATTCATCTCGGGCAAAAAATGGAATTGATTTGCGAACATTTTGTGAGATTATTTTTCATAACTTTCGACGTGAATTATCAAGGCAAGAGTGCTTTGATGAACTTAATTCTTTATACAACGATATTGCACCATCCTACAGCACTGTAAAAAACTGGTATAACAAATTCAATCATGGTCGACATTCCCTCCAGGATGAATTCCGTGAAGGCCGTCCAAAATCAGTTGTTGTGCCAGAAAATATCGATGCTGTGCATGAACTGATAAAGCAAGCTCGTGATGTGACATACCGTGAAATTGAGGCATCTTTGAGTATTAGTATGACAAGCATCATTAATATATTACATGAACATTTGGCCACAAAGAAGATTTGTTCGTGTTGGAACCCACATAATCTGACAAACGCTCAAAAGAAGGCTCTTGTCGATTGGTGCAAGGAAATGTTGAAAAAATACGTTCAATGTACATAAAAGGCTGAGTATTACATTTACACAAGTGACGAATCATGGATCTATGCATATGAGCCCGAAACAAAACAGCAATCGACTGTATGGGTCTTCTAAGACGAGTCAAATCCAACAAAAGTTGTTCGCGGAAAAAGCACATCGAAGCAAATTGTTGCCTGTTTCTTCGGCATTACCGGTCACGTGGCAACAGTGGCGTTAGAGCTACGCACGACGGTCAAATCTGAATGGTATACGACCATTTGTTTGCCAGATGTCATTGGAGAAATTCGAAAAAAGCAGAAGAGGCGAATCATTCCTCACCACTATAATGCGAGCTCACACATCAGTTCAAACAAAGGATTTTTTTATCGATATATATTTTTGCAGTAACTTGGTATAGATCTAATTATGAGCGAAGCGAACTGGTAAAATTTATAAATATATTTCTAAAAAATTGCTTTTGTTCCAAAGCGACACTAAATTAAATATTGTTTTTTTTTTTTTTTTTTTTTTTTTTATTTATTATTATCTTTATTGATATTTTGTTATCTTTTTTTATTCTGTTTTCTTTCTTGGTTTGCAAGCTCTTACTCATAGAACTCTTACTCTAGAAGAATACGAAATCGAAATCTTCTAAACCCTAACCCTTCTCTCCTACCCCACCACACCAACGAGTGGTACTATAAGGTGTTTCATCTTTTGTCAATGTTTTTATTCTGTTTAGAATAAAAATACTTTTTTAACACTAAATATTCAACAGTATTGTACTTGCATTTTAGGGTGGTGGTTGAAAATTCCCAATTTTCTTCTATTATTCTAGAGTCCAAGTCAGTACATCCAACTATCTTAAAAGTGTAATTATCATGGCCTTTATTTCAATGCAAGGCTTAGTTAATGTTTCTTGACCACCAGCGATAATCCACAAATCTGTCCACCTCATTTTATTACGATATTGTCATGAAGGCATATAGTTACAGGGCATGAGGGAAAATGCATTGGTAGTTAGGGTTTAAGTTCCAGGTCTGCATTCCAAATCCAATATTTAATCTCAAATACTTAAACTAGCAACGCTTAGTTGTATCGCAAGAGTATCACATTGGAAATGTTGTTTTCCAATATAAACTCTTGCGACAATACTAGACGTCCTTCACTCCGTTTATTTTCCAAATTTAAAAGTTGTCGCATTCATGAACAGTCAAGGGTAAAATTGTGTGTTAGTATATTGTGATAGTTTTGCGTGGACATCTACATTTTTTTTTTTTTTTCTTTTCTTTTTTTTTTTTTTAATTATATATTTTTTTCACACTCAAAACATAAATAGAGAAACACTTTGCTTCCTCATTATTTCACTTTTGTTAAAAAAAATTTTTTTTTTTGTTAAATATGTCCTTGCCTTGATTCAGTTATTTGGCTGGAGCAAAATGGAACAACTTCATTGCAACAACGAAAAATGAACCTATAATTAATTCTGTGCTGTGAATACTTTCATAAATTGTCGTAACCAAGTTTCGCACATTTTATTTTTCATAATTGTCATGTCATCTCAACTAATTCATCGCAGCAACTTTTTATCAGGCGACCCGAAACTTATTGGATAAATCCCTCCTTTTCACACTACACGAACATGACTCAGGGTGATATCTGGCATGTTAATGACAAAAACGTCTTTTTTTTTTTTTCCAGCGAAGAATAAAAACAACTTTCTTAACCAAGGAAAACGACTCCCATAACCATCCAGCAAAAGACCGGAGACAGGGAATTAGCTCTTCGGAATTTATCTCCCCATTGTTTGAATGTGGAGGACCTCTTCGCCAAAGAAGACTTTTATTCAGAATTTTCTAGTTGGAGGATATATATTTCCCCTCATTTAGCACCGCCCGAGGTTTCTTTTTCTTTCTATTTCTGGGCTCTTAATAAGGATATGGGCCTGCGAGTTACTTTGCGAAAATTGCTTCTTCTTTCTGACGCTGATGACCCTAATTTATAAATGGCTTGTCGTTGTTGAAGAAGGGTTTAAAATGGCTCCCGAAAGAGAAAAGCGTTCGATGACTTTCCCTTGTTGGACCGAAAGAAAGGCGTGTTTTTTGTAGTTGTCGGCCTTTTACGATGTGTGTGGGTATTGATTCCTGATATCCCACTCGCTCTATTATACCTTCTGTGGAAGGTGAATAATCTGTTTCGTATCATAATTTGACTTGGAACTTTGCATGTGCATTGCTTTTGGGGGGTTGTACTTCAATTTGGAAATGCCGTGTAAAAACAGCTGGTGTCGTCTTTGCACAAAGAAAACTGCGACGAGGTAGTGGACGTCACAGGGCGTTTAAATACGAGCAGACATTGCTTTTTGCACCGAGAATCAGTTGAATTCTTTTGAAAATTATGGTCTTTCAATCGATAGGTTGCTGATCAGCGATGATCCGTGAGTTTTTTTCTTAGCAAGATTCTAAAAAACTTACTTAGAGATTGAAATTCAAAAATGCGATTTAGGCGTAGTTTTTTTTTTTTTTTTTTTTTTTTTTTTTTCCCTCCGCTAAAACGTTTAGCTAGAAAATTTGAAAAATCACAATTTTTCTGATCTGAAACTTAGTCATCGTGTTAAAACTAGGAGTGGAGGCCATCGCACATTGCATTATTATACTGATGACTACATTTAAATTTCATGTGTACTGATAACGTGATTGTCTTTAACAAACAATGTTCAAAAGAAGAGAAAAAAAGAAGAAAAGAGCCCTGTGTTAAAGAGATTCGTTTTTCAACTTTTTACGTCTTTATGGAATCTATACGAGAATTTCGGTGAGTGGGAATGTTTATAACACCTTAGAGGCCTTATCATTTATCATAGCGATTTTGATCAAAATTGTATAGAGCCGTTTTCGGTAATTGCTGAAAAAAAATATATATATATTTTTCAATGACAACTACTTTATGCGTGTGCACGATTTTGGCGAAAATCTTAATGACAGGTCCTATGCTCACCACCAATCCGTATATAAAGTTGAATATCATAGGTCAATCCATTTGGGAATTATGCTGACCACAGACACACAGAGAAATTTTTTCTAGGCAACTTTCTTGAACTCGGGATTTTTTTTTTTTTTTTAATTAACCTTCAAGCACGTAAGCGATGTGCGCTAACAGGGACTCAAACTAGGGACTCCTAGATCAGAAGAAAGGCGCGTTAACCACGAGACAAAAGTGACCACTAGTGTCTAGGTGTTGTATCTGTCATTTGTACACCAGACCACCGCACTCAAGCTGATAACAACTCTTAGGGATGCCAATTCTTACATTCTTATGCCATTACGACCAATTCTTACATTACGGTTAATGAATACGATTTACAATAGCAACTATTGCATCGCCCTAACTCTTAGCAAAAAAGAAAGCAGATCTCTTCAATAGCGAAAGTATTGGTGGATTTCAAGAGTATTGACAAAAAATTAAAAAAAGATATTTCAGTTAGGTCTTTTTCGTAGATTTCAATGAACGTCTATAAAAATCCATAAAAAGTACGAAAAATCTATAGAAGAGTATCTTTGCATTTTAGGTTAATTCTGATTTTAGATCTTCTCCTAAAGGAATGTTTCTCATCAGAATCGAAATTCAAACTTTTTCCTGCTAAAAATACATTTTATCATTATTAGTTTTGATCCAATTGGTCTTGGAATTTTTTTATTTTTTTTTTACTTATTTTCTTGTGAAAATTTTTTAAGTTCTTTAAAAAAAAAAAAATTACTGTTCTTAAGAGCTTTACGGTATTCAATTTTAAATGACAAAACCTTGGAATAGTTCTTGATATTTGAATCGGGGATGTAATGGGGCCGGTACGGTGCACCAGTACTTTTTTTTTAGAGTCGATACGGCGAAAAGCCACTTTTTTTTAACTAATTAATAATATCTCATAAATCTTTAAGCATGTATTGTGATATAAGTTAGTGAGAAAATAAATATGTAAATTAAGAGTATTTAGCTTTTTCTTGTGTGGTAAATTATGTATAATATTATGAATTGGCATTATATAATTAAAATGTCCCAGCTACAGTTGGGGTTACCGCCACGATTGGAAAGCTTGCGTACCAGGAAAAAAAAATTTAGCACTACAACTCTGTTTAAAAGTTTCTTTTTCTATAATTGTTCAACTACATTCCACCATTGATTTGAAAAGTTGCATAAACGATAGACAATGAGATCGATGGGTTCGGAAGCATCGGAACGAATTAGGAAAGTGTGCTGAGAGCGTGTTATAAAGCACGCGTGGCTGCTCGACCCAAATGTTCACTAAACAATACAAAGCAAAATAACGATTTCCGCTATTCGGCAACACAGTCGAAAAGTTCCCTTACCGTGACGCGGCCCTAAAATTACCATTTGGTGGAATGAAATACTGCCTGCATAACACGCTCACTCCAAAATGTGAATATTGCAAAAATCATTACTTTTAAAACTATTTGAACTATTTTTACTTTCATTTAACCATATGTAACGTTTTGGAACGTGCTGAGTTTAAAAAAGTGGCGTAGAAAAAATATCTTTGAATCTGCCTATGGTTAGTATAACTCCCGAACGAAATGACTTACTATATTCAAATTTTGTGTACAGATTGGTGGTGGCGATAGACCTGTGATTAAGGTTTTCGTCAAAATTGTGCATGCGCATAAAGTAGCTGCCATTGAAACGAAAAGGATTCAGCAATTGCCAGAAAACGGCTCTGACAATTTTGATCAAAATCGCTGCCTTTTGATGTGCTCTAAACATCCTCACCTCTGAAATTTTCGTAGAAATGCGATAAAGGCGTAAAAATGTGCAAAACGAATGTCTGTAACACAGAGTTCTCTTCCTTTGAGGATCGCTCATCAGCGACTGTTTCTTCTCTGTTGCACTTAGAAGAAAGAATAATGTATCATTTATAAGAATAACGTAGAATGTGTTATAAGCAAGAATAATGTATCGACAAACATATCGCTAATTACACTGTTTTGGTGGGGTTTTATTTCAAATACAATAATTGTTACCAAGCTGACCATTTAAATAATGAAAGTATGAAAACGAAAACGGTAAATTTAAGTGCAATAACCAGTATTAAATGTATTTGACTGTGTGAAGTTCCACAAACTCTAGCTTAATTTGTTATACTAGTCTGGAAAATGTTTGAATATTTTTCTGCATTTTATATATTTACCAATTTTAGACACTTTTCCGAAAAACGCACAAAACACTTATGATGGTAAGCTATTGTAAGATGTTCTAGCTATTGTATAAATATACTTTACTTATTCGTCTGTCCACGTTTTAGGAAACGAACATCAATCGTTTTTAAGAAACCTTTGTTCATAATGATGCAGAACGTTTGTATTCTCAAAGCAATCGCCTGAAAGTTTATTGTTAAGTTCTCATACCTAGCTTATTGTTTAAAATCAAGTAATTGTATGAATTTTAAAATTCGATTGTTAATTTTTTTGAATTTTTCACATTAACTACGAGATTTACTGAAATTTGATGGCAAAGCGTTTTGAAAACTTATATAAAACCTATTATTTAATTCACTAAAAAGCATATTCCGTACTACATCATATATATCTATAGACAACTTAGCAAACGTAATATGTTTTTTTTTTTTTTTTTTAACCCTATGTCTGCTTACCAGTTGATACCCCCGGTCTTCGAATGCCAGCGACCAGCACCGTGTGAACGCTTCACGCCAGTCCCTAGAAAAGCTAGTTTGTCACTGATATGCCAGTAGCTAATAGCTCCAGTAAATCAAACGTTTTCTATTTGTTGGTGCGTTATCTACCATTGCCCATGCTCTCCCGTTCTTCTAATTGGAACTGTAATTCTCTTTGAATAACTAGTTCCAGTAGCTGGTATTGTGTGAACGGAAAACTGGCATTCCAATCAGTTGGCTTTCCAACCACTGGAAACGTGGAAATCAGTCTTTAGCGCTTTTGATAATTTTTCAGTCTTTACCAATCCATTGCAATTTCATTTCTGTGGCATCTCAGAATTCGCTTTATTAAAAAGAATTCCTTACCTTCAGGACGATTCTCATTATTCACTAAGAATATAACATGCGGGGCATATTTAAGCATACGCTGTTTAAAGCAATTTTTGGCTTTTCGAAAACTCTAGTTCTTCATAAACTTTCAATACGGAGAGCTTGGAAAAATGAACTAAAACAATTTTTAAAAAAAAATGCATTGTTTATATATTCGCAATTGTAGCTTCAAGAACAATCATTATAATAAGAGGAAGTCCTAGTTCATTCCCTATACTCGCTATGTTACAATCTTCTAGCCCAGTGCATTTAGAAACTAGTTTGTATAGAACCTTGAAATTTGGTGAGTTGGTACGAAAATGATCACTTAAATGATATGACGTAATTAAACACTCTAAAATAACGTCTAATATATTTTATTTTATATTTGAAATCCTTGCGTCAATGCATATGCAGCAGCTCCATCTGGTTTTGCCTTTTGCTATTTTAATTTTCATTTATAGTAAATAGGCATTAAATGAAAACAATTTATGTCATTTCATTAAGTGATGTTTTTCGTACCTGCTCACCAAATTCTAAGGTTGTATAGAAAGTAGTTTCTAAATACACTGGGCTAGATGATTGTAACATAGCTAGTATAGGGAATGATCCTTACTAGGACTTAATCTTAAGAGATGATCAAAACTTTATTGGATTGTTATCTTTCTTATCTAAAACTTCATTCACAACTTCTCCGATTAGATTCTGCCTATATTTCTCTCTTGTATCAAAAATTAGATTTAATCTTTATTTTACTCGGATATCATGATATAAATAGTCCCATAATATATATAAATAGTGCGTTGACCAAATTTTGCGAAATGTTTATTAGAATATGCCCAAGGCGATTCTAAACAGGTGCATTTTAAGGATGGCACTAAACCTACTTTTCCCAGAAAGAGCATTTACAATGTGGGGCTGGCCATGGATATAATTTCAACTTAATGTTGCACTTTCTTCTCAATGATTACCACTTGCTCTAAAAGTATTGTGTTCAATCCTTTTTAGACCGACTTTGTAACAATGACTAAATTATCAGGCAAATTAATAGGTACTAATGTGGATTGATGTAAAAAATGCACGACCCATTTTTGTTTGATCCAAGTCTCAGTGTCACATGTTATTCGGATGTTATCCGCCAAAGTGGATGATTTTATTATAATCACGCATTTGACCTGAAATGCTCTATGAAAAGGTCGAGCCACAATATGAAACACGCTCGACAATGAATAAAACGAATTTCGGCCGGCTAGATATTGAACACTTAAAGTACACAATAAAACTTTTAAAGTGATAATGATGGCATCAAAAGATGTCAAAGCGTCCTTTGAAATGTCATTGAATGTTTTCAACTCGATTACTACGTCTTCACTTAATGGCAACTTTTGACATTCAAATTTTGGACTTTTTGACCGTGAAGTATCTCCCATGTTAAAATGCTTTCACACTTGGCCATTCTTAACGTTTATATGCTTCTTTTTAGGCCTTATGGCCGCAATTGAACTTACAAACCAGTCAAAAGAAAAAAATTCAGTTTTTGGAGGAAATTTGAAATTCATATTTTATCTTAATTTATTTACAACTAGCTGCGCTTTCCAGCGTTGCGGAGACCCAAGCTACGTCCCAGCTTTTGGCACAGCTTCTCTTTTCGCTCGTAGAAAGGTTCATTGCTGTGCAAAACCAAGCTCACTTCGCTCGCTAAAATGCTACTTGACTGTACTGGGTTCCCCCCCCCCCACACACACACACTCCCCCCTTCCATACATCCGTACATTAAGCAAACACTCCAATTACAACATTATTTTTTTAAGTGGCAGAATTTATTTAAACTTGAAAGGAATTAAAACTAATTCTTATTTAACTAAATGAATTATTTTCTTTATATACTATTTTTTTAAAAAAATAACAGCATTTTTTGACGATTTAAAAGTATTTAAAACACACAAAAATAAGTGATTTTTTTTTTATATATATATATAAAAAGAAATGACAGAGTTTCTTAACTCTTTAAAAGAATTGAAACTGATTTTAGTACTCGTCATTGGACTCGTTTCCTTTGGAAACAATTCATTACTTAACTAAATAATTTATAAATTCATCATATTTTCATGTTTATATTTGAACATAATTTAATTCGTTTTGACTCAATGCATTTTTTCCCCTCCAAATCTTATTCATGTATAAATTCATGTATTTTATTATGATTATTTTACTGCTGAGTGTTACTGTCTGCCTGCCGTACTTCATTTCCCGTTCATGTGCTTTCTCTTTTTTTTTCGTCCCACAAAAAGTAGCTCTATTCTCGTACCTTGTTCGTTGTAGTTTCGTGGTGACCTATCCTGGTTTTAATCTCATGAAAGTTTCATTCCCTTCTTTTTAAATATTTCTGTAAATACCATTATAAATCTACAGGATTTGCATTTTTACGATCAATCGGATTTTTAAATCATGTGGGGGGGGGGGGGATTTTTAATCATATCTAATTATAAAATGTTATGAGCCTCTTCAACTTTTTAACTTACATGAGTTTTAGTTGATTTGTTTCATTATTTATTTTTTATTACCTTACCTTATCATCTTCTACTATGTATAAAACATCTATCATTTTAGTTTCTTTTATCTTGTTGGACTTCTCTTGAAAACCCCAAACAAACTTGCTTAAATTTTATCATATCAATTTTCAATAATTATCCTGGATTATGTATGTATGCCAGCTTACATGGGTGATAGTCTACCGCTTTTATGCGGTAGCTAAATTCCGCTTTTTTTTTTTTTTTTTTTTTTTTTTTTCTCTCTGAGAAGTTCCGCTTTTTCTATCATTTTGTTATTTTTAGTGGCCTTTATAGGGCTTAATCAGACTAAAATCCTCCTTTGTGTCATTTAAATTCAGCTATTTTACTTAACAAAATATTAAAGAAATGTACACTATTCTTGCCGATTTGGATAAGAAAAAATTCATGCAATTAGAAAAATTTCGAAGTGTTTCCTCTTCAGAATGGTCATCTAAGTTTTCTTTTACAACAAATCTAAATAAGCACCAGCTGTATGTTAACATTCCAATTATTTCAATACAAAATAAATTTGAAATGGAGTCAATGTCTTCAATGTAATCCGTTTGAATTCATAATATTTCGTCAAAGGCAGAGAGCCCTCATAATACGAAAGAAAAATACCCTAACATATGGAAAGGAATATAACTAACTATTTAAAAATATTTAGCTTTTTTTTTTTTTTTTTTTTTTTTTTTCATTCAAATACTAATATAAGCGAATTGAAAGTCATTTTAATGAAGCATGAAGTACCTGTTTTTGAAATAATATAGCTAAGGTTTATGAAATAAAAGAAAAGGAGCTGTTCGGATTTTTCGATGTTTACTACCCATGAGGCCATATTTTACAGTAGGCAACAGAAAAAACAACGTCCGAACACTGGCTACATTGCGTGTTGTTCACGCATGAATAAAACGTGTCATTTTAATTTCAAAAATAGCTTTTTTATAAACTTATATCTCTTTTGGCCATGCATGTCAACTACATATGAAAACGAAATAAAACTTTTAAAAGGTTCGATGGCCACACCATAAATTTAATTCATATTTGAATTCCGAATGTAATAAAAAAAAGTTAAAAAAATACTAATGTTCATAAATCTAGGTGTGGTTAGTGATTTGTGGATGACAAAAAAAATGGCCGACTTAATATTAGAACGTAACATAGGTTTTTAATGCATCAATTATTAAAAATTAATGTAAATTTTTTATTTCAAGTGATAGTTTTTTTATAGCCAAACATAAAATTCTTATATTTTGAGTCTAAACATTTTGAAATGTGAGTTATTTGTTACTAAAACAATTTTTAGGAATTCTTAAAGGGTAATATAGACCATTAGAATCTGAATTACCGAAAAGCCCCTAGAAAAGATTTTCTTTTCATTCTGTCGTTCATTTCTCAAAATATGAGCGAAAATGTAAAAATGTTGACTTACGTGGAAAGAATAGTAACTTCTTTACTAATTTTTAAGGTAAATTTCGTATAAAAAATCGAATGGAGGATTTGTATTATAATTTTCAAAATTAATGCAAAATTTGTCGAAAGATAGCCTCTGAATATATATTTTTTTTTGGTTACAGAACAGTAGAAAATCTTAAAGGAATTACATAAATACAAACCAAAAAAAAAAATTTTTTAACCAGAAAGACTTTTCTTAGCTTTTGGGAAAATACAATTTAAAGTTTCTTATTTATATTAAATTCTATGAAAACTATAGATATGTTCATTGCAGAGAACAACAAGTATCAAGTATATGAACAACAAATAATTTTCATACAAATTTAATATAAACAAGAAAGTTTAAAGAGCATTTTCTCAAAAGTTAAGAAAAGTCACTTGAACCCTTTTACTTCTCAGGCCCTCATTTGTAATATTTTTTGCTAATGGTGGGTGCATAAATTTTGCCCATTTCTTCTTTAAAATCTATATCGAAAAGAAGTTATTACGTGATACATATATCAAGCACAGGACCTTATTTATATTTCGTGAGCACAGGGAAAATGTTAATCCAAGTTAGATCCCTAAAAATTCTATTCATTTTCAAATGCATGCCATCGAGTTGCTATACACTAAAAAAAAAGCAGTTCTGTACCGCAGCGATAAACTATCGTACAAGCAATTGGTTTAACTTTGCACTTACAATAGTTTACTTCTGAGTTACAGAATTGAACATTATTTACTGTGTAAAAACTGTGCTGATTACTGATGTATGATTTCACTATGTTACAAACTATGTTAGATAAACAAAATTCTCAGAAACTTCCAATTCACATTGCCGGTTTTTCTTGACGCGGACCTAAAAACAATTGCACATTCCTCTCAAATTTCAACCTGATCAGTTTCTCCTAATAGAAGCCCACAATATAGGTCAACACATATTAACAATCCTCTATCCCTCTAAACAAAATTGAACATGGACACCCCTTGAATAAAAATCTATTTTAGATGCAGGCGTACAAAATCGCATGCATTCTTCACCCCAGGGGGTTAATGCCGAAATCAGTAGGCGCTACCTGACGCGTGTGTAGGAGTAGGTAGGCCGCCTAGTGGGGAAAGGTCAACACTCCATTCCTCTTGGCGGCCCGTTGAGTTGATTTCCGCCACAGACGACCGGCTGTCGTCGAAAGCTGCGGACGCGTGGAATTGTTCTCTTGGATTTATAAGTGGTCTTTGTGTTTCTGTGACGCGTGTTTTGGATAGACATGAAGAAAAAGAAGGGAGAAGAGTGCGATGGATACCGAATCAAACAGGTGGGGTCTTGATGAGATTTTTTTTTTTTTTAATCCTTTATTTAACTTCGATTTTGTGTGTGTTTGTCGATGGGGGCGGAATCTGCGGAGGCCTAGTTAAAACCCTTGCCGTCATCCAATCGGGCTGAAACTTGGCAGATAGATTCGATGCCAAGCATTCTATCAAATTTTGGGGTTGTTACTATCACTAAATGGTCGCTTGTACGGAATATTAAATTAACCAACTTGCCTTCATTTAATCGCGTTTAAAATAGTATTGAACCATCCATTGTTGAAACTCTTTCCTGTTTGCAAAAAAAAAAAAAAAAAATAATAAAATTGTTTTAATCAGAATAAATAAAAGATATTTGGATGCGAGTGTGACGTTCATTTTTAGTAAATAAATTGTAAAACGTAGTTCGCCGCACATTTTGCTGATAGAAATGTTTTTGATGCTTAAAATTAAATGCAACGCGCTGTGTTAATGAATATAAAAATTGGCGATGCATAAAAAGTATTTATATTAAAAACTGTGTTTTTATGGGTTAAATTATTTTAAACTCAATCAGAATTAGTTTGTTTACTGATGACAATAGAATAGTTGTTTATGCATCCAGTTGGGAAAATAATTGTTTTTTATACTTGGTAAAATGCTTATTTTCCCGAGTGCGTTGGCACGTGTCAAATAATTTACCGAGTTTGAAAAAATATTTTCTCACGAGTTGCATACAATATATTTTATAATCACGTGCAATACGATATTTTTAATATATATATAAACTAATGTTGGCAATTCCAATCAATGAATATCTTCTTAAAATGTTATTTCACTAAAACTATTTGAAATTTGAGCATGAGGTGTGCGGAAAGTACCTTTCACACTAATGCGATAAAATTACTTTCCTATATTCCTCGCGATAAATTGATACTTTCGCCACGATTTCTGATAAAAAAATTATCAAATAAAGTTTAATTTCTTGCACGTTGTTAAAAAAAAAAAAAAATTCAACTAAGCTATATGGAATGGCCCAAATTAAAATAGACACTGTTTTCCTTAGAAATGATTTATTCGGTTAAACAAAACAAAACAAAAAAATTCTTTTTATTTCCTTCCAGTTACTGCTTGTTAAGGAATGCTTTCTTTTTATAATTGTGTGTTGTATTGACTGCCTTATTGCTAAGAAAGTTTACTGAAATTACTTTGTTTTGGTACTTATTTAGGCAGTTAAAATGGTGATATTAAGCTGTAAGGTTAGACAAGATATTTCGGCAAGAAAAATTCTGTCTACCATAGCAGCAAAGTTTCTGGCAATAAACGAGAACAATAAATGTTTTGTGTAGCTTTTAGTTCTGTTCTAAGACTGATTTTTGAAAACATTAATCGCTATTTACTTTTTAATTTAATTTAGTACCAAAAATCTTGTTTGGGGATATTTGGTTTTATAGTTTCAATATTGTTTATGCCTCTTTTCCCCTTTATCTCTACACACACGCCTTATAAATTTTGTTGTATTTAAGATTGTAATAAATATTATCGTAAATTTTTAATTTATGCCTGCTACTTAAAAGGAATGACATTTAAAAGAAATCTAGTTTTAAAATAGGGCCAATTTTAAAACTGACTCAACTCGTGGAAAATCTACTAAAAGGTTTTGCAAACACATTATACGAAAAATATCCTTGTGAAGGTACAAATTTGAATAAAATTTTAAATGTTCAATTTTTTTAACGCAAATATTGTACACAATCAACAACCAATTCAGATAACATTTACATGCCACTTTTTGTTTTACCCGCTCTGGCCTCAAAATCCTTTTTTTTTTTTTTTTTTTTTTTTATTAGTTTCTTACATTGCAATTTTATTTAAATAACTTTGACCCTATTTTTACTTTTAAGTAATCAAGAACCTGCCTTTGAAAACCATGTTAGAATGACATGTTTAAGTATGTTTTTCTCAGAATCCAAATTTTAAATTTTTTTTTAATGGATTTATCTTTTTAAAAGACACTTTTGACTATTTAAAGTGCGCAACTCAACTACAACATATTAAAGAATCCAACCTGAATTTCGAAAGATTCCTAGAAAAATACGTTTGTTCTTAGACTAAAAATTCTTAGAATAATAACTGCAACTATTCTAAATATCAGAAATACCTTCGTAGATTTGAGGTTTGTAATTTTAAGAAATATAATGACATTTTAGCGAAATTTAGGATTATTTTTTTTTTTTAAGCCAAAGAAACAGAACCCTAATGTCTCCATACTTTTGTCATCAAATTACCCCTGGTACTGAATTTGCCGTGTTAAATTGATAATAGTTATGAATGCAACTAGTTGGGAAAGTGGTACTTTTTCGAAAGGTAAAATGCTTATTTGACAAGTGTGTTAGCAGGAGTCAAATAATTTACCGAGTTTAAAACACGTATTGCTTACAATATTTTTTATAATCACTCGCAAGCAATATTTTTAATACATATTTAAACTTATATTGCCAACTCCAATCAATGAATATCTCCTAAAAATGTCATTTCTATACCAAAACTACAGTAGAACCTCGATTAACCGTCCCTCCTTTATCCGGAACTCTCTGTTAACCGGCAATCATTTAGTGGACATCAAAAATCTCTCAAATGAGTAATAAATCATTTGTTCCTTTTTAAACCTTAATCTTTTCCCTCGCTCTAAAGTTACATAAGTAATGGTGAGGCTTTCGACTGTTTTTCTAAAGAACTGACATGGTTAGAGCAACCTTCGGATGCAGATCAAACTGAACTATTGCCTTCAAAAAGACTCCGGTTTAGAGCAGCGAAACAAAGATTATCAAGATTATTACAACAAAAACTCATTTCCAACAATTATGTCATAAAAAAACATGAAAAGTCCTGCATTCAATAAACGAAAATCATTTACTTTTTATTGTTTTTTACAACTCTCTTTTATCCGGAATTTTCGCTTAACCGACCTACCTTTGGTCCGAATTAGGTCGGTTAATCGAGATTCTACTGTATATGAAATTTATAGACTGAGAGGCAACTGCAATTTTTGGACCCCATCGAACATCATTCTGATTTTTTTATAGAAATTAGAGAAAAATGAGTAGATTACGAATCCACTGGTCTGCCGTGGCAAAAATGGCCGAAACTGGTCAAAAATCGACTTTTAATAAGTTGAACTAAATCCAATTGCCAAATGAGCCATAACTCGCCAAATAATGAGCATTTTTTTTTATTTGCTAACCCTCACTCTTTAATTTTCAATTAAGAAGGTTGCAGACGATTCAGATATCTGGCGACGGTCTACTTGCATCTATTAAAAGGGAGCCAAGTTGGCAATAAACATTACGTCACGGATGACGTAACTGATGTCGCCAATTTGGCTTACTTTTAAAAGATACATATTTTCCAAGCCAGAGATCAAGAATCGTTTGCGCTTTTTCTCATTGAAAATCAAAATGCAGGGTTGCCAGACGGAAAAGTTTGTTCTCTTTTTGGCAACTTATGACATATTTGGCAATCGGATTTTAGTTCAACTCAATCCAAGTCGATTTTTGATCAGTTTCGGCCATTTTTGCCACGGCAGACCAGTGGATTCCTAATCTACTCACTTTTCTCCAATCTCTATAAAAAATTCAGAATAATGTTCGATGAGGTCCAAAAATTGCAATCGCCTCTCGGACTATTAAGCATGAGGCGTCACTTCCTCGCACACCTCGCGGTAAAGTGCTACTATGGCCACGATTTCTGATTAAAAATTATCAAAGTTTAGTTTTTTGCACGTTGTTATAAAAACTTATTTTGTTCACAAGCAGCCACAGTTATAGATTGTAAAATACATTAATTTACTTTCCAAGTTCCTGAGAATGGTATGCCGACCAAATGGTATATAGGTTAGCGTGCTAGCTTCTAGACCGCGAGGTTGTGGGTTCGAGTCCCGTGTTAGGCATGGGTGTTTGTAAATGTATGTTGGCTTGTCAAATGACGAATGTTTCGGCGCATTATAGCCCTCGTGTTGCTGACGGCGCCAGATAATCTGAAAACAACCAACCAACCTGAGAATGGCATACTCTAATTTTTCTCTGCGGCATTTTCTCAATTCCTGCTAAAAACTTTTTCACAGAAACTGCCCAAATTTTAAGGCTTGCAAAAACTTAATTTTTTCTACTCTTAAATGTTAAATGGAATAAAAATATTCTTGATGATGTATCTTATAAGATTGACATATAGCAAAAATACAATGTTTTTTTTTTATTTTTTGGGGGTTTTTTTTGTAAAATTACTTTGGATGTTGTATTACTAACTTTTCTCTTCGCCAAATTACCGCATCTGATAACTTCAAGTCAAAGTTTATTAAATATTTGATTGATATTTATTTCAGCAAGACAGTCTTTGAGCATATAAAAACAGCTTTCATTAAAGAAGATGAGAAAGGAAGAAAGAAAGAAAAATTGTTTTTAAGGATAAAAACGTAAATAAACCATACTTTTCTGGCTTCGCATGCCAAAGGTGACAGGTTCGTATCCTGGGCTAGGCATAAATGTTCATTGTGGTTTGGAATCTACGTTAAAATGTAGGTACCGGCCTAATTAACCGTTATTGTGTAAAATAAATAGATCGTTGAGCTTACAAACCAACTAAACCATACTTATTTGCTTTCATTTACTTTTTAAAATCATTTTGTGCGACAAATATAAAATGTTATTTTTACTGAAATTCTCTTTCAATATTTCATGAAGATTTTCATTTATTTACCTTAAACCATCTTAGTGTTGCGTTTTTGTGTATATTTAAATCATTTCTTTAGAGGGCGAGGAAAGAAGAATTTACAATACATGAATTTAAAGCCTATCACTAAATAGTTGAAGTAGAACGTTTAAAATTTTACGGAAGATATAGTTGATGAACCTTGAAAAGTATGCTATTGAGATTAAGCTATTTGTAGCAAGACTTTAAGCCTAAATCTGATTATTTATACACTTGAAACACATTTGCTTTTTAAAGTCTTCTCTGCGTCGGTTTACAGAAAAGCTGCACCATTCTTTTCCGAAGTATTTGAAAATATTTTTTATTTTCAATTACCCATATGTATACATAGTGTAATGTATGTATAGAAATCGGTCAAAAAAAAGTTTTTTTTTTTTTTTTTTTTTTTTTTTGCATTTTTCCACATTTTGGAACATCCTGATTTCAAACAAGTGATATAGAAAAAATGTCTGTCTGTGGTCAGCATAACTCCCGAAAAAATTTACTTACGATGTTCAAATTTGGTGTGCGGGTTGTTGATGGCACAGGGACCTACCATTAAGGTGTTCGTCAAACTCGCGCATGCGCATTAGGTAGCTGCCATTGAGATAATCATGTTTTTCAGTTATTGCTAAAAACGGCTCTAACAATTTTGTTCAAAATCGCGGTGGTAATGCCTCTGAAGGTGTTCTAAACATTTCCACCTCCGAAATTCTTATAAAAATATGATCAAAGCGTAAAAAGTTGAAAAATGAGTGTCTTTAACACGAAGCTGTCTGCCCTTTCGAGCAACGCTCATCAACGATTGATTTCTTTTTCCGATTCACGCACAAGCAAGGACAATATAATGTCCTATCGGATAAAATCACCAATTTTTCCGATTTAGAGTGGAATGTTTTTTTTTTTTTTTTTTTTTTTTTTTTTCCCCTTTCTCGTGTAAAAATTATTGCCAAAAATATCGCCAAACTGGCCATTTTTATTTAAATGAATGGAAATAAGAATATGGTAGGTAACGCCTTGTTACATTTTACAGCAATGACCAATATTAAATAGTGTAATTGAAAGTTGCGCGAAATTTGTCGAAAAGAACGAGTATTCATCAATTTAAGCATAACTTATTCTCATATCACATGAAATTGTAATTTTTCTGCAAGAAAAAAGCGACCATGTACGACTATTCACCCACTAAGAAAATAAAGGTTATCCAAAACGAGAGGAATTTTTCTTAGAAAAGTAAATCACATGATCCGTCTTACACCCATATCAGAAAAACCTTGAAAGCACCCTACGGTAGCCAGCTCTATTGTTGCTCGGTGAAAAAGGGGCCTGTTGTAGGCATTCCTATGCACGAAAATATGCCCGCACATTTTGAATGGTGACTCATATTACTCGTGGATATTATTCACTCTCTTGTGTCACTAAGGGGGGTTTGAACACTTGAACAGAAATCGATTACATTTGAAACACAATTACGTTGCTTATTCTTGACATGCCTCATTGTATGACTCATAAAAGAAAGAAACATATTATTCCAAAAAATTATTTTTTTACAGAAAAAAATCTAAAACACTTATTTTCTACTTTTTTTATACATCAGCGGTTAAGTGTATGGTATCTACTGTAATTGTATGATATCTTCGATTATCTAGTGTACATTTATCACAATATATACTTAAAACTCTCTCGTGATTTAGTCGAAAATGGTATTAAGTTGTCGACTCGGCCCACCAAAAGTGCCGGTTTATAATCCTGGGTTTAGCATGGATGTTCACTGTGATTCGGAATCCACGTTAAGCTGTTGTTCCCAGTCTGATTAGTCGTGTGTAAAAATCGGTCGTTGAGCGTAGAAATCAACACTTTTTCTTTTCTTTTTTTTTTTTTAATTGGTTTTAAAAAACTCATTTCAAGCAACTTAATTTTAATTTAATTGAATTTCATAAAACATGCCCAGAAACGTGGAGATAATTAGTATTCATGCTATAACTAGGATATTTTTATCTTTTGATATTCCTGAGAACGAGTCTCTCAATTCAATTTATTTATAAAAAAAAAAATCGCTGTTGAATGAGCAGTTTCAATCCTATTCTTAACATACTGAATCTAAACGAATTTCCATGTGTAAAATAAAACTTCGAATTCTAAATAACGATTTCTGCAACAGATGCGAAACAGTAAAAAGTGGTTTTCTGGGTCATCCTTTCACAAATTCGGATTCAAAGTTTAAATATCGAAACCACGCACGAATGGATTCTTTTAAGTTTTTTTTTTTTTTTCTATCTCTCTCTCAAACCGATTATCTCTTTGTTTAGGGCTTTTGTCATTTTATTTAAATCGAAACCTGAAATGAAAGCACTCAAGAACAAGTGGTAACAAAACGTTTAATTCTGCTTCGAATTTTAGAGCTTGATTGGGGGCAATGAACGATAGAATTCTTTCGCATTCTGTCCTAATCGTAGAACAATGTGGATATTTTATTTTTACCAAATAAACTACTTTTAATAAAACAATCCCATATTTTTCCTGATTTTAAAATATATATTCTGTGTGTGTCATTTTTTGCCATATTTCCACACAAACCGGTCACAGCTTTCTTTACGTTTTTCTTTGTTTTGCTTCTATTTTAACCTGCAACTAAAAAAAAATTTCAGTATATGGGCTCTCATTTGATACCACGCTCAATATTCCTTCCAAACCAGTGCTAGAAGTGTGGGTAGAAGCGAGGTGACGCGTCCCCCCCCCACTTTTCAAGAAAATGCTCATGCGTCTTTTAAAAGCCCAATCCACTTTTAAAAGCATTCAATCCGCCTAAAAACAATTAATGAAGAATAACATTAACCTTAAATGTAGTGACACAGTGAAAAAGTGATTTATTTTTACATTTGAAAACTTTAAAACTATTTATGGTATATATATCATATTATTATAAAAATGTATTGTACTACTTTGTATAAAGATATTAGTATTTTTACTAATAAATACAGTTACACTTGGTCAACTTTTAACTTTGGAGGAACTTTCTTTTAAGTTGTGTTCTTGTTTCATATAATGACAAGCTATTTTTTAATTTTTTTAAGAACTTTTTAGAATTTTTTATTAATTTAATTTCATGAAAGTATGCACATTTATAAGTATTATTTAAATCTAAATAAACAGTTATGTATTTACCATTGAATTATTACTTAACTTTATCTCTTACTTCCAAGTAGAAATACTAAGAGGCCGAATATTCATTAGAATATCAACAAATTTTGGACCATCGTTTCATGCTAATGTTAGGAAGTATAAATTGATATTTTTATTATAAGTTATAAATTTATAAAAGTTATTATTGAAGATGGGAAAAGGGCAAAGGGGGGGGGGGGGGGCTACTTGTCGCCAAATTTTTGGAATCACTCCATTTTTTTTTTTTTTTTTTCACCACTTCTACCACTGTTCCAAACCATAATAAACCATATGCAAGACGTTATTTTGAGTGGGATTACATCGTATGGCAATACGTTATGTTTATGATCAATTACAATAGATCTTCAAAAACAAATTCGAATTTTTACATTCCATTATTGAATCACAATGCACTTTTCATTTTTCCGCAAAAATGGCTATTGAAGATAATGTAGCCATGCATTATCACAATTGCAGTTTTCTTTTAAAATGGACCTTATGCAGAGGGTAATTAAGAATAGAGAAGAGGGTATCGAATAGCAACACTCGTGACGTTCTTGACACCAATCACAACAAACGCTTTAAAACAAATTCGAATTTTCACATTCCATTATCCAATCACAAAGCGTGTTTATTTTTCACACAAAGAAATTGACTGTGACGTCGTCGCACGTAACCTTCATTATATTAACAACTTTCTTGGACATTTTTATACGCATGCAAAATGTGCTTCAAATCTTCCTTTCGGTGTGTCGTGTTAAAAAAAATTGTTTCTATGGAACATGGTGATAATTTGTTTTAGCTTTCTCATTCTCCAATAATGTACTTAGACGATTTGTTACACCTTAATTTGCATTTAAATAAAATTATCTCTTTCGCTTAAGCATTAAAATTCACATATAAAAAGTGGATTTACAACTATCCACTCATGTAAAACCTCTTCCATCATTTCAGATCTGTCGACTACTTAAAGCTAGATTTTGTTACTATTCTCACTGTCTAGTATTTATTTTTCTGATAAATATCCTATTATCTCTGCGTGTGATAAGATACATTTTTACTACGTACCTACGAATATTCCCCCCCCCCCCCATCTTTATCAGCTTCTAGACATGGATTTTCTTTCATTTTGATTGCTGTTCAAATATTTAGTCAACGAAGATGCAGACTTCATTTGTTGTCAACATAAAGGAGTAAATTGAAATTGACACTTAAAGGGTTTATCAACATTTTTCTTACATGCTGTTATTATTCTTACCTTTTAATGTTAACTTTCTTTAATAAGCCTTTTTGTCGAAAAATTTGCTAAATCACATTTTTTTGTGATATGGAACTTAGTCATCCACTTAAGCGGACGTAGAAACATGCAAAAGTATTTGTCATGTTGATGTTTGGTATAAAATATCCTTTTCATGTTGATTTTTATAATAAAAAAAAGTGTCTAGATATCTAGAGGGATGCGATCCGTAACCATTTTAGTATTTTGCTAAAAAAAATTCTAAATTTTACCTTTTTTGCTTAAGAAATTTTGTACCTGACCTTTAAACACTGTCTTTTGTTTCGGATTTTTTCAATTTAAATACTCCTTTTGCCTTTTCATCGTGATTATTCGATGTTGATTTGTTAACTTCATACCGTACGCTGCTGCCTATGTATCACGAGCTTAAAATGTACGACAAATCGGTATCGACAAATGGTAACAAATCGGTCCGACATTCGAAAAACTCAATTCCTTTATTCAATCAAAAGTTCGTGCAAAGACTTCCTATTCTCATCGGTACATGCGTTTCTTTTATTGTTAACTTGCATGTTTATCCCTTTTTCTTTTCTTTAAGAAGAGAATGAGATATCCGAAGGATTGTTCCGTTTGGTGTGGAACACTTCACGCTGTTAAACTGTGCGTCGCCAATATTTGCTGTCACGCGAAACCGACCTTTGAGAAAGAAAAAAAAGGTTTATACTGGAGTGACACCACCTCACGCTAGCACTAAATTGATTTTAAACAGTTCTTTTCACGATACGCCGTGTTAAGCTCCGATAAAGAAAACTAGTGTACAGTTGTGACGTAACATAAAACACCTGTAAAAATACTCGGAAAATGACGATTGCTTGAATTAATCGTTTCCGGGAACTAAATGCAAAGTTTGCGCTACATGCCTCAAGTATGATTAAATCTATCCCTTTATGTAATAAATTCCTAGAAATTATTTTAAAAGAACGGTATCCATAATGGAAAAGTGCATTGTCCATTGTCGTTTCTGTAACTTAAAATACATTAGCGAGATTTTTAAATTCTTGTCTTGCTTAGTCTTCATGTAACCATCATAAAACAGAGTTCCCACTGCTTAATATTTTTAATTGGGTTTCCAGGCCTTTAAAGTACTTGAAAATGCTTGGAGGTCCTTAATTTTTTTTTACTTATGTGGCCGCATAAAAAAAAAAAAATTGATACATGTATCAACTTGTACATCGTTTGGTTCGTATTTTCTGATTGGTGGATTAGAATTCGAATGGTTTTAGTTACACGCTGTACTCTGTGTGACAAACACGTGAGATTTGTGTTTACATTTTTCAAGTCAAAAGGTCAAAAACCATCATTTAAAATCTGTTTTTATGGCATGCCAATTATGCATGAAAGATTTTGATATTAACGCTCTGGGCAAAACAGCTGCAATGTCACACATTAAGATCCTGATGAATGAAAAGAATTTTCGAAGGTCCTTAAAAATATTATTTAGATCCTTAAAAGTCCTTGAAAAGTCATTGATTTTCATTCTATGGTTTCAGTTAGAACCCTGTAAAACTCTTTCTACGTTTTTTTTTTTTTTTTTTTTTTTTTTTAAATCGTCTTGTTTAGCTTTCATGAGACCAATCTCCGTTTAGGCAATTTCTTTTCTCTGTCAAAGTGAAAGGCTCCCTTTTTTTTTCAACCACTAATCAAAGCCCGTTTCAGACTCAATTCATATGAATCATTGAATCAAGTTTCAATGTATTTGCTTATTTTTTTACCCCTCTCATTCTGACCGCCCTTGTGTTTACAATTGTTGGAAACCCATGGACAGTAAACTTTGTTGTGAGCTGTTAAAGGAATTCATTTCAAAGTTTTTTCTGTGCCTGGTTGCAATATCACCTTGCGTATGAGAATATGCGCATAGTCATATGTAGCGGAAAGTCATTTCGAAGAAAGATATGAAGATCCGAAAGTTATTTCGAGTGAAATTCCGTCAATCTCAAAAGTACCCATTTGCTCACTTTTCGCTTTTTTTTTATCACTTTTAAATTTCCAAGAATTTTTAGGCAATTCCATCTATGCCGTCTGAAACGAATTACCAAGCTCTTCGTCAATTTTTTAGCTTCGATTAAGAAACTAATTTCATTTCGAAATCGTACTCCCGCCGGAAATTTTCCGGCATATCCAATTCGATGGGTAAAAACGACTTTTTCTTACTCGTTGATCAGTCACAAAAACAGAAACTTCCGGTTTGTTTTACACCCAGTCCAACAAATTCGAATCCTCTCGTCCATTACATTTTATAATTAACGCCACCGAATTAGGTTAACACCTGTAACAAAACACTCTTTGAATTAACCCCTGCCGTAATAATAGAAGACGATTGTTCCTTGGCGATAAATTTAGCGAGTCGAGTAAGATTTCCATCCACCACCGCACGAGGAAAAGACGCAAACCAAAATATTGTGAGAAACAACAGTGGCCTTTGTTGAGGTGGATATGCCGGATGTGAAAATAGTGTCACGTTCTCCATTTCCTCCTTATTTTTAGTCAGTGGTTTGTCTCCGAGAAGACGCCCCTTAATGGGTACCCCTCGCTTTCATTTTCACAGTGTGGAAGACAGTTTGAGTGTTGGGTGACGGTTTCACTATGTGTTTTGTGGATTTGCAGTTAATTTTTGGTTATTTAAACGACGGACGAGAGGTTTTTTTTTTTTTTTTCATTCTTCGACAGCTTTACTGATGCTAGATTTGAGGTTCAAAATTTATTGCTGTTCCGTTTTATGCTATATTCAAGAGTTAGTTGTTAGTTAAGTATTCGACTTTGATTTAGAAAGAAATGTATTTTTGTTTATTTATACGTAACGGTATCCTTTATAAACGTGCTTGAAAAAAAAAAATTAATTTTGTTCCGTAAAATTCAAAATGCTTATAAGTGTCGTCAAGCTTTTTCTTCCCATAAACAATAGAGCGTTTAAATTTTATTTATTTTTTTTCCATTTATTTATTTATCAATTATAACAAAAATAGTACATTTTATTTCTTAATGACTAAAACTTTTAACATTCCAATATTATTTTTTTTTAGAATTATGTTAATTTATTTCTAATATTACTTTAATGATAAATAAAAAGTTTAAATTCTTGTAAAAAAAAATACATATTTCAGTTGTCGTGTTTGATAGATATCGCAACAGAACCGGGAAATATGACAACAATTTTAAAAATCAAAAAACTTCATCTTTTGAAAAATAGTATGATTACTTTATTTATAAGAAACTATGATTGCTAGATAAAAAGCATTCTGACTAGTAAAAAACGCTTTTTGAATACCATGTTATCAACAGAGTTCCAGTTTCCAGTGTTTTTCTTCTCGCTATGCGAAATTAAGGAAAAACCTCATTGGGAAAAGTGTCAATATGGTGCTTGTCATCTAGCAGGAAATTAAACTCGCCTAAGCTTAGATCATGTTACTAGAAAGTTGTGAGGAGCCCATGGAAAATAACGAGTATAACAAACACTTTTTTAAAAAAGTATTCTGTGTTTATTAAATTAATTACAATTTTTCTTTTAGTCTTGTGCAAGTGAAAATTATTTCTGATATATATATATATATATATATATATATATATATATATATATATATATATATATATATATATATATATATATATATATGAAATGATTTAAAAAAAAAAAAAAAAAAAAAAAAAAAAACCACATTTGACAAACAAAATTGTTTTTAATGAAGAACCTATTGAAAAACTACATAGCGCTGAAATTCTACAGGGAGCATCATTTTTATCTTAACTGACAACAGAATAGGCTCCATAATAAATTTGAGAGTTACCGTCAATCAAATCGATTTTCTTACTATTAATGGGAAAAAATTTTTTTAGTAGCATAGCATTGATTCTGTTGTCAGCGTGTGCTCGGTGTTTGCATCTAATTTCAAATAATAAAAAACATCCATCCCTAACAGCAAAATCTGAGACAAAGTACGTTTAAAATTTATTTATTAAAAATAAACGTCAATTTATTCATTCACATCTAAATATTCCTTTAATCTGATTTAAACAATTTTGGCAACAGGAAAGAGTTTCAACAATGGTCAGTTAAAATTCTTTCACTTACACCGTTACTGCGCAACGCAACTTTGGACGGACACTTCATAATGAATTTACGCAAGAATTTACGCCGGTCAGAATTTAATTTACAGAATGAAACAGTGATCAAAGTAAACCTTATAGTAATAATATCCTAACGTCTTTGAATAACAAAATAGATAAGGGAACTTTACGCTAAAACATTTGCTTAGTTTTAAGTTTCGTTTAAATAACTCCTTTCCTTACATCCAGATACTGATTTACGGAGGAACATTTTTTTTTTTTCCCCGGTGTGCACAGCTGTGTTCAGTATATAATACCTTGATGTTAAAAGAAATCGGTAATTGTACTTCTTACAACTTATTGCTTTAAAAAAAATTTATGTCGGTATAAAAGAAAATCATATTTTTAGTGTTCTCAGCTCTAAGGAAAAAGGTTGGACACTTATAAAAATCACTTCCAGGGTGCCTTGAAAATTGAATGAAAAATATAATCACAACTATTTTTCAATCTATTATATTGATTTTAATGAGGTGTCAAAAATGTAGTATATTTGGTTTTTGTGAATGAAACATATTACTTAACTTTTGAGCGAAAAAAATGGGATTCTGAAATCGGATCCTTAATTAGAATTGTTTAGCCCATAGCAAATATGAGCGTCAAAATTTATAAAGCAGAAAAATTATATTGGTTGTGCTGTAACATTCCCTTTCTATAAGCTTATCAATAAAAGGTAGTTAAGAAGCTAGGTTTGCGTTTATAATGTTTTATTGTTTTATAAATTCACTAGCTGAATACCCGTGCTGCGCTACGAAATTTTACCATTAGCATTTTAGCGATCAAAAGACATTCATGTATTCTACACTTCAGACGTTTGCTCCCATTTCGATCCCGACAAATTGATTTATCAAAATAGGAACTTTCCTTTGTTGACATTTTAAACGAAATTTATAATTGTGAATAGTAAACTGGAATAGTTTATTGTGTTTATGTTTGCTCTTAGTTCTAAATTTCAAAGTAGTAGCTGTATTGGAATTAAGTTAATTAGACATTAAGTTAATCCTCGTATAGTTTCAATGTTGCGTCGTCTTTTCGTCCCTTAAAAATTCGTTAATCGATATTGGAATGACTTATTTTTTTAACATTTGCAAAAAAATATCAGAAAAATGACTACATTGGAAGAGGAACATTCGGATATCCCTCGTTTGGAACATTTAACTCCTTTTCGACCCCTTAAAGTTGGTTAATCGAAAACAGAATAGCTTACTTTTTCTATGTTTAATCTTTTTTGACATTTGTACCAAATTTCCGAGTTGTGACCATATGGGAAGTGGTACATTCGAATATTCCTCGTTTGGAACGTTTAACCCCTTTTCCACCCCTTGGTCCACCGGAGATCGGAATAGTTTACTTTTTCTGCGTTTGTCTTTATTTATATTCACACCAGTTTTCAGAATTGTGAAAATATGAGAAGTAGGACATTCGAATATATCGCTCGTTTGGAACGTTTAACCCCTTTTTGACCTCTTAAAGTGGGTTAATCGAGATCTGAATAGCTTACTTTTTCTATGTTTACCATTGTTGATATTTGTGCCAATTTTCAGAGTTGTGACTATGTGGGAAGTAGGATTTTCGAATGTCCCCCGTTTGGAACGTTTAACCCCTTTTCGACCCCTTAAAGTGGGTTAATCGAGATCGGGATAGTTTACTTTTTCTATTTTTACCATTGTTGATATTTGTGCCGATTTTCAGAGTTGTGACTATGTGGGAAGTAGGATTTTCGATTGTCCCCTTTTGGAACGTTTAACCCTTTTCGACCCCTTAAAGTGGGTTAATCGAGATCGGAATAGTTTACTTTTTCTATTTTTACCATTGTTGATATTTGTGCCGATTTTCAGAGTTGTAACTATGTGGGAAGTAGGATTTTCGAATGTCCCCCGTTTGGAACGTTTAACCCCTTTTCGACCCCTTAAAGTGTGTTAATCGAGATCGGAATAGTTTACTTTTTCTATTTTTACCATTGTTGATATTTGTGCCGATTTTCAGAGTTGTGACTATGTGAGAAGTAGGATATTCGAATGTCCCTCGTTTGGAACGTTTAACCCCTTTTCGACCCCTTAAAGTGGGTTAATCGAGATCGGAATAGTTTACTTTTTCTATTTTTACCATTGTTGATATTTGTGCCGATTTTCAGAGTTGTGACTATGTGGGAAGTAGGATTTTCGAATGTCCCCCGTTTGGAACGTTTAACCCCTTTTCGACCCCTTAAAGTGTGTTAATCGAGATCGGAATAGTTTACTTTTTCTATTTTTACCATTGTTGATATTTGTGCCGATTTTCAGAGTTGTAACTATGTGGGAAGTAGGATTTTCGAATGTCCCCCGTTTGGAACGTTTAACCCCTTTTCGACCCCTTAAAGTGTGTTAATCGAGATCGGAATAGTTTACTTTTTCTATTTTTACCATTGTTGATATTTGTGCCGATTTTCAGAGTTGTGACTATGTGGGAAGTGGGAGAATTAGTGATGAGTGAGTCAGTCAGTGAATCAGTGAGTGAGGGCTTTGCCTTATATATATAGAGATATATTGTTATTGTCACAATCGACATGTTATGCAAGTAATTATTTTGAAAACCTGCCGACCCCACTTCTATAATCCAGCCAATCACTAAATATCTTTAATCGGATTTATGCACTTCTTGGAAAAGGTAAATTACCCTAACTAACCCATTGAATAAATGCAGTTTTGGGTTGATATTTCCTACCATATATACTCTCGGCATCATTCCTTTTTAAATCCTTTATATTAACTTCGATTTTGTGTGTACGTTTGTCGATGGCGGGCAAATCTGCGGAGGCCTAATTAACCCTCTTTTCTACATCCAATTCAACTGAAACTTAGCAGATAGATTCGATGTCGATGACAATGCATTCTATCAAATTTTGGCCGCTGTCACTTTCACTAAAAAGTCACTTTTTCGGAATTCAAATAAACCAACTTTCCGTCATCAATTCGTGCTGAAATAGCATTTAACCGATCATTGAAGAAACTCTTTCCTGTTGCCAATATTATTTAATAAATAAATAATAAAATTGTTTTATTCAGAATAAGTAAAAGCTATTTGAATATGAGTGCATAAATTCACATTCATTTTTAATTAATAATTTTTGAAAAGCAGTTTACCGGATATTTTGCAGATAGAGATGTTTTTAATTTTTAAAATTAGATGCCAACACCAAGCACACGCTGGCAACAGAAACGACGCTTTATTAATGAATATAAAAATTGGCGATGCATGTAAAGGATATGTATTATAAACTTTGTTTTTATGGGTTATATTATTTAAACTTCATATAACTGCCATGTTTTGGTCACGTATATTATTTTGTTGTTAAGAATGATGTCCCAACCGACCTGATAGAGAACATTTTCAGTCATCATTTTTGGCCTTGGATAGCTAGCTAGCTTCTACTCTTCTGTAGTTAAGAAGTTTATACAACAGCTCTATTCGCCCGTCTGTCTGAGATCATCCTTCCCAGTGAAAACTGTAAATGCCACGTACGTGTTACGATATGTCAAATAAAAGATCTCGTCGAAACGAGTTCTTCTTTTAATCGCAGATACAGTTACAATCCAACTTGTTTGTAAGATATCAGATAGAGCAGCGCTTCCCAAACTGTAGGTCGCTACCCACTGGTGAATAACCACGAGATTGTATATATTATTGAAATATATTGGTGAATAATTATTTGTGAGACCCACTGATGAGTAATCTCAAGATTGTATGCGTTAATTAAATCAGGCTTCCCACGGTCATTAAAAGTGCTTAATATTTTTGAACTTGTTTTGAAAGCTTTGAAAATGCTTAGAGGTGCTTAAAAGTACTTGAAAATGCTTGAAGGTCCTTAAAAGTCCTTAATTTTTGCGGATGTTGTGTGCCGACTGCCAAATTTATAAAAAATATATCTCAGACTTACTATCTCCATATTTCAATAAAAAAATATTTTTTCAATAATTATATTAATATTTCAATATATTGAAAATTTCTGTAACTTTTTTAGTAGAATACACTTTATTTAAAATTTATTTATAGACATGATGCCTGAAAACAAATTTCCAAAGGTCCTTAAAAACATTATTTAGGCCCTTAAAAGTCATTGATTTTCATTCTGTGATTTGAGTGGGATCCCTGTAAATACATTGTTGAGTAATTGTCAATAATAAATGGGGTTTTTTCTCCATAAAAGTTCATTTTTGGGCTCATAAAACCTCTTCCGATCAAAACGTCTGCAGTACGGCCCTGAAAAAAATTTAACGTGTCGAAGACAGGTGGGTCGGAATGTTTTTAAAAGTTTAGGAATCCGTAAGCCAGGGACAATTCCACATGAAACAACTGCCAAACACAGAAATTGAACTTGGAAGAAATTATATTTCATTGCCGGACTTCTTCAACCGAAACGAACCTCTCCCCTCTTTGTCTATAAAAACACACTCTGGACAGAGAAATCCCAAGAGCACTTCCAGAATCTCATTGTGGGAGAAAAGGCTGAGGTTTAAACAATCTCATTGACGGTGA
This sequence comes from Linyphia triangularis, assembly GCA_963978545.1. Lineage (NCBI taxonomy): Eukaryota > Metazoa > Arthropoda > Arachnida > Araneae > Linyphiidae > Linyphia > Linyphia triangularis. The sequence goes on along the minus strand of OZ021722.1, from coordinate 9,002,710 downwards.
ACAAATATGACACAAAGACTTCCTTCCGCCTATGAATCTCTTTAGCTGAATTCGTCAAGGTCGTATAACCAAGGAGCCCGATGATTCCTTACAGAAAAAAGGGTCAGGCTTCGTTTCCGGAATTGACTAATAAGACGGAAATTATGGCTGTATTTTTATGGAGAATGAATGCGTTATTGTGTCGGCCCCTGCGGCCACAAGTTTACAAGACTGTTGGCGGATCCCTGCAGCTCATAACCACAACAAGATAACGTTAGGCACGTACTCATGCATCATGTCCCACGAATCTAATCCGAAATAAAAGATGCATCGCTAATGTGCGAGAAACGTATATGAGAAGAGTTTTTCAAAAGCGGGTCAGTTGATCATTATTCGATCGCTGGAAGATTAGTTCGTGTGGCATATGTTTATTAAACCTTCTTTTTATTTTATCCGGGATAAAAATTTAAAAAGAGAATATTCCAGCAGTTATGTATTCTCCTGTATTTTGTCAAATGGTATTTGGGGTAACGTTTAGACTGAAAAGGAATTGTATCGGGAGCATGAGGCATGCGTTTATTTTGTCAATGGTATTGAATACAGATTATAATGGGAATATTTATTGCCTGATTTATGTAGGTATTTCATCTCTTGATGGATATTGCCTAGCAGAAGTGTGGCACTGGTTGTCAAAATATCAATATAATTTTGCCTACATCAGTGAAAATGGGGACGGCGTCAAACCAGCGCAGCACACACAGGAAAATCTTTAACCACTTGGCACGCAACGATTAATTAATATTTAACCTTTAACTTCTGTGGTTGAGTGGTTTGATTATTTTTACACAATGGCAACACATGGTTCATACTACGCCAAACAAATTGGTGAACATCAGTCTAAAATTTAAGAAACATAGTATCGGAAAAATTAATATAAAAGTCAAAGATGAAATATTTTAAGGGGTGGAGGCATTCAAAAAAATTGACTCGCGGTCTGTCTGACCCCATATAGCAGTTAAAGGTTAAACACAAAACGCTTAAGGCATTAATGTGCTTGATAAACAGACGATGCAATAAACAGTATATTCCGGGATGATTGAATTGTATTGTATCGTTTTACTCTGAAGTACTATACCCAATAAAAACTTGCTTATATTTGTTACGCGCAGGTGTTCCGTGATTAATACACATTTCCTAACCTGGAAAAAGTGTGCCATGATTGTCACATTGACATTTAACGTGTGTGTATAAGGAACAGAGTGTGTTTGTGTAACCACATTTGACATTATTGACTTACGTGAAAAGCACATGCTACACGGTGTTGCTGCATACCAACTCAATATGGAATATGAGTTCGTGAGTAGCAAGCTCATGTCCTTTCGATGGTGTATGCGATTTTGACTTTGCTTTGTTTGGGGCAGATAGACAAATGTTTACATAGTAGCCGCAGAACCTGAAAAATCTGAAAATCAGGGACATGTCAGGAATTTTTTTTTAAATTTCGCGAAAATTGGGGATTTTTTTTTTATTGTTTTGTAGGTACGTTTACTCGTTCATCTGTATTTTGGCTCCATTTTCCCGAAGAATTGTGGTAATCGTTAGAATACCGCGTTAGAATTACTGTATAATTTAAACTTTTCGTTATTTCTACCGAAACTATTTAAAAAATTGGCATATATCTCTTTGACATAAATGTTCTATTTGATCTACAAATCTAGAAAAACTGGGGAAATTGGGAAAAAAAAGTCTGTCGTAAAATCATAGAATCCTCGAGGCATTAGACCATATACAGTTAATTGGATTGTCGTATCGTGACTGCGGAACCGGCCGGCGTTATCTTACATTTAAGACTTCGAAAATTAAAATTTACATTACCACAGTATTAGTGAACGTCGCTACGTCATTAAAGCAATAAAAATTTCCTTTATGTTTTCTCTTCTATTCTTTCTGGTAATAAAATACCTATTCTGCGAACTATTTGACTGTGTGGGTTTCTGTTCTACTTCGTCTCGCGGATTTTTTTGGTTCACAGATAATCGGATACGATTTTTCTTTTTACAAAGCTGCTTTTTAAAATGAAAAATTTTGCATTTTGTTCTATGAATTGTAACTATGCATTAAAAGAAAACTATTATTATTATTATTAACTCCTCTCCAGTGTTTTCCGAGTCTAGTTCGGGCAAACTCATCCGCGCCAAATTCGGAATCTCCTAACCAGAGTGACCACAGAACCGGGAAAACCTGGAAATCAGGGAAATGTCAGGGAGCTTTCTGATTCTGGAAAAAATCAGGGAAATGTCAGGGAACTTTTTAAAACTTCATGAAAATCAGGGAAATTTTGTATTGTTTAAGGCATGTTCATCTATATTTTGTTGCTATTTACATGGAGATTTGTAGTGGTAAGCCATTAGAAGTTAAATGTTACGGAATAATTTAAACTTTTCATTGCCAGCAAAACTATTTTTTTAAAAATTGCATATTATCTCTTTAGCATACATGTTCTATTTGATCAGGGTGTCTAGACATCTGGAAAATCTAAAAAAAATTTGGAAATTTTAAAAAAAGTTTGCCCTAAAAGCATGTAATTTTTTAGAAATCTGTCAGGGAAATCAGCGAACTTTTTTTCTTGAATTTTGTGGCCTCCCTGCTAACTGATTTTGGACAAGAGAAAAATCAGTGTGTCTGTTCCATTGATTGGCGCAGAATGACCCTAGTGTTGCCCTTGCAGATAAACCATACTATTCCGTTGATCTCGAACTAAGTTTCGTTTTTAACTCATTTTCCTTAAGTATAACTCCACAGGTAAGGGGTTAATATAGTCACGCGAAGTCAATAGGGTAGCCGAAATTGTTCACGTTAACCGAATTTCGTGTTACACAAATAAATTAACTTTAAGTTATAAGTGCGGTGCTTTTATTTCGCGTTAGGCGGGATTTCATGTTAAGCGATTTCGCGTTAACGGGGTTTGACTGTATTAAAAAAATATTTGCAAGTGTCTCTTCGCATAAGCTTAAACAATCACGATCGTAGTATCTCACTTTTAAGTTGTTTAATACAATGACACATGCCATAATTACTTGCTTTTCCGTATTTTTGTATCTCACCTATCCCACAGATTGGTCAAATACTTACAGTAGAAATCGTGTTATAAGATGCCCATTTGACATAGTTAAAATAATTATTTTTCCATGTTACTTTGCAATAAACTAATGTTATGTAAAACAAAAACATAACTACTAGATTAATCATAAAATTATAATCTGTTTACGAATAGAAAAAAAGTCAAAATGTCCCTTGCGTACAGCAGAGAATCTCATGTTTTGAACGCTCGTGTTTTGCCCATGTTTTGCTGCTGCTCGTAAGTATAAAGTTGACCATGACCAAAGTAAATAACAACAAAGCCTTTTAGTTCATGAAATAGCTTTTTTTATGCTAGGCTTTCAAAGTAAAACGGAATTGAATGGATATAGCTTTTTTATATTGCATTTACAAAGGAATGCGTCGATTTTGAGTAAAATGAATTGTTGGAATCCGGTTTAGCTTGGCCTAGTCTCTAAATTATCGTAAAATTATTTTCCAAAAATTGGTCAAGATCTCTTTTAAAATAGCTTCCTATGAATAAGCCGTTATATTTTCAGTTGTATATTTTTCGGAATTCGAATATTCCGCCATCTATTTCCATACCTTGTACAAAGATCTGTAAATCATGGGCCTCGATTTCAGAATTCTTCGTTGACGCAGCTCTGAGAGTTCGTCGACCCTCTCCGAAAATTGTGTCTTTACCTTGATAGTTTTTCATTAAGTTGTGCAATTTTAATTCGTCCAAATTTTCTATTAAGATTGCAGCCATTCAGTCCATGTGTGTAATGCTCAACTTTGACACTCATACCAAAAACTTTTCATTTGAATACCAGGTTGTTATATGTTGTTAAGATGATGATTACGATCTGGTCCAGTGGCGGCAATTATTCCTTTCCCCCCCCCCCCCTCCCCTCTCACTTTTGGTGATTTTCGGCACTGAAACCGCCACCACAATTCTAAGTTCCTATACGTAAAGTTGTTGGCACCAAAAATAACGTTGTCTTTTTCAATAAACATTGAAAACGTAAATACTATGCACATGCATTCTTTTCGCTGTCTATCTTTTTTCTAAGTTAATAAAATATTTAAATGATGAATCCATCTTAAATTGAAGCATCCTGTATTACACGCACTCGCAACGCATCTACTCTGCCCTGCTAAGAATAAACGGCGTATCCGCTGCTGTTTTTAAACTGTGTATATTTCGATTTTTTATTTATTTTTTTTAACCTGGAATTTTGATCCTTACCCAAAGTTGAAGATTAACTATACGGTAAAGATATACCTTTTCCATTAGGTTTATTCCAATCTACATTTCACAAGTCCCTCCCACTTTAAATATTTAAAAAATATATATATCTCTAAACTGTCCTTTTATGTCATTTATCCATGAAACTTCTCATTTCATCCTGTACCCTTCATCGATATAGATAAAAAACTGGATAGACTGCTCCATTGTCAATGCAAAGAGAAAAACGCTCCAGGGATTGCGAAGCTGGTAGGAAGATTAACCAATCACAGTTCACTTTTATACTTGGATGGAAATGCGAAAAACCTTGTAAAATGCTAAAGTATATATTTTTTTGCACATTATTACTAATTAGGGTCTACTATTGACATTGGCTTTGTACAACCCAAAATTTTATTTTCAATCCTCGGCAATCCGTATTTTTTATCCCACCAACGGCATCTGGCAACGGCTTTATTTTTCTCAGCGTTAAGCAGTCTATCCAGTTGTTTATTTATATCGATGGTACCCTTTTAATTTACCTCTCGTGAGGTTTCTTTTTTGTATAGTTCATCTAAGTTTTTGATATTCTTATTTGCGTTCTTTTATTGAAATTAAATCATTTTTTTTTTTGAACGAAAGTAAGCACCTTTGCAACTTTCTTATTTGAGACGAATTATGTGCCAGATACCTTATACTAGGTGCGCTTTGCCACAGTACAACGTGGCACAGTTGGGGAAACTCACCAGTGCCACGTGGGAACTGGATGCCTCCACATAGTGGCCACAAAACCTAGAAATGTCAGGGAATTTTTTTTTTTTTTAATTAAGCAAATATCAGGGAATTTTTCTATTGTTTTGAAGGTACATTTCCCCGTTCATCCGTATTTTGGTACCTACTCACCAAATGTCAAGGTTGTTATACAAAGTAGTTTCTAAATGCACTGGACTAGAAGATTATAACATTGCGAGTATATAGGGAATGATCCTACTTCCTCTTAACTCCCCCCCCCCCCCCGCTTCATCCTGTACCCACTGCACTTCCTTTTAACCTCTGTTCAATTTCACTTTTTTAGTCGATAAGCATCTGTCTGATATCTAAACCCGAATCAAATGATCCGACCGCACGAGACCGGCCCACAGTCTGTCGTCTCGCACCACAGACCAGCGCAAACCAGTGGACCGTTGTACAATACTCCTGTTTATCGCAATTTCCCAGCGGATGACCCTATTCATTGTTAAAACTTCCATTGGAATGATACCTTGCGATCATTTTTATTTGGATGTTTTGCGAAACCCCGTTTTTTCTTTTTTTTCCCCTCTCTCAAGGCGTGGCCGGTGAATGTTTCCGAAAGCAAGGCTCGCACGGATTTTGCGTCACCTTCCGAAGTGCTTGCTTTTTTTTTTTTGCTTTTTTTTTGTCGTGATTTTGTGTGATGTCGTCATGGCAGTTCAGTGTGAATCACTTCATGATCACTTCGCATTGGCGACTTTTTTTTTTTTTTTTTTTCCGGAAACCACTTTCGCCCGTACTTACGTATCTGTGACTCGTTCCTGACTGTGAATAAGCAGTAGCATAATAAAGGTTGAATGAATCAAAGAGATAGAGAGATAGGTGACGTGATTCTGTCCATGATATGTGTCAATGGCATTAGCATCTTCTTTGCTCCGGTTACTGACTGGAGTTTGATTTAGATTTTGTAGAAATGTCTCATTTCGATGCGCTGACAGCCACAATCCAATCTGGCTTCAAATTTCAATTAAATTTTCCCTTACTTCAAATAAATTCCTTTTTTGAATCCTGTGTATTAACTTCGATTTTTTGTGGGTCTAGCTGCCGGGCAAATCTATGGAGGCCGAATTAACCCAGTTCCAGTCATCCAATCGGGCTGAAACTTTGCAAGTAGATTCGATGTCGACTACAATGCATTCTATCAAGTTGATGGGGCTGTCACTGTCACTAAAAGGCCGCTTTTACACACGCTTCTATTATCGATTCCGAATTCTAATAATCCAACTTGCCGTCATCCAATCGCGCTGAAATTTTACAAATAAATTCGTTGTCAATAAGAATGGATTATATGAAGTTGTAGAGTCTGCCATTGTTACTAAGCGGTCGCTTTTACACACGCTTCGAGTTACTAATAACCTGCTTCCCTTCATCCAATCGACCTGAAACTTGACTGGTACACTCGTTGTCGATGACAACGTTTTCTAGCAAGTTTTGGGACTATCACGCAAAGACCGTTTTTACACACGCTTCTATTGCCTTACATTAAACTTATCAGCTTTTTGCTCGTATCCTAATATCCATATACCAAGCTTAATCTAAACCTGTTCAGTTTGGCGATATTTAGTGACTGATACCTTTCCCTATTAAGGTTGACGAGACAAAATCTTCTGAGGGTTTATTGACCCACTTACCATCATCCAATCGATCTGAATCTTGCAGATGGATTCATTGTGGATAATAATGTATTCAATCAAGTTATGGAGGTAAAAAAAAGTTAGTAAATAGTAGTTCAGAATGGATGTTTTCTTCGTAGTGGTCAAACTCTATGAAAACTCGAGCTGAGCTCAATAAACCACTTGTTAAACGATAAAGACGTGTTCTTATCTCAGCCTCCTCTCTTTTCCCAATCTTCCAACATAACTGAATAAAGGTTTTTGTCTCCAACTTTAAAGACTGTCTCCTGACTCGCCATGTACTGCTAACTTTTCAAAATGATTTGAACATAACATATATGGATTGTACATTGGTATTCATGGCCTATTGCCAAGTAAGAAAAATAAATTAATGAATTACAACATTATTATTATTATTATTATTATTTTAATAAAAATTTAAACTTCGTTTCTTGGTGATGACCCTTGGATGTTATTTGGAGGAGGAAAAAATGAAGAAAATGCATTTTATAGCTTGGAATCCCCAGCAACCTTTTCGTGAAATTTTTTACTTCAAATAAGAACTATACATTCGACTACGTGCGACTTCTCTTCGATGTTATAAAAACCACTTGCCTTTAAATTTACTACTTACTTTTTAAATCTAAGAGAACAACAAAAAATATGTATTGAAGAAATATAATCAAAATCAACGATAGATGAACCAATAGTTCTTTCTGTTTTATTTCAAATATAAAAGTTGGTAAATTCATTGATTGTCGAATGATCTAAAAAGAGTTCAAAGGAAGTGTAATTTGCAGTGTGTGAAACAAACCATTTTCCTGTGCGATTTAGGCCAGTTCTATTCGAGTCTGTGATGGGATATACCTGTAACACTAATAGCAAGAACATGAGTTTGAAGTTATGTGTCCTGGCGAGTCAAATTAAATCCAACGTTCCCAATGCTTATTGCGATAAATTTTGCTCTCCATTACATTTTAAGACAATGAATATAAAATTGCAAACTGCTTTATACCATTTTTTTTAGGGCTTAATTAAAATATACGCTTCTTTTTAATTTCTCAGTTTAACACATGAATTAATTTGTGTGTTTTCCTTTTTTAGTGCTATTCATTTAAAAATATTTAAGTAGTCGCGTTGTTACATTTAACTTTTTTTTTTTTTTTCTGTATATATATCTAATAGAGGCTATTCCAGGCTTGGCCAGGAATTAATTCGTAGGAACTTTCTTAAAGGCTAGAATTAGAAAATGTAATGCAGCGCTTTTGCTAAAACATTTAACCGCACAATTTGCAAATTCCCTATTTTTGTTTTGCGAAGATAAAAATCGATCAAAAAGAACACACAAACTGTAGGCTGTAAAGTACTTTTCTTGTTGATATTTGGTATAAAATAGTTTTTGTATAAAAACAAAATTCATAATGATTTTAAAATAAAAAGTTTCTTGATTATTTTAGATTAAACATGAAGAGTGATGAAACTCGTTACCAATTTAGCATTTTCATGCTTAAATACTGCTTTTACCCGTTAGCGATTTCTAGTAATAAGTTGCTGTGAATTATAACATGTATAAGTATACATTTATTATGGAAGTAATATAATAAACAGTACCCTTCCTGAAATAGAGATAAAATGTCTAACCCTAATAAATCATTTTATTTGCAATAGAAAAACCCAAAATTGCCCATATAAACTTGGACGTTTTTAATGCTTGGGATAAATATAAGTGTTCACTCATGTAGAAGATAGCAAATATATATTTATTTTTTTTAAAAAAAGCTATACAATCGGACAATTTTAATCATTCTATGTATTTTTTGCCATTATTCTATGTATTAATTCTATGTATTTATTTTGTAGGTGTACCACTGGCAGAGTCACCACATCAAGCACAGTGGTGTGGATGACATGGTTCTGCTCACAAAAATCACAGAACCTGCCATTGTGGATAATCTACGAAAGAGGTATCTGGATGATCAGATATTTGTATCCTTTAAGTGTGATATATTTATTTTTTTATCGTTTTAGTAAATTAACAATTAAAGAAATGTTCTTTTGATTTATTGTTTAGTGAATCGTAGTAGGTTTTTTTGCGGTCTCTGGGGATCGATCATGATACCTTTGGTTTCCAAGCCAAATACTCTATCCACTAGACAAAAGAGGTGTCTAGGAGTTGTATGTGTTATTTGTGCACGAGACCACACATAGCCACTTCCCAGTGAGTCGCAAAGAGGCGAATGATTGAGTTGCTTGCGCGTGCGCCAGTGAGTCGCCGTAGGTTGCTTGCTGTTTGGCAGTGAGTCGCCAAAGATTCCGAGATGGATGATAGTGTGGAAGTCGTGCAGCATTTTCAGAAGGTGCCGATAGATGGCAGCATGATTCAGTTGTCCGATAGTCACCAATACAGCATAGTAGCTTTTTGGAGATCGCTGGTGATCGATCGTGAGGCTTTTGGTTTCCCAGCCAGATACTCTACCACTAGACAAAAGAGATCTCTAGAGTCTAGGAGTTGTATCTGTTATTTGTACACGAAACCACCATATTTAGGTATTAGATTAAAACACCATCAAAATTCAATGGCATTTCATTCTTCTAAAACTACTTGCATTACAGTTAGGAACATATCTTAAATTACGTGCTTAATCAAACTTTCTGAACATTCACATTGTTGTTGTATTTTAGCAGTTGCATGTATTTATATATATTATATATTGACAGTACTGAATAAGTATTGTTATTTAAAAAAATTGCCAAACTAAAAACATATTGTACTTTTCTTTACTTACGTAGTTTTTAACGGGGGAGGGTCTATTTTCTTTCTTTAAATAAAGAATTTAGATGTAAGGATACATTCTAAGAAAATTTATCTTTAACACACAAATGTTCAAAATTTTATTACCTTTAAGTTATGAAGGAAAAAAAATAGTTTTTATATTTTATGAGTTTTTTCTTATCTACAAAGCAGTACATTTTAATGAATCTGCAAACCATTCTTTTGGTACATAATGTCTACAGCCTGATCAACATGAATTAAAGCATTAAAATTGTTTTGACCTTAAAGTTTTAGTTTTGTTGGCGAAGTACTCATTTTTCACCTTTACGTACGTAAACCCTTGTTTTAACCTTAAATGAGAAATTTTATTTATGTGTAACTCAGCAATTTTAATCATTACTATTAATAAACACTAAATTAATTCCTCTGTTAAAACTCTGTATTTAAACAAGATTTTTTTTTTTTTTTTTTTTGCTTTAATTCCATTGCAATTGTAATATGTTATCCACCATTCCCATTTAACCAAAAACTTTTTCCTTAACTAACGAAAGACTTACATTGGTCCTGTGCTCATATCAGTCAATCCATTCAAGCAAATGCCATACTTCACTGAACGAGAAATCGAACAATACCAGGGTGCAGTAAGTAAATTATTTTAACTTTTTAACATTACCAAAACTTTTAACTATTTAAATTTTTAATATTTGAGCCAGGGCTCAAATATTATATTGCCCGACATGCTCGGGGCATGTAAAAATTCAGATTGGGCATGTATTTTTTCCTCATACATGCCTGACCTAGCACGTAAATATTTCATCAAAAATACCTTTCAAAAGATAAATATTTCGTATTTTCATTCGCATGCATTCAGTTACGACCTATTCATGACTTTCGATCGAAGATCGCGACTGTGTTTCTTCCAGTACGTCTACCTGAGAGAGAGGATTCAGTCCATGAATTGTATAAAAAAAAAAAAACATTGCGATGCAACTTGTCCACTGAAACTATAAATAATTTGATTTAAATAGGCATTGATGATGTTGATCTAGTAAACTTCGATCCAACACCAGCAATTGCAAACCAGGAACAAGACATGTGGAAGGGCATGCAGTTCAGATCACTACTAGTTCAGAATTTTCTGATTTAGATTAGAACAAAAATTTGTGTAATGTGAAAATATTTTTAATATACTAGTATGTTAATGTAGTGCCTTTTCTGCTTATTTCATTTTATTATAAGTATAGATCAATGTCAATTTATATATATATATATATATATCAGTGACGAGGCGTGACTTTTCTTAGTGGTCATCGGTAAATCTTTTCCTTCCCCCCCCCCCCCCCTACCCCTATTATTGCCCTGTTCTCAATCGTTACTATAGATGCATTTGCATACAATAGTGATAGACAAATGTTCTCAAATTTTACATGTAATAAGGATGTGGCACAAAACTTCTTGTTAAGCTAAAACACATTTTTCGAAATAAGCCCGGGTGACATTTTAAATATCATTCACTTCAATATTTTGCATTTCGCACTTTTTACTAGTAATCTTCCTTTTACTGATAACTAGCCAACTTGGTTGTATAATTTCGCCACCAATGACTGAAATTAGTGCTTATTTCTGTAGCTAAATGTAAGCAATTTTCAGTAGAATGTTATGAATAAAAATAAAGACATTTAAATAAAAGTAATGATTCAAAAGATTAATGGCATAAAAATATGTATTTATCAAACTAAAACTTATAATAATAAAATACCCATAGTAAAACATTGTAAATTAAATATTATAATTTATAAAAATTGTACGAGCATTTTTATTTATAATATTTTATATTTGGAGAGTGATTTAAAAACAATAAGTAAACGGTTAAAATAACCAATAAATATTTTGACACATATACATTGGATCTGCCAATCCGACCACTATATCTCCCTATTGTAAAGTTTGAAATTAAACACTTATTTATAAATATACTCAAGTCTTCGGGTTTTTGCTGCAAACTTTTCTATAACTTGGTTATAAAAATTGCCACTTTTTCGAAGTGTCACCAACATATCTTTTTCAATCGACAAGAGAGAATGATCTTGATTTTGAGTAGAGCTAGTTTTTCGTGATTCTGTCCCATTGGGAATCGGCGAAAATTACGATAAAGAACCACGAACATAAAGGAACAAATATTAATTGACTAGTTTTTTTATGTATTAAATAATTATTTATAAAGAAGAAAAATAATCACTGCTTGTTAAAATCTATAAAATAGTAACACATTTTAATAAATTAAATTCTGATACATAATGAAAGATAATTATAATGAATAATAAAACATAATTACAATAAATAATGAAAACTTTTAATAAATTACAATAAAAACATTATTATTATTGTTCAAGTCCTTACCCCCTCCCCCATCTCCGTTTTTGATCAATACATACTAAATGCATTTACATACAATCATGACAAACAAATATACCCAAATTTATTTGCCGTTCACGAAGGCATATGTAACCCATATAGGCCTTTTCAGCTTCTCAAAATAAAAGTTTAAAACGTAACGACAAATTTTAATCCAGACCCAATTCATTCGATTGGAGAGTATGGAGTGTGGATTGAAATCGTATCGCAAGCCTATATTATCAATGAAATTAAAAAAGTCACACAAGTACATAAAAACTTAAATGCAAACATTCAAACAAATGTGCCCAGGAGAAGAATTTATAAAATTAAAAAAAAAAATTAATTATATTCTCCCGTCAAGTTCAAAATCAAATTTGATGAATCAAAGTAAATTTAAAATAATTGGAAAGGTTCACTGGCAGGAGACATAATAAACATTCTAAAAAATGCGCCAAACCGATGTCCCGGTTAATCTAAATAACAGTTTCAGATTTCTAATATTTTTAATTATTAAAATACTTTCATCCATATATAACCCAATCATATGTCACTTAGTAGTCATCTAAATTGTATATGGAAGAAATAAATTACAATGGAAGTAATGCATAGTATTAAAAATAAATAAATAAAAACACTTTAAAATCTTTTATCGCCGATTTGGAGATATCACGCCAAATGTCGGGACTACACCCACAAGAACTATCGCAACCCTAAACGTATTCGGTATAATCTCCGATGACCTGAGAGCCCTGTCGACGAATCAGATTCGCTGATTGATGCCTTCACAAACACATTGAAGCTATAGAGAAACTTATTCGGAGAGGATGACCGAATCTCATATAGAGGGCAGCACGAACGAAATTTCCTTTCATGGATTTTTATCACTTTCTTGTGTAACTTATTAGGAAACAGTTATAAAAATGTTTTTTTAAAGAAATACTGCCCAGAATAATTAAGAATATTGTTATTAAATTGAAAAAAAAATAAAGAAAAAAAATTTGTTTTTAGTTTTGTTTGCGTGAATTGTTAATTTTTTACATGAGATTTATGCACTCATCGCCGAATCCAACGATGACCGGGCCCCTCGCCACTTATATATATAGTTAATGAGAATTCTTTTTCACCTGATCAGTACTAGATACATAAATATGAATGGAATGTTCGGGCATGTGCAAAAGTTTTATTCATGCATGTATTTTCTAACGTACCCAACATGGCATGTAAAATTTTTGAGATTTTTTGTTTTGACCTCGTTGAGCTGGTATGTAATAACTGATGTATAACTAATATTTCTAAAATTATAAATTTTATTTATTTTTTTAATCCATAGGCTTCATATGAAAATCCTCCTCATATTTATGCTTTATCTGACAATATGTATCGTAACATGATGATTGATAATGAGAGTCAATGTGTGATCATTAGGTAAGACTGATGTTTTGAATTTTACTTCCTTTTTCATTCTTAAAAGTTATTGGATCACTGAAAATATGGGATCAGACATTAAAAGTTTGGCACAATTTGGACTTTCAATATTTAAGTGTCATTGAAAAACTTTAATATCTGACTAAACTTGTAGACAGTGTTATATCTTTCACAAAATTAACCAAATTTTAAATTAATTTTCTTTTTATCTATGAATTTTCTGATGTGACTGCAATTCTTGACGAAAATCTTGTTAGGAAATTTTTGAAAAATTCTAATTTAAACAGTGAAATTAAAGTGGTCTCCATTAGTAGGTTGAAAAAAAAAATTAAAAATTCTCCAAAAGCAAGAATATTTTTTTAGAAAATTTACACATTTATTATTTTTGCATTAAATTCCCTTCAATTTAGTTTTTAATTACTTACATTTACATTATGCCAACCTGATAGCTGTGGGGTTAGCGGTCTGGCCTCGCATGCCAAAGGTGCCCGGTTCGAATCCTGGGTTAGGATGTTCATTGTGGTTCGGAATCCAGGTTGAGCTGTAGGTCCTGGCCTGATTAGCCGTTATTGTGCACAAAAATGGCTCATTGAGCGTACAAACAAACCAAAACATTTGCATTATTATAAAAGTACAGATGACCAAGAATTCAAATCCTTCTCCTCTTTAGATACTCTGATTAATTGCTATGAAAAAAATAGTAAGCAAGTTGCTACAGAATAAAAGAAGTATAATGCAGTTTTATGTCTTTGTTAAGTTTACTTCTAAGTGTTAGAAACATTCAATAGAATTAATGCTATGTTTTTCCCAGTGGTGAAAGTGGAGCTGGTAAAACAGTTGCTGCAAAATACATCATGTCTTACATTTCACAAGTATCAGGCGGAGGATCTCGGGTTCAGGTTTGTATTCTCATTTGGATTCTCTGCATACTTTTCATAGTAGTACAATTGGCTTATATGCAAAATAATAACTTGAAACTGCCGACCAAACGGTATAATGGTTAGCATGCTAGCTTCTAGAACGCGAGGTTACTGGTTCGAGTCCCTTGTTAGGCACGGGTGTTTGTAAATGTATGTTGGCTTGTCTAATGACGAATGTTTTGGCGCATTATAGCCCTCGCGTTGCTGACGGCGCCAGATAATCTGAAAACAACCAACCAATAACTTGAAACACAATCCTTTCTTACTCTATCCCTGTGATGATACATTATGAAGTGTGCTTTAGAAATAGACACTATATAGTGGTGGCAGAAATCTCCTTTCTGGATAATTTTCATTGTCTGATGAAAGTTTTCTAGGCTTTCTTCTTTGCCAGTGGTTCCCAACCTTTTTTATCTTCTATCTGTAGAAAACATTTAAAAAATACTAATTTTTATTTGGTCTCTCCAGATAGAAGATAATTTTATATGCATAAGGTACGTTATCTAGTCTTTTCTGCACTTTTATTTCAAAAGTTCTATTTAGTTCTTAAAAATTAATATTTTTTTATTTTATTTATTTTTTTATCTGCTTTTTATTTTCCTTCCTTTTTAAAACGCTTTCGGAGCTTTTAGACTAATGTTGTATGTCTCATAACAGAAAAAGCGTTTTATCTTGATATTGTAGCTGATTGTGCCCGTGAACTTTATCCTGGGTTTCTTCAACTTTTTTTGGTTTTCTTTATTATTTTCTTCTTTATTTTTTATTTCTTTTCTTGCTTTTATTGCTATTTGTTTTGTGCTCAGGTGGCGGCTGTAAGCGCCCTCGAGCATAATCTTAATATATGGTTGGGTTTTTTTTGGTTTTTTTTTTATGTTATTTTGTGTTGTTTTCTCTGCATTTGTATCGTGTTGTATATATATATATGTATGTGTATATATATATATATATGTGTGGGTTGGAGATCCCTCCAATAGATGGCATTCCCTTCAATGGATGTCGCCCCTGGTGGAGAAGTTGTGAAGTAGGAGTACGTGATGACGGAAGGAGAGAGGGGAAGGGCATTCTTCTAGAGAGAGAGAGAGTACGAGAACGGAAGGTGGAGTGGGGTTTTGTCCCCCTGACGATGTATAATAACCTAAATAGATGTTGTTAATTAAAGTTTAAAGCACAATTAACTACTACTGCCTAATTATTCAGCCCCACTAGCCTTCCCACATATATATATATATATATATATATATATATATATTTTAAAATTTGACAGAGGAAAATATCCTATTGGTGTCTCACGAATCTTATAAAATTTTGTTTTTTATTTCAGAACACTAAAGAAATTATTCTAGAATCCAATCCATTACTCGAAGCTTTTGGAAATGCTAAGACTGTTCGCAACAACAATTCGTCTCGTTTTGTAAGTCGTTCAACCAAACAAACCGGTTTTAATTTTGTATTTTTTTTAAATGGTGTAATGAAATTTATTTCTTAAATTGTTTATCTTTGCAGGGAAAATATATTGAAATACAATTCAGCAAAGGAGGTGAGCCAGAAGGCGGCAAAGTGTCAAATTTTCTGCTTGAAAAAGTAGGTTCAATCAATCAGCAACAATTCTTCCACTGAAGGATCTGAATATCTTAAGGGGACTTGGTACCTTTAAAACTATTTTCTTAAATTAAGCATTTAAAATTATAATTTTTACACATTTAGAAGTATTATTAGACAATAACTTAAATTTCTTAAAAAAAGTTCACATTGTGCTCTAAATTTTAAAAATTTCATAAAATTTGAAAATTCTTTTTTTTTTTTTTCAGTTTTTTTTTTTCGCTAATTTTTTTTTTTTTTTTTTTCCCCCTAGTAATATATTCTTTACTCTTAGGCATTGGATTTTCAATAAGTAAAATAGATTTGGAGAAAAACTATACCTATACGTAAAAAAATGATAAAAAATTTATATTTTTCACCATTTAAATTTGTAAAAAAATGAGTTTATATTTTATTGAAAAAACACATGCCTATTTTTGTCAAAATTGATCTTTAAAATGACACACAAAAAATGTCTAGTCATTTCATACATATTTGATGTAGTTTTAACATTTTGAATAGGGTGGGAATTCCAAAAAACGCAAACTGAAAAAAATTTGTTTTAAATTTCGAATTAGCTATTGCAGGTATGTTAAATTCTAAATAAAAATATAATTTTTAAGCCATTGTAGCTTTCGAATCAGCTCAAAAACTTGCCGGAATAAGAAGAATGTTTAAAAGTTTATAAACTCGCAAAAACTAGAAAATCGATGTTTTTATGATTTTTTTTGGAAAAAAAAAAGATACCAAGTCCCTTTAAAAGAAAGTATTCAGATCGACATTAAATATGATTAATTTTCTTGATCTGATGTTATGGTGCTATGACCTTTCTTATTTCAATTCATCGATTTTAAAATCCATATCTTAAACTCATTTTCAATCTTAACTTCTTTTTTTTTTTAAATGTCATGCCGTGCTATGTTCATTATTTGTTGTTAATTAAATTATTTATTTCTAGTCTCGGGTTGTGAATCAAAATTCAAATGAGAGGAATTTCCACATATTTTATCAGCTTTGCTCTGGTGTTACGCAAGACATGCAACGTAAGTAGTTCAAGCGTCTTTGAACTTGCGAAAAATAAAAAATTTGCTTTCTGTCTTTGTGTGACAAATGACTTGCAATGAACATAAATAAAATTTACAAATCAAAATGAAATCTTGATTGAGTAATTTTCTTCATTTTTCTTTAGAAAATTTGGGCATTATGAACCCTGACTATTACTGGTACTTAAATCAAAGTGGTACATTTAAAGTAGACGGTACAAATGACGCCCATGATTTTCAAGAAACACTGGTATGTATAAAATGTTGCTTTATTTTTTAAATTCTTGTTGGTCCTATATAATTATTCAGTCCTATATAATCAGGGGTCTATCCAGGTTTTCTTTAGTGGGTCCTATTTTTGTGAAAAAAATATTAATTTTGTGAAAAATTACCGATTTTATATATTTTGAGCATATGGTTTGGCGTCCATGACGTCACTTCCTTAAAATCAACATGTGGGCAAGCGAGCCATTTTCTCCTTTTGGCATAAAATAAACTTTGTAATTGGTTCATTTTCAAACTGGAAATGATATAAAGGTTCCGTTTTTTATTTACTTGGAATTTCGTGAAAGGTCAGTTTGTTGGACATGGAATTTTGGAAGGGTCAGTTTGTTGGACATGGAATTTTGGAAGGGTCCTTTTGTTGATTATGGAATTTTGTGAAGGGTCCGTTTTTTGGACATGGAATTTTGTGAAGGGTCCTTAAAAGGACCCAAATTTCCTTCTCCATGGACCCCTGATAATTATTTTTAAATTATAACCATGCTTTGTGGTTACAATCGCTATTAGTACATTCACCAATCACTATTATTATGTTGTTGTTTTTTAAATAAGCAGATAGTATTGTAAATAATATCGGACCTAAGTACAATGGATTTCCCAAAATTTCATAATTTACACTTATTTCTTTTTAATTCAACCTTTTAATATTCTTGTAGTACTTTTATTTTTACTCTTCTCGTTTCTGTCATAAATTATTTTGCATTTAGATTTTGTTTCATATACATCACTGAATTTTCATTTATTTAAAATTATTTATAAATCTAATTCAGCTTATATTTACAAAAATAAGTTGTTGTTTTTTTTTGTTTGGTTTTTTTTAAAAAAAAGGTAGTTTTTTCTTTTGTGTTGAGTGTATGTTTAATTTTAACTTGTTTCAAATAACATCTGAATCCATCCTTCTCTTTAGAAAGCAATGACCATCATGGGGATGACTGAAGAGGACCAAATGAATGTGTTGCAAGTAGTAGCTGGTATACTACATTTGGGCAATGTGACATTTGTAGAAAATGGAAATTACGCCAATGTTGAAGATGACCAATGTAAGCATTTTATTGGAATTGCCCAAGGTTCTAACGGTCATTGAAAGTCATTAAAAGTGCTTAATATTTTTAACTTGTTTTCAAGGCCTTAAAAGTACTTGAAAATGCTTAGAGCTCCCTGAAAGTCCTTAATTTTTATTGATGTTGTATGTCTACCCAGCAATATTTATAAAAATCCAATTCTTATTTGCTTATTCCCTCGAAACCGCCAAACTCGGGAGTTGTCTGGTATATTTGTATTTTGCATACATCAACATATATATCATTTGGTTTCTTAGCAAAAGTATTTTACAAGTACCATGCCTGGAAAGTTTGCATTCAATGTGCTATGTCCAAAGTACAGATGGATTGCAACGTCATCCAAGTGTTCATAAGGCAAAATGTAAATTGTGTGTAAAAGATTTTGATATTAGCTCTAATTGCAAAGCAGCTGTAAAATCACACATTAAAGACATGCCTGAAAACAAATTTTCGAAAGTCCTTAAAAGTCATTGATTTTCATTCTGTGTTTTCACTGGGAATCCTTTTACATGTTTGTATTTCAATAATCATTAATGTGTATAGTTTGGATATTAAGTAAAGTCAATGCATTTTTATTTGTTATTTTTATAGTAACGTATTTAGATTTTTCTATTGTTCTTTCACTGCATTTGAATATTTTCAATCTATTGGTGCTTGATACTATTTTGTTTTTCATGAGAGCTTGCATTTTTTTTTTTTTTTTCTTTTTTTTTTCCCTCATTTAGGATCAATTTTTTTATTGTTTTAACTGATTTTAGTCTAACTGATTTTATTAGTTAAACTTGCAATATAATTATTTCTATTCAACCATAAAAACTTTTTAAATGTTATTGAGTTGTTTCTGTATTGACAAGTAAATATTGTTATTGGAATTGAGTGAATTTTTCTCTGTAATTCAGTTTGGTTATTAAGCTGTTCATATAGTCCTTACAAACTAGTTATTTCATTTTTATGTGTCTTAGGGCCCCTAATAAAGTGCTCAGAAACTACTTATTTTTATCAAAGGTTCCTTGCAATGCTGTTTCCTAATAGTCCGAGAGGCAACAGCAATTTTTGGACCTCATCGAACATCATTCTGAATTTTTTATAGAAATTGGAGAAATGTGAGTAGATTATGAATCCACTGGTCTGCCTTGGCAAAAATGGCCGAAACTGATCAAAAATCAACTTGGAATGAGTTGAACTAAAATTAGAATGCCAAATATGTCATAACTTACCAAAAAGAGAACAAACTTTTTCGTCTAACAACCCACTGCATTTAGATTTGCAATGAGAAAAAAATCGCAAACGATTTCTGATCTCTGGCTCGGAAAACTTGGTATCTTTTAAAAGTAAGCCAAATTGGCGACATCAGTGATGCAATGTTTGTCGCCAATTTAACTCATTTATGAAAGATGCAAGTAAGCCATCGCCACACATCCGAATCGTCTGCAACCTTCTTAATTGAAAATTAAAGAGTGAGGGTTACCAAATAAAAAAAAAATGCTTATTATTTGGCAAGTTATGGCTCATTTGGCATTATATATGGCTCATTTGGCATTTCTATAAAAAATTCAGAATGATGTTCGATGAGGTCCAAAAATTGCAGTCGCCTCTCAGTCTATAAGATCCTTATAAATTTCTTTTAAAATCCCCAATGATTTCCAAATGCATTTTTTTTTCCAACTTATTCTAAGCTCTCACAAACCGATCTATGCTTATCTAAAAATACTTTTTAACGAATATAAATGCCATTCAATCTAACAATATTTAAATTAAACACTAACAAATTTTGAAAAACACAAAGAGAATTTTTTTTTTTTCTCCTTAAACATGAAAATTTAGTCTAATTTTTGTACATTTTAATGTACTTAAAAATAAACTTTTGGGTCCTTGATTGAAAAGTTCTTATAATCTACTTATTTTTATTTTTTTAAAAGACATACTGACCCTATATTCAGTCGTATACTAGTGAATGATTGTTCAGTCATCAGTAATTTAACCAGATTTTTCTAACTAAAAATCAGGACACATCTCTGCTAATGGAAAATAGGTAATTTTTTTTTATTATATTTATGGGGTTCAGAATACACAATTCTAATATCTTCAATATTCGAAGTTTTTTCTGAAGATATACAATATACATTGTAATTCATAAGTTAATTTAACTTTATTATTAACTTTCAGCCATACTTTACATATACTACTTCTTATTTGAGGCTATTAAGTTTAACAAATTTTTATTAGATTTTATGTAATCCAGAAACACTCTGCAACAATATGAAAAATTAATTTTAGTTATTAACAAAGATTTCAAAGTATCCACAGAAAGTTGTGTTTTCTCAATAAAATGTTTTCTAGTTCTGGTGGAAATGGGTAACCGGCACTCAGTTGAAACCCAACTTCCACCCAACACTTATCTCCAGAAACTTCATCAGTTACCCACTCTGTTATTTTATTTATTTTTTTAAATTAACCAAGTTCTGAAGAAGTAATGTTTTTGCTTTATTTAGATAGACTTTGACAGGACTCATAACGGAAAAACTTGCCAATTTGGCAGTCTATTTGGGCAGCAGGACAGTGAAGTGAAAAGATAGACTGTCCCACCAAAATCGGGACGTCTGATCATATTAGTCATCAGTTTAAAAAAGCTAATACAAACATCATTACCAGATACAATCTCTTGGTGCTTGATTAATGATTATTCCTTTCCCTAGTTCTAGCGTTCCCCGCCTACTTGTTTGGAGTGGATGCAGAACGAGTGAAATCCAAGCTGACAAGTCGTGTGATGGACGGCAAATGGGGTGGCCAGTCTGAGACAATACACATGCAGTTGAACCTGGAGCAAGCTTGCTACACTAGAGACGCATGGGCCAAAGGACTCTATGCTCGTCTCTTTGATCATCTGGTCAAAGTGAGATTTTTTTTTTATGTGGAGATAACTGTTTCAGTCCTTGTGATCACAATTGAAGGCCCCCTGCCAATAATCCGAGTCCAATTTTTTCGAAATTGAGGTTTTCACGCTATCTCCAATATTATACAAGATAGCTTAACCACACGGAGTCCTCTGGCAAATAAGCCAACCAAACGGTATAGTGGTTAGCGTGCTAGCTTCTAGGCCCCGAGGTTGCGGGTCCGAGTCCCGTGTTAGGCATGGGTGTTTGTAAATGTATGTTGGCTTGTCTAATGACGAATGTTTCGGCACATTATAGCCCTCGTGTTGCTGACGGCGCCAGATAATTTGAAAACAACCAACCTCTGGCAAATAAATATCATGGTATACATGAAATTTTGAGCAACCATTTACCTCAACCCTGATACAAGCCTTGAGACTTGAAACTTTAAATCAGCTTTTCCAGAGAATTGAAAGGAGAAAAAAAAAAACGGATTCTGAATGGTCTTTGCCTCAGCCCTTCATTGTGCCTATTTTGTCTGTGACCGAATGAAAAAAAAAATTAGACATTTAAAAAAAAGAATTTATATGGTTTTGAATACTGCAATGCTGTTGAAATGTATAGAGTAAATACGCAAGATTAAATGAAGTTTTTGTCTCCCCTGAACAATTGCACAAAACTGATTTATGAGGTATTCATTCTTAGCCTTCAATACGCTTACTGGATTAATAAGTACAAAAAAAAATTAACAAATGCATATGTAAATTGGCATACGACTTACAATAAAATTTAAGTTGCTTTTTATTAAAAATTATATCATTCAGTTTAAACTTATTTTATAAGGGGTATTCAAACCACACCCTTTTGAAACTGTTGTAGTTTATTTAAATTTAAAAGAAATAAGACTTTATCTTACTTTCATCCTTTATAATGTAAAAAAATTTGGATGGTAGTTTGTACTCGTATGCCAAAAATTACATATTCATTCTAAAGCATCTTAATAAATAAAATAAGGTATTTACCGCCTACCTTCTTTTTTATAATGACGGTTGTAAACTACAAGATAAGTGAGACTGTGTTTGACTTTGCTCTGTTATTTATAATCTTGAATTCCCTCTGCACTGCATATTATTTGTTGTTTTACTACAATTAAACTCTAATCCTTATGGGGAGTTAGTACCCTAAAGTTTATAAATAATCAATTTTAAGTTTATTATTGTTCATCAAAATTTGAAATCTCCCCTTTAAAAGGATACCTCATTTGTAATAATACCTCAACTAGAAGTACTTTTTATAATTTTTTTAATACAAACTTAACTATTAGTGTAAGTAAAGTTTTCTTTAAAATGCATTTCTCTCAAAACTATATTTTTCATTTCTCATGTTCCTTTTTCTCAGAAACTAAACAATCATCCTAAAATTGTTACCACATATTCCTTTTATGTATCTGTATATACTGAAGAGAGATTTTGTTGTTATTTTTCAAATATTTTTTGTTTTGGCTTATTTTGGCAAATTAAACTTGTGACTTTTTACAAATTTGAATGACTTTCACTATAATTCATTTAAAAAAAAGTAAATGAATTGCAACTAGAAGGTAACTTTAGTAGAATAGCAAATGTCTGCTAAATGCAATGAAAAAAAGTTAGGCTTCTATGTCAATTACTTTCTGAGAAAAAGGTACATGAAACTTGCCAAATTAACATTACCGCTATAGAGGGTTCTAACTCCTCTTCAAATATTTACTTCCTTTGAATGTTTTTTTAATGCCAAATTTATCACCCATTATTAATTTCTTGCTTAAATTCCTTTCAATTTCAAACTTGACTCTTTTAGGTTGTGAACTCTGCCATGAAAACAGAAGTTACCGAGTTAACCATTGGAATTCTGGACATTTATGGATTTGAGATATTTCACAAAAATGGGTTTGAACAATTTTGTATTAATTATGTCAATGAGAAGCTCCAACAGATATTTATTGAACTGACATTGAAGGCCGAACAAGTAAGATTCATTCTCTAACATAAAAACTTATCCTCTGTTTGGCCGAGTGACCTACTAATGTGTTAAATCTTCTTCCTAGGAAGAATATGTGCAGGAAGGCATCAGCTGGAACTCAATCGAGTATTTCAACAACAAAATCGTTTGCGACCTGATCGAGAATAAGACCTCTCCCCCTGGTATAATGTCCATAGTGGATGACGTGTGCGCCACAATGCATGCTGTTAATGAAGGCTCCGACAGCCAACTTCTTGGTGTAATATTTCTTCTTAGTATTTACATGTTATATTTATAAGGTTTATAGAATTAACACCAGTTCAGAAGGTTTTAGAATAAAACATCTTTTATATAACTAGCTTGCTTTGTCGTCGACATTTTCTTGTTCTACTATTGCTAAGACTTCTCCCATTAGAAAACGATTTCATGATGTTAGCGTTGCCACAGCTTCAACATTTGTAGTTTATTTCTGATCTATGGTGGCAAATCTAACCATTAATCTTAAAATTTAGTGTTTATGTTGTTGTTTCTTATCCTTCATGTCTGAAGGAGTCAAACGATATCCATGATTCCATTGATTCTTAGAAAGTTGAGTACAAGAATAGGGTCATGATAGATGTTCTTCTTTGAGGGGTTCAAACAGTCCATCAAATGCTCTGGTGGTCGTGGCACTTGGAGCAGGTGGTGGAGACCTCCCTGTCCTCGTTGAATGTGAGGCTCTTGATTTAACCGCTATCTAGTCTAGAAATTGCAGTCCAGAAGTCTGTCACACTGGAGGTCTAAAGTCATTCTAGGGGTTTTACCCATCTACCAGTGGTGGGCGGGGGGCTCTCTCCACTGTATGTCGTAGGCTTTCATTATGGCATCATAACTTAAGAACGTGTTAGTTAAATTTTATCTATCTGTCAGATAATGTCATGTAAAATGTTTCGAGATTAAAGTATGGTCCTTGTGTAAAGTCCTGTCTTCTAATATGTTATTATAATAAATATTTTTTAATTTTTTTTCTTAAAATAATTTTTACTTTTGTCTCAGCTATTATAATGTTTTTTAACTGTTAATATGCTTCAATTCTAAATGAAAATCAAAATGTTTCTCATGTATGAGTGAAGATAATTTCTTTTAGTTGAACACTAAAAAAAAAAATGAGATATTATTGCAACTTTTTTGTAGGAAAAATGCTAAGTTTATCTTAAAATGTGATCTTTAATAGTTAAACCCACAATGTAAAGCAAATCAAGCATGTTATGAGTCTTAAATTCAACTTCAGCATAAATTTGAAGTTTTATCTTTGATACTATAAAATTACTAACATAAAAGTAAAATTTTGCATTTATATTTCTACTTTTTAAAGGAATATTTTCAGTATGTAGTGTATTAATAAACTGTGTGTTAGAAATAATTAAAAAAATTTAAGTAAAGAGAAGTGTACCTTAACATTGAGAATTTTCATTTCCATCTTTTCCAGAAATTGTCGAAAGCTGTTGGTAGCCATGCTCATTTCCAAAGTTCTGGCATTGACTTTGTCATTCATCATTATGCTGGCAAAGTGAGTAGATTGCTTAAAATATAGGTATTTTTCAGTTTTACAAAAAATTAGTTTATAAATTAATTTTAAATCCTCTTTTTTTTTTCTTTTTTTTTTAAATCTATTTTTAGGTAACATACTGTGTAGATGGCTTTTGTGAAAAAAATCGTGATGTTCTCTTTACAGACATTATTCAAGTTATGCAAAGCAGTGAAAGGTAATTTGTAAATCTTCAGATACTATTTTCAATATGTTAGAATTGTTTCTTAAATCTATGAGAAATCGCAAGGTAACACATTTTATGTAATATTCAATTTCTTTTAACTTTTTGCTTATGTATATTTAAAAATGTATAATTGCATAATTAAACAGGATTTGTTTTACAATTCTGTTTGTTTCTTGCAATACTTTACTTTTTTAAAAGAGCATTTTTTTTATGTATTTCAGTTCCTTTGTAAGAAATTTATTTCCTGAAAATGTTTCGGGAACTATAAGAAGCAGGCCTACGACTGCCAGTAGCAAAATTAAGGTATGCAGTTTATTCAATTTACTTTACTGGTTTCTATATCCCTAATTTTTTTTTTTTTTAGAATTAATTTTTGAACCAGAGTCTGAGGTCAAAATAAAAATGTTTTTAACTATTCCTGTCTGACTTTGTTAAGTTCCTTCATTATTTTATACAACTCAACTTTACAAATAAAAAGAAATTACTCTTTTAAATAGAACATCTTCAGTTGAATGAAGCTAGGTATATTTTAATCCAAATTGTGCATAACATTTTACCCCAATCACACCTTGCAACTTACCCTAAGATGTTTAAAGAAAGTGTCTAGAAGCCTCTTTTTTAAATCAAAATTAAAACCCAAGATTGTCAAATAAGCTAACAAAACAAACACATATGAAGGCTGTTGTGTTTGAAACTTGCAGCAGCTGAATTCTTCGTGGTACTTTAGCTTGGTTGAAGTCTAAAGTTGCCAACATCCTATTGGAAGAACACAATTCTACCAACTAAGTTTTTGCAACTCTCATCGAGAATAATTTTATCTTCCCAGCTATGAATTTATTGAACCTTTGCATGATATCCTGAAATGGTATAGATAGTTTGTCGAAGCCCTTTCAAAGATGTTCTTAGAAAAATTCCTTAGCTGTAATGTAAGTAACAATTTCAGGGGTCGCATTCGCCCTAAAATTCGTAATATTCCCTAAATTTTTGTTTCTCCCTAATATCCCCAGAATAAAATTGTACTTACATTTTTTAATAATTCCTAAAAGAAATTAAAAACCTTGAAAATTCCTATATTTTTGTCCCAAACACGCAAAAAAATCCAGATAATCATCCAGAGGAGAAAAAAATTTCTCAGATTTTAATTATTCAATTTTTTGAAAATTGGCAGTTTTTTCCTGGTATTGAAACATGCTTTGAAAGAAATGTGTTAGGCTTGAAAAGAAATATCCCTCGTTTTTTTAGAATTATCCCTAAAATTTTTGGAATTATACCTAGAATTTTTGGAATTACCCCTAAAATGTTCCTGAAATTTTTTTAATTATTTCTAAAATCCCTACCTAATTTTTTTTTTTTTAAACTTACAGAACCCCTGCAATGTATTCTTAAACTGACTGTTTTCAAAGTGATGACATGACTTACTTAAAAATTAATTTTCAGATTTAATTTTTGATATGTATAGGTACTTGCAATGTTAAACCATGTAGCTAGTAAAAAGTACTTCAAATTAAATAAATACTTAATTTGAACTTATAAAAGTCAAGTACCCACTTGTATTTCCAAATAGAAAGTAGTATTTCTTTTACAATACACACAATGCTTATTTATTACTTCAGTTTATTTCTAACCTTTGAACATGTTTCTCTTGTAGAATGTTATATTTTTAATAAATAATACAATGATATCCATTTTGTAACCTCTTAACACACACAATAAAGGTCATTCTCTTGTAGACTCAAGCTAACCAGCTGGTGGACGCATTAATGAAATGTACGCCACATTACATTCGTTGCATAAAACCCAACGAAACTAAAAAGGCTCACGATTGGGAAGAAGATAGGTAAAGTTTATTTAACATTTCCTTAATTTGTTAAATATTTAATGGAATATAAATGTAGTGTAACAATTTGTTAAGTGTAACAAACAAAAAAATTTAATTGTTTGTTTGTATTAATATAATAATTTTGTAACATTAGAATTATCAGCTTCTTTTCTAAAATTTTCCATTTTCCAGAGTAAAACATCAAGTAGAATATTTAGGTTTGAAAGAAAATATTCGAGTTCGGAGAGCTGGATATGCGTACCGTAGACCATTCAAAAAGTTCTTGCACAGGTAAAGCATTGGATTTTATTAATACTGGCTGATTACCATTACTTCCACAAAGTTTTACTAATTTTAAGTGTCGTAACTCTATGGAAAATAAGACATTGAAATATTTCACTTTTTAAGCCTTTTACCCCTTTTCGAACTCTTTACCCATTAAAGACAGCTCTGAAATGGATAAATAGTCATTGTTTTTCTTTTACCTTGTTTATTTAAATCATTTAAGGTATATTTTTAATTTTTCAGATTTTTTGGAAAATTATTTTTATGAAACACTAAGTGGAACCACAATCACACTTTATTAGCAAAGACAAATTCTAAAATGTTGATTGAAAAGTTTTCTTGCAAACATTCGTTAATGGGTTGAGAATGTTTAATGGAGCTAAGTTTTCCTGTATGCAATATCGGGAGTATGCAAGAGCACTTTTAGTGTACTGGCTTTTGTAAAATAGGACTTTTGTATATTCTATACTTGGAAAGTTTTACTCCTTTCCCATTTTCCATAATGGGAAGTAGGACATTTGGATATTCTACATTTTAGATGATCAACCTCTAAATTTGGAATGAGTAAATAGTACTTTTCTATGTTTGCCCATGTTGGCATTTATATCAAATTTCATAGTTGTGTCTTTATGGGAAATAGAGAATGGACAATTCCCACATTTTTTTATTCAATTCTAAATGTTTCAAAAAGGCCATAAACACAAAAATTTCTGCTCAATACGCTTTTTTTTTTTTTTTTTTTTAAATGGCAATCAAAATTTCCTTGTTAGACGTTGACGAGAAAATGACTCATTTTGTTGGCATTGAACGTGACATAAAGAGATCCCAAACATCTTGGCTTGAAATGCAGCAGCGGAAACCAGATTTGCAAGTTTCTAGCAAATCATGCCAACCTGTACGGAATGTGGCAATGGTCTACCAACGCCAACTATTTGGCAGAAACCTCACGATAACCATAGAAACTGTAAGAACCCTTGACGTCACGGATTTTGCGGAGTGTTTTGATCGGACTGGTTTTGGCTCGGTTTTGAGGCATTTTCTTTTCTTAATATTTAAATAACTATTTTTTTAAAGAACTTTTGTTTAAATATTTGGAATCGGAAAGAAATTCATCATAAATATAAACTAATTTCAGCCATTTTTAAAAAATGTGGGAATTATCCATTATTGATGAGTCAGTCAGTTTGTAAGGGCTTTATATATAGAGAGATAACCATTTGAAATTATGTAAAACTTGTTACAGTGGCTCACTTATTTTTTAATAAGTATAAATATATCACTAGTGCGTTAAAAATACTCACTATAAAATAAAGTTAATGTTACAACTTTTAAAGGCAGAAATTATTTTGAATTTTTCAAAACCTAACCGATGTCCTTTTTTTTTTTTTTACTTAAATTCTGAAAACTTTATATATATTCTGATGCTAAAAAAATTAAGTATATATATTTTTTCCAGATATTCTATTCTAACTAAAGAGACTTGGCCCTCTTGGACTGGTGATGCAAAAAAGGGTGTTGTTCATATTTTAAAAAGTGTGAATATGGATGATGACAACTACCAGTTAGGAAAAACAAAAATATTCATCAAAGCTCCCGAATCTGTAAGTATTTATACATTTCTCACTAGCGATTACTAAGTAACATAATTTTCACCAAAAAAAAAAATTAATGTCACAATTAAAAAAAAAAATGCACTTTAATTAATTTTGAAGAAAAAACAATAGTTTGTGACATTTTAAGTTTTATAATATCTTAGAAAGAAAAAGTTTTTTATGAAAGCCTATTGATGATAAGGTCGTGGACAAAAAAATACTGAAGTGTTGGAAAATTATTAAAAAGCAGAACTGAGTTATCTAATTTTGTAAATTGGCGATTAAAAACTTGAAAACTTTACCTCAAACCACTAATGTATTAAAGTTATTTTTAATGGTTCTAAAATTTTTCCTTATTCTAAATATTAGACATTTAAAGATATTGCTCTTCAAATTCTAAGTGTTTTGTGCTTTTTCAGTTGTTTCTGCTAGAAGAAATGCGGGAGAGGAAATATGACGGCTATGCAAGAGTTATCCAAAAGGCCTTCAGACAGTATTTTGCTAGAAAACAGTACCAACAATTGAAGGAGCAGGGTAACAATTTCTTATTATTGGTTTTATGTATTAAAAACAAATTTTATACACTGCCTGTCCTTTCGGTAACCTAGCATTTTACATGGGAGAAATAAACTGCTTTGTATCTTTTTTGCACAATGTTAATCAATCAAATATTAATCAACTGCACTTCATTAAAAAAAAATGCTAAAATAATAGTTAAGGACATTTAAGAGTATTTGTCAGTCTTTTTTTAGCCTCAGTGCAATATTTTCCCACATATATAGTCTGCTGATATATTGCTTCAAATTTACTAGAGTTTGTACACTTTGAGAGTTTTAGACCAAGAGGCAGCATCAAGTTTTGGTACCTTTTTGAACATCATTAAAAAAAAAAATTATAAAATGCATAGAAGTGCTGTCACTTTTTTAAGAATATACTGGCAAACCTTCAAAGTATTACTTTCAATGACGTATATGTTAACGTATGGTAATGAAAGTATAGCATTTGGTAAAAAAAATAAATGATTTTTTTATTATTATTATTATTATTCCTCCATGTTTTGGAACATTCTGATTGCAAAAAAGTAGTCTAGAAAAAATGTCTGTGTGTACATGGTCAGCATGACTCCCGAACCAATTGGCCTACGATGTTCCAATTTGGTGTGCGGGTTGGTGGTGCCCATGGGACCTACCATAAAAGTTTTCGTCAAAATTACGCTTAAGGCTGAAGTCATGAAAAAAATCATGTTTTTCAGCAATTATTAAAAAATGGCTCAGTTGATTTTGATTAAAATCTCTCTGCTAATGCCTCCTACTGTATTCTAATCGTCCCCACCTTCGAAATTCCCATAGAAATGCAATCAAAGTGTAAAAAGTTGAAAAACGAGTGCCTTTAACACAGAGTTCTCTGCCCTTGAGCATCACCCTTCAACGATTGTTTTTTATCTCTTTCATGCGCAAGAAAAAACAATGAACATCACGAATTTTGCCATTCCCCCTCCCCCTTTTTAAAAGTTATTGCCGAACTCTTAATTTTTATTTAAATAACTGAAAATATGAAAACGGTAAATAACAAATCAAATTTTAATACAGTGACCAATGATATAGTGTAATTGAAAGTTGTACAATTCTCCACACCCCTAGTTTGAAATAGTTATTGGTAAAAATAGTTAATTCTTTGTGTGCAGCCTCTGACATCCTAGTGGGCAAGAAGGAGAGGAGAAGGTACAGCCTCAACAGGAACTTTGTAGGGGACTACATTGGCCTGGACAACAACCCTGCTCTGAGGGCCCTCATTGGCAAAAGGGAGAGGGTGGACTTTGCTCAGACAGTCAACAAGTACGACAGGAGGTTCAAGGTAATTAGGACCACGCTTATTTTCCCTTACCTTCATTTCAACCAGGAGGATTTAATCGATACGACATTCAGAAACTGTAGCCCATCCTAAATTGATGTGACTGTACAATGTTACAAAAAATTGGCAACCCCTCTTAACCCATTAACGATGGTTTGTAAGTAATTTAAGTTTGGTTAAATAATTTAAGTTGATGTTTCAATTTAATAACAATTCATAATCTTATGTCATTGATAATGTTGTTGTCTAAATGTGGCAGCTTAGTCAATGAACATAGCAGGTTTAAACTGTTGATGCATTTCTATAACAAGCTGTTTTGTTTTACAGGTCACTAAACGAGATTTAATTTTAACTTCAAAATGTGTTTATCTGATTGGAAGAGAAAAGGTATGGCATCAAATTGTGTTCACACTAAATATTTAATGAAAATTAAATGTATGTTGATTTTACTTGCTATTTTAAATGGTGTGATTAACAGTATCAGTTTTTGTTCCTTTTTAAATTGTGCATTTTTTATTTAATTACATTCCTACAATGGTTGTTTTTAGTTATGTAAAATCAAAGTTTTGCTGCTAAGATTTTTTTAAATTTTACAATTTCAGGTTAAAAAAGGTCCTGAAAAAGGATACTATAAAGAAATAATCAAAAGAAAAATTGAGATTGAGAACATAGCGCACATTTCCGTAAGGTAACACTGAAATTTGTGCGAATTTGTTTTGGAATTTTGCACTAAAGAATGATTTGAAAATGTTGTAACTCTTTGTTTTTACTTAACAGTACTCATCAGGACGATTTCATTGTAATAAATGTGAAAAATGACTATGGAAGCCTCCTTGAAATCACTTTTAAAACTGAATTCCTGACACTTCTTAGTAAGAAATTTCAAGAACGTGCAAATAGAGTTTTAAATATTCAATTTAGTGATTTGTAAGTATTTTCTTTAATTTATTTATTATATTTATCTGATATGTATTTCATTAATTTAATATTAGAGTGTTAAAGATAATAAAATGCACTATTAGCAGTTTAGGAATCATGTTTTAAAGTGGGACTTTTCCTTTAATCAAAATAAGTTTAATCTTCTTTTTCAATGCATCTTTAGATTAGAGTTTAAAGTGAAGAAAGAAGGTTTTGGGGGTGGAGGAATGAAACAAGTCAAAGTTATAAATGGACAAGATGATCGACCTATCTGTAAAATTGCTGGCAAAGTTATGACTGTCAGTATTGCAACTGGTCTTCCTAAAGAATCAAGTAAGGCTTCTAGAATATTTTTTCTCTTTCACTAAAAAAAAACCTGCTATTTTAATTGCTATAACAATATGCTGTGTTCAAAATTTCAAAATAAACTATCTGTTTTCGTTATTTTTAATATGTATGCTAAATAACAATCTTCCCTTATCAATATATTTGTTTTTAATTGAGAACTTTCAAATACAGTCATTATCCCGACTCTTGGATAAAATATCTCTCCCATTTTCACTACATTGTTTTTGAAGTCCCAACCGAATTCCATCAACTTTTAATAAAACTTGCTCCAGATAAGCCTTCGTGCAATTGAGTAAAGTACTATGCACTTCTAATGATTTGCAGGTATTTAATGTTATAAAAAACTTCAATTCAATTTATTTCCAATAATTATAAGGCTAACTTTCAAAATATATATTTTTATAAAAATTTCAACCTCTGCCCATTAACCTGTAATTTTAGTTTTGGAGCTACTCCGTTTATCAAGTCACTCCGTTCACAACGTCACTTTTCTGTTGTCCCCTAAGGTGTCGTGATAACGAGATTTTACTGTACAGATATTTGGGTGCATAAATAATTTTTTTAAATTTACTGGTATAATTACTTTTATTTTTTCTTAATACAAATGAATAATTTTTATGAGTAGGAATATCATGGCATTTCAATTCTTACTGCATTTTTTATTTTCAAACTTAAATTGTTACTCTTCAAACCAAACTCTGGTTCTTATTGATTTTCTAGGACCAGGCAAAAGAGATTTAAATGTAAAAAACAGAAATTCAGTTCGGCCACTGGTGAACCATAAATCCAGGTCTTCAACAAGAGTTTCTGCCAGAAGAAATGCTCCTGCCCCTCCTACATCAAATCCAGCCCTACAGTTGGCCCATGCACTAGAATCGAGGAAATTAGGTATTCTTTTTACTCCATAAAGCGTGTCTCGTCACTCGATTGAATGTCGACAAATTCTCTTCGAATTTTGGAATCTATGTTAAGGCGTCTTCTCACTTTAGGCACCTCGAAAATAGGCTATTTTCGCGATTTTTTTTCGAGGATTTTTGCAAACAATTATGGGATAATATGGATCCTATATAATAAACACATCTTTCAAGTACAAGAAAGAAAGAAAAAAATTATTTTTTTGAACAATTATTATAATAAAACAGTAGCATCGAAAAACCCGTGTAGAAATGTAATGTTCGTGGCTTGTTGATGAAATTTCGGAAACTATCCGGCCGATTGTCATGAAATTTGAATGACATATTCTTCATAGTATGGCTATAGCGCATATCATCAGATTTTTGAAATTTTGATTTGAAGTATTTTTTTTTTACACAAAACTGCAAAAAAACACGTTTTTTTTTTTTTTTTACTTTTTCGTAAAACGTACGCCATTTTGTTATTTTCGCGAATATCAAAAATCTGATGATATGCGCTATAGCCATAACTATGAAGAATATGTCATTCAAATTTCATGACAATCGGCCGGATAGTTTCCGAAATTTCATCAACAAGCCACGAACATTACATTTCTACACGGGTTTTTCGATGCTACTGTTTTATTATAATAATTGTTCAAAAAAATAAAAAATAAAAATTTCTTGTACTTGAAAGATGTGTTTATTATATAGGATCCATTTTATCCCATAATTGTTTGCAAAAATCCTCAAAAAAAAATCGCGAAAATAGCCTATTTTCGAGGTGCCTAAAGTGAGAAGACGCCTTAAGTTAATTCAATTTCTTGAATTTTCGAATCTGACTGTAACTTAATTCAGTTTCCTAAATTTAAAATTTGTATTTTAGTAAATCCTTAGTTTGTGAAAAGGAAGTGTTTCTGCATTTTAACCAAATGCAATTCAATATATAATATACGCTCTGATGGTAATCAAATCTATATATTTAATAGGCAATACGTTTTTTGGGGTTAGTCCGTCCGCCTAAACTGCTCAACCAATTTCAATGATCAAGGTGTCATTTTAAAGGAAATAAGCTGTAGATTTGCCAAAACGTGCCAAAATAATTTATTAACATTTTATTAATTAGTTAAATTTCAATATTTTTCATCATTAAGCTACTACAAAGCCTCAATGATTTTGAATATATGAATGGCAACATCCTTACGTATGTAAACAACAAATCCGTTGCTAATTTTAAAGCTCTTTTTAAACTCTTCGTTTCAAAAATGATTTTTTCTGTTTTTCTGAAGCATTTTTGTATTAGAGTAATTATTATTTTGAAGTATTTCTATCCAGAAAATGCCTCGCGTTGGACGTCGTTCTCTAACGGGGCGACTTATCTGAATAAATAAAAGATATTGGGACTTCAATGTAAGGGCATAGCTAATGAAGTTTTAAGTCAGAATGTTGGCGGATAGTATATTTAACTTTCTATTATAAAACTGCAATTTTGGTGTTTTCTCTATTAGGCCTTACATTAAATTTATAAAAATTTGGTTACATTTTTTATGGCTGGCAAACCTATTCGAACGCAGCAAGATGTTTTAACCACAAATTCGAGCGGCAAAGCCGCTCAATCCGAGCGCAGCGAGGCGTTTGGGGGTTGGCGAGCGTTAGCGAGCAGGGGGCGAAGCCCCCTAGTTCTTTTTATTCCATAATTGATATTCTTATTCAAATGCAGCTAAAAGAATTAATTAGAATTCCATGCTACTAATTTGTAAAAGAGCTACTGGAACTGACCCAACAATTTTAAATTACTCGATGAACAGTCAGTTTTTGAACTTAACATTGAAGATCTTGACTAGTACTCATGTATTGGGGAAAAAAAGAAGAAAAAAACACTAATATCTCAGTAGTTTTATAAGCTTCACAGAAAGAGACAATAGTTTTGAACAGCTGAAGGAAAAATATTCTTGCAATAGTTTAAATTTAGGTCCTAGGAAAGGCTCATAACCTTAGACATGTGTGCTTAAATTAACATAACTGGTATGTTTTTTATGTCTTTAATGGCAGTAGACTAAGTATCTCTGGGATCCTTGCAACTGTAACCATTATTTGTAAATCTTCTTTCACTGAAGAAATAATTACATTCTAGAAATGTTACACCCCTACATCTCTACTAATGTGAACATAATATTTATAATGTGTCAATTAGTGGAACCTATTATTTGTGGATTTATTAATGCTAATATTTTTTGCATGATTTATTTTAGTTTGCGTTTTAAATTTCATACAATCGAACCCCGTTAACGTGAAGTCACTTAACAGGAAATCCGGTTTAATGCGAAGTAAGAGCAGCTCTACATACTTAAAACTTAATGTTAATTTATTCGTTTTACACGAAATTCAGTTGAACAATTTCAGTGGCCCCAACGACTTCGCGTTAACGGGGTTTGACTGTACCAGTACTTGTAATTTGAACTTGACACTAACCAATTAAGGTTCAGTTTTCTTTAAAAGTGATCAGTACTATTTTTTATGGATTGTTGTCTTTATGTTTAAAAAATAGACCATATTAAAAAATACTGAACTCGTGGCTTTAAGACTGATAGGGGCAAGCATGCTAGAGATCTCTAGTTCCCTAAATTAGCAATTTTTAAAGTGACTAGAAACTACAGTGATTGTGACAGATAGTGTCGTATGGATTGCCAAGCTGCTTTTTGATAGTTTTTCCAATCTTCAACCATTTAATATACTATCCTGGTGCAGTTTCCCTTCAATGACCACCCAAATCTTTCCTCCTTAAAATTAGAAATATCACTGTAACAATGTTTTGGTGCTGCGTCAGGGTTCCCACGATCCTTCCAAGTCCTGGAAAGTCCTTTAAATTTTTTTAGTTGAAAATTAATCCTTGGAAAAAAGGATATGATCCTTGAAAGTCCTTGATTTTTAAGCAACCACCAATAATCTATACCTTTGTGTTGTATATTTTTGTCTAAAGTATGTAATTTTATGGTCCTTGAATTTCCTTAAAAGGTCCTTGAAAGTTCTTGAATTTTTAAACGACCACCGACAATCTGTGCCTCCGTTTCGTATATTTTTGTCTAAAGTATGTAATTTTATGGTCCTTGAATTTCCTTAAAAAGCTCCTTGAAAGTCCTTGAATTTTTAAACGACCACCGACAATCTCTGCCTCCGTTTTATATATTTTTGTCTAAAGTATGTAATTTTAATGTCCTTGAATTTCCTTAAAAAGCTCCTCAAAAGTCCTTGAATTTTTTTTTCTCTAATAAGAGTGGGAGCCTTGTGTATAGCCTTCGTGTAGCAATAAAAGTTCCCATTAACTAATGAAAATGCTTCTTTTTTTTTGTAGCTACGTCGGTAAATAATTCTAAAAACAACCAGAGGGCAAGTGACAAGATGCCTGGCCTGACCAGGGCATTCTTAGAAAAGAAATTGAGCTCCCAAAACAAGGTGCATACAAATGGCGGCAGCCCACAAGATTTCCTCAAGACACCTGAAGCTGGAGTGGCTGGGTAAGTTGTGGGAATTATATACTTCAGGACAATTTTCTGTATGACGCGCAGGACATTTTAGCTCTTCTTTCTACTCGTAAGCAGATAACAATTAGAAAATTAAGATGAATCTAATAACTGTGTTCTTATTTTATATAATATTTCTCGGTGACAAAGTTATATGGAAAATAATTACTTTAAAAAAAAAAGTCTTAAGAAGGATCATACTCGCTATGTTGTAATCTTCTAGCCCAGTGCATTTAGAAACTAATTCGTATAAAACCTTGACATTTGGTGAACAAAAATTATCACTTAATGAAATGACATAAATTGTTTTCATTTAATGGCGACCTAATTACAAATGAAAATTAAAATAGCAAAAGATAAAACCCGATGGAGTATATGCATTGACGTAAGGATTTCAAACATAAAATAAAATATATTAGACAGCATTTTCAAGTTTTTAATTTTATGTCATTTCATTAAGTGATTATTTTCGTACTTGCTCACCAAATGTCAAGATTTTATACTATGTAGTTTCTAAATGCACTCTGCTAGAAGATTGTAACAAAGCAAGTATAGGGAATGATCCTTACTAGGACTTCCTCTTAACTTGATCAAATATGCATTTATATCCACCAACACATGAGACACAGACTTATAAATATATAATTGACCTACTTAAAATAATTATTTTTCGATATAACTTTTCCAACAACTAAAGTTATATCATAACTGCTAGATACATCATAGTTTTAGAATTCGAATTGATCTACGTGTAGAAAAAAGAGCCAAAATGTCCCTTGCGCACAGCAGAGAATTGCTCTTCATTTTGATTAAAATTAGTCATTTTTACCTCTAAATTGCATGTTGAGTATAGTACCCGATTCGTAAAGTAAGGGTACTGGTTCAATATCATTAACGAGATCAAGATTTAGATTAAGAGTCCAGTATAACCTATCGTCCTCTTAGGAAATGAGATATCAAATTTTAATAGCAGTCTTAGATGAGAGGCCAGTCTGGCCAAATAACAAACAACAATTTTGAAGTCAGTCATACTGAGGGATCACAGACTGGCCACAGAACCTGGAAATGTGAGGGAGCTTTCTGATTCTGGAAAAGTCGGGGAATTTTTTTAAAATTTCGTGAAAATCAAGAAAAATTTATAATTTATTTTTAAGCTATGTTTCTCCGTTTAGGAAGGTACGTTTCCGTATTTTTGAGCCATTTACCCAGAGATTGTTAAGGTAATCGTAAGAAATTTCATTGTTACGGTATAATTTAAACTTTTCATTACTGGCAATACTATTTTGAAAGAAGGGCTTATATTATCTTTTTGGTATACATGTTCTATTTGATCAGAGTGGCTACACTTCTGGAAACGACAGGGTAATTTGAAAAAAAGTTTGCTAGAAATCTATCAGGGAACTTTTTTTCCAAAATATTGTGGCCATCCGGCATCAGCTTATTACCATTTTCATTAGTAGCTATCAATTACGCTTTTTTGCTGAATGAGAAGTAGTCTCATAAGTGCACTGATTAATTTTAGTTTCTTTCAAAACAGCTATATATTTTGAATCGGCTATCTCTAATAGCTATATTTTTATATGGGGCTCTACCTTAAAATTTTTAAGTTTTACTCTTTGTGCAAATTGCTTTTTTTTTCTTTCTTTTTTTTATGAAGGATATTTTATTTCATATTTGTAAATCTATGTGATGGTAATATTTTGCCTATTTCTCTTTAATAAGAAAATCAGTTTTCAATTTCATTTTGTACGTTTTAAGACAGCAAACTGTATAAAGGTCTAAAAAATTATGATGAGTCATTTTATTTGTCACTTCTTAAATGTTTTAATTCGTAAATGTGTCTTGTAATCACTAAACTGACTGCATCTTAAAGTTCACAATGCTCTCAACTGTAAAAAGTATCCCCAAGAGATTCAAACTCAACACTTACATAAAGTATGTTATTTTAGAGACATTCATTATTTTTAAGCAATTCATTCACTTTATGAAAAGTGAACCAAGGTCGACATTAGGGTGGTCCAAAATACTGAAGGTTAAAAAATGTGGAGTCCTACCCTCCTATTTTGTTCCAATATTGCAAAAAATAAATCAAACTAAATTTGAGAACATTTCGGTGATATTAAGAGGTAGCTCAATGCAGATGAAGTACACACCATTGTCTCATAGGGAGGTGTTTTCAAAGCTGCAAAATAAACAGAAATGAGGTTGTAGTTAAAATTAACCGGAAATTGAAATGCAATTTTTGTATAAACAAATGTTTTACAAAAACATATTTTTGACTAACTTTTACAACTGGGTCAGTAAACACCTCATGAGGGGTATAACAGCAAAAAGAATTTTAGATAGAATGAGCTATGGTCACAAGATCCTCTGACAAATACCAAAGACGATTGGCTAGCTTTTCTGATCCAACTGCGATACGTCTTCATCTATATTTTTATATGTCAATAGAGATTTTATCAAATTAAAATCATTGTATGGTGCATTTTGGCATGAAGAAGCTGTCATCCAAGCCTTTATGTATATACTTATACAGCAAACATACATATCATTTGCAATCTCTTTTCTTCTCTTGGACTGATTATGAACTGACAATTAATCATCCATATTTTAAGAGTACAATATTTTAACATCCATTGAGTTGTTACATTGCTCCTGATGCCATAAACCTGATTCCACGAGATGGAATATATCCTAGGTATGTGAAAATCAGTTTAAGTAATTCTAGGTAATCATTTCTTGGACTGAGTTTCATCCAATAATTTTTCATCAAATCTAATCATATTTTCCTTTATATGAACCACTTGAGGCAAAATTTCCTTTTTATCGATTCCTGTCTTATATTTCTCCTTTATTAATGAACTCCCAGTAGATCTGGAATCATTTTAAGAACCTCTGGTGCCTCTCCGTACCTCTGATGCGGAAGAGATAAGATAAAGAAAATCCTGATAAGTCCTATGCTCTTATTAAAATCTGTATTCATAACCAACTCTGTAATATAGTATCAACAAGCCAAATAAAGTATATTCTTGTTCATTTTTTGTTTAAGTAAGACACAGGTATCATTCCTTTGGCCACTTTCAACACTTGTTGTGTCAAAGCACATATTTTGTCATTGAAGGCTAAACTCCAATCGTGCAACACTGCCCAAATTACAATTAGCTTGACTTTTTCCGGTTGCTAATGGCAATTCAGCCACTGAAAGTAATTGATGGACTCTTTCCAGATATGATAACTGGGCCTTTTTCTTTTCCAGTTAAGTCTGGTAACATTTTACTGTCCTGTTAATTTAGTACCATGTTCCTGAAATCCAGTTTTGAGCTGTTCAAACATATAAGATTGATGTTCCATTCTTTGTTGACGAATGAAACTTCTACTTAGCATAATGTCACTTCCATCACAACTGAAACGCCTTGCTGTTTCGGCAACAACCACCAACAATCGTATGCCTCACTGCCTGAAAAGAATTATGATAATGGCTATGAAAGTTAATGAAAGAAGCAATGCTTCAAAGCATCCTGACATTAAGCTGAAAACGTTTACAGACATGAAATTACTACCCTAATTGACATGCAAAGATTTTCTTTTT
Source organism: Linyphia triangularis (assembly GCA_963978545.1). NCBI lineage: Eukaryota > Metazoa > Arthropoda > Arachnida > Araneae > Linyphiidae > Linyphia > Linyphia triangularis. Next base: position 8,963,097 of record OZ021722.1, on the reverse strand, counting down.
ATTAAGTATAAAAATTATATGCATGATAGTAATTCTTTCTTTTAGGATACAGAGGTTGAACACCAGACAGATCAAACCAGCCCCTGGTGGAGGTAGGCCTAAACCTCCAGCCAAGCCAAAACCCACACTGCCACAGTGTAAAGCGATATATGCTTATGATGCTCAAGACACCGATGAGCTGACATTTGCTGTCGAGGATATCATCACTGTGATCAAACAGGGTTAGTACTTTTTAATAAATCTGAAGGTTTAGAAAAATATAAACTCAAATTAATATTAAACTTGTTAGGGGTTTTTTTTTTAGGGGGAGGGGTTGTGAATAGTACACATTTTATTTGTATTTAATATATTTTATTGTTTGAAATGATTATCTCCAAGGTGAAGAAGCTTAGTTCTATGGTAAATGTTAATTAAGCTAATATAAATTAGTAAGTATATCTTTTTGGTTCATAATTAACAACCACTCAGTCAAGAGCTGCTGTCGCGAATACTAACACAGTTACAGCGTGTAAGTTCTTTAGCTGTAAGCTGTTCATATTCTAAATGAAAAACAGAAGGGATAAAAGTACAATGTCAAGCATTTATCACAACTTTCTCATGCCCATTTAGTCGCCTTTGCGCCACAAAATAACAAACATACCCCCTAGTAGCATACAAAGGAAACTACAGTCAAATCCCATTAACTGTCTAAAAACTTTTCATCTAATTAATGCGGAATTAAACTGCTAGCAGGATGTTTATTTAATACTGCTGTTTTTAATTCGCATTTTTAGTCCAATTTGTTAGTCCATATTCATTTCGTTGCAGGCAGCTAAAATTGATTTACAGCATAAACCATTTCAATCTTTTCCAATTTTTTTTTAATGTTAATAGAGGGCTGTTGGCAATTCCATACTTAAACAGAATTTCTGTTGTTTTTCTTCAATAACGATTGCTGCTTCCGATTCAAAATGCAAATATGATTGAGTTTAGTTTCTAAACTTACTGATGGATACAGGACAAGCACGTCAACAAGTTTACGCAGGGATGGTATATAAATTCCTGCCGAAGTCGACCCATTTCACGATGGTTTCTTTTAAATTTAATCACTCAATCATTTCTCCTGTTTCATAGGGTTTGCACTTAAGGAATGTTTCCATAACATCTTAAAATTTCATATCAAATGATGGAAGACTTCATTTAAAAAAAAGTGGTTTAAAGAACAAATTTTTGATTGTCTTAAGTGAGATTTCGTGTTACGTAATTTAAATAAGTTTAAGCTTCATTTTACGGTAAACTGTGTATATTTGCAGTTGCAAAAAATTTTGTGTTAAGCAATATCGTATTAACGGAATTTGATTGTTAAGTATAGTTTTATTAAGACCAAGGGAAAATGTGGCCTGCTTTACTGGAGAAAAGATGCATTGTCAGAGCAAAAGAACTTGTTATTTAGACATTTACTTTGTTTAATAATGTGCCTTGTCCCCTTTCCCTTCAAGTGTTGATATTATGATAAATTGTGTGTGGTGCACTTAAATATTTTAGCATGAATACTGTTCTGTAAAAAAACCTAACTTATTTTTGGAATTTATTTGCAAGCTATGTGTAGGGAATTGCGCTAACGGGGAGTCGAACCAGAGACTCCTAGATCAGTAGACAGGTATGTTAACCACTAGACAAATGATATCTCTGGTGTCTAGATATTGCATCCGTTATTTACACACGATACCACCACAAATGCATACTCATTGCAACAAAAAATGAGTTTAAGATTTTGTATAATTTGAAATTACTCGTTTCTCCATTAAATAATTTTAATTCATTTAAAGTAACTTTTTAAGTGCATATTTTTTATTATAGATCCTTCTGGATGGTGGTTAGGAAAACTAAAAGGAAAAGAGGGACTTTTTCCATCTAATTACGTTGAAACCATATAATTGACCGTTTCACGTCCAGGCCAAGTGTGTGGTCAGTCACTTTGTTACAGCATCCTAATATGCAGTTCCTGTGTACATCCTGCCTAAACAAGAGTATACATTTAAATATGGTCTCTTTGTCTTCTACAAAAATAGTTTTTATATCCATTTTGTATTCTTTGTTGATAGTTCGAAGCCTTTTAGAATGAAAAAAAAAATGCTGTTGTCGAATAGTTTATAGGATCTTTATCAATATAAGCAAAAACCTTTGCTTTTTTACACACAAAAAAATGCCTTTCGTAATGTGGTGCATCTTAATTTTATTCCTACTTTCTTTGTTACACTTTAAATGAAAATATATTTAGCGGTAGTTTTTCCAATTCTAAACCTAGTCAGTTTTTTTTTAGTTTTAAATTTGATTTTTATTAACAGAAGTATTTTCTGATTTGCTCATATTTTTGCTGCAAATGATTTTTTTAAAAAAAAATACTCGTAGGTAGCTCATATTTAATTAAACAATTCAAATTATTTACAAATGATAAAGTGATGACAAGTCTGCATAGTGTGATTGCATTTTACAAGAATATAATTACGAAATACATAATTATCTGTGATACTAATAATATTGTAATTAAATATTGAGGGAAGAAACAATATATTTTGTAAATACTTGTAAGAGTTTTTTCTTTTCTACATCAAAAGGTAACGTGCCGGTGGTGAAAACTTGCTTGTAAACTGTGCTATAACTGGGTGCTTGTATTTTTTTATATTTTTTTTTTCAAGTGTTGTATGTAATCAAAAATATGTTCATGTTGAAAAGATAACCATGTTTATGTTGGACAATTAGAAGTATTACGCCACAAAATTGAGCTTCACAAAAAGAACCCTGTCCTGTTGGTCACTTTATTATACATTTTATTTAATAAGATAAACTCATGAGAATTTAGTAGAGTGTGTTTTATAGTGTTTATTTTGTACAAATATTGTCACTAGTCTCTTATATAATAAATACATATTTTAATCTATACATCTGTGTTTTTTCTTGTGAACAGAAACATTTTCACATTGAAAAGCTAATCTAATTTTTCTTTAAACTCTTTCCCCTTTTTTACTTATTATTTCTGTTTAAAAAATTATACCATAGAAAATTATATATAATTAAACATTATAAGAAAGTGAACTATTACACTGTCACATAGTATTAAGTGAATGTCTTAACCCAAAATTGTTAACCCTTGGGTTCATGATTTATTTCTTTTTGATGCAACTAGTAGTCATATAACTAGTGTTTATTATGAAAAAAGTATACTAATAAAAATACTTTTTTCAGTATAAATAATCTTAGTATGACTGATATAATTAATTGAAATTTCATATTACCATAAAATACATTGATTATTACTCAAATTTTACTTCTAAGCTGTGTAGCATATATGCTACACTATGCACTAAAGAGTTAACACAGCTGGTTCATTGTGGCTTTGTGATCTGGGGAACAAAACGTTTCTTTTCTTATTTTACAATTGTATATTGTGAAATGCATTTGTAAAGAAATTTGGAATTGTTATCCACACATACTCCTGTTCTCTTAAGGCACATAGTAATGTTTCTGCTGCAGGCTTCAAGTTTTTGGCGTATGTACGTTAGTTTTTCTTGAAGACAAAATATTACATAATCAGTGAATAGCAGGTTGATATGTATTAATTTTAATTTTTTGTATAAAGACTTTTAGAAGGTACAGACCAATCTCCTTTCAACAATTTAAACCTAGTTAACTGATACCTGTATAGTTCTACTTTAAGAAAGTGGTTAAAGGGTAATACAGTCCTCTATAGAAGGAAAAAAACTAGTTAAGACAAATTTGAAAAACTGCACTTGTGCAAATATCATATTCAATTTTAACACTGGCAAGAACATAGATATTATTATAAGATTGTGATATAATTGACTTGATGATAGGGGCCTTATGCTTCTTGTATGGTCCCTGAAAGTGAACCGCATTAAATTGTCCAGTTATGCTAAAAAAAACTATCGTTTAAAGTTTATTATCCCCGATCTAGTCTTTCTACCCCACCGTGTCTACTAAACCATAGTCTTCAATGCAGTATTTTTTGTTTACTCTAACAGTTTATATTGCTTTTATTTTCAAAAGTCTCAATTGATATATGTAGAATTTTGTTGTATTTTTTAATCTGCCAATATAAAAAAAAAATGCAAAAGTAGCTATGTTTCAGACACTTTTTTGTTACGTTATCTCTCGATACAGACTTTCGACACCCTTAAGAGTTTCATCGAGTGTCGCTATTTTCCATCTCAACTTTGTTTTTCATGCATTGTCATTTACCATCATCAAGGATCACCAATTTAACACAGCTTGTTTGTTCTCTGACTTTACTTTTCCTTAGTCAACAAGAATAATCCTTAACCCCAACAAGCGTGGTTCATTAGTCCATACAAACATGAGGCTTACAATTAGGTGATATCTTTATCAATATACATGAACACATCCACGCACACAAGACTGATAATACATAAACTCCATTTTGGGTGATTTCATTCTCTTAAGTCTCTAAGATTCCATTAACAGTTTTGTGACAGACTTGACTCGTCTCCATCTTCTATCCATTGTCAATTACACAGTCTCTTCATTCTCCGACTCCTCCTGAATCACAGCATTCCTGACCGCGTCTTCTTGGATGTCGCTGCTCAACTGTCTCTGGTGATGGTGAGGAGGAGGTATGTCGTTGGACGCTGGTCCTGGTTTCCAGAACCCGCACAGTCCACAGCCTACCTCTGAAGTTGGGGACGTGGACCCTTGAGAAGAGTGTCTGGGGCTGTGGGTGGTGGAGGATGAAGACTTAGAGAAGGAACGCACTAGGCCGGGAATGAGGGGCATGCTTCGCCAGCTGGTCTGGGACAGGAGGGTGCGCTGTCTTTGGATCTCTGGTTTAACCTCCTGTGCTTTTTCTGTGAAGAGAGGAAGTGTTTGTGTGATAAATCGCTTATGCAAGTCGATCCTAAAGAAACAGGAAATTTAGAATTTGATAATTGGCGTGCTTTTAGCAATAGGACTATGCGGTTATGCATCAAGCAAGTATTTTTTTTCTTAACCTCATTAAATGTTTGTCAACGGGTGACGCCTTACGATAAAAGTTTACTTAGCCTTTTTCAATAACTTTGGAAAGCTGCTCACACATACGTACAGCGATATTTATTGATTAAAAATGATTCTATAATTTATTAATTATATTATTATTATTATATAATTATTTTATAATTATTAATTACTTACGTATATTGACATTGGATCCGGATTTTAAGGAACCTCTCCCAGATCTCGATCGGAAACTCATGGAGTTCACTGAAAAAATACCGCATTTTAATTTCATTATAAATTTAAAATATTTCAGTCACATTTCAATAAAATCTTTTACTCCACAAAACAACAATAAACATGCGTTTAGTTAATTAAAATAGTTCATTAGCTCATTATAAAGAAATTATTAATTTTCATTCATGTGAATTGCTTTAAGAAAACACATCAACTGTTGACCTTAACAAAAAAACTGAAAGTTTTAAATCATTACCTTTTTTAAAAAAAGTCTCACTCATCGCTTGATTTATAATAGTTTATAAGTGCTATCTTCAACGTAAGTCCAATTTTTACGAGAAGAAAACAGTGACTTTTTTTATGTGGTAGATTTTTCTTAACCAGATGTGTATAAGTAGGACATGCAAATGGTAGATACCATTATTACTTAAATCATTAATAACGAAATTTCACCTTACAAAACTCAATCTTAAACTTCTCGGGAAAAAATCAACTGCACTTTGAAAGACTTCAATATTAGCATTGTACTTGATATGACATGCTGATAAAAAATAAAATTGTACATCCCTTACTAAGGACGTAGTGATAGCGGAAAATTATTTGTCACTGAAATAGGACCATCCTAGATGTGTATAAGCAAGGCATTATTTCTGAAATATTTAAGAACAGAAATTCAACTTGTTCATTTAATATTATGCCGTACTTTTTCAATTTCTTCCACTTTATATATTATACAACTTATAATTTTTTCAAATAATTATAATAATAAAAAAAAACATCCCCAACTTATGCACCAATAACGCACGAAGACCAATCAAAGCAAAGCTGTAGAAAATATCGTTTTATTCTTACCAAATCAGCATTCACAAGCATGCAATTAGTTTCGAGGGTGTAATATTTCATGCTGATATGCAAATTCAAACTATACCTGTACCCCGTGTTTAGAATGTACCGCTGATATATTGTTGCTGGTGAAAGAAACAAGTTTGCTTGCTTCTCATCACAATGCTTGATGACTCAAGGATACATTTTCGATTATTGAAAATCCATCATCTGTATGTTGAACAAACATTTATCGAGATTTTATTTAAAAACTTATTTTCTCCAATTAGCAATCATTTCTTTTTACTGCTGTAATTGCATCACAAAGCATCAACTAACCAAGTTGCACGTGAACTAGCTGTGGTGTAAGAAGACTTTCTGCATAAAATTGAGATTTTGTTAATATCTCTTATTAATAAACATTAACTTTTCTCTTGTAAACTTTTCAGTAAAGTTCAGTGGAGGTTTTTTGTATATACAAACCTACTACCTATGTCATTAAGTATATACAGTTTTTAATTTTCGTAACCTACTAATCAATTTGTCATAAAATGTATAATGTTTTTTCTTTAAGCTCATATTTGGCAGTTTGAAAAAATATGAAATCTCAGAGAATTTTAGAACCAAGCGTCTGAGATTGCTCTTGGTCTCTCGATCGCGAGTTTCGGTTGATAAGACATAGAGAGAGATCTTCTGCGTTCACTGTTGGCTTCATACCAATAACGTAGTTCTGAAATGTAAAAAAAAATAGAAAAAATGAAAAACCTAACAATGCAAATGATATGAAAAACTGAACACTACACTGCAAAAAATCAAAACTTTTGATTACAAATCGAACTAGACGAAAATCTTAGTTACCAGTTCTAACTTTGCTTTTATGCGCAAGGTTGATTATTTCTTACATTATGAGAACGCTTTCATCGATCAACTTATCGACTGCTAACAGAAAACCATTAAATTAATTGTCGTAAAGTTAGTAACCTGTGTAACTGGCTTATTCATAATACTAATTAAAGTTGTGATCTGCACTTCGTGTGCATAATTGCTTAGATCGATGGAGACGTTTCAACTATGTATATAACTATCTTCTTCGAATTAATCTTATCCAATTTGTATTTGGAACTTGTTTAACTAAAATAATGAACCATTACTTACTGATAAAGTATGTAACAACAGGCATCGTAAAAATAAAGTGGTCATGCCTGTGTAAATCGACCTTTACCTTTTCTGTGTATTTTACTGAAGTCATAATTATCATTGTCCTTCATGGAATTCAAGCATCAATTTTTTATCAACATATTTTTCCTCGTAAAATTTTTATACTGTTTATTAAACAGCGCTTTTTTTCCAATACATAGTGAATGTTATGTAATACGCTTCATCCCTTCCCCTCCCCCCCCCCCCTCCCACCTTTCTGCTCTCTTATTCTCTAGACCCTGTTAGGCGAATGGGATGATTATTTTCCGTTACTGATAAACTTAAATCGATGCAACTTTACTTTATGAGTTCGTTCTTCGTCATTCACACCTTACTTTAACCTTTTTTGGTTCCTTTCACGGCCGATCGGACTTCGTTCTTTTGCGATCAGGTGAACTATTTTGTTTTCATGCTTGATACTCGTCTATTCAAAACTTGGTAGAATTTTGATTTTTTTTTTTTCCTACTATGATCAATTATCCTAAATAGGTAATGATAATATGTTACATGGGGGTTCATTTCGTTATTTCGTCAGCGACTCTCAAATCTTTTCGCATCTGATTTTCAAAAATATGTTCGCCGTCGAATATCGCTCTAGATTTTTTTTTTTTTTTTTTTATGTGTTCCACACCTCAAGATCAAAAATGTTCTCACTTCTTGATGCGAGTCTGTCCGTCATTCTGAACTCTTTAATAATTCTAAAACCAGTAGAACGATTGAAATGAAATTTAGCACACATCTAGTCCATATATATATCCCAAATATAGAACTCAAATCACTTTCTACTCAAATCGAATTATTTACTACCTCTTTGTTTACCTGTCTACTGGCTTATTCAAGAAGTGCGAAAGGAAAATAAGATCATACTCCTTCCCCCTCCCCCTTCCCTCGAAGTTCAGGTAGCATTAAAGTTTGTTAAAAAGTTACCTATTCTAAAGGGATTGAAATAATTAATGACTTTTTTTATCAAATTACAATACTACTTCCTCCTCTTGACATCACTATATTTTTCTGTTTCTTGGTGAAATATTTGTAAAGGGGAAAACATTTAATAAATTTTTGGGATTCACCGAAACTAGAGGGTGATAAAGAAGTGGTGTAATAACTTGATTGATCTTCATTTTAAACAAAGAGAGCGTACCCTTAACAAACCACCTGCTTTGTATTGTGCTTGCCTGTATGCTGTATTCCATTCATTGCTTGTTTTCCTATCTCATATCCCTTCACTCTTCATGTGTATAATAAAATAACTTGCTGTTCTCTACTCAGCGACATCTATGTATATTTTGTGTAACTTCGAACCTGGTTGGTTGTATTCAGATTATCTGGCGCCGTCAGCAACACGAGGGCTATAATGCGCCGAAACATTTCGTCATTTAACAAACCAACATACATTTACAAACACCCATGCCTACACTGGACTCGAACCCGCAACCTCGTGGTCTAGAAGCCAGCACGCTAACCACTATACCGTTTGGTCGGCCTTCGAACCTGGATGTCAGTCTACGAGGATCATCCAAATGAATGTCCATTCTATGTTTACTTAAATTCTCAACTACCAGATGGCTACTAAATTTTACTTAGATAAATATTCTTTTCCCCCCCCCCCTTTTTTTTTTTGCATGTAATTGCTCTTGCGTGCTCATTCAGACCTAACGCTGTGTTGTACTTTAACCTGGTGGGGCAAACTATTGCGATTGTGACTTATTTCAGAATTGTTGAAAAGGTGACTCAAAACTTCTCAATTACTATATTGACGACCCGTCAGTGAGACAGAACTTGGGAAAACACTGATCTAGACCAAATGGATGAACATGATTTACCTGCACTGAGTTTGGCGGATTGAGCTCCGCACATGATCTCCTTGTATCCCTTCCTGAAAGAAGGACTCCTGAAGGCGTAGATGATGGGATTGCAAGCAGAGTTGAAGTATCCGCACCAGTACGCCTGAAAAAGAAACTTGCATTCAGACAAGCGTATAACCTGCATTCATTATAGCGAATAAAAGATAAGTTTACAAATAAAGTAGACTTCATCCCCCAATTTTAAACCAATTTAATGTTCCGTTAAATCAGGGATCGACAGTCTTCTGCTCATCTCACGGAAATTTGTGGCTCTTCAAGTTCTAAAGTAAAGGCATGTGAGGTCAAATAGCGCTAACCATACGACCATCGGGTGGGCTCTCTTTTTTGGTGTATGGGGTTGAGGAGTGAAGTACTCGCTCAGAAATAGACTTGGTTATTTGACCGAATTTCAAACTATGAAATTGTCTTTGAGAAGCACTTATATATGGCAGAAATTGGCAGCCGGAACTTTGCTGTACCTTGCAGACTGAAATGTGTTGATGCTGAACAGTTGTTTGTTTGATGTACTTGTAAAAAAAAGACGATTGCATGAAAACTTAGCTTCCGAATTGCCGTAAGAAGGGGTAAGTTATGAAAGTTGATATTTTACTTCACATCTGAAAAAGTGTGTGTAGATTAAACGAGTTTTCCAGGTCTGTTTATTTCAGTTAAAAAAAATTCTGGTACAAAGTTACATTGCCATGCACCATTTTTCAACTTTCTTCAACTAGAATTCTAGAACCAAGGTATGAGAATCTATTAATATACAACATCAAATGGTTGAAGCTTCAATTTTGGTTTGACTGATTAACTTAAGATTTTAATTTGTTAGGAAAATAAACCACAACGTCATGAAACATAAGATCTGTTCAAACAAACAAAAAAATATGTTTTTTTGGTATTAATATTTTGTAAAAATATACAAAATTGGTTACATCGGCGGTTGGTTACATTTGTTTCATGATGAAAACAAAGCATTCCTTAACTTTTAACCCTCTATTCGCATGCACTTATAGCCTGGTTTGACCGGTAGGTGTGTTTTTTCTGGGCTTTCTCCCAATCGATACGCAAATGCGGGGCAGTTTTCCCTTAAAAGACCTCCAGGCAGGCAAAGCCCACTGAGTTTTTTTTTTTTTTTAATTTGATCCTTTGTGTAGCTCTTACACCAGAAATTCATTGGGACCAACTATTTCCAGAATATTAGTATACTGTATACATGATAGATACACAACTTTCAATTATATGTGCTAACTAATCTCGGACTTCTCAATAAAATGTACCGCCGACCAAACGGTATAGTGTTTAGCGTGCTAGCTTCTAGACCACGAGGTTGCGGGTTCGAGTCCCGTGTAAGGCACGGGTGTTTGTAAATGTATGTTGGCTTGTCGAATGACGAATGTTTCGACGCATTAAAGCCCTCGTGTTGTTGACGGCACCAGATAATCTGAAAACAACCAACCAATAAAATGTAGTAGGGTATTTTACGAAGCTATACGCATCATTACTGGCTATTTTTATCGCCGGCTATACAGAGTGGGCATCGTAAAAGAGACTTTGCTTTTCAGATTTATAAACGTAATTTCGAATGATTCCAAACTCTTATTTTGCAAATAGTCTGGGACCTTTTCCACCCTATAGTTTGCAGTACAGAGACAGGGCTCTGAGTCTAAAAACCCTTTGCGCCCCTGCCTCTAGCTGTTGATTATGTTTCTCCAAAAAAAAAAGTAAATGATGAAGAAATTATTTCCATGGCACGTAATAGACAGGGTGCAAACCATGCCCCGTTCTGGCATAAGTGAAATTAACAAAATGTCAATCACTGGGTTGAACCTGCGATCTTTTGCCTATTAGGGAAGCGCTTGACTTTCGGAAAACTCTGCTCTGAAAAATTAGGTAATTAGAATTTAATGGTGCAAGAACCGATTGTCTCAAGTTCCACCTAAACGAAAGCCGACCAAACGGTATAGTGGTTAGCGTGCTAACTTCTCGACCGCGAGGTTGCGGGTTCCGAGTTCCGTGTTAGGCATGGGTGTTTGTAAATGTATGTTGGCTTGTCTAAGGACGAATGTTTCGGCGCATTATAGCCCTCGTGTTGCTGACGGCGCCAGATAATCTGAAAACAACCAACCAATCAATTATAAGTGCTAACTAATCCCGGACTTTTCAAAATGTACCGCCGACCAAACGGCATAGTGTTTAGCGTGCTAGCTTGTAGACCGCGAGGTTGCGGGTTCGTGTTAGGCATGGGTGTTTGTAAATGTATGTTGGCTTGTCTAATGACGAATGTCTCGGGGCATTTTAGCCCTCGTGTTGCTGACGGCGCAAGATAATCTGAAAACAACCAACCAACCTAAACGAAAGGAGCGCGGTTTAAGGACAGAAAAAGATTTGTACATTTTGTTCGAGGGAAAATCATCAATGGGCTAATCACCATAACTCCTATTGATTTAGTGTTAAGAAATATCAGTAAAGAATAAGAAACGAACATTAGTTGAAAAAGCGCGCCTTTTATAGATGTTTAAAGATCAGTTAGCAAGTAGATTTTGTAAACCTAAAATCAAGCTCTGTACCACTGCAAGAATGGTAAGCATCATTGTATAATTTGAGTTTGATGAAAATGGCTTTGTTAAAGTTTTTGATCCGGGTGAGATTAAAAATGCAAGTTGTATACAAAGTCGTAGGGTTGTCTTTTTTTTTTTAAACTTTGGCTAAACTTTTTGGGGGGTAAACTTTGTAGCGACACCAACGAATGTGTCGAAGAGCAGCCCAAAAAATACATTAATCGCTTTCACTATTTTTGTATATATTTCCAGAAAAAAAAATGCAAATAGAGGGGTTGGTCAACTTATGCGTTTGAAATTGCCATCGGCGGAAAGTGACTAACACAAGATCACACTTTTATTGCATTTATCAAGCTATTCAGTGATTACAGTTTTACTATAAGGTTATTTGAGCAATTCCATCATAAGAACTGTCACGTAATGCTTATGTCCCCTAATCGAGAATGATTTTTGGCATGAACAACTATAATGAAAAATACCAACTGGTGAGCTTTGACTTTAGTCTACTGCTTTGCTTAGTTATGATGTTTTATTTTTTGCTTAGGGTGCTATAACAGTTGGCGCCCTTCCCGGACCTACAAGTTCATATGTTAACGTAACTTAAACTCGTTTCTCATCTTACTAAAAGGGAGTCCTAGTAAGGATTGCCGACCAAACGGTATAGTGGTTAGCGTGCTGGCTTCTAGACCGCGAGGTTGCGGGTTCGAGTCCCGTGTTGGCATGGGTGTTTGTAAATGTATATTGGCTTGTCTAATGACGAAATGTTTCGGCGCATTATAGCCCTCGTGTTGCTGACGGCGCCAGATAATCTGAATACAACCAACCAACCAACCTAGTAAGGATTAATCCCTATACTCGCTATGTTACAATCTTTTAACCCAGTGCATTTAGAAACTACTTTCTACAAAACATTTAAATTTGGTGAGTAAGGTACGAAAAAGATCACTTAATGAAATGACATAAATTGTTTTCATTTAATGTCTATCTAATTATAAATTTAAATTAAAATAGCAAGAGACAAAACCAGGTGGAGCCACTGCAAATGCATTGACGTAAGGATTTCAGGCTTAAAAAAAAAAAATATGTTAGACGTTATTTCCGAGTTTGTAACTTGTGTCATTTTATTGAGTGATCGTTTTCGTACTTACTCATCAAATGTCAAAGTTTTATACAAATTAGTTTCTAAATGCACTGGGATAGAAGCATAGTGAGTATAGAAAATTATCTTTAGTAGGATTTCCTCTTAAAAAGAGGTCCTACCCATCGATATAGATAAACAACTGGATAGACTGCTTCATTGTCAATGAAAAGAGAAAAACGCGCCGGGGATTGCGAAGCTGGTGGGAAGATTAACCAATTACAGTTCACTTTTATACTTGGCTGAGAATGCGAAAAACTTTGTAAAATGCTAGAGTATATATTTTTTTGCACATTATTACTAATTAAGGTCTACTATTGACATTTCTGCTGTGTACAACCCAAAATTTTATTTTCAATCCGTATTTTTTATCAGACCAACGGCATCTGGCAACGGCTTCATTTTCACAGCATTAAGCAGTCTATCCAGTTGTTTATTTATATCGATGGTCCTACCAGAGGCTGAGAGTAGAAAAAAGTCGTTCCAACTGGCCAGAAGCAGACTACACATAATCGACAATTCCCGCATTTTTTAAAAACGAGTGAAATTAGTTTATATTTATGAAGAATTTCTTTCTGCTTCCAAATATTTAAACAAAAGTTCTTTAAAAAATCAGTTATTTAACTATTAAGAAAAGAAAATGTCCCAAAACCGAATCAAAACCTGTCCGATCAAAACAGTCAACAAAATTCGTGACGTAAAGAGAACCCTATCGTTTCTATGGTTATCGTGAGGTTTCTGCCAAATAGGTGGCGTTAAAAAAAAGTTAACGTTGGTAGACCATTGCCACATTCCGTACAGGTTGGCGTGATTTGCGAGAAACTTTCAAATCTACATTTCAAGCCAAGATGTTTGCGAAGTCGTGACGTCACATTCAATGCCAACGAAATCGGTCGTTTTCTCGCCAATCTCTAACAAGGTAATTTTGATCGCAAATTAAAGAAAAAGCGCATTGAGCAAAAAATTTTATGTTTATGGCCTTTTCGAAACATTTAGAATTGAATAAAAAAAATAATAATAAATGCGGTAATTGTCCGTTCTGACGAAATCCACTCCTAGAGTGAAACTTTCCACGACATAAATTCTAGGTGGTAGATTTCTGATCCCACTGAAGATTCATTACAGCCATCATGAATTACGCCACCATTTCGCCTGAATTTTATGTTCATATTTTTTTCCCACTTCCTGCAAAATAAGATCCCGATTCCGAAATCCCCTTACTCACCAGCGGGTTGAGTATTGGAGGTATCCTACTCTTATCCTTGATGAGTGCTGCTGCATTGGAGTACAGCACAAAAGGTGTCCAGCACAGCAAGAAGCACGCCAGCACTAGGAACAGGGTAGTGGCCACCTTCTTCTGTTGTGCCACTGAGTTCTCCAGATCAATGTTGGACGTTTTCCGGATTCTTCGCATGTGCACGTGAATCTCGCGAAAGATCCGCCAGTAGCAGAAGGTCATCACTCCTAGGGGGACGATGTAGTTGCTGGTGGTGATGAGAAGCGAGTGGCTCAGAGCCACCAGGCCTTTAGGGATGGCAGGCCCGCACTGACTGGCACCCTAAAAGAAAATATTTCTATGACAATAAACACACACAGACGTTGCTCGTTCATACGTATCACAAAGCTTTGATTGTGATATTTACAGGACCTGACCGTGACAAGTTGAAGCTCAACACCCGGACACTATTTCTGGGGTCCCTTTTTCAAACGCGAGATTTATTGGAAATGGGCTTAACACAAAGTCAAATGAATTAACCTTAAATGTAGAAAAAATGGTTTGGTTTATTTCTCTGGGATACTAAAGACGGTTCAAAATCAATGCAAAATGATAATATTGGTTTTCTAAAAGTAATTTTTTTTTTTTTTTTTTTTAGAAATAATCAAACAATTACATTTATAAATTAAAAGAGAAAGTATTTTGTTTTGTATAGCATTGCATTTTACGATCACAATGAGTAGTAATATCCGTGACAACAATATCTGCACTACTTCAGAGTCGACATTTTCTGATCTCGCAATAAATTCGTCAAGTTTTTTCTTATCTTTCAAGAAAGCTTGCCTTTTACGCTTTTAAATTATGGTTTGGTTTATTTCTCTGGGATACTAAAGACGGTTCAAGATCAATACAAAATTATTTTTATGTAAAATTTATTTTATACAAATTATAAAATATATTCACATAGCTTTTGTGAAACAAAGGGTTTGCAGCCAATTTCGGGGCCCCCTAAAATCATGGGCCCCAGGCCCAGGCCTTCAGGGCCTAGGCGGTGATCATGGCCTGGATATTTATCATTGATATTATTGAGAAAGAGCAATGTGTTCGAAATACAGTGTGAAGAAGAAGTGAACCTTAAGGCACGGTGAAACTAGGAACAAAATAAAACTTATTCATAAGCTTTATAAAGGCAGACTAGGGGACTCCAATCTAATCCATTTGACCTCCATGATTAGCATTGCTACGTCATTATTTTCATGAAATACAATTGACATAATGAGCTTTCGATACCGCTATAACAGAAAATGATTTTTTTGGACCTTCTTAGGAACTTCACTCTAGGGATAGTTTCTCCAAAAATATATTTGGATACCTCATATACGATCTTTTTAAAAAGGACAAATTCGAAACTATTGCTTTGTATGAAGAATTTTAAATCCACCATCGATATAGATAAACAACTGGATAGACTGCTTAACGCGAGGAAAATGAAGCCGTTGCAGATTGTTGGGTGGACAAAAAAAAAATACGGAGAGCCGAAGATTGAAAATAAATTCTTGCGTTGTACACAGCAGAAATGTCAATAGTAGACCTTAATTAGTCATAATGTACAACAAAAAAAATGTACTCTAGCACTTTACAAGGTTTCTGGCATTCCCACCCAACTATAAAAGTGAACTGTGATTGGTTACTCGTCCACCCATCATCATCATCAACCACCGGCGCGTTTTTTCCCTAGCATTGGCATCGGAGCAGTCTACTCAGTTGTTTATTTCTATCGATGAAATCCACACATTCTCGATGAGCTCCAGAGCTGTTTTGCACGAGACAAAAATGAAAAACTCGTAAATGTCAAACTTTCTAACCTCTCAAACTTTCGTTGATATAAAAGTCATCATCTTTAGGTACAGTCCATTTCAAATTATTTAAAGACCTCTCTAGTGCCTCAACCTCGCGATTATTAATTATAGTAGTTTTTCAACAACAACAAAAGTAGTGTATAATTACATAAAGAGTATTATTCACTGCGATACCTCTTTGTAAACATTTTTATTCCAGCCAATCAGGGGTCCTGTTGCGCAGAGTGTGGCCCATAGCCACGAAGCTATGATCATCATTTTTATTCTTCTCGGCGTCATGGCCCTGTGAATAGAGTTCAATAAAATTTTAAATCAATCACTGTAAAATTTAAGAAAAGAATTCAATGAAAGCTTAAATTCGCTCTATAATAAAAGCAATAATAAGTAAGCTAAAAATTGTATAAATTCAATTTACTTGCACGAAACCATTTTATAAAATCTTTCTTTATTTGAGGTCAATGGATTCTAGAAAGATTTTCTTTACAGATTTGTTTCATAGTTTTTCAATTTCTTCTGGCATTCGATTAATATCCTTCTCCCCCCTTCCCCATCTCCAATCATATAGCTTGTTTTGTGTACACAATAATATAATTTAAACAGCACAAAAACGATAGCGACTCGTTAGCCAATTATCGCAAAGTTCTTTATCATAGACAATATTTAAAGAATTTTTCTTTGAAATTTAGAGGGAATAACGTAAATCTTCAGCTGCATAATTAGTTACGTTGGATTTCAATTTTTTTAAATTAAAGTATTTCTCCACGAGAAGAGGTTGTTGACTACCCGAAATTAATCAGTGAAACCAACATTTTTATTCTATGGTGGACAATTTGTTATTATTTCCTCCCTTTAATATTGAGTTTAATTTATCCCACTTTAAAATTAACATTGGCGCTTTTGAAATGCAATTACAAGTTAAAAAACAAAGATTTAGGGAACAATGAATTAACCCATTACACTGTTGGCCTTTTTCTCGCGAAGCGACCAGCAACTCGAGACATTTTTGGTTAAGTTCTCGGTTACGGATTTGCTTCATAGAAACTAAACACAGTCATTGGCCTTGCATCGAATTTCCGCATCAAACCTAGTGGTCCTCTCGTGTTTCGGCATTCAATCATGTGGCGCCTGAGAGGCGCTGCTCGAGCACAAAGGGTTAAAACACCTTAATGCTGATGTGGGAAAAAACAAGGGGTTTGGAACATCGCACAATTTTCAATTACACTGTAATATTGGTCATTGCATAAAAATTTGATATGGTGTTATTTACCGTTTTCATATTTCCATACATTGTCCTTTCTTCTGCATGAAACAAAAAAAAATCAATCGTTGATGGGCGATGTTCAAGGGTAAAGAGTTCTGTGTAAAAGGCACTCGTTTTTCAAATTTTTACATACACTTTTTATCGCATTTCTACGGGTATTTCGGAGGTGAGGACGATTAGAACATCTTAAGTAGTATTAGGACAGAGATATTAATCGAAATAGTTAAGCTAATGAAGGAAGACATGGTACTTTTCACCTCGAATAGTATTCCTGTCTCATATAATCAGTTTTAAAAAAAAAAATTAAAAAAAAAAATTTAAAAAAAAACGAATTTCGTGTTAATCGTCTTTTCATCTAATTTATGCAGATTTAAAACTATTAATTATATGTGTATTTAATATTACTTTTTTTTTTTTTTTTTTTTTTTTTTTAAGATTTACATTGCAAAGTTCTTATTTAGTATAATATAGTTTACTAAGATATTCATTGGGAACAATAAAAAAAAGGTAAGTATATTTACCAGTAATTTATTATTTATTTGACTTATCAAGAAGTCTGTTATTGATTTTTGATATAATTTTTTAATAAAATATTGTTTTAAAAATTATTTAAAGCACATGAGGTATTGTCCTGTTGCATTAGGAAACGTTGCGAAGTTTTATCGGGAAAAAAAATGGTTTAAAGAGCACATTTTTTTTTTTTTTTTTTCCCCGTCTTAAGCGGGATTTCATTGTATAGATTTCTTGTTAAACAAATAACGTTCATCGTACGGAGACCTGTATTTACTTCGCATCAAACGGGATTTTGTGTTAAATGATTTCATTTAACGGAGTTTGACTTTATAGCAAACGATATTCAAGCACTCTTTGTAGCATGAGTAAAAAGCCTGCATCCATTAGTTAAAGATAACTTTATCGTCTGTTTTCTTTCCGCAGGATGAAACAATAAACTTGGAACAAAAGAAGAACATATGTTATTGAAACATCTATCAAAACAAACGCGGACCCTCTTTGTTTAAAGTGCGTGGTCTATCGATAATCTCGATATACAAACGCGATATCAATCTCGATCAGAATGACACGACTTCGACTTAAAAAAAAAAAAAAAAAAAAAAAAAAAAAAAAAAAATCCCAAGCTGTGGCTGTGTCGCACTTGTCTGAATTCGCCTTTACATTGTCAGGTTATCTACCTTACTTTTACCTGTACAAAAAAAAAAAAAATACATCTCTTTTCAATTCCATGTTTTAAATCGTCTCGCTTGGTTTAAAAGTGAGTCGTTTTATAAAAAGTCGGTTGGGCCGTTTTGTTGCTTTTGTGCTGCTGCAACTGCACCGGGGTTCTCTTTATTTTTTAAAATTGCTGTCCTAGAACGTAAAAATAAAATCGCGTGATCATCTTTTCGTCGTCAATGAGACAAAAGAACAAGGGGAAAGGGGGGGTGATTTGAAATGGTCGCTAAGTTGCACGCATGCGCGAATGCATATGCATATGTGTAAGAAACGCCAGCTTTCGATATTAGAATACTTAGTAGGGTGATTCATTTTTTCGAACTTTCGATTTTTTTAACAGGGCACCCGCTCAAAAGTTTCTATGTAATAAAATATTATACCATACAAAATTTTATTAATATTTAGAGGAGGAGCATAGCGGTCAAATATAGAAATTGTTGCAAATATCTCTACAAAAACGCTTACTACATTATTAAACCATAAAAAAAAAAATTAATCTAAAATCATTAATTTACAAGCTACAACGTCTTTTGCATATTACAGAATCATATAAACACAAAAAAATTGGTGTTTTGATGTCGTAAAACGACACGAGGTCGCCAGAGAGACATTGAGATTCGTAGTTGCTAGCCCACAAGTACAGGAGGTGAATCTGCACTCGAACTGTTATACAGTAGTGGTCAGTTGCTCTGTGTCATTTCAAAGATCGTAAGTTTTGTAAATTTGATCCTGATTGTGAGGGAAAATGTTAAGATACGAAAATATACTGGTGCTGTTGGTTGGACAGTTAGCTGAGATAATTCTTGTTAGCAAACTTTCCTCGAAACACAAAGTTGCTGCAAATTTCTTTCATCATCTGATTCAAAATATAATTGTTCGTGAAGTGCTACAGAAGTTAACTGAAGTAGTTTTGTCAGTCTGAGTCAGCTTAATTTAACGTAAATTTTAGCTCTATACAATGGTCTAGAAGCAGTCAGCGTAAAAATTCAGCTTTAGGCATCACCCAATAATTTTCTTCGACAGTGCCAGTGGGACGGCAAGCCTTTACAAGATATAACCAGATAAGACATAGTTGATAGAATAATAGTTATGGTCTGACCTAGAGCAATTGCTTTCGAAGTTTAAGAACCCAGAGATATGGCAAGAAAATCAAGAGTACCTAACTGAAAAAACATTGTTGGGGGCATTAGGGTGGTGAACGATGTGAAAAGAAAGTTTCCAGACCTCAGAAAAAGTACTTTATTAGGAAAGTGATGTGAACGTCTTCTGATAAACTTTCAATGTAAACAGATATGTTAGCAATACCATCAATCTATACCATCAAAATATATACCATCAAATATTGTATTCAACACCGTCAAAGATTGTTTTCCATGCAAAATATAAACACGTTTCTATTAAATCGCGTATGTTATGTTAGGTTGAGCGCAGTAAGACTAATGTATGAAATTCTTAAAATTCAAGTTGATTACGACTCTAAATACTGTCCAATCACCCTAATACTTAGGCATTTTATAGAATGCCTGACGTTTTTAGGGCAACGTATGAAATATGATAATTATATTTTAATTTCCCTAAGAATTGTATGTAATACCTTGGCAATCTATGGAATGGCAAATTCTATTTAGGCAAAGTATAAGAAAAGGTCATGATAAGGCCATTATTCAAAAGAAGTTTTTTCCTGGTTCGAGAATTACTCCTGGTTTATTTTTAAAAATAATGAAAGCTGGCCATTAAAAAACTTTTATTCAGAGGAAGAAAGTTTTATTTAAAAAAAAAAAAAAAGTTGTACAAAACAAAATGTATATACCTTTCTTATTAAAGAAACCCGAATGTTCATGTAAAAATAAGAAAAAAAAATTAACCTAGTTTTTAGAACATGGTAGGTTTGAATGACATGCCTTTACCATGTGATATTCGATACAAATTGAAGATGTATTTCATACGTTGTCCGTTTGTCATTTGGCATTCTTAAAATGACAAGGCAATGTTTTAAATAATGGTTTTAAACTTTGCCTAAAAACAACAGGCATACTATAAAATGTCTTAGTATTCTATAGAATACCGGCTTCCATACATTGCGCTTCACTGGCAGCCTTTAGTCGAAAATGTAAGTGCAGCCGAAAACAGACAACTCCCCCCCCCCCCCAACCACATACACACACATTCCACAATCATGTACAGTACCC
The DNA here is from genome assembly GCA_963978545.1 of Linyphia triangularis. NCBI lineage: Eukaryota > Metazoa > Arthropoda > Arachnida > Araneae > Linyphiidae > Linyphia > Linyphia triangularis. The sequence goes on along the minus strand of OZ021722.1, from coordinate 8,942,554 downwards.
AAAAAAAATCAGAACGATGGCTATATCTTGTGCTCTAATTCTTGAAATAACAAACAAAAGGTACCGTTGTAAATCATGGAAGGTTTTTAATAATTGCATGTAGTTTTTTTTTTCATGAGGGGTCATCTACATATTAAAACAGAACCAAACTTTAAAAAGTTCAATAGCAACCTCATAATATTATCCTATATTTGGATTCAGCACCCAAAAAAATGACGAAATACAAAAATTCGTAATTTTCTAATGAAAGGTTTGTAATTTAAATGATAAAAAGAAAATGATAAATTAATGTTAAATAAAAAAGTTAGTTTTTTGGCCATAAATACTTAAATAATTAATATATTTCGGTATTTTTTTTTTCAAAAGATAGTTTGTAAATGGCCAAACATAAATAGAAAGCAACTTTTGTATCAATTTCTTTTTTAATAATTAATTATTAATTAAAAAAACAATTTAAAAAAATAATTTTAATAGAAACATATATTTTATTTTATTTTTGCTTTCATTAGATTCACCATGGTCTGAACCCCCCCCCCCCCCCACAATTTTTTTCTTTTCATTTTGACTTTTAGTTCTCAATTTTTTAGCGAAAATGTAAGGGACCATAGTAGCCGATTTTTGAAACTATCAAAGATTAATTCAAGGTAAACTAGAGGTGTGGAGAATCGCACAACGTTCAATTATCGTAAAATGGGGTGAATAGGAACAGCGGGATGAATCGGAACAGAATTTCTTGAGATTACAAAAAAATATATATATATTATTTTATACAAACCAAGCAGTTTTATTTTTGTATGTATACTTTTAATCTGTCTAACGTGTTTGGAACATATGTTTTGTGTGGTTTTCAACAGTGTCCTTTTTTTTAAAAAAAATTTGCTTCCTTAAATTACATTTATTTAAAACAACATTTTTTAAGCAATTTCAATAAGTTTTCCTTTGAAAATTTTACTGAATCAGGTGATTTTTTCATTTTATAAATAATTTCAACGATCAAGTTACATTTGTGTTTACAGTGAAATGTTTCTGTAAAATAATCACGCTTTGCTGAATACTGTTTACTAATGCCTACATTTTATATTTATTAATTTTCTAATTATCAGTAGTATACGTTATACTTCTGCAATTACAGTTTTCGATATTTTATTTATTTCGTGTGAAGAATGCACATCTTTAACGTTGTAAATAAATTATGTTACTTTTGCACTTACTTGCTATTTTTGTATTAATCTTAAACATGTCACTATAAATCCAAGTAGTTTCTATGCAATTTTAGACTAATATTTGTATTTTATAACGTCGTGAAACGCCACGCTGACCGTTCGATTTCTCCCGCTGTGAAGTAGAACTTTAAAAATACCTTTCGCTTTATGGAAATTTTCCTTGAAGATCGGTCAAAAAATGGTCGAAACATTTTCGCTCATAAGTGACGTGTTTTTCAACATAATGCATTGAAGTTTGATATATAGAGTAAATGATGTATTCTGAATCGAATGAAATGATAAAAAATAAGGGTTCGTATTGAAATTTTCGAAGATAGCGTTACTTTTACTTAGTAAACAGTCCCTCAAGAAAAAGAAATTGTATCAGATATATAGAAAATCGTAAGCAAAACATTTTGGTGCAAACTGTAAGATTCTACGTTAATTACAACTGAAGATATAGCCATCGTTCTGATTTTTTTGGGGGGTACTGTACAAACACACTTGAACTTTTTTTTTTAAATTATCACTTGTAAAATAGGATTTTTTTTATTTTTTTTGCATTTAAAAGTACATAATTAGTAATGATGTTTACATGAAAAAAATTTTAGTTTTATTTAAAAATTAATTAACTAATTAATATTTAAATCGTTATAATTAGCATATTTTTTAACAGTGATTACTCCAGTTTTATAGCGCCAAGAAAAGAAATTATGGTTGGAAATTGTTCGTAGCATTAACATTCTTAATGTTATGCACCTCCATCTAGTTTCTAGAATATATAGTTTTTTTAATAGAATATTTTTAACTTTGAAAGAAAAAATTGCAATTTTTCCAAAAACTTTTACATTTAAAAATCTAGCAAAATTCCTTTTCTGTTCCAATCAATTTGACTGATACAGACTGGAATTCTCAAATCATTTTTCAAAAAGATTACATCAAAACTTCAATTAGCACTGTTTAAATGACGTTTCACGTGCCAAAAACACGATTTTTTTTTTACATAATGAGTTTAAAATATTCTAATTTATTTTCATAAAATAACTCTCTAGCTTTCATATGATACCATTATCTTGCAAAAAATTGCATCTAGAGATTATTTTAAAGCAAAGAAAACCAAAAAACTATTAACACATCTGACCTACTTTTGCGATATTTCAAGAGTGTACATACACCATAATGAACGCAAATTCTTTAATACTCAGATAGAAGTTTCGTTTCAATTTGTACAAAATAATAACATTTATAACATAACATTATAAAGAAAGAACAATTAATCAAATCATTCTATATAGTTCTCTCACTCCCCCCCCCCCCTCACCCACGCTGATTCTCATATGCGGAGTCAATCAGTTCATCGAATTCTCAAGGACAGCCGAAGTTGGGAAAACTGCTGAACTGGCTGTCTCGCTACACATTGCGTGGAGAGGGGAAGACTCTGTTGTGTTCCATCGGTTACCATAGTAACGTCGCAACCGAAACGCGTTTCAGGATAATTCAGGTGCTGTTCGAAGGAAGATCACCAGTTTGGATTGATTGGAAGCGTGTTAATTTTTTTTCTCTCGTGAATTAAGTAGTGAGGCAACAAAATTGCTATTTATCGGATTATTTTAATTTTACCGTAGAAATTGAATCTTCATTTTAGAAAATTGTAAAATGTATAATTTAAGTTTTGAACTAATAAATTTAGATACAGCCCGGCTGTACTAGCTGTAGTACACGAGCCGCCACTGTTAAGCTTACATATGCTCAAAATTCCTCCGTTTTCCAAAACAATGTTCTTTGCGTTCCGTCAAACGATTGCATAAAAACAAATGCCAAAACTAATTTTAATATTGAACTAAATGTGACCAAACTTAGTTTGCGTTGGATAGGACCGCTTTTCTATGCCACAATTTTGTTGATGATGAAATTAGCACTGATAACACTTGAATGACGAAATTCCAATTGTAGTTCATCATCAAAAGGTTATTCAGTTTGTTGTTGGCATCATAAGAGTAAATATACAGGTTTTTTTTCTTGGAAAAATCATAAATTTTTAGAGCATATTGTAAAATATGTCTATTTTATAAATTGGCATTCTAATTAACAAAATAAGTTGCATATTTTTTTATTTTTTTTTATTTATTATTATTATTTTTTGACACTAAAGTAAATTTATTGCGGATTTATAGAATTTTCTTGTTATTATGAATAAACATTTACATTACAATTAATTTCTACGAGTATTCTATATTTTAATTGGAAATTCTTATATAATTTAGTTTAAAAAAAAAGTTTTAGAAAAAATTGTGGGAAAAAATTTTAGTATTTTAATAAGGTTTAGCAATTTAAAAAAAAATGTGTAAGCAATTTGAAATTTTAAAATTTTCTAAAAAAAATTTAAAAGAATTTTAGGGTTTTTTTTATAAAATATTGTTCTTTCATACAAATTCAAATAAGGAACATTTTTTTTTTTTTTTTTTTTTTTAAATTTAAAAATACAATAATAAAAAAAAAAGTTTAAATGGTAGAGTGTCTTAATTAAACAAAACTTTATGGATAAATTTGAATCGTGCAAAAGTCGTGTCGAAAGTGTTAATTATGAGTATGTTAAGATTTTTAATGTGTGGTTATCAAGCACATTACTCTCGAAATCAGAGTTCAACATATTGCGTCTATTACAAAGAAGGCTTTAAAAAAAATTACAGGGTTGCACAAAATTCAAGGAAAAAAGTTCCCCGATATTTCCCTGAACAGATTTTTTTTTTTTTTAAATTCCGTGATTTCACGGTAACTTTTTTTGAAATTTCTCCAATTTTTCAAGGTTTTCCAGATGTGTAGGTACCCGGATCAAGTAGAATATGTACGCCAAACAGATAACATGTCAACTTTTTTTTTTTTAACTTTTTTTTTAAATAGTTCTGGTTGTAATAAAAAGTTTAAATTATTCCGTAACATTAAACTTCGAACGATTACCACCACAAATCTCCGGGTAAATGGCGCCAAAATAAGAATGAACGGGGAAACATGCCTAAAAATGTCCCTGATTTCAGTGAAATTTTAAAAAAATCCCAGACATTTCTCTGATTTCCAGGTTCTGTGTTCACTCTTAATTAATTCCTGATATAAATAAAGAGCTACAAAAATTATAGTTCACAAACGATCCCTTCAATTTTATTAATATGTTTATTTACATTTACAAATTATTTTAAAAACATTCTCTTTAAAAATTCATAATTTCAAATATCCAGAAATACCTTGTTATCGATCCGTAACGGTTCAATGGAGTCTGACGAAAAGAAATCGGTATTTTTTTTTTCCTTTCTGATTATGTATTCAATAAACCATACACAAAAAAAAAAAATGTTTATTTATCATTAAAATAAATCCAGTGCATAACTTAAAATGTGTCACAATATATTATGCAACTATGTGACGAAAGTATTACGTTCGGCTCTCTTGTCATGCGAGTCATACGTTAATTGTTATGGTCAGCCAGAACAAAGGTCGCCGTGGAGGAAACGACTTCTACGAATAGATGATTAATAAGCGTGTCATTGCTTTTTTGAAACAAATGAATTCACGAACACGTCAAATGACGCGTGAATGACAATGTTCCAAGATGTGTACAGCGGCGTTTAACGCTGTGAATTGATATCCGTAATATCCCGTAACTATAAATATGTTTCATGATGTTTAGTTTTGCTTTAGCCTTTTTCAGTGGTCTTCGTGAGAAATGTGTAAAAGAAGGTTCTGCCATGTAAATCAAATGCAATTGTACTAGATAATGGTAACTTCAACATTGAAGATTCTACTATATATAACGGCAGTGGAACGTGCGAATCGGTTGTTAATTTTTTATAATAACGTTCTGTGTGTGTGTGTGTGTGTGTGTGTGTGTGTGTGTGTGTGTGTGTGTGTGTGTGTGTGTGTGTGTGTGTGTGTGTGTGTGTGTGTGTGTGTGTGTGTGTGTGTGTGTGTGTGTGTGTGTGTGTGTGTGTGCGTGCGTGCGTGCGTGCGTGTGTATTATATATATATATATATATATATATATATATATATATATATATATATATATATATATATATATATATATATATATATATATAAATTGGAGTAGGAAACTTCCGACAAAATTTTTAAATATGAAATACCCAGTTCCCTGGAGTGTATTTATGCTGATTACATACATTTTCAATATATTTTGTTCCAAAAGATTGGGATTTGAATGTATTTCGCTTTAAAAAAAAAAAATCGTTGTAGAAGGAAACTACTTATACTAAAAAAAAAATCCATACAGCACCGACCCATTTTTAGAGCTACTGATTCATCCGACAACCCTATGGCCAGTACGCCCCTGCGACTAGATGATAACAATTTCTTTTTAGAAATTCTGCGCGTCCAATCTAGTAGTAACAACTGTGACATGCTTGACATAAAATCTATATATATATAAGGCAAAGCCCTCACTCCATTATGGTCACAACTCTGAAAATTGGTACAAATATCAACAATGGTAAACAGGGTTATATAAAAGGGGTTAAACGTTCCAAACGAGAGGTATTCGAAAATCCCACTTCTCATATGGTCATAACTCCGAAAATTGGCACAAATGTCAAAAAAGGCAGACATAGAAAAGTTAAGCTATTCCAAAAATTTAACTATTAACCCACTCTAAGGGGTGGGAAAGTGGTTAAACGTTCTAAAAGGGGGATATTCGAATGTCTCACTTCCTATATGGTCGTATCTCCGAAAATTGGTACAAATGTCAACAAAAACAAACATAGAAAAATTAAGCTATTCCGAATTCGGTTAACCCACTTTAAGGAGTAGAAAATGGGTTAAACGTTCCAAACGAAGGATATTCGAATGTACCACTTCCCACATGGTCACAACTCTGGAAATTGATAAAAATATCAACAATGATAAACATAGAAAAGTAAGCTATTTCGATATCGATTAACCCATTTTAAGAGGTCGAAAAAGGGTTAAACGTTCCAAACGAGGGATATTCAAACGTCCCACTCCCATATAGTCACAACTCTCATATTTGGTACAAAGACAAACATAGAAAAAGTAAGCTATTCCGATCTCGATTAGCCAAATTTAAAGGGTCGAAAAGGGTTTAAACGTTCCGAACGAGGGATATCCGAATGTCCCACTTTCAAAGTACAATTCAAGTCACAATTCTGATATTTGGTGCAAATGTTAAGAAAATCAAATTTAGAAAAAATAAGTAATTCCAATATCGATTAATGAATTTTTAAGGGATGAACAGTCGACGCAACATTGAAACTATAAGAGTAATATTTTAATGTCTCACTTCCAATACAATAACAACTTTGAAAATTAGAACTAGGAGCAAACGAACACAATAAACTATTACAATCTCGATTAAGTAATTGAAAAGGGTCAAAAGAGGTTAAACATTCTAAACGAGGGATATTCAAATGTCTCATTTTCAATATATTCACAATTATAATTTTTGGAAAAAATTTCAACAAAGGCAATTATAGATAAAGTAAGGTATTCCTATTCAATTAGTTCTATATATTTGACACATATTTCAATATTAATTATACGTAATAACTCGCTCAATCCCACGTGTCCTCGATCACTTACTAACACAAAAAAAAAAATGAAATGTCCCTCTATTTATTTCAACAAATCCATTCCAGATGCTTCAAATATCTAAAAATATTGAAGGGGAAAAATTGATTTCTGCATATTCCTATTGTGAAGTTAAGAAGCCATCAATAAAAACATCGTACTCTTTTACTTAGGCAGGTGAATTCTGCTAGCAGGCAAGTGTTTTATGAAGAAATCTGTTTGGGGAAAAGCGCATAGTTAACAATTTGAGAACCGAAGGTAAGCATACAAGAAAGTCAAGGTTAGAGAATCGCTATTTAAAAGGTTAAGTGACGCATAGGATATTATTCGGAAATGGAACATTTCTCCCGTTTGATTGATAACTATTTTTCTTTATTCAAAAAGTAAAAAGAAAAATATCGTGAGTATTAATTAGTGCCCGCGACAATGAATATTTCATTTCAAAACGCATTTTCGTAGAAAGAAATATTGAATTCAGTAGACGACCTTTTGTACCAAGCTAGTGGGGACTACAGGTGTTCGGTTAATAGATTTTTTGTATAACCAATCATTAATGAAAATAAATGCCAGTGTCATAGGTGAAATATGAAACAAATGAGGAGCGGTATTAAACACAAAACTGTACATATTTTGTATCGTACGTCTTACAAGTTACCTTACATAAAATAAAACGGCTTAATCCTAGTATACGTAGCACGGTGAATTTATCGATATTAGCAATGATTTATATGGTATTTGCCATTTTCAGGTTACGATTTTCTATGTTTTTGCCTACGCCGACGACATTTTTCAAAATCGCCCCAAGCGTGTTACGTTTACTATGATTTTACCACTAATACTACATTAAATTAGGCCTAGATTTAGAAAAAGTAATTTTGTATTTGCAGACTGGAACGGTTTCAGTGGATTGGTATAAATGCTCTAACTTCAACATGAACTTCGTTTTAATTTCTCTTCCATTCGAATCCCCAATTTTTTTTTTTAAAAAGGGGATAATACGAAATTTTAAACACCATTTCTCGAGTGGTGGCTAGTTGGGTACAGCAAAGGGAAGCCGGTCTGCATCTAAATTCATTAGTTCAAAACTAAAAATATCTATTCTAGAATTTCTTCGGCAAGTGTAAAAAAAAATCCGATAAATAACAAGTCTATTACCTCAATACTCAATTCAGGAGAGAGAAAAAAAACTGTCAACCTAAACTGGCGATCTTCCATCGAATTGCAGCCAGTTCGAAAAATCGCGTTTCGGCTGCAACGTTGCCATGGTAACCGATGGAACCCATTGGAACTTTTCCCGCAATATTTACAGTATGTGGCGAGATACAGCCCGTTCGAACTTTTTCACCTTCAGCTGTACTTACGAAATCGATGAACAAATTGGCTCTTTTGAATCAGTGTGGGTGATAGAGGAAAAGATAGATCTCAGCATGATCGGAAACCAGTCATCGTGGTACGGGCTTTTCCCGTGGTTTATGTGGTAGTTTTTATTTACAAAAATTGTTTTGTTGGCCATGTTTGATCGTCGGAATTCAAAAGGGAGTTTGGGAATAGTGCTGGATATCATTGATTGACCACAATCGCACGATGTCACATTGACCGATTCGCAAGTTTAAAAAAAAAAAAAAAAGGAGGATTGATTTGATTTTTTTAAATATAAGTGTTTCCTTTCTTTCTCATCTTATTCATTTTATAGAAATTGAAAGACAACTTTGATTTGAGTTTGAGTATTAAAGTTTAAAGACTTTGCGTTCATGACTGATTGTAATAAGTGGGAGTATTGGTGATGGGCATGGAGGAGGTGGGGGGGGGGGGCATGTTTCCGGCTGCACTAGCATTTTCGATCACGGACCGCCACTGCATTTCGCTTGTTTCATTCAAAATACCAATGGATTTAGATATTTTTTTACACCTCAATAAATTCATGAATATTACACAAACAGTTTAAACGTGTCACAAACGAATCCCCAATCGAAATCAATATTGTTTTGAAAAAGTTGTGTAGTTTAAAGCAGTTATTTCAGCCCACGTCAAGCAATTAATCAATAGAGTAACGTCCGAATAAGGCAGCGGTTCGAGTTAAGGCATCGCTCGTGAAGTCATTGACGCCCATAAAGTGGTTTCACCACCGCCTTTGCAGCCTACCAAATAGAGCTGTATGACTTTGAGTCTAATTTTTAAATTCCATGTTAAATTAACTCGAGAATGCTGTATTTCCACAATTCAGAACCTCAGAGTTTTAATAAAATGTAGCTTACTTGTGAAGTTCATGGGAAAAAAAAAATTTAAATATCTAATTTCGGATCGTTTACCTTCAGTTTTTTTTTAACCACACAGTGTCGAAATTGCGGAGGGAATATGCGACTTTAAATTTTGATGTTTCTTGTTCAAGAATTTAACCCAATTTCTCTCCTTATTTATAAAGCATTTAAGAGGCATTATTTTCTATACTCGCTATGTTACAATCTACCAGCCCAGTGCATTTAGAAACTAATTGTATAAAACCTTGAAAGTGGGCGAGTAGGTACGAAAATGATCACTTAATGAAAGGACATAAATTGTTTGCATTTAATGGCTATCTATTAGGAAAATTAAAATAACAAAGACAAAACCAGGTGGAGCCACTGCATATGCATTGACGTAAGGATTTCAAATATAAAATAAAATGCATAAGACGCTACATTCAAGTTTTTAATTTATGTCATTTCATTAGGTGATCTTTTTCGTACCTACTCACCAAATGTCAAGGTTTTCTATAAAGTAGTTTCTAAATGCACTGGGCAAGAAGATTGTAACATAGCGAGTATAGGGAATGATCCTTACAAGGGCTTCCTCTTAATTGAAGAATCATTAGAAAGCATTTTTGTTGGATTTACTTTTTAATGTTTCATTTTTCACGATTTATTTTTAATCATACCTAAAAAATGCTATATTTTTTTAGTTAAAATTTTATGCATTCTTTTTCCTCGTCATCAGTAAAACTCCCAATTTGTTAATCAATGTCTTTCTTGGCAAGTGATAAGCGTGAAAAGCACAGGCAATAAATAAACTCTCACACCAACTTAAAAAGTTGCAGGATTTCATTTCTAAAATACAATACAGTATGCATCACAAATCCAATCAATTTACTGAATACATCTCCAAACATCAACTTTTCTTCGATAATTATGATCCACGACACGAATATGTTCAAAATGACCTCCAATATTAAACATGGGCATATCTAGGACAACCCATCGATATAGATAAACAACTGGATAGACAATGCTAGGAAAAAACGCGCAGGTGGTTGATGATGATGGATGGACGATTATCCAATCACAGTTCACTTCTAAAGTTGGAAGGAAATGCGGGAAACCTTGTAAAGTGCCAAAGTAGATATTTATTTGCATATTATTACTAATTAAAGTCTACAATTGAAAGTTCTGCTGGGTACCACCCAAGATTTTGATTTTCAATCCTCGGCAACCCGCATTTTTTCGTCAATCCAACGACCTGGCAACGACTTTATTTTTCCAACGTTAAGCAGTCTATCCAGTTATTTATCTATATCGATCGAACAGCCACGAGTATGTCTTCATCATAACGACTAGATCTACGATGAACATGTTCGTCTTGATCTGCAACCCACATTGTCTAGTAGACATTCGTAACAACTGACCTATGAACACAATGTTGATACCTAGCCTAAACTTATCACTTCCACTAGTAGATCGCTTACAATATTTCAATGGGCTTTGAAACTTTCCTGACATATTTTCTTACCAGGGACCTCTGTTGGGACTCGTTGCCAATGCATTGACTACATCCGTGATCAACGATGACGTTCAAAAACCTAAATTTCTCCAGGATTAGTTGTTGTTGTTGTTTCTAATCTCCCTTTTGTCTGACGAAGTCAGACAATATCAGTGAAGCCTTTGATATTAATGAAGTCTGACACTAGTTGTGGACATTTATAAATGTCCTCCCAGTCCAGTCCAAGGCAGTCCAAAATGTGCTGAGGTGATGCCTGTTCTTTTTGGCATTTAGGGCAAAGAGGAAAATTTTTGCTTCCCCCAGAATATGTGAGGCCTTTAAGGTGACCACTAGCAAGTCGGGACAGACGGGTATTGGTGTGCCTATCACAAGGAAGAGATAGGGAGTGTCCTGGCTTTTTGGCTTTATACCATTCGTGAGATGGAGGTATATGCCGCTTTATTTTGAGCTATTTTCTTTGAGTATAACTCTTGATATGTGAGTTCTTGAGTAGAGAGGACAGGGTGTTCTAGTCCCTCCTTAGCAAGAGTGTCAGCCAATTCATTTCCGTGGATGTCTACACCAGGATTAGGTAAGGGTCTTATTATACAGAGCTCTGTAACTCTAATAATGTAACTCTAGTGGCAAACGCGTGCCACAGCTTCAGACGCTCAGACAAGCCACTTGAAGCAACATACAATCATATGAAGCCACTGCTGAGGCTAGAGATTGCGACTGTCGCTTGTGGCGCTCAGACCCTATTCGAAACATGCAATCCTATGGAGCTTATTATATTGGGCCACTGCTGTTGCTAGAGGTTGCGTCTGTCGCTCTATGCTTGCTGTAGTCAACATTTGCACATACTTTCAAATATCTCACGTTCGAAACCTTTGACTCCTTTTCAATCCCTTAAAGTTGGTTAATCGAGATCAGAATTACTTTTTCTATAACTGTCCTTGTTGACATTTGCACCAAATTTCATACTTTCAAATATCTCACGTTCGAAACGTTTGCCTCCTTTTCGATCCCTTAAAGTTGGTTAATCGAGATCAGAATTACTTTTTCTATAACTGTCCTTGTTGACATTTGCACCAAATTTCATACTTTCAAATATCTCACGTTCGAAACGTTTGACTCCTTTTCGATCCCTTAAAGTTGGTTAATCGAGATCAGAATTACTTTTTCTATAACTGTCCTTGTTGACATTTGCACCAAATTTCATTAATGTGATTATAAGGGAAGTGGTAGAATTAGCGATGAGTCAGTGAGTGAGGACTTTGCCCTTTACATAAAGAGATTAAATTCTAATTATCTCAATACATGGAAGAATTGTAAATTGCACAAACAATGCATTAATTAGCTATGTAATGCTATTCGGACTGAATAATGTAATGAAAACCTTTATCTTTTTTTATATACACTGGTTGACAAAACTTTAGGACGAAATGGTTTATCCTTAATAATTTCTCAGCGGAACAGCATAGACAGCAGAATGAAACTCTCATTAAAGAGCAATCTTTATGCAACAAAACGATAAGTAAAACAACATTGTTAAAATATAATACAAATTGTACGTGGGGGTATATGTAAAAAATAAAGTACTATTAGTCTGCTCCATTACAGATGCATACCTATTAAAAAAAACACTACTCAAAGAATTGACTTTTAGTACGAGATATGATATTTCCTGTTTTCAATGTTTACTTTGTACTGTATTCTCATACCTAACATGAGGCATTAGGATTTTTATGAGGCATAGTGGTGAAATTGCTGATCCCACCTTTAGAACTGTTATGAAGAGATGGAAAGTTTCCAATGCATCAACTGTTTAAAAACAATTTGTCTCATGGAAGCGTCCCACACATGTTTGATAAAGTGTGGGTTAGAGGAGTGATCTAGCTTAAGTATAGAAGAGTTATTCGTATTTTGTAATCGTTTTTCTAATGCAACAGTGTTATAAAATAAACCATAAATATCAATAAACTTGAGTTAGGAATCAATATTTCACCATTATAAACTTGCCTAAATCTAGGTAACGTAATTACTGTAAAAAAGTCTACTTTAATTATTTTTGACTTTATAGTGATGCTCAATACTGCAATCTAGGAATTGTACCCAAAGGCTAAAACTTTTAAGCATCATATACTTTTTATTGAAAGGAATGTATTCAGTCTCATGAGTAATATTGAACGTCAGATAACCTGCAGAAAGGTGAAAACATGATATTACGCGGTAAATACAAATTCCAGATAACGATTTGATGATGAAGAGTTTTGGTTTTAGTTTGCTATATGTTAGATTGCTTTATAAAGCTTTCCAGTAACGCAAAAAATAATTAAAGTCGACTATTTTTACTGTAATTTCATTACCTAGATCTAGGCAAGTTTATAATAGTGAAATATTGATTTCTAACTCATGTTTATTGATATTTATGGCATATTTTATATCACTATTGGATTAGAAAAACGATTAAAAAATACGAACATCGCTTCTATACTTAAGCCAGATCACTCTTCTAACCCAAATTTTATCAAACATGTGTGGGAACTCTTCCATGAGACGATTTGTTTAAACATTCGGTGTATTGGGAACTTTCCATCTCTTCAAAACAATTTCTAAAGGTGGGACCAGCAATTTAACACTATGCCTCATAAAAATCCTCATGTTAGATATGAAAATACAGTGGAAAGTAAACATTTATGACAGGAAAGATCATATCTCTTACTAAAAGTCAATTCCTCGAGTCGTGTGATTTTTAATAGGGATGCATCTGTAATGGAGCAGACTAATGGTACTCCATTCTTTTACATATACCCCCACGTACACTTTGTATTTCATTTTGCGACTATGTTGTTTTACTTATTGTTATGTTGCATAAAGATAGCTCTTTGATGAAAATGGCTTGTGGCGCTCAGACCCTAAGCGAAACATGCAATAATATGGAGCTTATATTGGGCCACTGCTGCTGCTAGAGGTTGCGTCTGTCGCTTGTGGCGCTCAGACCCTAAGCGAAACTTGCAATCATATGAAGCTTATTATATTAGGCCACTGCTGTGGCTAGAGGTTGAGTCTGTAGCGCATGGCACTTAGACCCTAAGCGAAACATGCAATCCTATGGAGCTTATTATATTGGGCCAGTGCTGTTGCTAGAGGTTACGTCTGTAGTTTATGGCACTTAGACCTTAAGCGAAACATGCAATCCTCTGGAGCTTATTATACTGGGCCACTGCTGTGGCTAGAGGTTGAGTCTGTAGCGCATGGCACTTAGACCCTAAGCGAAACATGCAATCCTATGGAGCTTATTATATTGGGCCAGTGCTGTTGCTAGAGGTTACCTCTGTAGTTTATGGCACTTAAACCTTAAGCGAAACATGCAATCCTCTGGAGCTTATTATACTGGGCCACTGCTGTGGCTAGAGGTTGAGTCTGTAGCGCATGGCACTTAGACCTTAAGCGAAACATGCAATCCTTTGGAGCTTATTATATTGGGCCACTGCTGTTGCTAGAAGGTTGCGTCTGTCGCTTGTGGCGCTCAGACACTAAGCGAAAAATTTAATCCCATGGAGCTTATTATACTGATCCACAGCAGTGCGCAGAAGCGGTGGCGCGCGTTCGCCAATCGAGTGACTGTATAATAAGGTCCTAATCAACAAATTTAAAATCTATATAACAGCTACGCTCAACACTGACTCACTCACTCAGTAGCACTCTAAGATGGCGCATAACATGCACAAAATTATGCAAGGAAAATTTCAATTTTTACATACTTTTTTTCGCAGTTAATGTAAACAATTAGTTTGAGATGTATGGCAAAAGGGAGGAAGATAGGTGATTGCTTTGAGTTTATAGAATATAAATTGTCTTTAAAGGCTTTAATTACCTTTTACAATATCAGAAGTGGGTTTACTACAAGAGGTATAACGCTGTAAGATAGCACTAGCATCGCATACATTTTGCAAGCACAAAATTAAGTACGGGAAATTTCAATTCAATCATTTCATATATATACAGGGTGGCCACAATATTCAGGAAAAAAAAGTTCTTTGAATTCTCTGACAGATTTCTAAAAAATTCCCTGATTTTATGGTAATTTTTTTTAAAATTTCTCCAAGAACATGTATGTTAAAGAGATAACAGGCCAAAAATTTAATTAAAAATTTAAGGTTATCAATATTGCAATTAAATATACGATTTCCCCGGAGCTATATCTTTTACTTGGAAGGATCCATCCTACATCGTATTCAATGGATTTTAGTAGGCCTGTCTTCTAGTATAGTAATGCATAATTTTGACCCAAATACATTCGTCCATTGCCCAAAAATCGATAGCAACAATTGAAATCTCACCTGGAAAACGGCCTCGTGATGGATATGTACTTATGTACCGAAATATACATGAGGGTGTGTATGGAGCATATGAGGAACAGCGCCATGGTGAAGCCGTTCAGCTTGCACAGTGCGTCTCCAAACACCCACCTTCCCTCCAGGACGGTGATGAGAGACACCGGCATGTCCAGGACGGCCACCAGAATGTCCGCGATTGCCAGATTGACGATGAACATGTTCGTCCTGGTCTTCATCCCGCGATGCCGGACGATGGTGAGGACGACCATGATGTTGCCTCCGACGGCGAAGACGATGATGAAGACCATGGTGAGGGCTAGAGGGACCACCACTGGGTAGCCGTAGAAGAGGTACTTGTCGCCGCTGTCCGCTGGTGGGTGAATGGTGGTGTTGTCGTCGTCGTGGTCCAGGGATATTTCGTAGTCGTTGGACAGCGGGCTGTCCCCTGTGCCGAAGGTGGTGGTGTTGTTCGCGAACATGGTCCGGTCAGGGTTTCATGAGCTGTAGGAAGAAGTGGTATGTATTGAGCATCGATAGAGATAAATAACTGGATAGACTGCCTAACGCTGGGAAAATGAAGCCGTTGCCAGATCATTGGGTGAACAAAAAAAATACGGATTTTTGAGGGTTGGCAATAAAATCTTGGGTTGTGTACAATAGAAATGCCAATAGTAGACTTTAATTAGTAATAATGTTCAAAAAAATATCTACTCTAGCTTATTACACTTTTCTCGCATTCCTTTCAACTATAAAAGTGAACTGTAATTGGTTAATTGTCCGCCCATCATCATCATCAACCAACGACGCGATTTTTTTTTTCCTTACATTGCCACGTTGCAATCTTCTAGCCCAGTGCATTTAGAAACTACTTTATATAAAACCTAGAAATTTGGTGAGTAGGTGTAAAAATTGTCACTTCATGAAATGACAGAAATTTAAAACTCGAAAATAACGTCCAATATATTTTATTTTATATTTGAAATCCTTGCGTCAGTGTATATGCAGCAGCTTCATATGGTTTTGTCTTTTGCTATTTTGTCCATGGGACCTGTCATTAAAGTTTTCGTCAAAATTACGCATGCGCATAAGGTAGCTGCCATTCAAAAAAGCATGTTTTTTCACCAATTGCAAAAAAAAAAAACGGCTCTAACAATTTTGATCAAAATCGCTTCGGGTAATGTCTCTTAAAGTGTTTTATACATCCTCACCTCCGAAGTTCCCTTCGAAATGAGACAAAGGTGTAAAAAGTTTGCAAACGAATACCTTTAACACTCCTCTCTTTCTTTTCCCTTGAGCGTCGCCCATCAAAGACTAAGAATTGCTTCCCTTCTGTTTCACTTACAAGAAAGGATATTGTAAGAATTAGCGAAATACGATATGTCGCCAATTCGCCATTTTGGATTATTTTTTTTTCCCCATGTTAAAAAAATGTTGCCCAAAGTAGCCAATCTGGATATTTTTAAATGAAAATATAAAAACGGTAAATATCAGTATTTCACGTCACATTTAAATGCAATGTCCAGTATTTTAGTGTAATTGAAAGTTATGGTATGGGTAATACAGCGGTAGAACTGGGGGGGGGGGGGGAAAGTGGGGGAATCTCCAAAAGTTGCTGACAAGTATTAACTAAAATAACAGCAAATTTCGTACCCTTGTTCAACGTTAGAGTTAGAAAGTATAAATTTTTTCTTCCTAACTAGTTAACATTTTTATTATAAGATAGGAAATTATAAAATGTATCGCTGGGGGGATGCACTTATCATCTTTTGGGCATCCCCCTACTCCCCCCCCCCCCCTTCTCCCCTTCAACAAATGGTTTTAAGATATTCTATCTCGATTGGAGCCCTGTTATAGTAGGACATTACCCAAGGAGAAAGGAAACCGTTATCAAACTGGCCCCAATAATGGTTGCATCGTCGCGTTCTAAAACAGGAAGCCGCTTTTGATGCTTGCTCGTTTTATTAACACAATGTTCCTCTTTAGATGAGTTAATTGACCTGTTACAAATACACTATGAAAGCGCCTGTAACTTTTAAGCTATGAAGCAATACTGCCTTACAAAGGCGTGTTTTTCAACTCTTGTTGGAATTTCTACAGCCTCGGATATTAATGAGGCAACGGTATTATTTTTCCACTAACTTCTGTTGCTGGCGTTTCCCTATTACAAAAACTAGGGGTGTGGAACATCGCACAGCTTTCAGTTACACTATTGAACTGATGTGGATTGGTGCTATTTATCGTTTTTATGCTTTCATCATTCATTTAGAGAAAATGGAAAGTTTGGCGATATTTTTTGCGATAATTCTTGTATGGGTCTTTGAAAAATAAAAAGTAAAAAAACTCCGCCAAAACGAGAATTTTGGCGACGTACTTTTCGATAGTTCTTATATTATCCTTCCTTATAGGTAAAACTGAGGAAAGGAGAGAAAATGATCGTTAATGAGCGATGCTCAAAAAGAGAGAACTCTGTGTTGAAGACATTCTTTTTTCAATTTTTTTATGCCATTAAAGCATTTTTACTGGAATTTTGGAGGTAGGAATGTTTTGAACACCTTAAGAGTCATTGCCAAAGCAATGTTGATTAAAATCGTTAAAGCTGTTTTTTAAAAATCATTGAAAAACCTGATTTTTTCAATGGCAGTAACCTTATGCGCATGCGCGATTTTGACGAAAACCATAATAGTAGGTCTCATGGCCACCACTTGCTCGCACACAAAATTTGAACATTGTAGGTCAATTTGTGAGGGAACTATGCTGACCACGTACACCCAGGCACACAGACATTTTTCCGGTCTACTTTTTTTAAAATCCGGGTGTTCCAAAACGTGGAAAAATGTTTAAAAAAAAAATCATTTTTTTTTTTTTTTTTTTTTTTTTTTTTTACTGATTGCAATACTTTCAATAACTCTATGTAAAACATATGGGTAATTAAAAGTAAAAATGTCATTTAAACTGCATATAAGTATCCAAATGATTGTTAATCAATACCAGATGATTAAGTATGGTTCATTCTATTTGATTTTGCACAAAACTTATCAGAATTCAGCACTTCCCTTCGATGAAATTTATCCTCTATCATTGATCATTTTACACAATCATCCGCATTCGGCACTAATTTCTATAACGCTCGTCTTCATGAGAAGTCATTATAAATATTATGAATGTGACGTCATAGGTCAATCACCGTCTGGGGTCACTGCAATCATGCTCTTTTGTTTATTGTTCGTGTTTGGAATATTGTGTCACAATTTTTTTACTTTCTAAGCAAACATCGATATGAAATTTGTAAAATACGAGTCTTATATTTTGACAATTAAATTTTTAAGACAAATGTCAAAGCTCAAACAAGTACAATTTATAAAAAAATACGCACTTCCAAATCAGATCATTGTCTCATTCACCATGTTTTTAAAATAAGTAAGTAAAATAAGCACATTTTTTAAAGGTGCGTTGTGATTGGCCACAAACTGTTGCCATTCGTTGAAATCCCACTACTAATTTGCCGATCAAACGGTATAGTGGTTAGCGTGCTAGCTTCTAGACCGCGAGGTTGCGGGCTCAAGTCCCGTGTAAGGCATGGGTGTTTGTAAATGTATGTTGGCTTGTCTAATGACTAATGTTTCTGCGCATTATATCCCTCTCCATTTAGTCTCTTTTAGAAAAGTGTATATAGTTGCCTTTGCCTATAAACCAGTATAATTGTTAGTGTATCAAAATGTCTTAATGTTGGTTGATTAATGATGTAAGCAATAAATTAATCCTTTTCATTAATGGATTAAATTTATTCAAAATTAAAACGTTCCCTGTATTTGAAATGGAAAGTACTTGAAATGAGTTTTTTTTTTTTTTTTTTTTTTTTTTTTTTCTTCTTCTATGAATTATTTTAACATAAACTTTCTAAATAATAGGTTTACAATATACAATACAACTTGCAGCACAACATTGATAATTAACATTAGAAATTTGAGCTGCAACTTATTGCTGACGGTGCCAGATAATCTGAAAACAACCAACCAACCCACTACTAATTCCGCATTTTTATGTTATTTTAAAATGTTCATTATGCGACGATTAATTTCACTTTTTGCAACAATGACGCATTTGACATGTACACTTAAAGAAATTGTTTGATTCCAGTTCAGATTTAAGAGACCAATAGTGTAGGAGACAAGAGCTCCTATGAGGGGAGAGGGGTGAGTGTTTCTCTTTCCTGAACTATATGTAACATTTTTTTTTTTTTTTTTTTTTTTTTTTTTTGAGAATGGTACTAAAATAATTTTACAAACATAGAACAAAAATTTAAGCGCATTTTTGCATAAAACCCAAAAAATCCTTTTAAAGTCTTAGACTAAAGACGTTTCGCACAGATATTATTTGCTTTTAGCCCTTATAGGGATTCCACCATATGTCTACACTCCGAAGTTTCCCCATTCATGACTGCAGTAGCTGTTGGAATTGAGGGATGTAACATGAGGAATAATGAGTTTACTCAAACAAACCACACATTTTTTACCACAATCTTAGTTTGAGTCACTCAAAACTTGAGGAGCCGCAAATTTCCATGAGGAAATCGGCATGCGGCTCCGGTGTCAGCCGACACTTGAGCTACGAGGTCAGAAAGAAATGATGTCACCTTCCATTTCAACATCTTTCTCCATATATTTGTGAATTCTCAATCTAAAAAGTAAGATATGAATGGATATTCCAATCTTTTTTAAACAATTTATGGATTTAAGGTAGAACTTTTAAATATTAAAACTGAATGTTAAATTGTTGAAGAGATTAATCCAACGCTCGTTACAGTTGAATTTTAAATTTTCATCATTAGCAGTGATTGGTTGTGTAGGAATTGGCTCAAGAGGCACGGTTACGGCCAGATAGCAAATTTTTAAGGAAAGAAAGTCAGTTGAGCACAGCTCCCAATAAGAACACCTCATAAATAAATGATATTTGGATTGATCATAGACAAATAAAAATATTTATATCGTAATATTTCATTCTCATTTGGTTTCTAAAATATACGACTCCAAAAATGGTAAAAAAAATTATAGATTTTGATTTTCTTGCATGGTAAAATGAACCAAAGCTTCCGTCCAAAGCCTGATCATCTCAGGCCTTGAGCCCCATGATTTTAGGGGGCTCCAAAATTGGCTGTAAGCCACTTTTGTTTCACAAAAGCTGTGTGAATATCTTTTATAACTTGTATAAAATAATTTTTAGATAAAAATCATTTCGTATTGATTTTGAACCTTCTTTAGTATCCCAGAGTGTATTTATTCAAATAAACCGTTTAAAAGCGGTAAACACGATCTTTTTTGAAAGATAGAAGGGGGGGGGGGGAATTGAAACGAAGTCTTGACGAGTTTATTGTGAGATCAGCAAATGTCGTCTCTGAAGTTGTGAATAATGCTGCAGATATTGTCGTCACGGATACACAGATTGTTATAGTGAAATGCCATGTTATGAGTAACAAAGTTTTTCCTCTTTTGATTTATAAATTTGATTGTTTCAAATTTGTTTATTTGTGATAAAAAAAAATTTTAAAAAAATCTTTTAGAAAACAATATTAACATTAATTTATCAACTTTTTCTCTATTTCATGTTAATTCATTTGACTTTGCATCAAATCCATTTCCAATAAATCACCCGTTTGAAAAAAAGGGCATCCGAATGTGTCCGGGCCCCCAACTTGTCATGATCGGCCCCTGCTTCCGTCGCAATGCTTGACTCGGAATTTAAAAACACAAATATTCATATTTAATACCTCAAATCAAGCACTTTTCATTGGGACGAATTGTGTCTGTTTCAGTTAGAAAGAAAGCTGACTCATTTTGTAAAACAAGACATTTTAATCCTCAGCTTATAAGTGAAACAAACTAAATCAGTTTTTTTTTCAGTTCTGGAGCTATTTTCTAATCCAAATTAGATCCCTTCCCCCCACCCCACCACACACAAATTATACTTTTGCCTAAAATTAAAATGTATTTAATAATTAATTAAATAATAATTTTATAATTAAATAATAATTAATTAATAAATAATAATAATAATTAATTAAAATATTGAAGAAAAATGTTTGCAAATTATGGAATTTGACAGGATTTTTTCCTTCATTTTTGCAAAGTTGGACTCTTACAAGTGTTGCAAATCGGCTTACAAGTATGTTTCATTTGTAAGCAGCATTTTAAAAAAAAAATGAGATTCAGGTAGGAATATTGGGTGTTTCTTTTTTTTTTTTTTTTCTCTCTATTAATATAACAATTTAATATAATTTCAGTTTTCCCGGGGTATTCAATTGAAAATAGACAGACAGACTCGTTTTTGCTGTCGGTCTGCCTTGGAGAAGTTTTCCAGATTTTTCCTTATTTAAAATGCCAAAGCGGGGTATTTTCGACTTAAAAGTCTTCCCGGTAGGCTTCCCCCCCCCCCCCCACTTCCCCTTAGATATTTCCAGCGCAGTATGGCATTTGTGCAACTCTTGAACGAGAAAATCTCGACTACAACCAACCATCAAATCCATATCTTATTGGAAATTATGTTTACATAATAATTAAGGTGCAACCAATACATAAATATGATAATTTTATGAATCATTAACAGGGCCCGTTTTAAATTAAACTCATTAATAGCACCATTAGCACTAGTTTTCATATGAGCATTTTTTGCGACAACAATTTAGTTCGGGTCTTGAAGTGAGTAATGATATGCGTTGAAAGTTATTAGATATGATAATCCAATTAGGTACAGGTGTAGCGTAGGACCTTTGTTTGGCGGAATTTTATTTGCTGGAGTATTTTTTCAGGATGAGAATTTTGTTTTAAATTATATTTTAATTTTATTTATTTTATTATTAGTATTTATATTTCAATTTAGTTTTAATGTTATTATTTATGTTTTAATTTTATTGTAGTTACTGCATTTTTAATTTTGGCAATTTTTCTGTTCTCCAAATGCCCTAAACTACATTTGTTTCTCCATTTAGTCTCTTTTAGAAAAGTGTATATAGTTGCCTTTGCCTGTAAACCAGTATAATTGTTAGTGTATCAAAAATGTCTTAATGTTGGTTGATTAATGATGTAAGCAATAAATTAATCCTTTTCATTAATGGATTAAATTTATTCAAAATTAAAACGTTCCCTGTATTTGAAATGGAAAGTACTTGAAATGAGTTTTTTTTTTTTTTTTTTTTTTTTTCTTCTTCTATGAATTATTTTAACATAAACTTTCTAAATAATAGGTTTACAATATACAATACAACTTGCAGCACAACATTGATAATTAACATTAGAAATTTGTTCTGCAACTTATTCCTTTATAATTATAACCAACATTTTGGAAAATTTCCTGTACTGACTCCTTAAAATAACTGTAATGGTTTTTTTAACTGAAACCTTTTCTAATGCAAGTGAAACACTCAATTGCAATTATCTACAAATCAAAATCGTCTTATTATAAAACGAAGTTTAATGGGAAAATTGATATAAAACATCCTAAATTAAATCCCCCTAAAATGTGCAGAAGAACATTATCTCTTCCACAAAATTCAACAACACATTGTTCTTGTGCAAAGTAGAACGTTTTAGATTTTGATGCATCATAAAAAAAACACAGCATAATTTTACTTCTGATATTTGCGACGACAAATGCGCCAATATTTAACCTTGAATATGATAGAAAATATGTACTTACAAAGCCCCGGATTTTTATAAAAACACTTCTAAAAAGAAAAGCCGCATCCTCTTAAATTAATTTATCTCATTTTAAGAAACTATGGCTGTATGCATTCAGGCATTTGAGTTCTGAAACAAATTCTTGTTCGTTACTTTCTGAGGTGAGACTGAAAAAAATTACAGGAGATGAATTCGCACAATGCTGGCACGTGACCAGGTTCCCAATTAGTACTGTAAGAAGATCCATTTAAAAATCATTAGTCATCTTCTGGTGGAACATTTAGTAGCTATTCATTTTAATTACATTTCGGGAAGGTAGACGATCATATCGCACCTTCTTCGTGAAGAGGAAACGGAACTTTTCCTTCGGATAGAAAAAGTACTGTGATCGTCAACAAGTTGAATCCACTCTCACTTTTAAGCCACTTTTACACACTTTTCAACTGGGCTATATCATAATTTCTGAATGATTCGACACAGGAATACTACATAACTTAAGATTTTTACAAATACATATTTCTGCAGTTTAAGCTTCGAGTGAAATTAATTATGTATATAACAACAACAAAAAACACTACTGGTATAATAAGGTTCTCACCACGCAAAAACATTCAAAGCTCAGCCAGAAAAAGTCGTGGTATATTTATTTCTGAGCGAAGCCTGTATAAGGTTCGCTGGATTCGTAGGCGAAATATCTCTTTACTGAAAACTCGTAATTTTATTTGCTTCGCACCTGACTTTTCTTCATTTTATAAAGTGGTTAATGTTAATATAAACAGTTGTCAATACTTTTATAATGTTTTCTTAGTATTTTTAATAGGACAGATACGCCTTCTTTTAATTAAAAAAAATTTCACTAATTGTAAATGAAAACTTTCTTTTTAACAATAGCTTCTATAATAATGTTCATAAGTAACATACTTATCATATTCGCATTCTAAACCATCGTTGGTGTATGCATGATCCGTTGTAAAAATTTTGCCTCTTACTAAGAAAGGTAGGTTTTCTAAAAATTTAATTTCCTCAAAAAATTAACCCATAAAAACAAAGTTTTTAATATAAATCCTTTGTATGCTTTGTGCATTTGCAATTTCTTTGAGCGATTTTGAGCTCAGATCAAGTTTTCATAGGGTTTGACCCATAGACTTATTATTATCAATAGACTGCTCGTTCCCACTTCAATTATACAACGAGAATGAAACCAAAATGAATCACATGAGTAGGGACTTTTTGGCAGATTTGGAGGGTTTCTCCTCACTCAGGCGATAAAGGATAATAAGATTATTAGATAAAGGATTAATTTTACGACGAAGTTGTCTTGTATGTTAAATTGCTGGTCGCATGTTTAGAGTAACCTCGTGTAACCAAATTAAAAACCACGTGACTGATAGACGAAGGAGAACGAAGAAGATAAAAAAAAACACTCATTCCAATGGAAAACGCCGAAATACGTCTGACGGAAAGTACGTGAATACAAGAAAAATGGTGAAATAGTTCTGCATTTGGTTGCAAAGAAAAATTCCAGAAAGGAGGCTCAATAACCTTTCACAAGTAAGTGCTATTTTTTAAATTTTCTATTTAGTTAAGGTTTTACAGTACACTCATAAATATGTTTTTGTTTATCACCTGAATGAGGAGAAACCCGCCAAATCTGCCAAAAAGTCCCTACTCATATGATTCATTTTGGTTTCATTCTCGTTGTATAATTGAAGTGGGAACGCGCGGTCTATTGATAATAATAAGTCTATGGGTTTGACCACTACGGGGGGGGGACATCGATTTCGTGCATTTGACTTATTTCTTTTTTTTCCTCCAGAGCATGAGGATGCATTGTCATCAACAACGAGTGTATCTTCCATGTTTCATCTCGATTCTCGATTGGATAATGGCAGGTAGGATAACTAGCCTTCCCCGATGCGGTAATAGAAGTGTGTGTAAATGCGGCATACTGATGACAGACCCAAAACTTGATAGAATGCTTTGTCATCTACAAGTCAATATGCATATGCTAAGTTTCAGCTCCATATTGGATAACGGCAAATAAAATAGCGCTTCAAAGATTTGTCCGCAGCAAACACACAAAGAAACAAACTAAATTGAATGTAATATATAAAAAAAATAAAACTTTCACCTATTCTTGGATATCACAAGAACATTTCCAATTCTTCCTGAACTGAAATACTTTGAATAAACATTTTGTAGAACAAAACTTATTTGCTCAAAATTGTAGTAGCATATTTAATAAGAATGTTTTTTTATTGCTAAGGTTTCAATTTTTTTTATTTTTTTTTTCTAGAAAAAATAGAGATGCAATGTGTTTTGTTACTACAGGAATTTGAGAAAAAATGCATGTATAATATGACGAAATGATGAAAAGCGAAGAGAAAATTATTGCATAAAAAATGTCAGGCGCCAAGCAAATACAATTACACAGTTTCCTTAAATTCCTTCCTGAATCCGGTTAACCTGGTGCTTTTTCTGGCAGGACGTGTATTGTTTGTCGAGGATTTTTTCATAATTGCTCGGTTTTTTGGGGTTTTTTTTATACATATTATTACATTTTAAGTAAACTCACTTTGACAAAATCCTTGTTGTCACACCGAATGGGTACTACATACTTGTATTCCAAATTTGAGCATTGTAGCACATTTTATTCTTGAGAAAAACTGATCACAGACACACAAAGATACATACACATAATTTTTATATAATAAAAAAACTTTTTTTTCTCAACGTCGCGTCGATAGGTAATAGCGTAGGAATACTTTCAAATTTCTTTATTACATATTCGGGTTATTGAAATACCAGCAATTTAACAAGCAAGCAGACACAAATATTGAAAAAGAGTATTTGTGAGGGTTTCCCCCCTCTCCCCCCAGAATTACTTGTTGGCTCGAACTTTCAACAAATTAAAATTCGGGGCATTTGAGAATAACTTCGTTGGGGTGGGAATTATATTTCTAAAATGTGTAATTGGTCAGTTATGCATACGTCAAAATATATTTAATATATTTATAATGTCAGAAAAAGCTTTTATGATTCTCAAATTGTAAATTTAACAAACTGTAGTGCAAAGCGTTAAAAAAGAGAATTGCAACCCAGAATTTAGAATCTTACAATGAGAACATTGTGGAATTCGATGAGAATATTAGAGTATTCTGATTGGAATATAAGAGTCTGACATTTAGAAACCAACTATTCCAAAAAAGAAAAATACATTTTTTAGACAATATCAGTATTGTCTGTATCTGTCGCATGGAACCTTTAAAATAAATACAGTTATTTGTAAAGAATAATACATTTATACATACCCCCAGAGCTAAATCAAACAAGCAAACTGAGCATACATCCACCAAAAAATTTTGTACATAATACCACAACGGACATATTCTACTGTACCACTGGAACATTACTCGGAAATATTTAGTGGCTCATATATTTGTACCGCCTAATGTCAACTCACCACCAACACACAGCGGGGCTTTTCCAAAAGAGCATTGGCCACCCCCCACCTGTTGCAGACGTATGAATTGTCAGTGGTCCACGCCCGATCTTTGGGGAGCCCCGTGCATTTTGTCTATTAAAAGGCACTAAGCCAAATGAAGTGTGCTGATATGCATCATTCACAGTTAAGGACTGACATTTGCGGAAGTAAAGTGAAAGGTCCGCGTTCGAAATTAAAAGCGCGGTCGCACATAAGGAATTAATAATAGTCACGCAATCGCCTGTGTTAAAAGTCCCTTGAGGGAATTGCCACGTGTGGAGCTAATTCTCGTAAGAACATAGGCTAGACGATAAAGATCTCTGAAAAGTGGAGGAGTGAAAGGGTAGGGGAAGCAGAGAATATGTGACCTTTCACTGCGCCACTGTTTACAACTATGTATTTAAAGCTAAGTATCGTATACACAACCCATCCCCTGCGTTTCTGTTCCGAAATTCTTAAGAGGAAGCGTGGAAGGGATCATTCCCTATACTCGCTATGTTACCATCTTCTAGCCCAGTGCATTTAGATGCTACTTTCTATAAAACGTTGAAATTTGGTGAGTAGGTACGAAAAAGATCACTTTATGAAATGACATAAGTTGTTTTCATTTAATGTCAATCTATTGTAAATAAAAATTAAAATAGCCAAAAACAAAGCCAGGAGAAGCCACCGCATATGCATTGACGTAAAGATTTCAAATATAAAATAAAATATATTAGACGCTATGCCACCAAATTTCAAGGTTTCATGTAAGGAAGTTTCTAATTGCACTGTGCTAAAAGAATTTAACATAGTGAGAATAGGGAATGATATAATATAGAATCATGCGCACCATTTCACTATGCAACTGTTCACAGAAATTTTAAAGCGGCGTCATATGCACGACCAAAAAAACTATTTTGTTGAGCATTGTAGATACAAATTGACCTCTGAATCGATTATTGAGATAGCTAATTGAAAGCGAACCACAGTGTATTAGAAGGTAAAATGGAATTCGACTATCTTTTCGAAATTCAATCTCACTGAATGTATGGTTAATTTTCCTTTCCACTACCTCTTTCGCTTTACCAGAAGGATAATTTTTTGGGGGATCAGACCCCTATTATCTACATTCTTCGGCATCATGGTGTTTCATTATAAATGAATCAGAAACGATAATTGTACATAATCTCCAAATAATAAGTTTTTAGTTTACTTTTCAGGCAGAGTAAGCCTACCGTATAGCTCTAAAGTAGCTGATAGGTCCAAAAACTTTGAAATAAATAACGGATTTGTAACTCTCATAGCATTACAAAAAATCATTGTGCTTGTGCTACGTAGAGATGTATTTTACATCGTAAATACCTAATAAAATCAAATGGATAATGATGTTTGTCCATCACGCCTAAAAATATTACTTTTCCTAGTATTGAATTCAATTTTCAGATTATTATTTTTTTCCCAAATTTCCATATACTGAGTAACTCAAAACGAATGCTTCGAAAGCTTTAATACGCAAAATGCAATTAATGGTATTTATTCAAAAGATACATTTATGTAGATGTATTATGAATCATATTATTTATTATGATACATATATGTAGATCTAGTTTTGAATGTAATCCTCACAAATGTTTGATATGCGTGTAACGGTGCAGTACTACATGTCCGTATCGATACTGAAGATAGCAGCTACTTGATCTCAAATTATGAATATAGCATTCATAAAGCGTGTATTAACTTTTTTAATGTGTATCTTTTGAATAAGACTTTTTAGACAGTCTTAAGAAGCATGTCGTGGTCGAATAACAAGAATTTATTTCTAGAGACGAGGAAGGAAGGAGCGGGGAGTGACGCTTGGAGAGGGTGAAAAAAATAAAGCGTTAAATTCTGTCAAAAAGGTGTAGAAGAACAGAAAAGGAAGAACTAAAGAAAATACATTACATGCGTATGCTCTCCTTTTGTTGCACAGCATACATCAAGTCGGTAACTTGTGTACTACATGTCCGTATCGATACTGAAGATAGCAGCTACTTGATCTCAAATTACGAATATAGCATTCATAAAGCGTGTATTAACTTTTTTAATGTGTATCTTTTGAATAAATTCATTAATCAAACAGAAACTGCACAAACATTGATGACACGTCACATATGGAATGAGAAGGCTCTGTTGTTTTTTATGCATAGAAATACAGGAACAAAGTATTAGTGTTTGATTGAAAACTCCCCCCCCCCCCCACAGAAATGTTATTGTTACGCTCTAGAAGAACTATCGATTAAAATATACTTGACAGTGTAGACTAATCCGATTTACTAAAGAAATAACTCCATTGCATTTCTCTTACTCTGTGCGTTAGGAAAATGTCAGATACCTGTCAGGAACGAACTGCTAAACTAGAATCTTCGGATAACGATGACAGTTCTTTAAAAAAAAAAAAAAAAAATGAAAGTTCATCTCTGATATAAAAGGAAATTTTCAACAAAATTCACACATTTCTTTTTCGTCATTTTTTTCCCCCGTCTTTTGTTAAAAGCGCGGATAAATTCAAAGCAAAATAATTATAAGTAACCCAAAAACAGTCATTGTGGTAAAACAAACGAAATTGGAGATTGGATTGTTTTTTTTGTACATTACTAGGAAGAAAATATTTTTTGCAGTTAAAGTTTTTTATACGTAAAATTAAAAAAATATATATTTTAAGTGAGTATCTTCTCCTCGAACTTTGTAATTTGGTTTATTCCACATGAAACAGCAAAGTAATCGGGTAGACTACCCGAGATAGTGGAGCATCTTCCAAAGGTTCCTGATATCTATTTCCAGTGTGTGTGTGTGCGTGTGTGTGTGTGTGTGTGTGTGTGTGTGTGTGTGTGTGTGTGTGTGTGTGTGTGTGTGTGTGTGTGTGTGTGTGTGTGTGTGTGTGTGTGTGTGTGTGTGTGTGTGTGTGTGTGTGTGTGTGTTTTGCCCATGTAAATATTATTGCCAAAAATATCGCCAAAGTGGCCATTTTTATTCAAATGAGTGAAAATATAAAAACGGTAAATAACGCCATCGTAAATGTTAATGCAATGAGTAAAATTATAGTGTAATTGAAAGTTGTGCGATGTTCTACACTCATAGGTTTTTTTTTAATTTGCATTTTATAATACATACATTGATGAAAAACTACCCCAACTTTGCGAACATTGGAAAATAAGACTTTTTTTTTTCCCCTCACTCGAAAGAGTATTTTGTACAAAAAAAGTTAGAATACATTGAATACGTACATTTTAAATATGGATGTTCTAAACGAACACGGGTTTTCAAACGATTAACTCAAAACGAATCCTTCTTGAAGGCTTTTAAAATGCTAAAATATTTATATTCGTTCAGAGAAGAAATGACGAAGAAGGTAAACACCAAGAAGTAACCTGCATTTTTCGACCAACAATCAACTCCTAACATCTTCAAATTCATGCGAGGAAAACCGAGTTCCGTTGAAACAGCTTTTCCGCACGGAAATAGCAGGTTTTGGATCATTGATGGTTTGTTGGGCTAAGACGGAAACCTTTGCTATGTCTTCCTTTGTTGATGACAGCTCAGAATACACGAAGCGAAGCTTAAAAATAGAAAACAGCTCCCAGTTCGAAGAAAAGAATACTTTATTGGTCTTGCTCGAAGATTCCCAGGTGTCTGAATCAATGATGGAAAGTCATCGATGTCTCTGGCGGATTATTTAGTATTCATTTTTCCCAAATAGAATTTTTTTTTAATGTTTATTTTCTCATTGAGATATTAGAGCTGTTTTTTTTTTTTTTTTTTTTTTTTTGTTGTTTTTTATCGGTTTCCTAATTTGGAAAGTTATGGCAGTTTGGGGTGTAATGTTCGAATATATATACGAGGGCTATATACAGTGAGCCGACCAAACGGTATAGTGGTTAGCGTGCTAGCTTCTAGGCCGCGAGGTTGCGGGTTCCTAGTCCCGTGTAAGGCATGGGTGTTTGTAAATGTATGTTGGCTTGTCTAATGACGAATGTTTCGGCTCATTATAGCCCTCGTGTTGCTGACGGTGCCAGATAATCTGAAAACAACCAAGCTATACAGTGCTGGAATTCTAACAATATCCCAGCATACTATCGAGCTTGAGTAGCTCTAGTGCCATAAAATCCTTAATACAACCAATCTTTTCTCTTTTCACACAAAAGTATTAATCAAAAAACTTACTTTTATTCAAGATGGAGAGTAAAAACTACGAGTATGGAACATCGCACAACTTTCAGTTACACTTAATACTGGTCACTGCATTAAAATTTGCTAGATATTGGTGTAATTTACTGTTTTCGTTTACATACGTCCTTTAATTTAAAAAAAAAAAAAAAAAAAATAGGCCAATATAGCGATATTACTTAGGCAGAAACACCACCAAATGGCGAAATTGGCGATATCTTTTCGATAAATATTTCATTTTCCTTTCTTGTAAGTGAAAAAGAGGAGAAATAGTCGTTGGTGGGCCATACGAGCTTTGGTAGGTAAAAGACATTCATTGTCTAACTTTTTACCATTTTATTGTATTTTTATAAAAATTGCTAATGACATTGGATGTGATGACAATTAAGATACCTTAAAAGGCATTACCACGGCGATTTTGATGAAAATCGTTAGATTCATTGTTTGGCAATTGCTGAAAAACATAAATTTTTCAATGGCAGCTACCTTACGCGCTTGTGCAATTTTGAAGAAAATCTTAATGACAGGTCCCCATGGGTACCACTATCTCGTATACAAAAAAAAAATGAACTTTGTAGGTCAATCCGTTTAGGAAGTATGCTGACCACAGACACACACACAACAGACATTTTCTAAACCACTTTTTTGAACTTTTCCCGTTCCCAAACGAGAAGAAATTAAAAAAAAAAAAAAAATCAGATGTTTTTTTTTTGTTTTTTATTTGACAGGATGCAATTATTTCATTACCCTATATTACATACAGGATAATTGAAAGTAGCAAGTGAAAATATAATAATTCTTTAGAGAAAAAAATAAGTTCATCGGAAACGAACATAAAAAAACGTAAATTGGTCCTTATTTAAATCCCCCCGACTTTCTAACACACTGGAAAAAATTTACCTCACGAAATTAAAAAATACATGACGTAGGGTAATACCGTTTCTAAAAATAACGAAATTATTCAGGCCTAAATATTTTATTAAATTGAAAGTGAATGCTGATTATCCTAATGA
Organism: Linyphia triangularis; assembly: GCA_963978545.1. Classification (NCBI taxonomy): domain Eukaryota; kingdom Metazoa; phylum Arthropoda; class Arachnida; order Araneae; family Linyphiidae; genus Linyphia; species Linyphia triangularis. The sequence continues at coordinate 8,911,333 of OZ021722.1, read as the reverse complement.
TAGGGCTGATGAAATTTAACACCAGAAATTGCCAGACTTCATTTCTAATAAGCACTCAGTGAAACGTTTGGCACGTATTATTTTAATTTTGTTTGCGAAAATTGTTTAACGCCCTATGAAGCTGTTATCTAACCTTTCAAGTAAATCATTGGGTGGATTTTTTGCATACGAACTCAGTGTACTTATTTAGTTATTTAGTGATGAAAAGGATATTTATATTTGTGTATTGCTGGATTCTATAAACTTTGTCAGCCTACATCGTGTATTGTATTTTTCCAATATGATTGTCAAACGTTGTTTCAAGTTTGTATATTGTATTGTATTATCATGTATGATCCTGTAGCTATTTTATATTGTGCTAGCTAAATACCCGCGCTTCGCTACGAAATTTTAACATGGGCAATATTTTAGCTAGCTGTGAGGGCTCGCGTTGCGGAAATCTGTCATTCGTGACATTAGAAGGCCAAAACTACTTATGGTGAAAATTTCAGAGCTGTAGCTCTATTAGTAGTTGTTTTGTAAAATGTTTATTAATTAATTAAAAAAATTAATTAAAAAAGAACAAAATAAAATTTAAAATTCTGTTTTTTAAAAGTTCAATTAAAAGGCCAAAACTACTTATGTTAAAAATTTCAGAGCTGTAGCCCTAATAGATATCATTTTGTAACATATATATTAATTAATTAAAAAAATTAATTAAAAAGAACTAATTAAAATTTTAACATTATGTTTATTACGTAAGCAATTAGAAGGCCAAAACTACTTATGTTAAAAATTTCAAAGCTGTAGCCCTATTAATAGTCGTTTGGTAAAATGTTTATTAATTAATTAAAAAAGAACCAAATAAAAAATTAAAATTCTGTTTTTTAAAAGTCCAATTAAAAGGCCAAAACTACTTATGTTGAAAATTTCAGAGCTGTAGCACTATTAGTAATCAATTTGTAAAATGTTTATTAATTAATTAAAAAAGAACAAAATAAAAATTTAAAATTCTGTTTTGTAAAAGTCCGATTAGAAGGCCAAAACTACTTATGTTGAAAATTTCAGAGCTGTAGCCCTAATAGATATCATTTTGTAACATATATATTAATTAATTAATTAAAAAAGAACTAATTAAAATTTTAACATTCTGTTTGACATACATAAAATTACAAAATAAAAACTTCTTATGCTGAAAATTTCAGAGCTCTACTCCAATTTTAAATAGGTTTCTATAGATCCACAAAGCCACAGACAGATAGACAGACACACAGCTTGTTTTATTATAGATGTATGATCCTCTAACTATAGTATATTGCATGTATGATCCTGTAACTCTTTGAATTATGAATTGTATGTGGTATAATAACTTTAATTTTGTTAAAATCAATTATCTTGGTATATTATGTAATATACAATTTTGGTGTTTCTATATTGTATTCTACAAATTCTGTATCTTCTATCATGACATTCATCAATTTCTGTATTTTGCGTTATAGAGGCAAATTCTATTCTTACTTTTTTCTTACTCGACCAACCCTGTTGGGCTTTGAGCCTGTTGTTGGTCTCAAAATTTGTATTTCTATATTCTGGGACTCGACATTCCTTAGGAAACTATGTGCTTTAAACTTCCATTGAATATTGATTAATACAAAACAAAATAGATGACAGGAGATTAAGAAGTAATAAGTTAAAAATGTAACTTCACCCATTCTTATTTATTCTAAATACAGTAAAACACCAATTATCCGAGTTTCCGCTTGAACTATATAATAATTAAAGATTTTTTTATTTTTTTTTATTATGATTTTTTTTTTTAACTCCATATTTTCCATTTTTAAAACTAACGAAAACAAATTCTGAACTTGATCTCACAAACACTTACGAAAACTAAATCTATGGTATCACACCTCCCTACATTTGGAAAGTTAAGGAATCCGGGAATCAAGTTTCATCGTTTTTACTTTCAATTCCCCATATGTTTACATAGGGTAATGAAAGTATAGTGTTCAGTCAAAAAAAAAAAAAAAAAACGATTATTTCTTATTCCCCCCCCCCCCCCTCCCTTTTCCGTCGTTTTGGAACATCCTGATTTCAAAAAAGTGGTCTAGAAAAAAATGTCTATCTGTGGTCAGCATAACCCTCAAACAAATTGACCTACAATGTTCAAATTTAGTGTGCGGGTGAGTGGTGGCCATAGGATCTACCATTAAGGTTTTCGACAAAATCGCGCATGCGCATAAGGTTGAAATCATGAAAAAATCACGTTTTTCATCAATTGCTAAAAACGGCTCTAACGATTTCGATTAAAATCTCTGTGCTAAAGCCTCTTAAGGTGTTCTAATCGTCCCGGCCTTCGAAATTCCAGTACAAATGCGTTAAAAGCGAAAGAAGTTGAAAACCGAGTGCCTCTAACACAGAGCTCTCTGCCCTTGGACATCGCCCGCGAACGAATGATTTTTTTCTGTTTGGCGCTCAAGAAAGCATAATGTAAAGTCATTTGAATAACATCGCCAAGTTCGCAAATTTGTTGGGGGGGGGGGGGGTTGTCCATGTAAAAGTTATTGACAAAAATGTCGTCGTACTGGCTATTTTTTATTTAAATGAGTGAAAATATGAAAATAGTAAATAACACCATAGATTTTAATGCAATGACCAATATTATAGTGTAATTCAAAGTTATGCGATGTTCCACATCCACTCCTCTATTTTTTTTTTTATTTTTTTTTTTTATATATATTTTCCATTTTTAAAACCACCGAAAAAAAATTCTGAATTTGATCCCACAAACATTTAAGAAAACTGAATATGTTATATCACACACTTCACTACGTTTAGGAAGTTGAGGAATCCAGAAATTATGTTTCATCGTTTTTTCACTTCTATAGTCAGCAGAATCTGTTACCTGCTGAAACATTAACGAAGCCTTGCTGTAGAAAAAAAAAATAACGTATAAAAAAAAAAATAAGGACTTTAAGTTAAAAAAAAACTCTTTAAATATCATAATATGAATTACATGTGAATGTATCTGTATAACAATTTTATTTGTTAAAATATAACGACACGGTTTATTTTGTTTACAATTTCCATTTTAATAGAGTTTTCCTGTTATCCGAGTTTAGTCTTGGTCCACATTAACTCGGATAATCGGTCCTCTATATTACTGTTAATGATAGTTTCAGAGGAAGTCCTATACTAAACTTCAACTTAACTAGACATCACTTAGACGGTAGATCGTCACAGTGTTCATAGGTATTTAATCCATTTTGGCTGCGTGAAAGCATAATGTTCGCCAAACCACAACCCTGTAGAGAACAAAAGGCTCTAAGGTTTGGCGAGAATTATGTCTTCACTCCGCCAAAATGGATTAACTGCCTATGAGCACGGTGAAGATCTATCGTCTAGTGATGTCAAGTTAAGTTGGAGTTTAGTATAGTAAGGATCATTCCCTATACTTGCTATGTTACAATCTTATGACATAAAATCAATGACATAAATTGTTTTCATTTGATGTCTATCGATCAAAAATGAAAATTAAAATGGCAAAAGACAAAACCAGGTGGAGCCACTGCATATGCATTGGCATAAAGATTTCAAATATAAAATAATGTAGATATGACTGTTTTTTGAGTTTTTAATTGATGTCATTTCATTAAGTGATCTTTTTCGTACCTACTCACCAAATTCCAAGGTTTTATAGTAAGTAGTTTTTAAATGCACTGGGCTAGAAAATTGTAGCATAGCGAGTATAGGGAAGGATCCTTACAAAGAAATTATTTTTAATAGAAGTTAAAGCAATTTTTCAGAAAGAGAAGAGGGATTTGAGGCATATTAGTATTGAAATACTAAATAGTTTTTTATGTACCGTAAATGCGGGCTACTTTGACCCTGGTGTCCTTCTTGGGCTCAAACTGAGAAAAAAATATATAACGTTCTCTGCTAACCTTCAGGAAGCAGTTTTTAAATCAATTTCGACAGTATGGATGCTGCTCCATAGCGGAAACTGTCGAAATTAATTTAAAAACTGCTTCCTGAAAGTTAGCAGAGAACGTTATTTTTTTTTTCTCTCAGTTTGAGCCCAAAAAGGACCCCAGGGTCAAAGTAGCCCGCATTTATGGTAATTAAAAATCTGAATTTTTCCCTAATAAAACTTTTAAACTATTTTTTTTTTTTTTTTCAGGTTCATTATATTTATTATTATTAGTTTTCGAAACTATCAAACGCTAGATGTGTGGCCCCGCGCTGCTAGGGACCCGTCGAAAGACATAGAGATTTACATTTAAGAAAAATTAGAACAGATGTAGTGTATATAGGGCATTTGACGATTTTTTCATTTAACGATCAGAAAAATCGCAAAAATAAAAAAAACATGGTATCTCAAAGAAAATTAAAACATAAATAATAATAAAATTAAGTTGAAGCATAAATATTAAGGATACTCTTCCCAGGCCCGTAGCCAGAGGGGGGACCCCCGGGACAAGCCCCCCCCCCCCCCCGAAATTGTGTGAAATCTTGTTCTACCACTTCTCCTTCCTTTTTTTTGTGTAACTTGTTATACGTATTTAATCAAATCTTTGACCATAATCCCCTCGAAAAAAACCTGCCTACGGGCTTGACTTTTCCGTTAGCCGGTTACCAGTTGGCACCAAGCTTAAATGTTTATACATTTAAATGACGCGTAGATGTATCGCCAATCCTAAATATAGGAACTATAAATTATTTGAAGGTTGTTAGTTTGAATTAGTTTGGTCTGCAATTTGGCAGTTTTTATCTGATACCCGGCAAAAGGAATAGTATCAAATTAAGTTAAAATATAAATAAAATTAAAATATAACTGAAAATAGAAACCTTTGCCAGAAACCGCATTTATCTGTTTAAAAAAAAAAAATCAAATCGCGCCAAAGAAATGTCTTATAATACATCTGTACCAAAAACGTTTTGTATTCTTCAAAAAAAATTTAGTACACAGAGAACTACCAATTTTATTTATTACGAATTCTAATACATAAATTAAATAATATACCTATAAACCTTTTTAAGGTTTATTGTTTTTTCAATTACCACTTAATCGCAGAATGGACCATATTCTAATTAAAAGGAGCTTTTTTTGAAATCTTAAGAGTGAATATATTTATGACAACGCGATTTCCCAATTTTCTTTACTATATTTTACATTTTAAAATAATTTCTCTTAAAAAACTAACAATAAACAATGTCTCTCAAGCCAAGTTCAAATACAAATTTTTACTAAATCGCTTAGAATGTATTAAAAACTAAGTAAAAAAAAACATTGATTTTGTAAAAGCAATCAACAAGCCAATTACCAATTAAACAACAACATAATTTGTTTCCTGTACTTTTTTTTAATGAGTTGCAAGGTTTTAAGAAATACTAATAATCCATTGTACTGATAAAGAACAAACAGTCAAGCATAACATTTCATTGCCAAGGCGGAAAAAGAAACATTAATATGGACACTGGACAGTCGAGTAACTATTGTCTCCATTAGACAATGGATCCCGCTGATGACTATATAATGGAAGGTATAGGATACGGCCCAATCAATGCCTAAACTTCATTATTCCTAAATATCCCCTCAGGCTTTTTTCAGTGGCGACAATTAAGTATGCATGAACGTAGAAGGTTTCAAAGGAGAAAAGGTTTCAAAGGTTCATACTTTCCTCACCAATAATTTTTTTATTATTAAAGATTTCTAATTTTGGATTGGACATACTTTTAACTTGTCAGTGTTACATGTTGGTATTGGATCCACCTTGAATGATGCCACAATAGACAATCCCGCATTTTTTTATTTTATTTTTTATTCAATTCTAAATGTTTCGACAAGTCCATAAACACAAAAATTTCAAAAACTGCGTACAAGTGCAAGATACGAGGTGCTTGGCTGCTGCTTGTCGTCCTTTTAATTCGTTTCGAAAATGTATAGGGTCATCAACTAAATAATAAAATTAAAGCTACTAAAATCGAACTCGTATCGAGACTTTAAAATACATCCAAAGGACAACACTCACTCAACATTCCCAGTTAGTATGTCAAATGAGTTTTGATTGAATCGCAGAAAATTTCTTTCCTTTTTATCCGCATGTCAAACAAAATGAAAACTAATTAAACACATTTTACTTAAGGACAAACATTACAACTTTTCTTAACAAATGCACCAAATTTACATCTACTTTCGACCGAACAACGGGTATCGATTAAACTATTATAAAAAAAAAGAAATACTTACGTTAAAAGTTGTGTCGTATTTGTATACTAAACTTCCAAACATGCTCTAGCCTTATCACGCGATTTTAAAAATCTATACATTTAATGTTTCATGTATTGACCATTAGGTCATCACAACTTCCCCGATCCGCTTTCCAACATATTTTTCAAGGCTCGAGCCTAACAACGCTATACACATAAATATGGTGTTATTATTATTTTATTTGTTCTATCAACTCATTCAATGTTATAAGTTGGCTGCCAAGATTCTTCCGTTCGCAAGGTTTTAGCAACCGGTTCTTAAATACAAGATAAAGTTTTCGCTTCCTAACTAACCTCGTGGGTCGAATCATCAATTACTTTCCTTCTTAAACTGTCCATTATAGCATCTTCGGTCTTGGAAAATATAGGAAGCGGCATTCGTCTTGTAATCCGAAACTGTTATCAGATAGGAAATAATTCCTTGAGAATCTCTTTACTGACTCTGATTCGTTGAACTTGCAATTGCTGAATCCGAAGTTCTCAGAACCCGTCACTTCTGAATCTTTTAAATCAAGGGATTATAGACAGTGATCTTCGATATGTTAGACGTGCTTGCATACGTCTTAAGGTATCCATTGATGTAATTGAGAGACAACTGTCAACGCCACAAACGATCTAAATAAATTTTCCAAAGAAGAAAAAAAAAACCGACTGTGTGAAACACAAATTAAAATTGATAGCAGATTGTAAATTGAATCTTTAATTGTTATAATATCAAATATCCCTACTTCAAAATTGTTTAACCATCCATATTGATGCATTTGATCTATGGCAAATACATCTAGGTTTTTTGCAGAAAATTTTGTATTTTTTTTTTTTTTTTTTTTTTTTAGTTTGACACCCCTTATAAATATGTTTATTCAAAAATACATTTGTATCACTTGGAAATTGCATAAAGGATCTTAATTATGTGTTAATTAGGTTCTTTTGAATGTGGTCCATCCAGCACATTGCCGCTAAACTCTGCTGCCAACGAAAAATAAAAAGATTTTTTTTTTTCCCTTAAAGAAAGAATCAGTTAATACACTCCTAATTGAAATGTCTTAAAACACGACAATCGTACTAGATTCAGACTCCAAACGGCGTTTTAATTTTTAAGGTATTTGCGTTGGTTTGATATTAGCGATATTTTCAGACAGCAGGAGTGTACTGGCCATAGGGTCTTCCGTTGCAATCGCCGGGCCTGTCGCCTGTCAGTGTCTGTAAAAAAAATAGGGCGGCCGAATACATATTTTTTTTTCCCCTTTTAGTTATTCTTTCTCTCTCCCCCCCCCCCCCTCCAAAATACAAGTATTTGCCTTGCCTTTCTTAACGGTTTTTTTTTTTTTTTTTTATCCCAATGCATTAAAATTCCAATCGCTACCTACCACCAAATAATTTTTTTAATTATTAACACAAAAATTTCAACAGTAAAATATATTAATTTTTAATACTTTAAGTATTCAAGATAATCATACAATTAATTATTGGAATTTTATTCGAACAAATTATTAAAATTTGATTAATGATTATATTACGAGTTTGGGCCGGCCATAAATTTAAAATCACCGGGCCGACTTTATGTCCCAGTGCGCCCCTGTCAGACAAATGAAATGTTTTAATTGGTTGGGTATTCTTTTTATACCCAGGTAAAAATTTCAAGCACTTAAGTTTGAAATCTTTACCTGAGTAAAAACACAGTTAGTTTTAATCTTTACTAGGTATACACTATGATGATATTACTCTTCGTTGACCCTTTTTCACCTTCCTCAAGAATTTAAGCATGCATTACCAGTACTCGTGATTTAAATTAAGACTCCATTTTGTGTCTGAATCCAGTGTCATTTTTTGTGTTAAATAATTTTAAGATATTTCACTTTGCAGTGTAATCTCTCAGAATGAAATTTATTTTTTGAGTTTTAAATTTGAAAAAAAAAAAAAGTCGTCACTATGAAATTGAATCTATCTAATTTGGACAGTACTTTAACAAGCACAAACATCAAAACTGACTTTTGGTTTTGAAAATTCAGCTCTGTGACTCTGGATTAGCCACAGTAGTTTATGTTATAAATAAGTTATGGCTTACCCCTTTTAGCAATACAAAGAAGAGTTTGGTAAAAAAAAAATAAGTAAACTTTTCTAAAAAATCCATTTACTATACAAATCAAAGAAACCCCCAGAATAGATAAATCTGTAAACGTAAGAAATCAGAATAACTAACGTTCACCCCCCCCCCCCTCCCCATCGTTCCCTTGTGACCCTCAAAGATATTTCCTCACCTTACTAATTTTGAGTGACAATATTTATCAATGTATGACATGTAATACTAATAATTATCTGGAAAATTTAACAGTTTCCACTTTCTTTAGCAAAATTAAAAGAAGGTTTTTTCCGTGAGTCTTCATTTTTTTTTGTTACATTGGTGGCTCTTAAATGTTTTTCTGACCCTCATATATAGAGGAAAAGACTCAAGGCCGCTTATAAAGTGACATATGGTAAATTTTGAAATGTGCAACAATAAAATGAACCAAGTCATTTAAAGAGAGAAACTGTAAAAATAATGATTTTCGCAATGGTTTGCATTTACATAAACGATTAATTTACAAATGGAATTAGTTTGAAATTTATGATAAAAAATTTGTTGTAATAGTATTTTAAAATTTGTTGGATAATTATTTAGTTTTTGGACATTTTTATGTAAATCGTAATAATTATTGAAATAATTATTTTACTGGTTGTTTTGTGACAGCAGTTTGTGTTGTATTTTTAGAATACCGCGATGTGATTATAGAACACCATTTTTTCAGTTTAAGTTTTTCCTGTTCGTGTTCGTATAATGACCATATTTTTGAACGCTGAATAAAATTCTGAAATGTTTTGTATAAAATGCTTGTTGTGATTCACGGACATCTTAAAATATCTAACAAAATTGAATCCTCCTGGGATAATATCACAGTCAGGGACGACGCGAACGGGGGGCGTAGGGGGCGACTCGCCCCCCCAAAGATTTAGAAAGTTGGACAGTCGGCAAATTTTCAAAAATTTTATCGAGATTTTTCTTTTTCTAAAGTCGATCCACAATAAAATCGAATTAAATGAAAAAAAAAAAAAAAGGAACAAAAATATTAAAAATATCTTAATGCAGCGTGACCCGAGTTTGACGAATCGGCATTTTTACAATAGAAGTCTATTATAGGGGAGTCGGTGTCTTTTTTTACGGCTACAATGATGGACTGCGAACGCAAATATTACTATATAAATATTACCATAAGTTTTTAGAAAGGCTGGTAGTCGGCAAATTTCATCCCTTCTTTTAAAAATCCCTACTGACGCATGTTTCAAAACATATTGAATGGAAAAAGTACAAATAATTAAACTCATCATTATTATTATAAAATTGTGATCACAATGCAGCCTCAGTTGACGGTCGGCAATTTTGAATTGGAGTATGTCCTTTTTGACAGGAACATTAAAATAATCTAATCATTGATATCTTCACTGACATTAGATAACTTTGATGTGTCACAGTAGATGATATACTTGTATTTGTGGTACGTCAGACAACGCCTCAAAAACCATGACATACACATTAAACGTCATTTACATAAAGTATGTAATGTACAAGTACATCATATGAGTCAAAGGTTTTATACAAAATTTCAAAACACCAAAATTTTTGTATACGAAAATTGACCCACATTTTACAAAGTTATTGCAATTAATGTCAAGTAGAACTCCATAAAATGATGTTATGTACAGGATGGTCGTAAAGAAACTTTGCCGATATATGGATCTCTAAAGGCAGTCTCGTTCAACAGATCGAGATGAGATTTCAGGTATAGTTATTCAGAGATATGAGGTCGGAATTCTGTGAATTTTTACAAAATGGCGCTCACGATTATTTCGGTTATAGTTACGAATAGCAACGCCTACTTTTTCCTATCGAGAAATGATCACCGCATGCGAAAACCCTAAAGAGCGTTGGAATGGTAAGTGTAACACAAAAAACGGACTCACAAAATACAGATCTGCGAACTGCCAACAAAAACACGATCGGAGCAATGGAGGCCGCTCACCAAATATTCAGCTTAAAAAACCGATTAAATTGCCTGTGATGGCACTCATGTCAACTTTGGCCTCTGTCAAATGCAAATTTCCATTGTGCGCCTCAATCGTGTTTTTGTTGGCCGTTGGCAGAGCTTTTTTTTTGTGCGTGCCGTTCCGTTGTTGTGCCTTCCGTTTTTTGTGATGCACGTACCGTTCCATCTCTCTTTAGGGTTTCCTTATGCGCTGAGCATTTTGCGACAGGAAAAAGTAGACGTTGTCATTTGAAAATTTCGTGCATGTAACTTTAATCATAACCGCGAGCGCCATTTGTTGAAATTCACAGAATCTCGAGCTCATACCTCTGAATAACTATATCTGAAATCTCATCTTGATCTGTGAAACGGAACGGAAGCTAGAGGCCCATATATCGGCAAAGTTTCTTTATGATCACGTTGTACTTCATATATTGAAAATGCATTCCCAAAATAATGCATGCCATTTGTAAACTGGAAGGCGATATCGAATTTATTCTAACGAAATCTTTGGAAAAGTGTTGAAAGGTTTATTATAATACTATATAAAATTCTTAATGTTCCCCGTGCTCAAATAGCTGTGGACCAACATTGTCCAATACAACCAGGTTCAGTGTATTGCAAATTGTGAGTATCCTTTCACTCCTATCCTCGATTTCTGACGCAGTTTGGCCTTTGTGTTGCCCTTGCGCCTAATAAATTTGAAAAACAATCAACCAACCTATCCTGGATTTCACCACTTTAATATTCGAAACATCGGGAAAAAATTGTCTTTTAGATAAACTAAGATTTTTTAGTCTAAATACTTTAAAAATATTTCAAATCGGATCAATAAATCTCAAATTAGAATTATAACCATTACATGTGGGTAAGGGAAATGGGGGTAGGTTTTTGGAAATTTCATGTTGACGGTGATGTTTCTCTTGCTTTGAAGATCACATATGCAACTTGTTCTTCCTCAAGATCGGATTAACACTGTAGATTTGAATACCTTCCCCCCCCCCCTTCACACCTTTCCCAAAAAACACCACACGTACTATTCCTTATTATATAGTTTGGTATGTTGTGCTAAAAATTATGTCATGCTTTTTTATAGAGTATTTGTCACTAAATTCGAAGTTCAATTAGTTGCGAATAACTTACCTTTTTGCACATAAATATTATAGTTTGCTTTAATGCTAAAGTAATCCATTTCATTTTTAATCCTGCTTAAGAAAAAAAAACCTAGCATTTTCATGTATACTTTCCTTCTTGAACAAATGATTATTGTTCAAAAAACGAGTAATATTTGCAGAAATTATTGCTGAAAAACCATAACACATCTGTAAAAAACCACAAAAAAATAATTAAATTAAATCCAGCAATTTTGATAAAAATATATATTCGAAGTAACTACTTTTAAGAAGTAGGTTCCTGGATTGAATTATTACAAAAAAATTAAGTTTTACTATTAACACACGTTTCAAGAAAAATCTTTTCTTTTTTAGTTAGGAAAATGTGTTAAAAAGTATTTAAAAATTAGATAATTAAGAAATCGTTTTTAATAATAATTGTCTTTTGCAATGCAATTATAGTGTCCATGAACGCCTACATGATTATTTGCAGGGAGATGTAAGGCTACCAAAGTTTTTGTTTAATCCTTGATTTTTAGAAGATGGGAATTGGATTTCCTAATTGGATGTTAGTTAATAATTATTCATTAATGCTTTGTTCAAATTGATGAATTAATATCCATATATATTTTTTTTCAAAAAATTCTTGTAAAATCTTCAAATTTTTCTTCTAAATTTTACCATTTTTTTTTCCACGTTACTTTATTTTTCGAAACCCAGAGGGGAAGGAGTGCAATTTCTTATGTCCCTGATATTGTATCTATTATAAAAATTGCAGTGCTTCGCGTAGGGAATTTTCTGTAGCAGATATAGTCCGCCAGAATTTTAAAAAGAATAATTTTTCCAGAATTTGTTTTTTGAGCAACCTTTATACAATTCATTATACAAAAGTCACCTATTTGATCAATAGTTTTCATCTATTTAATTCCATGTTAAAGTGCTATTTTCCAACCACTTTTACACGCTTAATTATTCTTTTTCGAAACTGCAATTTGAAAATTTCAAATAAAGTTGTATCGAAATGAAGCACTTGTACTTCTCAGTTTACTGAATTGGTTTAAAATTCTGAGGGGAAATTCTATCTATCTGCAAGGTATAAATGTCTCTCCCCGCCCCCCTCCTGCTCCCAAATAAAAACGCTTCCAAAAATAATCTCCTTTGTTTGGAGAGGAAGGGTTAATTTACTAAAAAGAAATGAAAAATTAAATGAATTTGAAGGAACTTTAACTATAATGTGATGGGAATTTACTTAAAATTTGACATTAAGTACGTATTAATAAAATGCCATAAAATATTAAAAATTGTTTAGAAGGTAATTTAAAAATAATTCAAATTAATTTCACATTAAATAAAACAATTCACAATTAAATAAAAAAAAATGCATTAACAATAAGTTTTACATTAATTAATAATTAATAATGCATTAATTATTCATATATTAATTAAAAATTATTTATAAGTTAATTTTACATTAATAAAAATTAGTTAACAATTTATTAGCACCTTAATTTATATTTTCTACATTTACACAGGACATGCCTTGATTTCAGTCGGCAAAAGGATGTCTACGCCCCCCCCCAACCAAAATTCTTAGCGACGGCCCTGATCACTGTTTGAAAAATTACAAAACATTTAAAACATTATGCACGAGACATTTTACACTCTTCTTTCTAAAGTTAAAATTGCAAAAGTATGATGAATACCATCGGGCGTGTCCCGTGCGTTAGATGTTATAAATGCGTATTTGACCTAGATTAAATAATATATTTTTTTATGTAACTTCACCAACTAATATTATATAAAACAAAAACATAATTAGTAAAATTATCATATTTTGACCTTCTAATTTGAATTCAAATAAATAAAAAAAAAGTGCTCGAAATATCCCGTACGTCATCCATAGAATCACCCATAGGTAATAAATTGAAAATAGCTAAAATTAAAAAAATATAACGCAATGTTTAAAGTGATTTGAAATATATTCCTCTCCAAATTCCAAAACGTCGATTTCAAATATCCCCCAAGCTGTCAAAAGCATTTTCATTGAAATTTTAAATAGGTTATCAATTCAATTAGTCGCATTTTTTCCTGAAACCCTTGTGGCCTCTTTTACCATTTTCTCATTATAATTAATATTCAATTTATTTGTACAAAATTAAAAAGTTCTTAAATGATGAAATTCCACGCAAATTAAAAATTACAGATATTGTAATAAATATTTGATTTTTCGGATATAACATCACGTTTTCAAAATTACTTTATATTTTTAAAATTACAGAAAAGAAAAATATAAAAAAAGAATACTATATCTAGACCACCATCAATTAACTTTTATTGGAACGACAAAAAGAATTAGGTCATTTTTTAGTTAACCAGGAAATAAAGAAACACATCGAAAAGGAATTTTCAAACAGGAGTATCAGATCAAGCGAGAAAAGAAAACTAAATTCACAAATTTTAATTTAAAAAATAATATTACATAAAAACAAAGTTTTAAATGTAAATCCTTTTATATACATCGCCAATTTTTAGATTCATTAACAAGGAGCCGTTTCTGTTGCCAGCTTGTACCAAGTGTCTTTTCAAAAGTTATTCATTAAAAATTAATGTGAATTTATGCACTCACATCCAGATATTTTTTTTTTATTCCGATTAAAACAGTTTACCAAAACAATTTTGGCAACAGAAAAGGGTTTCTTCAGTGATCGATTAAATGCTATTTCAGATCGATTGGATGATGACAAGTTGGTTTATTAGTATTCCGTAAAAAAAAAAAGACCTTTTATTGACAGGGACAGCCCCGAAGTCATCGACATCGAATCTATCTGCCAAGTTTCAACCTGATCAGATGACGGCAAGTGGGTTAAATAGACTTCCCCAGATTTGCACACGCGGCAGCCAGAAACAAACAGAATCGAAATTGATATAAAGGATACAATAAAGCAACAAATTCGGAAATGAATTTTCAAACAGGAGTATCAGATCAGACGATCGAGCAAAGAAAACCAAACTTATGCATTTTTATAATTTAAGAAATAACACCACACCCCCTTAGTAGCCACCCCTTAAAAGTCACTCCCTATAAACAGTCAATTGAAAAGAGATGGTACAATATCGTCGCTCCAGAGCATGTTGGACAGCTCAACACAATGCATTTAACAATCACGACGAATCGCGAAACGCATAAACAATCGAAAGATGATGGATGAGGGAAGGAAATTGGACATACCGTGAAAATGATGATGATGATGTCTTCTTCCCAGAGCATGTTCGAATGGCACAAGGAGGAGGAGGAGGAAGGTGTTCGAAGGAAGTTCTCCACTTCCTCTGTAGGTGTCTTCCTCTTCCTCCTCTCATCCACCTCGAAGCAGCAGGTAGTCTGCTGCACTCATTTATCAGGCATGTCAATCCATTAGAAATAGATGGTATAGTTCTTGAGAAGAACTCCTATACTTTGAGAGAAGTTTATTGTGCCGACCAAACGGTATAGTGGATAGCGTGCTAACTTCTAGACCGCGAGGTTGCTGATCCGAGTCGCATGTAAGGCATGGGTGTTTGTAAATGTATATGTTGGCTTGTCAAAGGACAAATGTTTCGGCGCATTATAGCCCTCGTGTTGCTGATGGCGCCAGATAATCTGAAAACAACCAACAAAAAATGAAAACAAGCTGTCGAAATAAATAATTTAAAAACCATATCATACTTCTTTTCCTGTGGTGAATTTTACCTACTGATCTGTAACTACGACTAAAGGGCAGCTCATAAGAAGCAGTGTAAGCAGATGATGGCAATTGAATAGTTTCTCCTATAATGCTACGTGATAGGTCTCCGAACATTCCCAAATAATGCCATATTATCTTTAGCTAGCCGATCTACAATTGGTGTTTCTGGAATGTCTTTAAATACATTACTATCCAATTTTTCAAGAAATTAAGAGCCGAACAAACGGTATAGTGGTTTGCGTGCTAGCCTCTAGACCGCGAGGTTGCGGGTTCGAGTCCCGTGTAAGGCATGGGTGTTTGTAGATGTATATGTTGGCTTGTCAAATGACGAATTCTTCGGCGCATTATAGCCCTCGTGTTGCTGACGGCGCCAGATAATCTGAAAACAACCAACCAACCATGAGCTCATTGTATACGCTGAGTGAACAGGTTTTACTATGTCCTGATTGGCCGATTCGTTAAAAACTCTTGTAGTATCCGTGGTTAAGAAAAGTAAAATATTTATTAAAATTTAAACTTAAAAGCGCTTATTTTTTCTTTTAATTATTAACTTATATTTAATTTTAATGTAAAACTATGTGCTATTCGCTGACTGGATGTAAAATTACAAAAGTCCACTAGTTGAGATGGAGAAAAGACACATCTATTTGCCGAAATTTTAAATTTAGACAAAAAAAAATTGATGCCATTCACTAGCGTGTAAATTTAGTGGTGACAGAGGCACCTTAAATGAGTCAAGACTTCAATGTGCTTTAATGTATCAGTTAATGTATCGGTGCCTCGTCATATGACCAAGCTAAGCATCACGAGGCGTAATTATAAATGTTGTTACTATGTTACGACGCAGCATAGCCCTCGTGTAAACCTTGCGTCAAGAAACTCCAAAACAGCCCCCGACCTCCAGATATAGCAATAATTTTTTTTTAAATATTTCATCTTAATGTAAAATAGATGTAAAAAAAAAAAAAATACTTAATATCAGCAATGTGTGACCAAACTTTTCATTGTGCTCGTACGATAATTAATAAACAACTAGTTTTTTTATCAGACATAATTTATCTTTAATTTTATATTATTCCTCCCTTCGTATATTGGTAGAGGTAAGATCCCTTTTCCAATACCAAATTTAATAACAATTTTAGAAAATTTTCATGTTAGTGTAAAATGACTTTTCGCCGATGGCGCTTCGCAGGGCTTGTTTGATCAATAATAAATAACACAGATTTTTATTACTAAATTATTCTTTATCTGTCTGTAAAGGGGTCCGGCACCTCCATAGAAGTCCATGTTAAATACAACTTTGGGGGCATTTCATTTAATAACCGATTCTTCAATCATTATGAAACTATATCAGAATAGTATTTGGATACTTTGGATTACTGTAACTCGAGATTTTTATTATTTTTTGAAAATTAAAATATTTTATAAAATATTTAAAAATAAAAATGTTAAAATTTTAGACAGATTTTTTTTTTTTTTTTTTTTTTTTTTTAAGTATGCTACTTGCAATTTATTCCTCGGGTTAAAGTACTTAAATACATTAGAGGAACAAGTAAAAAATTTCAAGCATTTATGTCAAATATATTTTAAGCTATGTGCCCCCCAAATATGAAAAAATATTTTGAGAAATTCGGCTTTGAACTTATGAAACATGCATTTGAATACCTACGTTTTGTTTACTTCAAAAAATTATTCAAAATACTTCACAATAAAAGACTCCGATAGTCTTGCGGTAGAGTATCGGGGTCTTAACTGGAGAGTTGTGGGTTCGGTCCTCGTTCCGCCAAATATCGGTGTGCACCTAATGGGGGCTGGTGCACATTAAATCTGTCGAGGCCTCAATGTCCTCTCGTTGCTGTGGTGGGGTTGGAGAGAGAAAATTGTTCTAGATGTTCAAAATTACGAGATGTATATGGCTGTGTTAAGCACTTAATAAATGGCAGAAATAGACAGTCGTAAATTCCAAACCAAACTTCAAAATAAGACATATAGTTACAAATGACGCATCATTTTAAAGGGAAGAACTTAAATTTTAATAAAAATTAAAATTAATCATCTGAAATTTTTTCCTGTGACGAACTTCCTTAATGGCAGATTATCCACCTCGCCTTCTCTTCAAAAGACGAATTATTACCTTCGTTGTAGACTCGTTGATTTGCAAATTAATCTCTTCGCCCTTTACCCTTGGTCACAAAAATTTTAGATTTTTCCATAACTTTTGTTTCTACTTGGTCCAAAGTCCAAACTCGTAAACTGGAGAACCTAGCATACCAAAGGACTCGGGTTAGATTCCTCATGTCGCTGTTTTGAAATCAAAATGGGTAGACAAGACGCCGATTATGACAGACTATTTAGTTGTAAGACACTTAAGGGGCAAGTTGAAAAATGATGAATATTAATACAAACACGGTAATTTAATATACACGAAATATTTGTTTAAAAAATTCTCTTTCTTTTTAATACTGTGCAAATGAAAATCTCACTCAATGATCTCCTGCCGACCAAACGATATAGTTGTTAGCGTGCTAGCATCTAGACCGCGTGATTGCTGACGGCGCCAGATAATCTGAAAACAACCAACCAACCAAACTTGATTGTGACAAATCCACACACACACACGTACACTAGGGTGGATCGTTCTTCTATGGAGGAAAAAAAAATATTATTAATCAAAACCTACCTATGGGGAAAAGATGTTCCATGATATAGAGATTAGGGAAAAAATAATAAAAAAAATTCATTTTAAAATTTTGCACTGCCACAAAGGGGTTGAATTTTCGAAAAAAATGCAATAAGTCCTAATTTTCGTTAAATGATTTTACACTAAAAATAATTGTTTTTTACAGTATAAATCCTAAAAAAGTGAGGATTACTGAATAATTAGTAGTACAATGTACATTTCAACCTTTTTTTACCCTACTCCCAAACCCAACCCAACTCCCCCCCCCCCCCTCTCCCCATATCACCGTTGAATCAGCCCTTCAACCCTATAGTGCAGTTGTCAGCGGCTTACGGAATTCGACGCCTAATCGATGAGCGTTGTTCTTGTAAAGTAAATTAAATTACAATTTTATTATGTGACATTTGTCTGTTTGTGTACTTGGACTAATACTGTACTGTGACGTTGTTAAGAAAATACATGATTTGTCCTATATTTGGGTCAGGCTGTAATATGCCCACGATTATATGCTTCCTACGTACGATAAACGTAATAAGGTGCGTATATCGGCATTCAAAAAGAGAATCAAAGTACAGTACAGTGTATTTAAATACACTTTTCTCCGCGTGTCAATATAAGTTGCAAGTAAGTTAGGAGAGACCTGGAAACGAGTTTTAATACCAATAAATGACCACTACAGCATTTTGAGAAAAATAAGTTCATACTACGACAAATATCGCGCTTTCAAAGCTAGAAAATTAACTGAAAGTGATCTCAGGGAAAGCACATCGTAAGTTTTGTTCATGCGTTGACTTGGTTGTTTTCAGATTATCTGGCGCCGTCAGCAACACGAGGGCTATAATGCGCCGAAGCATTCGTCATTTGGCAAGCCAACATACATTTACAAACATCCATGCCTTACACGGGACTCGTACCCGCAACTTCGTGGTCTAGAAGCTAGCACACTAACCACTATACCGTTTGGTCGGCTAGGTCCTGCGTCGACAATGACATAGATACAACAATGTTGGTTGCTATAATAGGTAGTCTGTCAACACAGGTATCAAAGAAGGTGTTATACGAAATATGGAACTGATTCTGAAGTGTCCACTGCAATAGTTTGTGTGCCAGTTACAAGACAACGAGTGACCGTATGCTAGATACTATCTGTAGTTTCATTCACGTAAGCCCAAC
This sequence comes from Linyphia triangularis, assembly GCA_963978545.1. Classification (NCBI taxonomy): domain Eukaryota; kingdom Metazoa; phylum Arthropoda; class Arachnida; order Araneae; family Linyphiidae; genus Linyphia; species Linyphia triangularis. Next base: position 8,892,339 of record OZ021722.1, on the reverse strand, counting down.
CTATGCGAACTGACTAACAAGAAAGACATAAGTACTGATGCTTAATGGAAGTGTGCTTAATGGAAATTTGTGAGGCCATCACTGCGGACAAAGCAGCGAAGGGCTGTTGAAGAGAAACTCTGGAAAGATTCGCCACTCAAGTTGGTTAACAACCCCCAACAGAATTCTCATGTTTTATTTGGCTTAGAAGAAGTCCAACCAAAGCTTTATTGACATTAATTACGTTCATCGTAAAAGTCTAGGCACCTATGTGATTCAAGATCAAAACCAGACAATAGGTAATCTATGGTGCAGAGCATTTGCATTAGTCAATCTTTCTATCGCGTTATTTCTCAATTGATTTAAAGAATTGATCCAGTAATTTTTGAAACAGTTGTTTGGGCTTTCCTGAAAATATCCTGATATCAATGCTACAGAAATAACACTAAGGAATCGGTCCTCCAAAGAATTTTGAATTTGCGCAAAGTCAAACGGTCTGCTCAACCCAAACTCTTTTAGCGATTAATATCCGTATCTTAAACATACCAACTTTTGACCCTTGTGTGACAGATTATGTGAACTTGATTAAGTGGGAGAATGTGACAGAATGATTTAGTGATGACATGATTTCAGGAGCAATAGTAAACCCAGCAATCATTTCTACGGCAATACTACAGTATTACCTACTATCAAGGGGTATCCCTGTCGTACTCAAGCTATAGAACGAATAGTCACAGACGCAGACTGCTGTAAACGGATCATACAGAAGAGATGGGTTAAAAAGAAATAGCCTGGAATCACGAAACCTCAAGCCAGTTTACAACACCAAACGGATTACCGTTCACTGTAATTCCGAAGATTTTTTTATTTTTCTTGATTTAATTCTTAAGAAGCTGTAATATGTTCCTAAAGCTTTTTTTTTTTTTTTTTTCAGTAACCATTTAGTATATGTCCTCTTATTCCAATAAACATTTAAAAGTACTAAAGGCTTGTTTCACTTAAACAAAAATCACTTTGACATTTTACCATTAAAAAGCTTAAATACCAAAACTTCATCCCTCTTGCAAAGAGCTTAACATAAAATTTACTATTTTTATTTTATTTTTCCTTTAATTAATGTACCTCAGAACATCTTTTCCGTACAGGTAGGTTTTGAAATTCTTCAGAAAAAAAAATTAATTGACTTCGACTTTTTGTTATAAAAAAGCTCAAATACCTAAAATTCATCCTCCTTGTGGCAGTATTGAACTTAAAATTTAATTTTTTTAATTATTTTTCTATGTATCTATATACCATAGAACATCTTTTCCCCATAGGTCGGATTTGAAATTCTGAAATTTTTTTTCGATCCACCCTAACGTACACACACTAGGCAGTGTGAAAATACTGCGGTCTTCAAATTGATACCAACGTGATCAAATGACTGGCCTTGAGCCTGGTTTATTGTAATACGTACGCATGAAATTAGCAGCGTTTTAATATGAAAGGTAATGTTATATCTGTTGGAGCGATATCAATCCTGGAAATTAGAACATACACCATCCGTGTCGCTAAAGACTGTGACTAGCGACAAGTTTGCTGTGCATGGGAAATTAAAAGTTAACATCTCCTTAAGATTTAACACCTATACGCACACCGTTTACGTAGCTGAAATTGTGAATCCATGCATACTCGGCCTGGATTTTTAAAGAAAAATGGAATTACTTTGAATGTCGAGAAAGGCAAGCTTCAAACAGAGATCGAAGAAGTTCCATTATTCGGTTTAGAAGCAAAAGATCTGTGTGCATATCGGATAGAAGCTCTTGAAGATGTAACCATGACTGATTTGGTAGTGAAAGGTTCAACAAATGTTTCGAAGAGCTTCTGGTTTGGGGTCACGGATTTTTCATCTTCGAGTGGTGTTCCAAAAGGAGTGTTGATGGGAGCAACGCTGGTGGACCTCTTCCGGGAAGTAGTACATGGGAGAATGGCCAACGTCTGTGATACTACTCGAATAATTAAGAAAGGAGAAGAAATTGCACTTGTACACCTGTTATCAGCATCGAGCTAAGATCTAAGGAACTTTCGGCTACACCCGCCTAGGACTGAGTGGAACAGCTTCTCGGGGATGCTCGGTTGGAAGGGAGTCAAGAGAGAATTGTCGGAAACCTTATAAGAGAATTTCAAGATGTTTTCTCCGTGTCGTCGAAAGATATCGGAAGAACGAAGCTCACACAATATCGAATTGATACTACAACATCCTCGAAGACTTCCATTTGCGAAACAGGAGGAGGTAAGAAAATTGTTACAAGAGATGGAAAACAATGGAGTCATCGAACCATCCTCAAGTCCATGGGCTTCTCCAATCGTACTCGTAAGAAAGAAGGATGGTTCCACAAGACTTTGTGTAGATTACAGAAAACTGAAAGATATTACGAAAAAGGATAGCTTCGGCCTACCAAGAATTGATGACACACTGGACACGCTATCGGAGAACAACTTTGGACCTAAAGAGTGGTACTGGCAAGTGGAGATACCTCCCAACGACCGTAAAAAGACTGCTTTCACTACCGGATAAGGATAATGGCAATTTCAAGTGATGCCGTTTGGATTGTCTAATGCGCTGGCTACATTTTAACGACTAATGGAAACTGTGCTTAGAGACACCTCTGCGAAGCCTGTCTGGTGTAAATGGACGATGTAATTATCACCGGGAATAATTTCGATTAGCATTTGAAGAACGTAAAGAAGGTATTTCTGAAACTTATAAATCCACTTGAAGTTTAGTCCATCAAAATGCAAGCTCTTTAGGCGGAAAGTCAGCTATCTCGGACACATCATCTCGGCCGATGGAGTGAGCACAAATCCAGCCAAGATCCATGCTCTACAAAATTGGTCTCAGCCCCAAGATCAATTGCGAAGCTTTCTAGAACTGTGTAAGTATTACCGCAGGTTTGTGAAGGGCTTCTCCGAGATTGCCAGACCCCTGTATCGACTAACAGAGAGCAAAAAGAAGTTCCTGTGGACTGCCGACTGCGACGATTCTTTCAATCAACTGAAGACAGCTTTAACATCCGCGCCTGTTTTGGCTTTTCCAGATGTTAATAAGGACTTCATTATGGACACGGAGGCCAGCAATGAAGGGATGGGCGCCGTTCTTTCCCAGGAAATTGAAGGAGAAGAAAAAGTCATCGTTTATTTTTGTGAGAGCCTGTCCAGATCCGAACGGAACTACAGCGTCACGAGAAAGGAGTTCTTGGCAATAATAAAGGCCATTGAGCACTTTCATCATTACTTGTACGGCGAAAATTTCTTGTAAGAACTGATCATGAGTTTCTGACTTGGTTGCTGAATTTCAAGAATACAGAGGGACAAATAGTTAGGTGGATCCAGCACCTACAGGAATACGACATGGATATTCCTCACAGAAAATGAACGTCATATGAGAATGCAGATGCTCTTTCCAGAAGATCATGCCCGTAGAACTGTTGATTTTGTTTCATTAAAGAGTCTGTTTGGGACAACCGCATCTGCCGTTCGAAAAATATCTTCCAAGTCAACTACTTCAGACTTGGACAATTGGAGTGATCAGACTGTCCGAAAGAGTCAGGTTGAAGATCAGGACTTGAAATCTCTAATTGAATTTATGAAAGCAGCTAACTGAAAACCCATTTGGCAGGAGTTGCAAGCTACAACCCAACAATGAAGAGGTATTGGTCTATGTGGGACTCTTTGTACTTGAAAAATGAAGTGCTCTATCGTCGATCGATGATCGCAGGAGCTTCCGGTGGAAATTAATCCTACCAAGTTCTAGAGTTACCAACGTTCTAAAAGAACTTCACAGCAGTCCTATTGAAGGACATTTTGGTATCATGAAAACTCTTCAGAAAGTCAGGGAAAGATTCTTCTGGGACAAAGCAAAGTCCGACGTGGAGAAGTGCTGCAAGTCCTGTGATGCATGCAATTCGCGAAAGGGACCGAAGACCCGAACTCGTGGAAAGTTGCAACCTTACAACGTGGGAGCACCATTCGAAAGAATTGCTTTGGAAGTTTTAGATCCCCTACCTCACACAATCAATGGCAACAAATACATCCTAGATGTGATGGACTTCTTTAGCAAGTGGCGAGATGCATACGCGATTCCGGACCAGGAAGCTACAACTGTAGCGGAAGTTCTTGTAGAAAATTGGATTTCCAAATTTGGCGTGCCTCTGCTGATACATTCCGACCAGGGAACAAACTTCAACTCTGCTGTTTTCATTGGACTGTGTGACTTGCTCGACATGGAAAAGACTCGTGCAACTCCTTTGCACCCACAATTAAATGGAATGGTCGAGAGGTTTAATAGAACGATTTTCAATCACTTCTCTTTGTCGTTTCGAAGAATCAGCGAAGACCTTAGGCTACCGTACAAGCTCTTCTTTGAACGACCAATGGATACTCCTTCCTCGCCTGTACAGTATCTAGATGATCTCCAGGTGGGTTTGGAAGACGTACGTCGGTTCGCCTGGGAGATAATCAACATCATGACGAAGTGCATGAAGGTCCGATACGATACCAAGGCCACGAAACGACCATTCCTGGAAGGCAAAAAGGTGTGGTTATAGAACTCTAAACGTCGGAAAAATCTCCCCCAAGCTCTAGACGAACTGGGAAGGGCCGTATGTGGTCTTTAAGAAGATCAACGATGTCATGGTAAGGATCCAACGAACACCTTCCTGCAAACCTGAAGTTATATACATTACAATAGGTTAGTCCCGTATTATCGTAATAATGATTAGATGACTTTTCTTCTTAAGGACTTCACTGCCCGAGACGTGCAGTAATTAAGAAGGGGGAAATGTTATAAAAAATTTCTGTATAAAATTGTAAATAGTGACGTTTTTATTTTAAAGTTATGTTTTATTTTGTTTTATTGGTTAACAATGCTAATACAAGTTAGAAAAAAGGTGGCATCATCTAAAGCAATTGGGAAATTTCGAGATGTTTCTATCAATTGACCAATCGACTGGATATTTCTAGAAAGTTCCCAGATCGGGAGAAATCAGTTAAACTTCGGATGTCGATTTGATAGAAGCTGAGCGCTTTGTTTACCTGAATTATCGCTGTATTCGGAATAGTACGCATCGAAGTTTCTGTTGAAGCAGATAGTGATTTTATTGTTGTTTGAAGATATTTTGTGAGCTTCTAAAGGAAGAATAAATTATAGTTTTTATCTAATAAATGCTACATTATCATTGCCTCTGAGAAAAATTCTGAGACAAACCTGAATCATAAATATATTTTATTTTCTAGTTTCAATTACCCATATGTATACATAGGGTATTGAAAATATAGCATTCGATTAAAAAAAATTGATTTATTTTTGCATTCCTCCATGTTTTGGAACACACTGATTTCAGAAAAATGGTCTAGAAAAAAATTTATGTCTGTGTGTACGTTAGCTAGCGTAACTCCAGAACAAATTGACCTACGATGTTAAAATTTGGCGTGCGAGTTAGTAGTGACCATGAGACTTACCTTTAAGGTTTTCATCAAAATCACGCAAGTGCATAAGGTTGAACTTTAAAAAATCATGTTTTTCAGCAATTGCTAAGAAACGGCTCGAACGATTTTGATTAAATCCTCTGTGCTAATGCCTCTTAAAGTGTTCTAATAGTTTCCACCTTCCGTAGAAATGCTATAAAAGAGTAAAAAGTTGAAAAGCGAGTGCCTTGAACCCAAAGCTCTCTGCCCTTGAGCATTGCCCATCAACGATTTTTTGTCTGTTTCACGTACAAGAAAGGATAATGTAATATCTATCGAATAACATAACCAATTTTGCCATTTTGCGGTTTCTTTTGTTTTACCCATGTAAAAATGATTGCCAAAAATTTCGCGAAAATGGCCATTTCTATTTAAATAATCAGGTAAATAACACCCTATATCAAATTATAATGCAGTGACCAATATTATAGCGTAATTGAAAGTTGTGCGATGTTCCTCACCCCTAGTTTAAACTTGCTCACAGCTTGGTAGTTGACGCGCCATCTACCTTCCTCACGTTTAATATATTGAATTAGAATTTTGAAAGTTTTGCCAAGTATCAATGGTAAATTTACGTATAAAATATTTTTACAATCGTAATGAAATGTATTTTAACTGCCACTCAATGAGCATCAGCCACAAAAACAAACAAAAAATAAGTTTATTATTATTATTATTTTGTTCAGCCACTTCCTTAACTCGAGATACAAAAACTAATGTGGTTTTGATACTTAACTTTGGCATCACTCTCAGAAGTCTCAATGTTGTAAGGTGTTGGTAAAATCTGTAAAAAAGATAAGATATGTAATAATAATAGGAAATAGACTTTGTCTTCAAGTTGTGGAAATATTTTTAATTAATATTTCATCTTAAGTTCAACTATAAATAATTATAAAAAACAACTTGTGTTCCTGTTATGTCATTTGACACTCAAGTTTACGCAGGAGTGTCACCAAACTTTCCGATGAAAAAAAAATTGGCTACGAAGTAGGAAAAACCTTTTCTAAACATGGGTTCCTTTCATGTTGAGTTCATAGGTAAATACTGATATTTTGAACTCTCTTAATTTTTGTAGCTGGTGAACTGATCAAATGTAACAAAGTAATTCAGTTCTTTGGAGCAACTCTGATGGACTGTTTTGAAGATGTTGGCCTCTTTTAATTTAATTTACTTTTTAAACTTTTAATTTTGTGGTGTTATTTTTTTTTTTTTTCGATCGATTTTCAAATAGATTAAGAATATGAAACGCACAGTTCATTTAAAATATTTCTATTTTAATCATATTAACTGTTTCACTTTATGAACAAATTTTCTTCCAGCTTTTTTTCTTTTAATTTCCTATGCACTTTTACGTCTTTGCTTGTTTATGAATTGGCCATGACAGTTTGTATACTATTGAATAATGTTTGTTTACTATTGCTAGTGTTTATTTCATGATAGATTATTTTGAAATACTGTAGGTACTTGTATTGAAAAAGAAAATATACCAAATGCACTTACTTTCTTAAATGAATTAAAAGTTTCGTCTTGCCTATTAAATATTTGCACATAAATGTACTATTAGGATCCGCCAGTTTTCGGTAACTTTTTTTGGGGCTAAAGCAAAACTACTGAACACTAATAGTTGACTTGCAAGTATTTGAATAAGCTTAAAAAGCATTACATTTCAAAGATATTTAGCATTTAAATAAAACCAATGAAAGTTACGAAAAATTACCAGAATCCCTATAATCATTGAGGGGTCGTTAACTTTTGTATGTAATAACTATCAGTTTCAAAATTAGTAAGCAAGCAATTCTATTGTTTATGCTTTACATCGAGCGATGTCCATTTTCGGTACTCTTCTGACCAAACCTAAATGTTTACGGCTTTTAAAAAGTTTGCTATAGCAACCCTGTAACGGTTTGCTATAGAAAATATAAATATTTTAAAGATTGTTGATTTGGTTGAGTTGTTGCTGCAATCTGGCAGTTTTTATGTGGTATCCGTCTTCCAGAAGAGTACCTTTATTTCCCTCTAGATTATTTTGTAATATCAGGGATGAGAGTAATCGGAGAGCAAAAAGGAGGAAATCCAAAAGTTTTGTCAAAAAAGCTTGTGGAAGGAATACACAAAAATTCAACCAAAAAGTATGCAGGAAGGATGATTCAATAATTTTAAAGATATAATGAAATTTCTCATACTGTATAATAATTACATTTCAAATATTAGGAGCTTGTGAAGTAATCTGTGAGGAAAGGGGAGCTAAGAGGGAAAATCCTTTGTTTAAGGCTTGAGGAAAAGTATACTTTTTGCAGGAAAAACTGGTTCAGATCAGAAAAATGCGGATCCTCCGAACAGGGACAAAGAGAAGGAAAATGTTGCATAAAAAACAAAAAAAAAGGAGGAAAACTCTCATCCCTGTATTATATACTAAACACGCCCCGAACGCCTCGCCCTCACCAAAATTTAAGTCACAATTACTTTCACAATACATCTATGCTATGGACACCTGGCAATTTTTAGTAACTTTGCCTCAAGCTTAGATCTGATTTGATATTGATCTTAACGTTTACAGAACTGGTTTCTACATCAATTAAAGATTGCTGAGTGGCACTTTTACCTTTAACAATGAATAAATTTTGTGCTATATCCTATGGAAACCTGCCGGTTAATATTGTCTAAGATACTATATATGTGTGGAAGTGTTAGCGCCAGCCTCCAGCATTTACATAATAACTATTTCACTGAAGAACTCCCCGAATCCAGATTATAGTTCATAATGTGACTTGCACCCTAACTAACTCTTTAATGAAATAAATCAGAGAGAGCTTGGTTTAAATATAACAACTTTTAATTAATACGAACTCGTAATAACTGTTACAGCAAGCGACGCTTAAGGCGTCGAACTGGAAATCAAAACTCATGCAACACTTAAGGTGTTGAATTAGACACAAGGCTGCTGGTTTCATCTCTGGTTCTGCTTATATAGTGCAAGTAATTTGCATTACATCAAAAGTTCTTGTCTGCTTGCAGCTTCTTCCAAAACTAACTACATTGGGCAAGCTTCCAGAAATCACCAGAATCAATCCAGAAATCAACTTTGGGCTAGGTTAAACGCCGCAGATATATTAAACTTTATATTTTTGGGGGTTTTCTTAGCCAATCCTATGACTGATCTTTATTACTGTTAATGTAACTTTCAAGTTTTTGTATGTCAACATATTTTTTAATTAAGTGTTATTTATCGATGACCTATAATGAAAATTTTCTCTGAAAATATAATATGGTAAGAGAATCCTCAAATCCCATCTTGTTAACGATCCACCTCATGGCGCTGCATGGTTAGCACTCTGGCCTCGCATGCCAAAGGAGCCATGTTCGAATCCCGGGTTAAGCATTTATGTTTGTCAGGGATTCAAAATCCATGTTAAACTGTAGTCCCATACTGATTAGCCGATATTGTGCATAAAAATAGATTGTTAAACGTACAAACCAACCAACCCTTCTTGTTAACGAAGCGAATCTACATGAATCTAAATATTATAATACTCTTTTGAAGGATTATCGAGTACACAGCCATTGAAGTTTTCGTCTCTCCTAAACAATTGTACAAAACTGACTTACAAGGCATTTATACAAGTGCTCGATATGTACATCTGAAATTCAAGATATAATTTGTTACTGTAGTTTTTTCGATTTCAATTAATGGTTTCTTTAAATTATCTGGTGCTGAATCACTTTGAATTTCTGTGTGAATTTTGTCTTTGTCTTACTTATTTGACATTGGACCTAGTTAGCCTTGGTATTTAAATTTAAGGTTAGGTATGTGAATGACAACAATATACATTTTCTATTAGTTTCAGGCTACAAAGAATAATCGGGCGCTATGCCGCCTCCCCCACCACCCCCTGCTCCTCCCCCTCCTCCAAAGCTGCCAGTCAGTGGGACTTCTGGAAAAGCTAACCATTGCGAACCACCAGCCGACAGAAATGCTCTCTTGTCACAAATCAGGAAAGGGACACGCCTAAAAAAAGCAGAGACCAATGACAAGAGTGCTCCGCTTATTGATGGTTAGTAATTTGGATTATTAAGTATATTTATAATAATTCTATATTCCATTTAAAGATATCTATACTAAACTTCAACTTAACTAGACATCACTTAGACGATAGATCGTCGCAGTGCTCATAAGTATTTAATCCATTTTGGCAGCGTGAAAGCATAATGTTCGCCAAACCACAACCCTGTAGAGAACAAAAAACTATAAGGTTTGGCGAGAATTATGTCTTCACTCCGCCAAAATGGATTAAATACCTATGAGCACTGTGACGATCTACCGTCTAAGTGATGTCTAGTTAAGTTGAAGTCTAGTATAAACGTAATTCACTATAATTCTACTTGAATAAGCTTGGTTAAAATATACGAACTGGAACCAGAATCTCTCGGCGGCTACTTGTACCAAACTGGTAGAGCCACACGTTGTTTACAAACATTGCACTTGTTTCTTGTATTCTTTTGCAAAAAGTTTTTTTTTTTGCTCTGAAAATAATCTAAAAAATAAATAATATTTTCAAATTTGTTATTTAATAACAGACATACTGCTTTTAGGTGTGCAGGTATGTGGATTTTTGCTTTTTTTTTTTGCCATGTATTTCTATCATTCCTAAAATCTTAGCCACACCCCTCAGTAACTAGATTTTTATTGTTAGAAAACAAAGTTGGGCACACATGTTGGTATTTTTGTCTTGTTCTTTTATGAAAGCTATTTAAGAACGAGAAATGAACTAATATAAATTAAGAAATAAGTTTTTGGGATTTTTCAATTTGGTAAGTGTACCAAAAAATTGTATTCCTTTAAGTGTAAACTGAAAATGTTCATTTAATTTTCCAGCGGGGAAAAGATCCACTCCAATTGATGCAGGCAGGAGACCGTCAGATACCAAATCCAACGGCCCATTTCCAATTATTCCACCAGGAGGTTTATTTGCCCAAGGCATTCCAAAACTGAGGCCAACAACACCAAGAACTGGTGAGTTTAAAAAAGCATACTTATGCATTGCTTTGCTGAGGTAAGAATTCTAACGGACTTCTAGCGTGTGAAAATTTGTATGGCCATTTACTTGTTACTTTTTAGTACTGAATGAACTTTTTTTACCACGTTTTGACATTTCTTTAAAAAAAAAAGTATGCTAAAGTGCTTGAATAACTGACACAGTAGACTAATACAGGGTTCCCACAGTCATTAAAAGTGCTTAATATTTTTTAACTGGATTTCCAGGCCTTAAAAGTACTTGAAAATGCTTAGAAGTCCTTAAAAGTTCTTAATTTGTTTCACTTATTTGCACAGCACCAAATTTGTTCAGTAATATTTGTTTTAAGCATGTACATCATTTAATTCATATTTGCTGATTGGTGGAGCAGAAATCGAATGGTTTTAGTTACACACTGTGCTCTGTGATACGAACATGCGAGATTCGTGTTTACGTTGTGCGAGCCAAAAAATCAAAGACCATCATATAAGTCTATTTATAAGGCAAAATACAAACAGTGCATGAAAGATTTTGATATTAATGTTCTGGCCAAAGCAGCTTTTAAGTAAGTTACGCATTAAAGACCTAATGCATGAAAACAAATTTTTGAAGGTCCTTAAAAAATATTATTTAGATCCTTAAAAGTCCTTGATTTTCAATCTATGATTTCATTAGGAACCCTATAATACTTTTTTAGGTATACTTGATGAAACCCATACTGTTATAGATTGCCACTTTTTAATTGCAGTGTTTCATACAAATGATGTTATGTGCTAGGGTATGTTTACATACGTAAACTCATCGGCACTAGTTGTTCTGGCATTTCAGTGTACTTGTGATAGAATACTTTGTATGTAGTTATTTGTATAAATGTGTTAAATTACTTAATCCATAATTTTCAGTTTTAATCAGTATTTTTCCTGGTGATTGGTTTATCATTACTCGAAAGATGACTACTACCTGCAGTATTCCTTTGCAGATTATAATATAACAGAGTGGGTGCAGAACGTGGAAATCAGGGAAATGTCAGGAAGCTTTATGGCTCTGGAAAAAAATCGGGGAACTTTTTTAAATTTCACGAAGATGAAGGAAAGTTGCCCTGTTCAGTTGTATTTTTGCTCTATTTACCTCCGAAGAATTGTGGCAGTAATCATTAGAAATTTCATGTTGCGGAATGCTTTAAACTTTTCATTACCTCTAAAACTATTTTTAAAAATTGTCATATCTCTTTGGCTTACATATTCTATTTGCAGGGTATCTACATACCTGCTAAAGTTGGGGACATTTGAAAAAAGTTTACCGTAAAATTGGGGAGTTTTTAAGAAATCTGTCGGGGAACTTTTTTCCTGAATTTTGTGCCCATCCTGTATAATATTAATTATAATCTGCAGAGAGATTAGATGATATGGATCAGATTTACTATATGACCCCCCTTGAAAAAATTTTGAAAGTTGGCACCAAATGTGGCAACATAGCGAGTTTTGACGCCATTTTGAATTTGGCGACATAGCCTTTAGACATCATTTTCAATTTAGCGATTTTTTTTTTTAAAGCTGTACAATAAATCTTAACCGATAATGTTAATCTGCAGTTACTTTAGTTGCCGATTGCGCACAATGCTTTCAAATCCTAAAGAAGAGATGAATAATTCTCATTTTTAAATTAACTGGCAGGCAGAAGATTAATTGAACCGACTCCAACATCTAGTCACTCAAATATAGCTAGGGAACTTTTTGATATTATTAAAATATAAATACTTAATGAGTCTTTTATCTGTACTAGGATTCACTACATTATTAATTTGTTTATGGGAACAAGCATATTTCTGAATTAATAGTTGTAAAAATCGGGGAATTTTTTTAAATTTCACCAAAATCAGGGAAATTTTCTATGGTTTTGAAGATACCTTTCCCTGCTCATCCGTATTTTGAAGCTATTCACCTGAAGAATTATGGTGGTAATCATTTGAAGTTTAATGTTACAAAATAATTTTAACTTTTCATTACCGCCAAAACTGTTTTAAACAAATTGGCATATTATCTCTTTATTGTACATTTTCTATTTGATCAGGGTGTCTACACATCTGGAAAAGTTGGAAAATTTGAAAAAAATTGGTGTAAAATCAGAAAAAAAAAAAATTTAAATCTACCTGGAAACTTTTTTCCTGAATTTTTTGGCCACCTTGAATTAGAAACTCTATTTCTTTGCATTTTTCAGCGTTTACCCTTTTATTGCATTAATATTACCTTTTTATTGTAATGCTATTTATGCAATCAATAAACAAACATGCTGCAGTTCACTGAAAACACTGATTTTGGCTTCTTTTTACCAAAATTTCAGTACTTTGAATCAGGGTTGGCATGGTTTAAACCAAATGGGGTTTTCTAAAAAAAAAAATTTTTTTTTTTTAAAGAATTTAAAATTGTATTTTTATTTGTTTATTTATAATTAGATTTTTTTTAATTATTTGTTGTTGTAAATAACTTTTTTTAAATAAATCTTATAATGAAAGACTATTAAAGTTTTTATAAGTATCAAAAATAACGTTTTATATTAATCTAATGGATTTATTAATGTTTTATAATTATTCATATTTAAAATTAAATTATAAGCTGCATTTTGAATTTGTTTCAAAAGTAGAGGTTTTGTGCTCAAATAGCTTATTTCTAAACATTAAAAAATATCATTTTATACAACTTATCAGCATTACTGATGAATCTAAGAAAAATATTCCATGTAGATGCAGTAAACAATTACTATTGTATTATATTGTACGAATTGAATTTAAAAAAACATATCTCTAAATATAATGTTAAAATTTAATATGATTTGATTGTCCACATTAGTAGCAATTGTTTATTTGCTTAGTTTAAATTATTTTCAGAAGGAATGTTATTTGAACATTAATTATTCTAGTTAATGTCAAATTTTATTTATAAATATGTATAGATGTAATTAGAAAAGGATTTTTAAAAGAACTTGGTTTAAACAAAAAAAAACCTGGTTTAAACCAGGTTTTTACAAAAAAAAAACCATGTTTTTTTTCCAACACTGCTTTGAATGTAGCTTAAAAATTAGAAGACTGGGTTTGATTAGGTTAACTTGTTTGTTAATATTGTAGTATTGAGGTTTTGTTGATACCATGGGTGAAATCAACAAAAGATGGCTGTTAGGAAAACAAGTTTGAAAAGTTTTCCATGTATTGATTCTTCCATGCTTGGTATCTTCTCCGAGTATTTTGAAGCGTAATATTGAAGTAAAGGTATAAGTATTGAAAAGGAGAGAAGTATGAACTCGGTCTGGAAAATATACTTGTAGAATCGGTGAAGGGTCTAGAATTAAAAGGCAAAAAAAAAAAAATTGACATGGTGTTGAATTCGCCCTTCGTATCCGCAAAGCCTCGATTGTTTTAAGTTGATCGACTTTTAAAATTATTTATTAATGGGATTACTTTGCTGCTTTTCATCACTTTTGTGTGAAGCGAAGTTTGTTTGTTTTATTTGGGAGCCATACCATGTCTGATAAAAGTGCTGTAGGGTTAGCAGCAGACTTTACGGTAAAAAAAATATAATCTTCAGTCCTTGCTTTATTGAAATTCGTTGTGGACGAATTAAATCTATGTGCTGTACTAAGAAACAATCCAGATATTTATTTTTTTTACTTCTTTGCATTGTAACTTTTGTAACTTATCTTACTGGTCATACCAATTTCTAGGAGACAATTCAGGTCCCTCTTCGCTGACGATACAAAGCATCAAGAGTGGCCACAGCACCTCTTCTCTCGACCACCTTCGCATTGGCCAGCTCAGTCGCTCTCAGCCCCCTAGTCCTGTCTCCAAGCCCCGCATGTCTCCTACATCCCACCACCGGACAACCAACCAAGAAGCAACAAACCAGAGTCTGCCCAGTGGTAACCCAAACTTCCCGGATGACATCAACATAAAAGGGCCTGCACCGGCCCCTCCCCCCGCAAGCCAGAAACCAGTCTTCAACAAGCCCGGCGACCGACCAGCGGCAACCGTCAAGCGATCCGCATCCCAGACCAACCTCGGCCAGAGGCCCCGAATCAATAGGCCACCCCCTAACGTCAAGCCCCCGCCCCCTCCGAAAAGTAACCCTACTCCTCCACAGTCAGCGCCTCCCCCTCCTCCATCCAAGCCACCCAACATCCTCCGAAGGCAGAGCTTTGGGGTTGGCGAGAACCGATTCGCCGCCAATAAACTGTCAGTTGCCACCAACGACACCAATAAGTTGCCTGCCGGTGGAAAAGGGGCGGGGCCTCCACCTCCTCCGCCGCCCCCGAGGAACAACAGCGTTCCAAACGAACTCAATCAAATTGTGGGGTCGCCCAATCAGTGGAGCAAGATGAACATAGCTCCTCCTCCGCCGCCTCCTAATAGGACTACAGTTGGAAGGGTGGCTCCCCTCAGACCTCCTCCCCCAAGGGCCCCTGCACCCCCACCTCCGCCCCCTCAGCACCATTTTGGCTCTCATCCCGCTCCCCCTTCCCAACTGAAGGCAGCGCTGTCCGCGCCACCTCCACCTGCCAGAGTGTCTTCTATGAAACAGACTTCAGGTTGGTTTCATGTTTCGCTTGGTACAAAATGCATAGTTGCCAAATATCCATTTTGAATATCCATATTGTTCCGGAGAAAATTGTGCAAGATGTGAGCAATAAAAGTGTAAAGGCAAATTAAAATGCAGCAATAAATATAAACATATCTTGATGGCTAAGCTACTTCAATGCTTGTTAAGATCAAATTTAAAAATTGACATTATATACACTATTTACCAAAGGAGCACCTACAAAGCTGGTTCCTTTTAGTGCAGCTTTCATTGCAGAAGTTCAGTTAGATCTGACGAAGCATTAAGATGGGGTCATCTACAAAACATCATTTTCAATATTCACGTAATTGCAGAAGCTTCAGTTCATATGCGATTTGGTTACATTTCTAGCTCTAGATTCAACATCATTTTTACATTTCTCGTTACCGAAATTCAACAGCTAGTTTGAAGTATTTCACTGCAGTTCTAGTAATGTTAACTTAATGATACTATTTTAATCATCTCATTTTATGAAGCATTTTTAAACGTGATCTGTACAAAAAGCGTTTTGAATCAAACTACTACTTCAGTTGTAATCGAGCTTACATCTAAACATTTATCCTAGCTGATTTAACATTACCATCAACTTCACTGTAAGGTATAATTGTTTATAATGCACATGAAGAGCCGTAGTCATAGCATTCAAGCCACTTTATATGGTTCAAGAACAAAGTCAATCTCTATATTGTAGTTGCTATGGTAACCCTATGCCATTTGCACATCTAATAAAGATTCCATTGTTTAGGGCTGGTAGGATTAGTTCAGATTGCCTATTGCCAGCGGTGATTTACTTTCAATTACCCTTATGTTACATAGAATAATAAAAGTATAGATTTCGGTATACAAAAAAAACATTTTTTTTTTTTTCTGCTCTTCTCTAGGTTTAGGAACATTTTGTCATTTTTTGCCCATGTAGAAATTATTGCCAAAAAATATTCCCAAACTGGCCATATTTATTTGAGTGAAGATATGGAAACAGTAAATAACATCGTAAATTTTAATGCAATGACCAATATTTTAGTGTAATTGAAAGATGTTCCTAGTTGAGGTTTATTGGATCATAAATCGTAAAATTTTACTTCTCCTACATTTACCTGATAGTTTTTGTGGGACACCAATTAGTTGTCACCAGACGGCATAATGTTAAGACTTAAAATTGCTACCTTTTTATATTTCAGCTGTTTAATGCTATATTCCCTGAAATAAAAATTTCTTTTTGTATTGTTGTATAACTTTTCCTATTTCTTGGATTGTGATGTCTGAATATGTATCGAAATCGTTTACCTATTTTTTTTTAAATATTTTTTACTAACAACTTCCTACCTTTTAATTTTAAATTAAAATAATATGAACTTCCCATAATATATTTATGGCAACTGCTTTTTCGTAGGTTTTCTGTTTTAGTATTTTTTTTTTAAATAGGAATCGCAGTATTTTTTAATCAAATAATAGACAGACTTTTATTTTAAATTTTAGTTTGTTGTTGAATCTTGTGATTGTATGTTCCCTTATCTTGGATCACTATTGTAATCCTTATGAAAGCAAGTTAAGGAGTCTCTAGAATTGCCACTCTTTCCGTTTGTTAAGTAATGAAGTAATTTTATGATGTGTCTGTTGTGAGTTGCATATTACTTGTTCTCGGGTAATTATAAAAGAATTAATAAGTAATGTTTTAATGTAAAAATGAAGCTAATTTATTACCGCTTAAAGTGCGATAAATTTCTTCATTTTATAATTTTAACTTCTTTAAAATCACAAAATTGCTTCCAAATAAATAACATTTTGAGGTATTAATCAGGAAAACCCGTATTAGATTTTTAATTCATGTCTGATTGCTTTTTCTTTTGATTTTGCACCTTTTAACTAAAATATGTTTGTTTTTTCATTGCAGCCTCTGCTTTTAGATAAAATGTCGGATATTTCCAAATTTCCAAAACATTCATATTATAATTACAATTAAAATATCTTTAAAAAATTTTAATTTTATTCTTTAGGTCTTTGGAACTTTGTTCTCTATTAACCCCTTATGTAAAGCTTATACGATGTCAGAAAGAACCCCTAATTGTTATGCGATGATTAGCTATACGTGTGTACATAGGCGTAAAGTACGGGGGGGCTGGCCTCCCCACTTTTAAATTCTGAGGGGCTGCCTACCCTGATTTTTGTAACACTATCTCCTTTTTTCCCTCCATTCTCCAAATAATTTATTATAACTGTTTATTGTTGGTATTATATGAGAAGTTGTGTCATACCTAGATTTTTGAAAATTTAATAGATTTCGATAATTTTTCGAAAAATTTCATCTTCCGTCAAAACTCGCCCCCCCATGTTTTTTGAAAAGTTGACACCTATGTGTGTGTATGATGTATATAGTACAAATTTTACTTTTTTTTTTGTCTCTCTCTTAAATACAAAAGTAGTTTAAAAAGAAGTCCTAGTAAAGATCATTCCTTTTACTCGATATGTTACAATCTTCTAGCCCAGTGCATTTAGAAACTACTTTTTATAAAACCTTGACATTTGGTGAGTAAGTACAAAAATGATAACTTAATGAAAAGACATATATAAAAAAAAATCGAAAATAGCGCCTTATATATTTTATTTTGTATTCGAAATCCTTTCCTTACGTCAATGCATATGCAGCGACTCCACCTGGTTTTCTCTCTTGCTATTTTAATTTCCATTTATAATAGATAGACATTAAATGCAAATAATTTGTCATTCATTAAGTGATCTTTTTTGTACCAGGGTTCCCACGGTCATTGAAAGTCATTAAAAGTGATTAATATTTCTGAACTTGTTTTCAAGGCCTTGAAAATGCTTAGAGGTGCTTGAAAATGCCTAGAGGTCCTTAAAAGTCCTTAATTTTTGTGGTTGTTGTGCCAACTGCAAATTTTATAAAAATACCACTCGGACTTGCTATCCCCACGTGACCACCACTTATGCGCACTGTATCAGAATTCTGTGACTTATTTTATCATGCATGCGCCAACTTGTAAATTTTCTGGTAAAATATATTTTATTGAAAAATTATATATAGACATGATGCCTAAAAACAAATTTTCAAACGTCCTTAAAGACATTATTTAGGTCCTTAAAAGTCACTGATTTTTATTCTGTGATTTGAGTGGGAACCCTGGATACCTACTCGCCAAATTTCCGAGGTTTTATACAAAGTAGTTTCTAAATGCATTGGGCTAGTATATTGTAACATAGTAGAGGGAATGATCCTTACTAAGACTTCCTCTTAAGAACTAAATTTTATGAACATCAAAATAAGTTTTTAGAAATTTTTACACTTTATGTTATTCCTAATTGGAAAAAAAAAATTAAATGCCAATTCAAACTTCTGCCTGCACACATGTTACCCTATTTAACCCTTCCATCTTAAATGCGTAAAATAGTTTTGGAATAGTTATATTCATGATCTTGGTTACTGTATTTAAGTTAATATTTTCTCTTTCTAGATTTCGAAGAACGATTCAAATTTCACCCAGCACAAACTTTGCCAAAACCGGAGAGGTTTCCTAATACCCAAAAGAATTATCCTAGTAAAGGTAAGACAAGGTTCATTTTAGAAATATGAATACATGTAATACCCAAGTTTAAATATTTTTTTTAACTATTCACTGAACCCAATTTTAATACAGTCCTTAAATGTAGATATTTTATATACCTTTAAAAAGTATATATATTCTACACTTCAACTGTTTATTTCTGCAGTAAAAACTTGTTTTAAATATTCAAAGAATTGAAATCAAATAAAGTTCAATTATACTAGGTAGTTATATTTAATCATATAATTGGGTCATTCTCCCAAAACAGGGAATATACATGTCCCAACATTATACCTCTTTAAAAACAAGTATGAAAATAATTAATACCCTTTTAATAGCTTTTTCATGTTTTCAGATAAATAGCATATTGATATTTTTTTATTTTAATGAATTTTAAAATGTATGAAACGTCTAAAAGTCGTTATCCTGGCTTGTCACTAGAGCTATCTATACTGTTATAAATCTTAAATAAACTAATAATAAAACTAATTTCGTAACAACAATTAATTTAATCCATTTATAATAAAGTGTTTTAAACAACGAAAAATAACTTTAAATTATTTCACTATTTTATCGTAATTAGAAAATTACAAAATGTTTGTCACTGAAGAAAATATTGTCATACCAGATTGCATTATACTTAATATTTTAGCTTCAGAGGGTAGCAATGTTCTATTTCTTGTGCCTATTCCAAGAATTTTTATTTCCTTAGTAAGCTGTATGAATAATTATTCTCAATTTTTTTTTTTTTTTTTTTTTGTTTTGAGGAATTGTGAAGTTCTTTGCCATTAGAGTTATGTTAAATTAGAATAATGTTCCTTGCATCTTCAGAAAATACTTGGGACAGTAGAAAATTGTTTGTTTTACAGTATAGGATACATAATAAAGTTACCCTTTAGAAAATATATACATTTACTTTAAAATTTTTAAACAAAATGAGCCAGCTTCTAATTTCATCATTACCCTGACCATGATTGTCCTGACAAATAAAGAACGAAATGACAGCAAATTAGGATAAGGATGCTTGTTTATTCAAAATATAATTAGAATAGGTATAAGTTTAAAGTACCCTGCTATAATGGTAATTTTTTTTTTTTTTTTAATTAATTTAATTACCATTTCTTAAAGTAAATGAATTTTATTCTCCGAGTAGTTTTCAAAATTCAATTTTATTTCTAATACTATTTTTCAACTTCATTTAGTTACTTTTTCTATTATACAAATCAAGAATAAATACATCTATAAAATGCTTTGCAATTAAATCACCTTGTTTCAAAAATTGTTTTATTATGACCACCATTGTCTTGGAACAGAGACTTTTTTAAATATTTTTTCCTTCTCACAATTAACAGCTTTTTGCACAGTTGGTATTTTTTTCTTGTTGTATAAAGCTTGAATAATAACAAAAAATGTATATCGTACACTTATGATATCCTTTTTTTTTTTCTTCTTTTTTTTTATTATTACTACTATCGAAAAGTTGCCAATTTTGGAAAAATTGCCCTATTACAACCTGTGTTATTGGTAGCTAACAATTTTGACGTTATTTATAAATTGTTATTAATTATGAAAGTACTATTTCTTGTACCTTGCTACCTTTGAAATGGTGTTGAAATTTCTTGTTTGCCTTCCAAACAAGAAAGTTACATCTTTGTAAACAAAATGTATGATCTTACGTTAACTGCAATGTATCTACCTAATATGATTTCAGCTTTAAAGGCAGTAGTATGCGACTCTTATTTTTATTATCAGATATAAACCCAAAAATTTACAAGGACCTTTAAAAGAGCTCTTAACCTTTTGAGGGTCACGGGCGTATATATCCGTCATTTGATCCCCAGTTTTTCCAGCAATACACAACCTTTTTAAATTTATAAATAAAATGTTTTTTTAATCTTTTTATTAGGATGATAGTTTAAAACCTACTTAAAACAAAATAAATAAAAAATTATATATTTGGATCAGAAATAAAATTAAAAAATTATTGCAGGGAAAACAACTATAATTTCGCCCATTCCCTTGACGCTCAGAGGGTTAAAACAGGAATGACAAATTATCAAACATTATTATTTGGAGTTATTTTTATAGGCCAAAAAAAAAAAATGTTTGTTACTGTAACCGGACCTACCTTGAAATTACAATATACAAAATTTCCGACCCTAAAGTTTTTTTAGAATTAAATTGATAGTAATAATTTAATTATTAAAAACAAAAACCTGTTCGTTAAAACAATTTATTGATTACTAAGTTACAACGGCCGCATAACCTATTAATTTATTGCTAAGGTGACGGCACTCTACCTTAAAAATTGCAAAAAATTTCCAATATTTTTTTTTATCTGCTATAATTATAGTTTGGAATCTTCTTAATACCCGTGCAAAATTTTAAAATTATGTCTAGGTTTTTTAATGAGATATGTGACATTTTATGTTGGATGATAGGATGACCTTCTTAAGAAATGAAAACTTTAAAGTCGATTTTTCTTTTTGTTTGTTTTTTTGTTGATATTAGGTTTTTTGAAACGCTAAGGCTTTTTTTCTAATTCATGAAGAAATTTTAAATTTTTAGAGCATGATGTAAACTATATCTATTTTATAAATTGGCACTCTGATTAACAAAATGTGTTGTAGTTTTCATTTTTTTTTTTAACACTAAAGTAAAATGATTGCAGATTTATGGATCTTTTTTTGTTATAAAGAATAAACATTTATATTATAATTAATTAAATAAATACGAGTATTCCATATTTCAATGCCAATTCTTATATAATATAGTTTAAAGAATTTTTTTAGAAAAAAAATTTAAAAAGCTGTAGCATTTTCATAAAATGTAGATTTTTTTTTTTTTTTTTAAATATTGTTCTTTTATATAAATTTAAATAAAGGAAATCTATTTTTTATTTAAAAATAAAGTAATAAAAAATAAGGGGATACTATTTCATTTAAACTTGAAGAGCTTGCTGAACTGGTTTCCTTATAGCCACATATCTCTACTGAAACCTTGCCAATTGAGGAGTAACTAACTGCAAACAGGGTATTTATATACCCAAGTATTTTACATTATTGACTACACCTTTGATCAATTTTAAATCTAACATTAATTCTCGGATAAGTAGTATTTCCTTTTGCTAAAAATATTTAGCAAAAAAAAAAACTTTTTATTATTTTTAAGATTTGTTATATTTTTGGCCTTAGATTGCTCAGTTAAATGTTAAAAAGAGATTGATGTTATAAACCATTATTAAAAAAATTGCTGTTTTCAGTTTCTGAAAATTATCTGAATTATTAGAATTGTGCATTTAAATTGGGCGCTTCTGAATTGCTCTATTTTTATACAACTTTTTTTTTTTCTTTACTGCATCACAAGTTAAAAACTACAAAATGGTTTTTAAGTAGAAATTTTTAGTAGTTTTTGAAGATTTTTGTCTGTTGCCATCAACTTCCGTTACAATGCTTTCCTACTTCTCAATAAACTTTTCAATAGTATTTGACCGTTGCAAATCCAAATCAAAAGACAAATAAAATATTTTATCTGAAAAGTACTTAAGCAACTTTGTGAAGTCTATAGGTGCTCTATATCTATATTCTGCTACAAGAGTCGATGTGAATTGGTAGTTTAACCCCTTACCTTACTTTGACAAGTCTGACTCGGGATAACAATTTTGGTCCAAACATGGATATCACAAGTCAGACTCGTGAAAAGAAATATGCGCCAAACATAAACATCACGAGTCGGAGTCGAGAGGCTGAAGAAGTTGCACCTGAAAGTGCCCAAGAAGATCATAATTTCTATTAAAGCATTGTTCGTGTATAAATTACTTTTTGACACTGTTATTTCTTGTCTATTATGCAGGATTTAATTTTTATATTTTGAAGTATTAACTGGGATATTGTATTAAAACAGGGTTCCCATGGTCATTGAAAGTCATTAAAAGTCTTGATATTTTTTAACTATTTTCAAGGCCTTGAAAATGCTTAGAGGTGCTTAAAAGTCCTTGAAAATGCTTAGAAGTCTTTATAAGTCCTTAATTTTTGCAGATGTGTGCTCAACTGCAAAATTTAAAAAAAAACTGATTTGCTATACCCTAGAGTTTGCCATTTATCCGCACCATATTGGAATTCTCTGACATATTTGTATTACACATGTGCCAACTTGTGACTTTTTTGGTAGAATAAACTTTTTTTAATTTATATATATCCATGATGCCTGAAAACAAATTTTCAAAGGTCCTTAAAAATGTTATTTAGGTGCTTAAAAGTCATTGATTTTCATTCTGTGACTTGAGTGGAAACCCTGTAAAAATATGTATATAAAAAAGGAACAAGGATTAAATTATTGTTGACGTTCACAAGAGCAGTATCGTGTGGAACAAGTAGGTGTATAGCTATATAACGGGTATCCACACGCCGACTTCTATTGTAATTGTCTCACTCATCACTCTGCCCGTTTAGTACGCGTTGTGCTCAACTGCTTGGACACAGATTTCGTTGAGCTAAATTGTATGGCAAGGGGTTAATTACTACAATTCTTTGTTTTAAAGGAACTTTAAATTTATAAAAAACGGTAATTGCACACAAACATTATTTGTGTTTTTGCAATCTTTGCTTTATTGATGTCTAGACAGTTTCAATGTAACTGATTAGCTTTTTATAATTCAAATATCTGCATTGGGAAGGGGAAAAAAATCTGAAAATGCAAGTATAAAAATTTTTGGGCCTTCAATATAAGCTGTCCATATTTAAAACATAGGTAGCATACTCTCATATCAGTTCAACAAGCAATCTTTATGTGTAATTGCTACTTTTTAAGAAGTCCTAGTAAGGATAATTCTCTATACTAGCTATGTTACAATCTTCTTGCACAGTGCATTTAGAAACTACTTTGAACCTTGACATTTAGTGAGTAGATACGAAAATGATCACTTAATGAAGTGGCATAAATTAAAAACTCAAAAATAGTGTAATATATTTTATATTTCAAATCCTTATGTCAATGCATATGCATTGGCTCCACCTGGTTTTGCTATTTTAATTTTGATTTATAATAAACATTAAATGAAAACTATGTCATTTTATTAAGTGATCTTTTTGTACCTACACTCCAAATTTCATAAAAAGTACAGTTAGCGCAAAATCGCTTAACATGAAATCCTGTTTAACGCAAAGTAAATACAGTTCTCTGTACTTAAAACTTAACGTTAATTTATTCGTTTAACATGAAATTCGGTCAGCTCGAACAATTTTGCCAGCCCCTTCGCGTTAACGGGGTTTGACTGTAGTTACTAAATATGCCAGGAGATTGTAACATTGCGAGTATAGGGAATGGTCATTACTAGGACTTACTCCAAAGAAACAAAACAAAAATGCAGTGTAAAAAGCTCTATTTTAGATATATTTTTTAAAGATGATTGTTTGGTTTTTAAAAAGTGTTTTATGTTTGGCTTATAATGAATTAATTCGCAGGAGAATCACAAGTATTGTGTACTTTTTTTTTTATGGTACTCATTATGTAAATTACATACTAACCATATATCTTGTTCACTCTTGTTTCTCATTTAATCCTTATGTTTCAGCCAATCACACGAGGCAAAGGCAGAAGCAAAACACGCGTCGCCTGCCTCCCCCACCCCCTCCCCAAACCGGGAACAGTGGCCAATCAGTTCTCCACATCCAACTCAATTCCGGGATATTCTCTAACAACTTTGCCCATAGTTAACTGGCCTATTTTTACACTCACCGCTGCTACTGAGGGAAGTTTTACTTATGCTTGTACATAAACAAATCAAATGGATTTTATACTGGTGTGTCTCAGACAATGACAAGCGCAGAATCCAAATTACTACGAGTCACTGTTGGTATCGTTCAATTTTGATTATTGTTCTAGAACATAGTATCTGCCAAATTATTGCTGCAATAATTGGAAATCTTTAATCTGCTGCACACAACAATGTGTTTAATGGCGAATTTAATTACAGGAAAAAGTTTTAAATTTGAAAATAGTATATTAATAATAACTCCTTTAGGTCTAATTTTGTTGGCAATGCCAATAAATGAGCGAGAAATTTTAAATTTAAAAAATTGATTTTTAAATTCTAGTTTTAAATAAAACGTACCTTTTCTTTAATTAGCTTTTGTTACTGTTATATTTGGTAACAAAGTAAGTCGCATGTATGTACCACTTATGTATTTAATTTTATAAAAAGAAAAAAACGTTTAATTTGCGTTCAAAGGTAGTGTGAAGACCAGCTCAACTACCAGCCCCCATTAAAACAAATTTCAAATATAAACATTGTTCCTCTTTAGTTTTACTCATTGTTATGTATTGTAAAGTATTTATTTTAAAGCAATATTTTGGCATTTGTATGTTCAAGAAAGTTTAGTGTGTGTACTATAAAAAGAAGCAAATCAACTTTTAAATTAATCATAAATTTAAATGTGTAATTATTTTGAAATGTCAATTTTTTTTTATTGGTCGGATTTTGCGCATGCCATTGCTCGACTCTTCGTGACAGTAACTGTTTTCTCTTGTAGCATATCTTGTTTCGAGGCGGGATTTATTTAACCTGCGGTATTGTTATGTAAAATGGTGAATATATATGCACTTGTAAAAAGAAATTGTTAGTGATATTTGAGAGAAATTAATTTTTTGAAAAAATTATATTTCTAACCATTGTAAAGGAATCTGTCTGTTTGAGTGTAAAGGAAGAGGTTCCTAATTACACTTCATATTTTAATACTATCTTTTGCTTTGATTGTAGTCAAATTAAAATAATTTCTTACTAAAGTAAGTGTTTTTATTGGATAATATATAAAAACATCTGGTCCAAGACAACTTATCCGATCCTCATTGAATACACTACTGTGATGTGTGATCCGGTTTCACTACGCGTTGATTGGCTCCCGCAGTAATCTTGCATGTGACCTCTTGAACCGAGAGGAGACTGGGTTAGCCAATAGTGATTCGCCAAGTGAGTGACGTCATGAAATAGTTCGGGCAAAGCCGATTCATTAAAACTCTTAGAGTAACCGTGGTTATCATGGCCAAGATTTTTTTTGGGGGGAAGGGCTATGGTTGAAGAATTAATTAAATATGTATAACAAGTTACACAAGAAAAGAAGGGGAAGTGATGAAACAAGATTTCACACAGTTTCAGGGGAGATTTTATCCCGTCTGCGTCTACGGCCCTGTAGACTGAGAGGCGACTTCAATTTTTGGACCCAATCGAACATCATTCTGAATCTGGCCAAAAATTGACTTTTAATAAGTTGAACTAAATCTAGTTGCCAAATGCGCCATAATTTGCTAAATAATGAGCATTTTTTTTTTTTGGTAACCCTCACTCTTTAATTTTCAATTAAGAAGGTTGCAGACGATTCAGATATCTGGCGACAGTCTCCTTGCATACATTAAAAAGGAGCCAAGTTGGCAATAAATATTACGTCACTTATGACTTAACTAAAGTCGCCAATTTGGCTTACTTTTAAAAGATACAAGTTTTCCGAACCAGAAATCGTTTGTGCTTTTTCTCATTGAAAATAAAAATACAGTTAGTTGCCAGACGAAAAAGTTTCTCTTTTTGGTAAGTTATGACATATTTGGTAATCGGATTTTAGTTCAACTAATTACAAGTCGATTTTTGATCAGTTTCAGCCACTTTTGCCACGGCAGACCAGTTGATTCCTAATCTACACACTTTTCTCCAATTTCTATAAAAAAATTCAGAATGATGTTCAATGGGGTCCAAAAATTGCAGTTGCCTCTTGGACTACTGGTGATTATAAAAGTAAAGTATTAAGTAAAATTTAAAAGTGCTTTTCTTTTTTATCAACATATCTTTAAGTTTAATAAAAAACTGAGTGTGCTGGTTATCAATATTACTATATAAGTTGTGATTTGATGGGAACTATTATCTTTTATGCAGAAGGATCCATCCTTATTCAATAAGGTCAAGATAAGTTGTCTTGGGCTATAGTGATCAGTGTTGCCAAAAAATATGAAATTGTCAAGAAAAATTTAATATCTGCCTTAATTTCTTGAAAAGTTAGGGTATTATTCTTGGTTGTGCTGATGGAATTAAAATGCAAATCGGAAAACAGGTTTTAAGTGATGTATCTGTATGTCAATATAATAGTAGTTTAAGATGGTTTTATCTAAAAATGTAATGTTATTTGTTTTTGAATATTATTTGAAACGGATATAAATGTTTATTAACAATTTATGTTTAAAAAAAAAAAATGATTATTTTCTTGCCATCAAAAAAATCTTTAAGACCAATCATAGAAAATTTAATTTATGAAACTTGGTATTCTAACACTTTTTTTGGATGCTAAATTTAGAATATTAATGGATTGCTATTGAATTAATTGATTCAGTTTCAATATTTGGATGACTCCTTCTGATTCCCCCCCCCCCCCCTTAAAAAGTTATTTACAGAGACTCAAACAATTAGGCGTTACTTTTACTTCAAAAATCCAACTTCCAGTAGAAATAACATGTTTTCATTTTTACACATAACATATGGTTTAGATAAAAATAAAGAAAAATTGACAAAAAATTTCTTAAATGAAAAGTTTCAAAGGCATTTTAAATAAACATGCAGATTTTTACCTAAAAAAAGGAGATACATCAATGAAACTTTTGTAATATTCCACATGCAAAGAGTCAATATTTAATTGCATTTCCTTTTGCTTTTATAGAGTCCTTCAAACGCTGTGGTACCTATTTGACCAACTTTTTGGTATCTGAAGATATTTTACCTCATTCTTCTTGCAATACTTGTTTTAAATGGGCTTTGTTTCTGACTTTGTGTTTATGAACTGCTGTTTCGATTGTAGCTAACGGATTTGCTGTGACATTGATGTCGGGGTATGTGTAACTGCTGTTTACAATGAAAAGACACCACATTCTTACGTTAAGGGAGAGTATGGACATTTTATCAGACTAAACTATATTCTGCTTGTCTAATTGTATTGCACACAGTTTCAGCTCTTACACTTCTGCCAATGATTTCAGAAGTTTCTGCAGCAGAATTAACTGCGCTTACTTTAGAACCAAACTTGGATTTCTTTCATTATGTTCCTTTTTGCGACATCACTCAGAATATCGTTCCACTTTTATTTTCAATCAATCCATCACTTAAATTTTCCAATGATTTTCTTAACACGTGTGGCTTCCACCAACAATTTTAGCTATTTCACAATAACATTTCTTTTTTAAATTATCTTGAACAAACTGTGTTACATCAATACTAATTTCTTTTCAAGGAGTCATTTTCCACTTAAAAATTTGCTAAAGTTCATCTAACAAATTCCATCATACAAAAATGATCATTGAAAAGATTTGATAAGATTGCTTAGAATTAGATTAACACATTGAGGATATTTATTTTATTTAGCAAAAAAGACGACTATGTAGTACAAAATGGCTAGAAGTTTGGTTATAATTCTAAAACTCGCCTATTGAATCTAAACCTTTGAAATAGACGCTATTTTTTGCAGATAACAGAGTGGCCACAGAACCGGGAAAACCTGGAAATCAGGGAAATGTCATAAAACTTTGATTCTGGAAAAAATCAGGGAAACGTCAGGGATTTTTTTTTTAATTTTATGAAAATCAGGGACGTTTTGTTTAAGGCCCGTTCATCTATATTTTGACGCTATTTACATGGAGATTTGTAGTGGTAAGCCATTAGAAGTTTAATGTTACTGAATAAAATTTTCATTAACAGCAAAACTATTTTTTTAAATTGCATATTATCTCTTTAGCATACATGTTCTATTTGATCAGGGTGTCTAGACATCTGGAAAACCTAAGGAAATTGGAAAAAAGTTTGCCCTAAAATCAAGGAATTTGTTAGAAATTTGGCGGGGAAATCAGGGAACTTTTCCTGAATTTTGTGGCCACTCTGAATATTTTTTTTAATAAAAACTTTAATTGGATGAAATAATAACAGAAGCAAATAGGGAACTAATTAAGTTATATTTTATTCGAAAAATCATTTTACGATATTAGTTATCAAGTCATAGTCAGGATGAGACCATTAAAATTTTCTTAAAAAAGCCTATGTTGATCCAGAATATCGGTTTTTCAAGTTCTGATTGAGGGGGGAAACGCCTTTCGAGAAGTCTTTCATACAATATGCTGTCAAAACGAGTATGAATTAACTAATATTTTTTTCTAAATATTCTGATAACCGTTGTTCGTAACATAGTATTATGGGATAGTATATTTTTTATAGTATATTTACCCATATACTATGAGGTACCCTGGGTGATTATCAGGAATGTAAACAAACTTGCAAGTTCTATATAGGAAAAGAATTAGCCCAAAATATCTCGTAGATGCAGTTGAAATAATTAAAAAGATTATAAAACGCACATGTATTCACATGTACCAAACAATATTTAGAGCAAAGAATTTAATGTTTGCGAAAAACTAAGAGAAGTGAGAATCTTGATATTTTTTTTCACCGACTTTAGCTTATGAATAATAAGTAATTTTTTTCCTGAATTTCTTCAGCATATATTCTTTTTTTTTCCCCCCCAAGATTTTCTGGTACTTGCGTATTATCCTGTTGAACTTTTTGTTGGCAACAAAATGTTCGACAGTTATAAGTTTCTTTCCTATTGCCAAATTAATTTTTACAAATCTGAATAAAGTGTTCAGTGAAAATAAAATAAAAATATTACTAATTGAACCCAAAAATGCGTCATGGACTGTGGTCCGGTAAATTGTGTTTTGGGGAGGTGTTTCAAATATGTTATAAAAAAAACTCGTATTCACTGTATTTCACACCTTCTTAAATTCAAATAATAGTTTTAAAGAATAATGTAGTCTACATGTCCAAAATAGTTCACGTAGTTAACAAAAAGTTTACCAGCGGTCGAAACACTGATCTCTACAACTTCTGGATTGCTTATTAGCGGTTTCTGCTGTGCAAGCAGATGATGTCATTTGAATACTTCCCCCCATAATGCTTTGAAATACGTTGCCCATAGTTACAAACAAATTTGAACTAGTTTTGGGGGAAGTTGATTGTAGATTTATATGGTGATTATTAAGCCTTCTTCAACTTCAAGTATGAACCAGACTATCCAGAAGCTGTAGTAGAGATCAGTGGGTCGAAAGGGTTAATAAGCTAATGCACGTGATCTGACCGCTCTTTCGAGTTTGAAAGATGACATTGCCAAGCACTCAATAAATTACGAAAATTATTTCGTCACTTTCGCTATAAGAAAGAAATTCAATTATTGCAGAACTTTGTTACAGCGAAAATGTCGGCGAGACCTTTTGTAAATACAGCCTTTTTTTAACATATCGCTTCAAATTAGCTACTTACTTTGCTATTTGCTTAATCCTTAAGCATTGAAGACCAAAAAATGAGGAATTGTAGATAGCAGCCCTATAGAAGAGGGATAATCGCAATTTTACACCACGTTGAAAAACCTAAAGAATCTTATATCTCAGTAATAGAATCCAATATACATGATAGTTTTGACAAAATTAATGGTTTTGGTAAATATTTGTGGCAATTCTCTTAAAAACTGCTCAAAATACATTGAAGTAACCCTTAGACATTTCACATTTTTTAAAACTTATAAATTAGAAACGTCAAGTCGGTAAAAATAACTTTGTCAAAACTTGGATTATTTAAAAATTGCAATTTCTCTTTATTAAGTTTTGGTACAAATTGTTTCAAATGAAATTTTTAAACACGCCAAATTAACAACAAAGTAGTGCAAATAAATATATATTTATTTTAACTATGACAAATTTTACAATTCCTCTAAATATTAATTCCTGTTATTGATAATACAATTAATATTTTAAGTATGAAAGTATTAAAATGTAGCATAAATAACACATACTTTATTGCTATAAAAGTGTCGTAACATTCAAATACAAAAAAAAGCAACACAAATTATAGGGAAAGTATCGATTGCATTTACTTTAATTTATGGGCACACTTCGTTTTGATTTGTTGAAATAAAATTTGAATGATTTTCTTTATCCACTTTTGTATTTTTTGTCTGAAGCAAAAAAAAATTTCAAACTAAAAGTAACTAAATTGCCTTATTTTGGATAATATTAATATGTAGTAGAAGCATACTTGTCTGGCATTACACAATTAAAAAATAAGTTTCAAATAAAAGTATCAATTGAAAAATATGCAAAACACAAGAAAATATAATTAGTATCTGCATTTTTAAATACTATAATTGAAACTCTAATATAGTAAAACTATAATAATTGAAAAAAAGTATACATGTGTTTTATAAAGGAGTACACAGTATAAAGAAATCCCACTTCTGAATATAATATGCATTATTTTAGGAAAAAAATTTCCTTTAAATTGGAAGAAAAGCGAGATATAAAAATAGGTTTCCCATTTTTCCAAAGTCTGAATAACAGTAATTATTTCCACAAACATACCATATATAAATATTAAAAGAAAAATCTTATGCTTCAGAGCAAGCTATACACAAACATACTTTACAAATTTCACTTTAACATATGCTTTCGATTTGGCGTCCGGAATTGTTTTGTTTTTTTAGTTTTTCCTGCAAAGAACACAGGTTAGTTTCCTACCGTCGATTTTTCTTCTTTTGGGATGTTGGCAGAGGAGGATGTAACATTCGCAGCTCGCTTCTGAGAAGTATATTTTTTATAATTGTTCAATCAAATTAGTTTAAAATACCGCAATTTTTCGGGATATTGTTCCCCGGGAAAGTTCATTATATACGCATTAATATAGTTGTATACAATAAAAACCAAAACAAATAGTACCACCACTTCATTGATTTACGCGCAACAGTATAATACTTTGTTTTGATCAGCGAAATCTACACCACCCATGTATTTGCTATACTGGGCAAATGCTAGATGTTTATAGCTTTGGCTATGGAACCTTTTCGTCTTTTCACCTGCACGATGTCATTTTTGGTGTTTGTAGACGGCATTTCAATTTGCTTCTTGTCTTTCCACGAAGTGCCAAGAATGTTCTCTTCATTACACTGGAATGTGTGATTAGTACCTTGTTCTTTTAATTTCATTGAAGCAAGTTGCACGGGGAGATGGTCATTTTTTGCAGGATTTCGCAGGAATAAAATGTCTTCTGTAGTCACGAACTAATGGCACAATGGTAAAAATCCATCGAAATAAGTCTCATGGTATTTAAAGTTATTTTTCTTCAAACTATGCACTAAATGCATAACCGCATCATATCCAAGACCATTATCGACTTTGCTTTTCTGCCACAGTACATATCAAAGTTATTAACATATCCCATATAAGAGGTCCCCAACATCCAAAATTGGTACTCTTCCGTTATCCGGGCGCAAATGTCGCCAACCAAACACGAGGCTTCGCCAAGCGAAGCTAATGACAAAGCAGTCAATAGAATAAAAGTCGAAAACGTTCAATTATAAAAATATTATTTATAGTTAAACTTGCTTTGCTTACTATTAAACAGATATTAATGAATTGTAAAAAAAGTTTTACCCAAAAAGAATGGTTATAATAATTGGTTTTTCCAATTTTTTGAGAATTTGTTCGAATGGATCGTTTACTCTTCGTTTCCATATAAATTCCGCTGGCGAAATTCTACATTTGGTGATTTATCGCTTGCGCCCGGAAAAAGGAAGAGTACCCCAAAATTTAATTCCTTTCTTCTCTGGTTTCAATGGCATGTATTGGACAATGCCAAGTCTTCCTTTGTATTTAATTAAAGCTTAGACAGAGAGTTCCTTGTAAAGATTGAAAAATTCCTGAAAATTCTCTCAAATTCGAATACAAAGGCTCCACTCTTTTACTTGTAGGTGTATTCTTCACTGTTCTTGGGTTTTCTGTTGCCCAGTCTAAAATGTGAAAGTATTTCAGAATCTTGGGAAAAAGCTATTCCTGGGCTCAAACGCTTTATTACTTCATGGCCAAGAATTGGATTTGTTGACTAGTAATCATCGAGTCAAGACATCTTTACAACACTCATTATCAAGAGAATGCAAATAAAATAGGAGAGTTGGTAGCTTTGTTCAATGGGACGCCAGTCGTTACCAGTAGTTTTTTCTTCTGCAATTGGGAGAATTCGGCATACTTTGTGCTTTCACGAAGTTCTTCAAACATGTTGTCGGGGGAAAGCAGTTTGAAATACTGTGATGCAGTTGATCCTGGAGGCAAACTGTTAGGGTCCAGGTTTACCTTCAAATCTTGCTACATTGATTTCATCAGCATCTACTGCAGTGGCTTGCCGTCCAAAGAAGCAACATAAGCATTGCTTGCCTTAAATAAATGAGAGGTTAAGGGAAATTAAAGTTCGTAACATCATGTATAAATAATAAAAGCGAACGTATTTCGACTTGTTTACGAAGTTAATAATTTTCTGTTAAAAATTAGCATTGCCCACATTATCTTATTTGTAAAATCAGGGTTCATACTCATTTTCAGAAGAAAAAAAATTCCCCGAGTTTTCCAGGATCACGTTTTCAATCCCAAAGTTGATAACTTTTAGCCACATAAATATTATAGAATATATTATATATAGCCATCGTTTTTACAAGTTCTTCGATAACTCGAAAAAAGCGAGTAAGTTTTTATTTGTCTCGTAATCTAAAATTGGCAAATTTGACTTTAAAAAATTTGGCTTCGAGAAAATTTACTTAGATTAAGCTTTTATTTTTGAAATCTTGAATATCTGTTTTATAAATGTAGGGGAGTTTTAGTAAATGGTATTAACTTTATTTTTAAGAATTAAATACTGGGAACTGTTTTTTCACAAGAAATTTCTAAATTTTCACATGTTTTCAAAATTCCCCGTCACAATTGCAGGGCTCCCACTCACTCGAAAAGATTTGGAGCAGTTTTTGGAGCTGGAAAAGTGACTTTTGGAGTAGGTAAAATTAAGTTTAGTAGCAGGAAAATGCCTTTTGTAAAAGAAACTTTTGTAGGGAATTGAAGCAGAATTACCCGAGACGAATGTCATTAAATCGGCGTCAAATATCGGCAATAGCTATTACAACAGCGTAAACTTCAGCGAAAATGACTACCACACTTGAGTAAATATTAGCGAAAGCGTTTACAATACCGTCGAAAATTTAGACAAAGGATATTACGCAAGTTGAAGACTCAGCAGAAATGACCATCGCTAAAACGTACATATCGGCACAAATGTCGGTAATATTGACATTTTCTCGGTAATCTTTACGCAAGATTCGGTAATATCTGATGTTAACAAAAGCGCAGCACTCTTCGAAAATAACCGCCACACCAACAAAAATATCAGCAATAGCGCAGGAATAAACCGGAGCAATTCTCAACAACAGCACTAATATATCGGTGAAAGACTCGACGAAAATGACCATCACAATAATTTGCAATAGTATCTGCATTAGCGTCGCAAACCATCGCAGCAACATCGACATTTTCTCAGTAATATTGGGGCAAATTTCGGATATTGCGAAATCCCAGCACACGGCAATAAATGCAATGATACCAAAGAAAATACCAGCAATAGCGTCGAATTAACTGGAGCAATACTCAATACTATAGAGCTATTATATCTATGAAAGAATCGACGAAAATGACCGTCATAACAACGTAAAACTTGACAATAATGTCAGCATTAGCGTCGCAAATCATAGCACTCGGAGAAAACGAACACCGCACAATCGTAAATATCAGCGTTAGCGCCGAATATACAGGAATATTTCTCAACAATAGCTATATTTTAGCGGCGAACAATATCGAATTTCGGCCGGCAAAAAAAAAAAAAAAAATCGCGTTTTGGCACAGATATGGCTAAAATAAAGCATTTGGAGCAGTTTTTTGTATTTGGCGCAGGTCTGGGACCCCTGCAATTAAAAAAAATCTCCCTACATCTTTAGAGCATACTTTTAACAGTTTTGAAATTAAAAATTGAAGTAGGAGTAGTCTAAAAAAGCGTATATTTCGGCCAAAAAACACCTCAAACCCCTCTTCTAAAAAGCACATTGCACTAGTACTATTTAAAAACAGGGCCCATACTCAATCTACAATAGTAAAATTCAGGAGTTACTAAGGAGTTTCTCTCTCAACACGCCTGGTTGTGGAGCATTATGGGACTTTCTTTGCGGCTGTAGAGTTGAAGCACCTACGCAGTACTCTGAAGTAAGGCAAGAATTTGAAATTTCCGAGACGTTTTATCGAGTAAAATTCCGTGTTTACCCTTCGAGGATAACTTTTAAGGAGATAAAAGAAATATCAGGAGTAGAAACAATTTTCAGGAGTTAAAGGCCCTTATAAAAAAGCAAATTTAAAGAGGCGTATGAACCCCGTAAAAGGAGCCTGTAGAATAATCTAAGAATAGACAAACTAAAGTGGAGTTCAAATTTCGGAGACCAGAAGGCTTCGAAAGAAAATAAAAATCACCCGTTACCCCCCCCCCCCCCCCCCCGTTGTGACGAGTCGTAAAAATACCTTTGATAGAAACATTCGTTGTTGATAAGATTGCACCTTATCAAGCTTTGGGGCCTGCCAGTCACTAAAAAGCTGGTTTTACAGACGCTCCAATTGGCGCTAAGGAATACTAATAAACCTACTTCCCGTGCATGTACAAAGTTATACAATAAAGTGGAGGGGGGGGGGTAAAAGTACAGTTCGGAATTGCTAAATTGTTCAAACGCTATGAGAATTCGATCGTTAGCTTTGTAAATTTACAAATATAGTTCTATGTAATCAAATATAAATAACTGCGGTAAAAATGACAATTTTGTTGACGGTTGGTTTTTAAAATACACGTTTCATTATGACCAACGCGATGTCATAAAAATCTTGAAAACTTTAACAAACGACTAAACTATTGTGTCTTATCGGATACCGTTCCAGGATGAAAATCCACTATCGGGACTCCAGCAAACGCTCTCGCCGCTATCCGGGTGAGCATTACGTTAGGGCATATAGTCAAAGTATTCTTTGTTATACCATAACTAATTTTACTTCGTTTCGATTTAACTTTGATCTTAAGATAAACAAGCAGCCGAAGTTACGATTAGGCAGCCATAGTTGACCAGTTCCAGTATTCTTGGTACTAACCACCGACTTGGCTGACAATTGACCCAAATAACTAGTGTTACGAAGAAACCAGAGAAACAAAACAATTGCATCTTAAAGACATTTCGTTTTAGTCTTAAGAATTCAACTTACCGCAGTAATTGTGGATGCATCGAGAGAGAAAGTCTTCCAGAAAAGCAATTCAAGACGCTTACCCGAAATCCGCAGAGAAGAACAGTTTATCAGCCGTCTCGAATTTCCCGGATGCAACAGTTCTGGATTCCATTCGGTGTTCAAGTTCGCCCGTTTTGGATGAATGTTTACCCGGTGATGAATCGTAAGTTACAACACTAGAGTATCATTCAACCGAACAGGGTAAGAAGGTTGCAAATGCTGGTGACGGGCATTTTCCGCAGTCCTCAACTCCGCTTCCGACGCATTCAGTTTACTCGTTTTGGATGAATGTTTACCCGGTGATGAAGTAAATCACACCACAGCGGTAACATTCACCCGAACGAAAAACAGAATCCAGTAGCCAAGACATCCTTGTAAATAAGAATCCTGCAAAATAAAATTTTATTCATTCACCTTGCTATGATTATTTGAAAACAAAAGTTTAATAAGCTTGGCGTCCACTATCGCTAAGCAGAGCAGAGCGTAGTGGATTAGAGCCAATTACAAGGCTGCCACTGTCTACTATAGCACGAGCCTCAATGGACGTTGACAGCCTTGTAATTGGCTCTAATCCACTACGCTCCGATATGCTCAGCAATAGTGGACGTCAAGCTTAATATGGTGATAAGACTCGTGAACACTTGCCTAATTAAAACTAGAGCTTTCGTTATACCTAGGCATTTCAGAAGACACTGCAAGATGTCCAGATTTTCACCATTAAATCGCTGCCACACAAGCCAAATAACTTAAAATAGTGTCAGGAATAAACTCGTTCCCTAGGCAGGCCAACCTTGCATCAAGAGAGCATCCAGTTTAACACTACGAATTCATTGCCCATTGACGGTCATGTACGTACATATACGTCATAAGATCCCCAATACACAACATTTTTAAATTTATAAATAAAATTTAAAATAGAAATATCTTATTAGGATGATGGTTATAGATTATCTAAAACAAAAAATTATGTATTTGAATAAGAAATATTTAAAAATGACTGCAGGGAAAACTGGGGAATTTCGAACATTCCCATGACCGTCAGTGGGTTAACAAAAACTCTATTACAGGGTTCATACTCAATCTACGATAGTAAAATTCAGGAGTTCTTCCAGGAGTAAAGTAATGTACATTCAGGAGTTCACGGGGACAAATTACATGTTTAATAATATATTTTCTCTGTACGCGCCTGGTTGTTGAGAATTGTGGTGCATTTTGGGACTGTCCGAAGTTGTTGTTTTTGTGCGGCTATAGTGAGGAGGCGCATGCACAGTAGATTATGAAGTACGGTAACAGGGTTCCAACTCAAATCACCGATTTTCATTCTATGACTTTTCAATGATTTTTAAGGACCTTTGAAAAAATTCCGGGAACATGTCTGTATATAAATTAATAAAGTAAATTCTACCATAAAAGACACAAGTTGGTGGATGCGTAATACAAAGATGTCGGCAAATTCCGATGTGGTGCAGATAAGTGGCGGTCACGCGGGGATAGCAAGTCCGAGTTATGTTTTCATAAATTTTGCAGTTGGCCACACAACATCTGCAAAAATTAAGGACCTCTAAGCATTTTCAAGGCCTTGAAAACAAATTCAAAAATATTAAGCACTATTAATGACTTTCAATGACCGTGGGAACCCTGGGTAAAGATATCGAATTTCAGAGACGTTTAATCGAGTAAAAAACGCTACGTTTTAAGGTTTCACTAATCATTTTACCCTTCGATGATTAATCCTCAGGAGTCGTAAGGGCCCTTATATTAAAAAAAGCAAATTTCAGGCGTTTTTCCCAGAAATTTCAAGTGGAGTACGAACCCTGCCTATATAATATCCTTTATACTAAACTTCAACTTAACATCACTAGACGGTAGATCGTCACGGTGCTCATAGGTATTTAATCCATTTTGGCGGGGTGAAAGCATATGTTCGCCAAACCACAACCCTGTAGAGAACAAAAGGCTATAAGATTTGGCGAGAATTGTCTTGACTCCGCTAAATTGGATTAATTACCCATGAGCACGGTAAAGATCTATCGTCCAGTGATGTCAAGTTAACTTGGAGTTTAGTATATAAATCCCTACATAACTTCCGAAGCAAAGCCATTGATATCGATAAACTGGATAGAGTGCTCCAATGCAAGGGGATAAAACGCTTGCAATTAACGCTTGTGTAATTAGGAGGGATGTCGTCAAACCACAGTTCACTACTATAGTTGGGTGGGAATACGGGAACCTTATAAGGTGCTAGAGTAGTTTTTGCATGTTATCGTTATTACTAATTAAGGCATCTATTAAAAGTTCTGCCGTGTACCATCCACCCAACGATCTAGTAACTGCTTCATTTTCGCAGCGTTAAGCAGTTCATCTATATCGACGAGACAAACAATTAGATACTGTTCCGATGTCAATGCAAGGAGAAAAACGCGCCGGTGATTAACCAGTTCAATTTTATAGTTGAGCGAGAATGCGGAAAACCTTATTAAGTGCTAGAGTAGATATTTTTTTGGCACATTAGTAATTAAGGTCTACTATCGACATTTCTGCTGTGTACAACCCAAAATTTTATTTTAAATCCTCGGCAATCCGTATTTTTTTGTTATCCCACCAACGGGCAACTTCATTTTCCCAGCGTTAAGCAGTTTATCCAGTTATTTATCTATATCGATGAGCAAGGGGTGCACCCAGCGGCGCTTTACCCATTGGATTGAGTCGTATGCTTAACTACTCTGCCACGATTGTCATCTGATGCATTGAAATGTTTCTCCAGATATGGAAAGCTATGCCACAAAACAAAGAATGCATAGCCATCAAGAACTTAAGTCTGTCCAAATTTCGGCTCGGTTGGACTCGTTAACCCTCCGAAGCCGCAAATAAAAATATAAGTTAATATAAAGGATAGCTGCGTGGCCCCGCATACTGGAGACCGGTCGTTGTGCAAAGGCGTTAGCTTTTGACGGGCATTTTCGAAGGGGACTAGCTTCGTTCTTCAAATTTTTAACGCACAGTAAACTAATTGGAACCCCTTCCTTCAAAGAATCCGTCCCACGACTTTTGAGAAAAACTATCCAAGCATTTGAAAAATTAGTTTTGGATTATTTACTGAATGTCTTTGTTGAGCTTCTAAACATTTTAAAATTACCATAGCCAATTACTTGTATTTAATTTATTGCTCTATAATCAGGGATGAGTTTGGTAAAAAATCAAAAAGCTGAAAACAAAACTCCAAACGTTTTATGCGCAAAACACATTTTAAGCTATACTTAAAAAAATTGTGGTTTTCCATGTGCGTTTATAACACTGCACCTTCTCTGTCTGTCCCTGAGAAAAATGGTTCAAAATAGAGGCACCTAGATGTAGGGATACACTTTGTGCTGTTATCAGGTATGGTATAGCTTTAAAAAAAAAATCCTTTAAAAGCGATGGAATCCGGCAAAAACTTCAAATTTTCAACAAGTCAAAAACAACTTTAAGCAACTATACCATATTGACAAACAGGCCGAATATAACAAAACCTAGTTTTCTAATTTTTTAAGCTACATTTTAAGTACTAAAATCTTTACATTAAAATTTTTATTCCTACCATTCAACTTGTTCAATAAAATAAAAAGTATTTTTGAATAAAAGTATAAGCAACAAACAATTTTACATACAATTGCAGTTAAAATAACAATATTAAACACAGCTTTTTTAGAAATTTTTTAATTGGGACTAATTCAGAATATTTTTATACAAAATGATATAAAATTTTTAGTATAGATTCACATGAAACGGCGAAATCGATCCTTCAACAGGCACTAATCACGGATATAGCGGTTATCGCATTTACGGAAGTCTAGTCATATGGCTACAAAACGGTGTTGAAAATCTCGGTAATAGCCGGTATTGTATTAGAGTAAATCTCGGCAAAAATGACCATCACTCTAACAAAAGCAATAGTGCTTGCAATGCCGGCGAAAATCTAAATATCAGCCGAGATGAAAATCGCAATAACATGAGTATCGGCGATAGCGTCCACGATATCTGCACAAATTTCGGTTATATCGGATGTTATCAAAGTACGGCATTCCACGAAAGCAACTCACGCAAACTGAAATATCAAAGTTAGAACCTAATATACCGGAGCAACTCTCAACAATAACGCTATTGTATGGGCGTAACACTCGACGAAAATTACCATCACAAAATCTGGGCGATAGCGCAATTCATCACGGTAATATCAACATTCTTTCGGTAACATCGGTACAAATCTCAGATTTTATAACACGGTAGCACTCAACGAA
The DNA here is from genome assembly GCA_963978545.1 of Linyphia triangularis. Taxonomy (NCBI): domain Eukaryota; kingdom Metazoa; phylum Arthropoda; class Arachnida; order Araneae; family Linyphiidae; genus Linyphia; species Linyphia triangularis. The sequence continues at coordinate 8,852,209 of OZ021722.1, read as the reverse complement.
AATGTCAATCACATAAACATCAGCGTTAGCGCCGAAGATACCGGAACAATTCTCAGCAATAACGCTGTTATATCGGCGTAGTACTTCGGGAAAATGGTCACCACAGCAATCTAAATCACAACGATAACGCACGTCCTAGCCACACAAATCTCGGCAGTAGCGGACATTACACCAGCGTAACGCTTAACGAAAACAAGCAACACATACTAACGTAAATAAACGATAGTTCCGTGGATGTCAGACTTGGAAGCAAGAGCATTATTAGTATACGTTAATCGCGTGAAATCGTAAGAAGGAATTTACATTTTGAGCAGAGAAAAAAATGACACAAAAGGATCAAATTTCGGCGCAGTTGGAAATGTACAAAATGCGAGTTTGAGCGCCAATTTAACTTAAAAAAATGCATTTCAGTGGATTTTTTGTACTTGGAGCAGGAATAAGGCAGGAATGTGATGCAACCCCCGAGCGATAAGTTTCCCGATCTTTCGGAAGTGAAGCTGCTTCGCGGTTCAGCCTTAGAAAAAAAGTTATTTTTCCGTGGGATAGAAAAAGCGGGAAAACACGGATTTTTTTCAGGAATTAGAAAAACGGAACTTTCTTTGCAAAAGCGGAATTCTTTTTTTTCTAAAAAATTAAAAAAGCGGAATTCCGCCATATGGCGGAAGAAACTCATCCCTGTCTATAATCAACGCGAAATCGCTTAACACAACATATGCAGCTTACCGTATGAGGAAGCTTTAACGTTAATTCAATCGCTCAACACGAAATCGCATAACAGGGTATCCCGCTTAATACGAACAAATTTTGCTTTGAAAACCGGTTTACCAAACACCCATGTCAGCATAGGGTAATGAAAGTATTGTTTTAGGCGAGCAGAAAAATTCGATTTCCTACATTTCTCCACTATTTGGAACATACCAACTTCAAAAAGCAGTCTGGGAGTTATGCTGACCAGACATTTTTCCAAACTAATTGACCCAAGATGTTCAAATTTGGTTTACAAGTTTGAGCGAAGGGAAGGGGGGGGGGGGGCATGGGACCAGTCATTAAGGTTTTCTCCAACAATTGATCGAAATTTCTAAACATCCTCATCTCCAAAGTGGACAATTCCAGCGTTTTTTAAACGAGTGAAATTAGTTTATACTAATGAACTTATTTGGCTCCAAATATTCAGGAAAAAAATTAGTTATTTAAAAATATTAGAAGAAAATGACCGAAAACCGCGTCCGATCAAAACGCACCATTTCTATGACGTCAAACATCAGCTTCAATAGTTATCATGAGGTTTCTGCCAAATAGTTGGTTTGGCATCGGTTTTGACAGACAATTTATGGCCTTTTCGCAACACTTGGAATTAAATAAAAAAAACTAAAATGCGAGAATTGTCCATTCCCTTTAAAAATGCTATAAAGGCGTATAAAGTTGAAAACTAATGTCTTTTCACAGATACCTTCCCTTGAGCATCGCTCATCAACAGTTCTCTCCCCTATTAATGCAAGAATTAACGAAAAGTATCTCTATTTCAGCGTGTGTTTTTTACCCATGTAAAAATTGCAGTGAAAATATGAAAATAGTAACGCTATTCACAAATGCAAAATAGCGACTAGTATTGCAGTGTAATTGAAAGTTGTGCGATGTTTCGCCTCCATAGTTAAGATTAGGCCGAAATTTAAAAAGGTGCTGAAACATTCCTTAACTAGAAACCATGGCTGATTAAACGCTGAATGATCAAGTTTCCAATCCCTTCGTAAACTGGTTTTATGTCGTCCTGTATTCCAACAGTGGGTTTAAAAACTAACTTCAGTCGTATTTTCATGTTTGAATCTTGTCAATCTGAATATAAAAGCAGCTATTGTTAAAACTAAAAATGGAAGATAAATCCTTTGCGAGACAAAAAAAAAAAACTAGTTCGGCAATAGTCCAATAACTGACGGTCACTCCGTATTTAATTTCTATTCAAGGCATATTCTTGGGACCTAATGAAAACTTCCGAGATGAACGGATATTTGACTTATGAGACGAGTTGACTACTAAACTATAAAAACCTAGTTCAAAAGTGAGTAACTCGCCCCAAGCCTGCATGATAGCTAAACAAATTTACAGCACCAAAAATCCTTTGGAAATAGAATTTATTAACGTTTAAGGGAAATTGGCACCCTCTATACCGGTAATGTTAACTTGAAAGAATTCATGTACCTTTTCCTCAGAAAGTATTTGACACAGAAGCCTATTTTTAGTGCATACACTTGTTATTCTACTGAAGTTAGCTTTTAATTGTCAATCATTTACTTTTTTTAACGAGTTTTCGGGAGTCACTCAAATTGAGTTTTTTTTAATCGAAATAAGCAACAAAAATCTGTTCAGTATACAAGTAAAAAAATTTGTTTTGATAGATCGTGCAGTTTGAGAAGTACGAGAAATGAAAAATGTAGAGAAAAGCATTTTAAAAACTTTACCTACACTAATAGTTATCAATTTCGTCTTCAAAAAATACATCCGAGTTCAGGAAAAATTTGCTATTCATTTTTCAATTCATACTTTCCCTAAAAAGTTTACTTGAACCGCTTGCACGTTGCAATTAGTAACCGATCTTCCAGTTCGTGATAAATTTTATGAAAAGAACGGAAACTTAAAAACTAAATTGAACTAATTCATTATTAAAATAAAAATACAACCAAGACTCCAGATTTAAAAAGTTAATTTAGTTAACACCAGATGGCGCCAACATCCCAGCGCTTTGACGATTGAAAAAGCATTGAATTGAAATATTTTGCATTTGTTTGAGATTGTGAATTTACAATTTATTCGACTGATTTGTAAATACCCTAGCATCAATAACCTTATATTTAAAAATATAGATGCAGTTTTTTCAAATTATTTGTTTTACATGCCCTAGTGTTTCGAGCGCTTTTTGCAAAGAATGTTATATTGTTATTAGACCATTTACCTAAAATATTACTCTGAATTTAAGCAAATAAGAACAATTTATGATCTAGTAAATACGGGAAATAAATATAGTCCCATGTTGGGTTGTTTCGTGCAGCCCGAAAACTATACAGGAACAATTTCAATATTTACTCGTAAGCAGGCGACAGATTTAGAAAGTTCTGGGGGGAAAATGATATCGAGTAATACAGGAGCAAACTTGGGGCTTGATTAAAAACCACTCCCACATAAATTCTCTACTGTACCACTCCATTTTATTTGGAAGGTAAATACGAGCACTCGCCGCGCGGATGAGTAAACCAGAGCTTAAGCTTACAAATGCTAACTTTAGTACTTGCCAACAGATGGCGCCATCGATTCTTACATGCTCTCACCTTCATTTCTCCAAAAGTATTCCCATGCATCAGCAAATAGACAAAATTACTTCCACTCTTAAAAAATACAAGTGGCTATTTTAATAGGTCATTCAATGAATATATTTGAGCTTTTAGTCTGGTACTAGGCTGTAGATGCTACTATAAAATTAAACTAAAAAAAAAAAGCACTTGTAGCATTTAGCGTCGATTTCTTAAATCATTTTCTGCAAACGCTTTATGAATGACTTTGGAGAACTAGTAGACTCGGCAAATCACCCGAAAATATGATAGCCTGACCCAAGAACTTATTCAAGGCGGATATTCAGTTAACAGTTTTGATATCCCATTATCGTTGATTGAAATTATGCAAGGGCCATTTGGCAACTTCTCGTATGGCGATCAGGAAAGTCGCTAAAAGAAAGCGGGCGGCAAACAAATTTTTAAAAAATTCTATTTATATTTCAACTTAAAAATTATGCCATTAGCTCAAATATAGGTCTTTAGGTTTACGAAACGGACGTAGAAATCTATGGTTAGTGCTGCCATCTGTTGAATAGTACCAGAAATAATTGCTCTCGAGTCAATTCTCTAAAATGTACACGTTTACCTACGAATCGAGATCAGAATGAACCTTGTCATGTCAAACCAGTTTACAGCTTTCATGACTTAATTCGGCAATTTTATACATTGCCAAGTTTGACATTTATACCTTTTTTACTTTCCAATTTACATTTACTTACCATTTCAAGAAAAAGCTCGTATTACATGCAAGGTGCACTTCCAACTCGTTTGTACTAATTTGCAATATCATTCATATGAGCAACTTGTACACCATAGTAACCGTAAAAATATGCCCGAAACCTTTATTTTACCAGTGGTACTTTAAAAAAAAAAATTGGAAAACTAAGAGAAGTCTCCCCTTTTACACAATAGACAGCTCAATATCGACGACTTGAAAATTAAGACCCGCAGTTACGCCACAAATCCTTTTCTTAAAAGTTGTATTACGTCCACCCCTTTATTAAAATATTTTTTTTTACCACATTGAAAATGTAAAGAAGTCCATATTAAAACGATTATAGCATTTAGAACATATCAAATCGCTACTCACAAAACTAATAATTTAGTACAGTATCTTCGCGGTAGATGGTGCAGCTAGGCAAAATTAGGGTACATCAAAAAGAAAAGATCACCCTCCCCCATTTTTTAACTTAAAATACCTACTGTCGAAAGGCAGTATTGTCAAATCTACAAAGCAAGATCAGTACATTAAATTTAGCACTGTTAAATCCAACTTGCGCCCGTCACTGCTAAAATAAACTTCGAATTAAAGATTACATTTAATTTACAATTGCAAACAAGGCATTAAAAGGTACAGTACTGTACCTTTTAATTCTTTTCACACTTTCCATTTAAACTTACTCCTTTCAAAACTGAAAACGTTGACAACTATCAGATGCAAGGTTAAAAGAATGCATCAAGTAAATACCTACTTTTTGATCAGGTGAGGATTTAATACACTAGATATAATCCATTGCAAGAGCTGGAAAGTAAAATTATTAATTCAAACTTTATTGACATTAAAAACATACATACAGTAGCCAAGTTTTAACAAAAATTTTAAATTTACAATGCATCTTCGCGAAAGATCAGGCACCACTTTATATAAGGTACGGATAATTAAAACACATTCTAGAACATTTCAAATATCGTACGCAGTTCTACCTTCAACAAATTTCGATGTCAGCAACTAAAGAACATTTCAGTCTAGACATGCTACTAGAGCGATAACATTCATCCATTGTAGTCAATACCAGACAGCATGTTTAAAATTTTACCCAAGTTGTCTATTAAAATTATTCGTTCCTTAAAAAGCCTATGTAGCATTAACATTGAAAAAGTGTGTCGAAATAAAAATTCTAAAATAATTTCAGATACTAAAGTTAAACGAAAGCAACTTTACATTTAAAAAATGTACAAAAAGACACAAAAGTTGTCGATAAATTTGAATATCTGAAATAACGCAACACGACAAGCAATATTGATATAAGAAATTTAAAAACATTTCAATAATTAATAAAAACTTTACATTAAGATCTAACCAACCACATCAAAAATTAGAAAATCGAAAGTACAACGGACTTTTGAAAACTTGCAACCAAACGATAAATCCCAGAGTTCGCACACAGGTGTCGGCAACGGCAGCATCAAAGGGGGTTCCCTTTTTTTTTTCTTCCTCCGCCGATCGAAAACAATGACAGTCGCAATCTCCTGAAGAACTAACTTACGTAACCCAGATAAGAGTGCACAGGTATCCTTGAGGGGTCGGCAGTGAAGTTGCAGCCGCTGATGACGAGAGTGCCAGGGAGCATGGATGAGTGTGGATCTAGTCATGAATAACCAAAAGACATGGACTAAAATCCCACTCACCCATCCGTCGCAAGGCCAACTCACTGCAAAAAAGCAACAGGTATCCATCCATTCGGCAAAGTCCGCTTGCATCAGAATCACAACCAGGAATAACCCAAGATGGCGGCCGTAGCCAGTGTCCCGCCACAAAGTTCTGCGTTCGAAGTGGTCGACCAATGGGGATGGGCCGCTTCAGATCGAAAAAAAAAGAACCCGATTAAGGCCCGTGGTATGCGACGAAACAAACCCCCTCGGGCCATTTTCAACTCAGGCAACCGCCCGGCGAAGAATATTCGTGCGAAAGAAGTGGCGGGGGCCCGAGATGCTGACTTCCCACGGTCGAACTCTGGCGAAGGGCGCCCAATTGGAATCGGCAACGGTCACCGCTTTGGCGCAAGCGCACTCAACTTCCACAAAACGAGTGACGATCGTCGTGCTTTTTCGAACTCCCCGCGCAGGCTCGGCAGTGTCGTTCGGCGCTTCGTCGTTGGATGAAAGTTAGTTTGTCGGGAGTTTTTCAAAAACTTTTCCCGAAGCGCGGACATTTGGAGTGCGCTATTCGAGCGGTCCGAAATAGCCAGTGGCCAAGAACAATAGTTTAGATAGTTGGCCGAGGAAAAAGTGGAAGGTTTCTTTTCCCGAGGATAAGAGACAAACACATCTTTAATGCGGCTAGCCTCGCCACTGAGGTGTAGGAGCGGCAGCGGGGTAAAAATGCGCGCTTTTGATTGGCGCAGCGATGGAACGGGACCCTTGTCGAGGGTATGGGAAAAGTCGTGTCTACTCCTCCTCCCCCAAACCGGTTCTACACCGCACAATGCTCGCCTGACGAGTTCTGGCTTCGTTGAATGCCCCACGCTTTTAATGGGGGAGGGGGGGAGCAGTTTTTTTTTTTGGCTAAGTGCTTTTCGCAGGATTAAAAATCTACCTGTCGCTGTGCGGTTGGGGTATTTGAACGTTGCAGGAATTCGCCTTAACCGAAAATCCGAGACGGTGATTAGATGGTTTGGAGAATTTAAATTTAAACCAATTTCAGAAAGAAAAAAAATTGTACTTAATTTGTTAAGTTGATTCTAATTAATAGTGAAACAAATCGTGCCAAGATTTTTATTATCATGTTGAATATTTAAGTTAATAAAGTTGCAAGTCAGAAATTCGATCAGATTGTCAAAATTTCAATGAACGAATCCATATAATTTCGTTTATAAAGATCCAAAAAAAAAAAATAAGATTTGTTTTTTGAATTAGTCAGGGAACCTGGAGTTTGGCTTGTGTGCGCGCGCTCAACAAAATTAATACCATTTCAATTTCTGCGAATTAGTTTAAAAATTTCAGTTTGAGTATTCATTCAATTATATTGACGCAATGCCCCGAACAGGTCAGACTAGTCAAGGGGACTTGATTTCACAAAAAATGTAAATTTTCTGTTTGCGTTCGAACGCATTCTTCTCAGTTCGTGATTTTGAAATTCCCACCCTACTCAAAATACCAAAACTTCAGCAAACATGAATTAGACTTAATACCCATTTGAGAAAAATAGGCATGGATTTTTGAATAAATAAAAACTTTTTACAAATTTAAATGCTGAAAAATATCAGTCTTTTTATCTATAGAGCAGTAATTGCTTTTCTCGTTAACTATTTTACTTATAGTAAGTATTTTACTAGGAAAAAAATGAAAAATCGGGGAAAATATTCAAAAATGAAAAGGATAAAACTTGAAATCTGACGAATTTAAAATTTTGAAAATTTCGAGTACTTATGTTAACTTGTTTTAAAATAAAATCGAGTCATTCAGCAATACTTCCAAATCTGCAAGTGTAATTTTAAAGGCTTCAATGACAAAATTTGAAGGATAACAAGCTCCTTAATGTATTCCAACTACTAAAAGCTTACAAGTTAAAATACAAGATTTGCAATCAATGTAATATACACTTATGACAAACTGGAAAATGGAGGCAAGGATTAACTTTACCCTAGGGTTTGAAGGAACAACCGTCTTATTTTATTATTAAGTTTATAAGAAGTTTATAAGTTAAAGAAAAAAAAAATCAAAGCCTACACAGCAGACAAGCCGACGATAAGTAAGGAATTTCCCTTATTATCGTCCTATATTCTCTTAGCTCAGCGAGTTTTCTAAAAAGTTTAGGGATAATTCTGAAAAAGTTTTGTAGCCGACATCAAATTCCAACACATTCTTTCCAAAGCTTGTTTCAATACCGACTTAACACTGCCAATTTTCAAAAAACATTGAACCTCAAACAACTTTAGCAAAATAACAATTATATAATTAAACAATACAATCTTGACGAACATTCGAAATTAAATACACTTTTCTCACCTGGAGGAAGATTTGGGTTTTTTCGCGGGGTTTGGAACAAAATCAGGGAATTTATGTCGTTTTAATATTTTAGAATTTACCGAAAAATGCATGTACAAGTTTAAGATTTTTAAGGAGAAGCAAATATTCAAGGAATATTAGGGCGAGCCGTTATTTATAACAAGTTACTCGACGAGTACAACAAGACGAATTTAACAACCTAAAGCTTAATCTTAACGATACTCTGCTCGAAAATTAAGATATCCCGCGCTACTCAAGTCGGTTTATAACAAAAGCGGCCCGCTTTTTCACTCTGATCCAGGTTCAAGTTCGAAGTAGTGCGGCAATGGCCGCCAAGGTTACACAACCTCATGACTAATGGAAGTAAAAATACAAAACCTCGGAGAGAGGTACTGGGATTCAAAGAGACGAACCGGATTCGAAAAGCATGATTAGACAGCAGATTCGCTACAAGCTTGCTCTAAACAGCAAGTTTTAACATTATGACAAAACAAAGTTACAGTACAAACGGATATCGCAATGTATAAAGGCTGTTTAGTTACAATATCTAAAGTTTTATCATGCAGACTTACAATAACTAATATTACCTGCAGGCAGCGTTGTGCTAAAAAAAAATTGCCGGTACACAAGTCTTCCAGTCGTGGCGATAACCAACCGTAGCTGGGATTTATTATAAAAAGGCAAATTCACACTAAACATAACTTACCACTAAAAAAAAAAGCTAAACACTCTTGATTTACTTATTTATTTTCTCACTAACTTATTACAATACATGCGGACGTATTATGCATGATGCATAAAGATTTATGACTTACTAGTTAAAAAAGTGGCAGTAAGTTGCTTAAACAGTAATGAGCTTAGACTGCCAACTCGCATTTTATGAACCACTTTGTTTGGATTTTCCATATGCTTAAAGCCAATTCGAATATCAAGTAATATTTTGTGAAATTATATGCTCATTGGAAGCTCTCGAATCACCACTAAGCTAATTATCTAGTTCAATTTATAGAGACCTCAACTCAAAGGAGTACCACATATGGGATTGGTTGGGTGGCATTTTACGGCGCATCAAACTAAGTCAATGTTGGCTTCACTCCGCGTGTTTGCAAGGACCCCATGCGACAAAAGTTTGTGTTCAAACCGTTTCAGTTTAAAAAATGTCAAGATTTCCCAATGAAATAATTTGACGCTAAATATTTTCTGTTCAAGTTAAACTTTGAGAACTTTTTTTATTACACTTGATTTCTATAATTTGAGTCAACTCTTACCAACTTTTTAAGCAATTTTCTTATGCATAACTAATAACTATGGGCATGGTACCTGCACAAATGCTACATTGTACGAAATGAAACTAATGCTGGAAATCACACTAATAATACCTTGTCGAATTAAAAAGCAAGTCGATCATGTAGCAACACAAATAAGAATTTAATGTGGCAGAACAGAAGGATTGATTTTTAAAATGTAGGAATTTATTTCCTAATTAAACATTCATTGATAGTTAAGCACTGATGTTCGAGCAGAGCCCAATTGAAAGATCAGCGGCTAAGTAGACAAGAATGAAATGCTTGCACTTGCAAGCCAATTAAATGGATACTCATTTAGACAGTCAAATTATTTTAAAGATTTCCCCACACTAAAACGACAAAACGTTTACTATCTACATATTTACAGCAAACACGTTACTTACCCTAATGAACAGGAACACCGGGCATCTTAATGATAGCATTCGGCGTCAGAACCAGCCATCTTAAAACTCTTGAAATCGTAGTCCTTCTCCTGGAATAAAATTTTGATTTAGTGCGAGGACATGTAAAATGGATCAGTCAGTTTCCGAACTTCACATCAAAATTGTAGAGTTTGGACTTTCATTTTTTAATTCAACGCAAAAGGTATGGGTTTTTCCTTTAGATCTGAATGACGATAGAACACGCAGTGTTTCTTGATTCAGGCTTTTAACATGATTATGCCACTGGCAGTTGTAAGTTGAGGTACAAAATTCCTTTAGCTAAAACAAAGTTTAGCGATCCTTGATTATTAATCCAAGTTAAAAATTCATTATGCACTCAAATCATAAAACCATTTTGTGCTGAATGCAATCTGGAACAAGAATCCAGGCTAATTTTTCGGATAGCAAAAATTGCGATTTTCATAACCTTGTCTTCAAATATCTTAGCAAAGCATCTTTAGCAACTTTACAATTTTACTATTACGCTTCTTACACGAACTAGAGAGTTTCACAGAAGCATCAACCAATAAGTATCTACTCTCAAGATGGACACAAAGGCCGACCAAACTTCTACAAGAGCCGATTTATAGACAACAAATACAAACATTTCCGAGTTCACAAATACAAGAGATTAGACATACAGACATTTTCTGAGACTTAATGCTCGGACGCATTGACAACTTACCTTTCTGTCTCTACTAGACATCAATAATTGCCTGTCGTTTCTAAATGGTGCTTATGTATAAAATGTAATCGTTTGCGCACGCACTTAATACCGGTAAGGCTAACAATCAGGAATTTAAATAAAATATTGAAAATATTGCGATGGCTTGATTTGGCGCACTTTGGGCAACTTGAGAATGCCCTGAACCTAGATCACAAAATTCGAGTTGAAAGAGGGCTATTTATCAAAAGTTAATCGTTGTTTTTGCCAGCATATCACTGCCGATCAAACTGTATAGTGGTTAAAGTGCTAGCCTCTAGACCGCGAGGTTGCGGGTTCGAGTCCCGTGTAAGGCATGGGTGTTGCTGACGACGCCAGATAATCTGAAAACCAAGCCAGCATCTCACTGCTAACAGATTGAAATTCACTCGATACAGTTGAGTAAATATATTAGGACTAATGTTTTTTATGGCAGTAGAAGATATTGATGGAATGTAATAGTTATAGACATTCATTCCATTCGTTTACGCAGCGTTGCCAGACCTCGGACTTACAATTCTTAGGTAGGCAATTTTTCACAAGGGCATTTTGGATATAATATATTTAGTAATATTTTTATCTATTGAAATATCAATAGTATTTCGAAAACTAAGAATTCCTGCACTTTAAAAAGTACTAAGAAAGGCACGGTGTCAAATTATAGGTGTGGGAAAAGCAACAGCGTACTGTCAGTCTGACGCGGCAATCAACGCGTTAATGATACTATCCTGTAATAAATAAAATTTAAATGAAAGTTCAGTAATTACTTAAAACTATGTTGTTTTTTTAGTTTTATATCATATTTTACACTGTCAGCCACCGATGGCTGACATGGCCTAAGCGGAAAGTTCAGTGTCAGCCTCCGATGGCTGACGCGGTCTCAAAGGAAAGTTCAGCGTCAGCCACCGATGGCTGACGCGGTCTCAAAGGAAAGTTCAGCGTCAGCCACCGATGGCTGACGCGGCTCTCAACGTGTTAAGGATCTGTAAGAAATATTATTTTTTTCAATGGCCTTTTGCCTGTTTGCTGACCTATTGTGTGTTGCTGGTACAAAGTTTTAATTCTTCAGTAAACGGTGGTATTACACATAAAGATTAAGAAGGGATTTTTTTTTTTGGGGGGGGGGGGGTTACTTATGTGGTAAATCTAAATGTTCCTATGTTAACATTTGTAAAATGTTTGCATTAAAAATCAATTCGTAATTAATTAGAGCAATCGTAATTGATTATAATTAAAATTTCTTAAAATGTTCTCAATCCATGAAGATAACTGGAAATGAGTACCAATCTACGGGGTCTACAGAACCACCTCAAGCAACGTGGTTCACAATATTAATATTAGAATTTATACAAAAATTAAAAATATATTTATACATAATTATATATAAAAAATTCTAGGGTCATTAATATTAAAAGTATAACAACGTTCGGAATTATTTATAAAAATAAAATAAATTTTGTCAAAAAATTCTCGATTCAGAAAGTTTCAAATATCTGAAATCCAAATAAAAAAAAAAACCTCAAATTAAGTTATTTATTTGTTTAATCTCAACTAGTATTGTTTGCCTAATTCGATAACACTAATTTATAACTGCTACAGGAAGATAAAGCTTGGAAGAAAAGGTCGAAGAACTTACCATTTGTGTTTGCAGATGAACAAACTACCTTCTCGAAAGTCAAAGCCAGACTGACCAAAATTCGGAAATCTGATTCACTTTAGAAGGGCAAAAGTCCCCAAAAAGGGCCCCAACTTTTGCATTGTCCACCCCTGTCTGGATTTTCAACTGCACCACTTTTAACATCTTCCCCCTTCTGCAACGAAAAAGGAAAAGGGGGTGACCTTGAAAGATAGACTTGGCCACCCCTCACAAAAATTTTCTACTGACCCACTTATCATGGTCAGAGACAGGGCTACCATTTTTCCAGGTTTATCACCTTTTACGATGACCATAAGCTTAAACTAAAAACTAGACACCACAAATTTGATTGCTTTACTTTTGCATTCTGCTATCTAATAATACAACAAATAAAAAAATAAAAATTTAATATAAATCCTTTATATGCATTGCCAAATTTTATATTCATTAGCACAGCGCTTATTCTGTAAAAGAGGTGTGCTTGGTGTATATACATCGAATTTTAAATATCAAAAACATCGCTATCAGCAAAATGTGCTGTAAACTACTTTTCAAAAATTTATTCATTAAAAATTAATGAGAATTTATGCTCTCACAACCAAATATCTTTTATTTATTCTGATTAAGACAATTTTATTATTTATTTATTTATTTATTTATTTATTTATTTATTTATTAAAGCAATTTTTGGTAACAGGAAAGAGTTTCTTCGATGATCGGTTAAATGCTATTACAGCACGATTAGATGACGGCAAGTTGGTTTATAAGTTTAAAGTAAAAGCGACCTTTTAGTGACCGTCGTGACAGCCGCCAAAATCTGATAGAATGCATTGTCATCGATATCGAATCTATCTGCCAAGTTTCAGCCCGATTGGATGACGGCCAGGAGATTAATTAGGCCTCCGCTGATTTTCCCGACATCGACAAAACATACTCATAAAATCGAAATTAATATAAAGGATTTAAAAACAAAGAATGTCTTGCCTCAGAGAGTTGAAAGATCGAATTAAATTGAGACACACTTAATTTTTTTTTTTCAATAGTTAGCAAAATCATTCCAAAATTCTACTTGGAGTGTTTTACAACTTGAGACAACAAAAGTTAAAGAAACGTTACTGTTGAATATTTTTAATTGATGTTATTTATACTTATAAAGCACATTTGATTTAAACATTGTTAAAAAAAAAAAAAACTACAGCATAGAAAAGAAGCATATCATTCCAATAAAAGGATCCGGTAAATGCAAGTTGACAGGGTTCCCACTCAAATCACAGAATGAAAATCAATGACTTTTAAGGACCTAACTAATGTTTTTAAGGACCTTTGAAAATTTGATTTCAGACATCATGTCTGTATTTAAATTTTTAATAAAGTATATTCTATCAAAAAAGTTACAAGTTGGTGGATGCATAATACAAATATGTCGGAAAATTCCTATAAGGTGCAGATAAGTGGCGGTCACGAGGGAACAGCAAGTCCGAGTTGTATTTTTATGAATTTTGCAGTTGGACAACATCTGTAAAAATTAAGGACTTTTAAGGACCTCTAAGCATTTTCAAGGATTTTTAAGCACCTCTAAGTATTTTCAAACACTTTCAAGGCCTTGAAAACAAGTTCACAAATATTAAGCACTTTTAATGACTTTCAATGACCTTGGGAACCCTGGTTAATGCTTTGCAAATTGATTAACGTCTTCAAATCTAGTCTTCCTCAAAAATTAAAAATTCCGTTTAAAATAAAATGTTACTAAATTAAAATTTTATTCTGTTTGCTTCGCGCAAATGTGAAATTTGACACTTTTCCTGACATTGAAGAAGACTAACGTTATTGGACACGATAATCTGGTAGGGAAAATATAATAAACAATACATTGCGATACATCCGTCTTCGTCGGAAGACCACATGTGAAGAATATTGTGGGAGTCTAGAAAAACCAACAAAATCCTCCTGTAGAAATTGCATTGAAATTTTTCTTTTTGAGTGGCCATCTCAGATGTAGTCATCCAACTAAATGCCAGGGTCGCATTCGCCCTAAAATTCCTAATATTCCTTAAATTTTTGTTTCTCTCTAAAATTGTGCCTAAATTTCTCGACAATTCCTAAAAAAATAATTGAAAATGGGAAATTATCCTCCAAATCCCTCGAAAAAAAACAACGATATTCCTCTAGATGAGAAAAGTGGATTTAATTAAATTTGTATGTTTGGTCAAAACAGTAAATTATTATATAACTGTAACTTTACTAAAAAGTTGTCTGACGTTAAATTTTTTGAAAATAGGCAGTTTTTTGCTGGTGCAGCTTCAAAAGAAATATCCCTAAATGTTTTTGAATTAGCCCTAAAATTTTAAAAATTCCCCCAAAAATTGTAAGAATTATCGCTAAAATGTTCTTGAAATTTGTTAAAGTATCCTTAAAATTCCTACCAAAACTTCTTTGAAAAATCACTGCACCCCCTTTCCGTGAAAAGCTTCGTACCTTCAAATCAGTCGGATGATGTTGAGTAAATAAATAAATGACACATTAAGTTAAATTCAATAAAAAAGGAAATTGCCAATAGTTTTCTCTTATCTCCTAAGCTGCATCCTCTTAACAAAAAAATGATAATTATATAAAATAAATATTTCGAAATTTTCTTATCAAAAAGCTCCGTCACTAAAATTTAAATGGATTCTATAATGAAAAAGATCAGACGATTAGCTTGTATATTTTGACAAACTTATTAACTAGAATGTGTCAACTATAATTATTAGCTAGAATTTATTAACTTAACTAATTAACTAGAATTTATTAACTTAATTTATTAACTAGAATTTATTTCTTAGACTTTTAAGACTAGATAATTTTCGACTTGGAACGCCAATATAAACTAGGAATAGGAAGATCATTAGAAAGATATTTATTCTCTTTTATGAAAGTGCATTAATCAACATTAAAACTTGTAATTTTATCAGACAGTTTATTTGGCTGCGTGATACATTAACTTTTAATGATTTATCAAATTCAGTCTATAATTTTAGTCTTGGAACAGTAAATTAAACTAAGAGGTAGGAAGATGTTTATAAAGTTGTTGTTTTTTTTGTGTATAAATGCGCATTAATCAACATTCAAGTTTTGTATTAAATATTCAGCCCCGTGACAGAGACACTTTTAGTAACTTATTTCAATTGAATTTCTAACTTAAAGTCATAACTGCAAAATAAACTAGAAGTAGGAAGATATTTGTGCATTTTTATAACATTACATATCAACATCAAAATTTATAGTTTTATCAAATTAATGAGAATTCGGCTACGCGTGACATAGAAACAATTATTGTTAAGAGTTCAAACAATACGCATATAGATGGGCAACGAATTCAAAGTATTGCAATAAATTTATTATTGGAGTTGTAGTGGCGTTTCGGGGGGAAGGGGAGGGGAGAGAGACAGCCTTACGATTTTTTAAAATTTTTTTCTAAATACAGTAAAACACCGATTATCCGAGTTTCAGCTTTAACCGAGCCAGATAATATTTCTTTTACCCCTGATATTTTCCTTTGTCAAAACTAGTACCGAAAAAAATTGGTACTTGATCTCTCAAACACACAAGAAAACAAAATGTTTACATTCCTTTTCATTGTATGACACTGTCCCTCCTATCGCGTCGCTCAAGGTCTTAAAGCTTAAGTAAGAGAACTCTTTAAGCATTACTATATATTATTAATTGCATGTGGTTTACCTATAGTATAACATTTGAACTTGTCAAAACATACATTTAAACCGATACTATTTATTTTATTTTTAATTTTCGCTTTAACCGAGTTTTTCGGTTATCCGAGTTGGTCTTGGTCCACAATAACTCGGATAACCAGGACTCTACTGTATATTGATTTTTTAATTTTTGATGAAAGTGGAATATCAATATATATATATATATATATATATATATATATACATATTTTTTTTTATTTTAATTAATACACATTTTAATCAATCTAAATTTTTAGATTAATAAATGAATAGCAAATTAAGCAAAGAGTTACGTTATTTTTTAAAGAGATTCTCAACTTACTAATTACTTGTTTATAATATTAAATCCAACTTTCTAGCTTTTTTTTTTTTTTTTTAAATTTTATCTAGAACCATGTCATCAAATATTTTTATGTCTCTGTGATTGTACAAAAGTGTCCCAGTTCAGTCCGTTCAACCCTGTCTTGTTCATAGAACAAGCACAAGGTTTTCAACAGCTGACGTATACACTTGTAAATACTTCTACAGACGAAAAACTATTCTACAGACAGGAATAAAGTGTGAAATCGCAAAAGTTTGAGGTAAAATAGGTATACGTTTGTGTTTTTGTGTTCGATCCTCATTGTAACATTAACTTTGAAAAAAAAAAAAAAAAGAAGACAAAAAAAGACTTACTTGGAATGTTTAGTAAACGAGTATACTATTTGCCAATAACTCCAACATTAGAAATTTTACGTAATTTTTTCTTTTTTTTTTCGGCGGTGGCTGGTACATCCCTAACAGCGCCCCCTCTAAATTCGCCACTGGAAGATGTAATACTCAACTTTTACGTGATTATATTAAACACATTTTGATCAACCGCTTAGGACATTTTCGTCAATTCGTGATAATATTTCTTGAACAATGAAGTTAATGTTATTTAAGATAACATTCTCATTTTATGCTAATATCTGGAAAAAATATTTTTTAATATTTTTTTCCCCCTTTGTTAACGTTCTTTCGAATACGCATAGGTTCAGAAATGCTTTCGAAATTCGCAAAAAAAAACAAAAAAAAACGGCCTTTCGAAAAGTAAAGAATACATTTTCGAATTGATTTTGTCTTTATACTTTAAGAGCGTGCTATAGTCAATTGTAATAACAATAGTTGTTGAAAAAAACACCTGATAGGTAGTTACAAAACTGAACCAAAACATTTGTATTGATTTGAACAGATTGCGAGCTCAACTAAATTCCACGTTCATCATCAAATTTGCCTTTTTCTTTAAAAGAAGTTTCTGAACATTGAGACAATAGATTCAATGACCCTCGGCTTTACATTTTAAGATTGCAGTTGAATATTACGCTGCCGACAAATATTTTGAATACACTTCAAGTAAATATGTTTCAGAACGAAGCTGCTTGACTGAGTTTAAACTAAACATTGTGTTAGTATGTATCCTTTTCGAGGTCCGGAAAAGTCATTCCCAGGAGACATAGATTCCGGATAAATCACCACCGGAGAATTGTAGAAGCAAACAAATCTCGTGTCACGATTTTAGCTACATCGGTTTCTGATCTCAATTCCCTGGATACCAGTAAAAATGCCAGGTCGAACTAGTCAAGAAGGTTGCAATTACTTGATTAAGTTTTGACTTCCCAAGCTGCCACTGCATTAAAAAAATCAAAAAAGCATCAACAAACAACATGGAATATCAGTTGGTCTCGTCAAGAAATACAATTTTGGCGACAATTTACGTTGTGGGGAGGATATTTTGGCTACTTTCAACAACCGGACCCCAGAGCGGTCAAAAGCAACCCTTCCGACTTAAAATATAATCACGGGCAGACTTTTTCAAGGGCAAAACCCAGAGTGGGGGAGATAAATACGTCCTTGAAACCCTTCTGTAGGTCAGTGGAGCAAATGGCGCCGATGAAAGGGGGCTGCAAGGGGTCCGAAAATGCTGGGGGGGGGGGGGGCAGCTTCCCCCCTCCAGCATGGACAACTTCGAACGAATGGAATGTCGCGAAAAACGAGGAGACACAACCTATTCGAGAGATCGAGAGTGTCGCTTTCAAAATGGCTGAGAATTGAATCGGAAAATGTAAATACTCCGGACATTTATGTTCTTCGTTTAGAATATAACTTATTTTCTGGTAGCTACTTGGATGGGGATCGTAACAATGGGGTCGTATGTTGTGATCTTGTACGGTTATAAAATTATTGTTATTTTTATAACCGTGACCAATGGGAGGGGTTGAGTCAACATTTCTCTTTTGTTAATTCGTATTAACACCTTTTTTTATGGTGTAGGTGAGAACACTTTGTAAATCAGGGAGTTATAAAGAAAAAATACTGGAACTAAGGGAAATTGACCGCAATGATTGATCTATTATGTCTCTCACTTCTTCAATTTACTTCAAAATATTGGTAATTTTAATTCAATATCTTGTCTGCTTACTAAGATGCTCAGAGTTTGACAAGGACTAAATTGGAGGCTTATATTTTGACCAGTTACAGTTGAGTCTATGACAGCCGGAAAAAAAAAAAACAAAAAAAAAAAAAAAAACACGCAATTTGAAAGATAATTAAATACATTTGATAATTAATAAATTTCATTGTTTAAATATCTATGCTTCATAATAAATTTCAATGAATGTTGTTAGTTAATTTTAATAATTGAATTGTTTTAATAATTTGTTTAATTAAATGAAATTTTGTCTATCTCTACTATTTATACCTCCTTTAAGCTAACTTGGTTTCTATAAACAACAGATAGTTTTGTTGAAAAAACTAAAACAAGGCAATCTAAATTTTTGTGAAATAAAGAGTGTCCAGGCATCCAAGCAGTCCATTTCCAACTAATTAGTTTATATAAAAATAAAAAAAAATGACATCTGAAATAATATATATTTAACTTTAAAACTTCTACAAAAAAAATCTTAAGGTACGATAATATATAAATTTTAGAAAACAATTTTATAAATTTACCATAATCTATAAAATTAAAGTAATGTGAAATTTCCAAACCATATCTCTCAAGATAAAGTAATTGCTTAAATTTTTTAAAAATTATTATGGCTACCTATGGAATGAATTTAAGTTCATATCTTAAAATGTTGTATTTTAAAGAATACAAATGTATCAGAAATTTCAACAAAATTAATCAACAACAGTTCATCATCAGCCTAGCACCTATAATATTCCTCATTCTGGTGATTGGAATTGCATGGTCATCGGGATTGAAGTCATTGAGTTTTTTAAAAAAGAATGTTAAGAAAAAAGATTCTTACTCTACTGGCTCATTTTATTCACTGACCGGACGGGAGATTGCAACCGGATAGGAGCATATTCATAACACCTCCCGGACATAATTTTTTTCAGGTGGGGTTATGAAATTAATATTCCAAACATTAAAATAATACCATTTAAAGTTTCAATTTCAAACAAAACAAATCCTTTGGTGTGCCGGTTAATAATAGCCATGCGGACCTATCGTAAGGGTTTTCGTCAAAATCGCGCACGCGCATGAGGTTGAAATAATGATTTAGGAGTATTCCGATATAAATAATCGAAAATCACAAACTTAAACTGTTCCTATGTCTAATATATTCCCTGTAAAATATTCAATCTTCGAAAACGAACTAACGTTTTCCTAAGGACAAGTTTCAATATGCAATCAACCACCTTTTACTGAACCACGCCAAAAAAAAGGAAACTCTATGGAAAAGACCAGAAAACTGGTGATGCCCTATTTCCCCATTCCATTTCCTAGAAAGGGGAAGTGATACCCCCCTCCCCGTCAAAAAAAAAAAAAAAAAAAACAGCTCTTCGACCGTAGTTACGGCGGGGTCTATGGGAGGCGTGATTTTCACATTTCTTTCGTACAGTTAGCTTCAAAGTTTGTTTAAAATTAACAGTTTGAAAAACAAAGAACAGTTTTAAAACTTGAATCAAACAGAAAGTAGTCAAACCTTTATTTTTATTTTGTCATTTTTTCAATATCTCTTTTCCTTTCCTGTAAAGTGATGTTAAAGTAAAAAGGAATATATTTTTTCTATTTAAAAGAAAATTAACATTTTTTTAGACAATACCAAAAAAATATTAAATAATCCTCAAAGATATATCAATCCAATAGAACAAACCCTGCAGAAATATTTTCAAAACTACTTTAGCAAAATTCAGACGTTTGTTGAAAATTTTCTATTTTCTCATTGCCTTAGCATTAGGTAGGAAATTCAAGATGGACGATATCGAGGAGCCTTAAGATGGTTCTAATCGACCCACCTCCAAAATTCCGTTGATAAAAGCGTAGAAAATTGAATACCAACACAGAGTTCTCTGCTCTTGAGCATCGCCCATCAACGACTGATTTTTTATCTGCGCAAGAAAGGACAATGTAATGTCTTTAGAATTACATCCTCAATTTCGCCATTTTGGCGGATCTTTTTTTTTTCTTCCATTAAATAATTACTACCAAAACTATCGCAAAACTGGCCATTTTTATTTGAATGAGCAAAAATATGAAAACGGTATATAACACCACATAAAATTTTAATGCAATGACCAATATTATAGCGCAATTGAAAGTTGTACGATGCTCCATACCCTTCGCTATTTCTTGCCTTCTTGTGAACAAATGTAAACCCACTTAAATAAAAAAAATTCATAAGAATTATAACTTATTTAAAAGCGATTTTGACTTCGGGTCGAGTTTTCATACGAGTTCACTAAGAATAAAAATTCATTCCGTGGCCTCGACTAACTTCGTTTTTCAGTGCCCAAAACTTGATAGAATGCACCACCAACACCCAAACAGAATCCAAGTTAAAATAAAGGATTTAAAAATAGAAACACAAACGTCTTTTGAACAATGAAAACCGTCTTTCCACAAGAATGAGCTTCTTTATACAGCCATTAAAATGACAGGTCAAATGAAGCGAAACGAATGAAAAGCTGCCATGAGCATTCAATCAAATGTATTTCCTTCCTTTCGAATAAAAATACATAATTATAATTGTAGCATTTATACAAAGTATATGTTGTCTGCCTGGAGTCAATTTTTAAAGCTAAATCTAGAAATTAAGAACTATGAGTTACTCGAGTAGTCTAAACTCTTGTCAACTTCGATAAATCTGCATAAAAAATGTTTCCAACTTAACGATTTTTTTTTGTAATAATTTTGAATGAAAATATCGAACGCAAGCGTTGAATTATGACAATCCATGTCAAACCAATTTGCACGAAAGTTGGACGATGTTCAATTAAATTTCAATTAAATTGCTTTGCGTTGCATACAAATATTAAACTAAATGATGAGATTTACGAAAATTCCCCAAAGTTTAGAGAGCAAGTGCCTCGAAATTATTTCTATAGCTGATTCCATTTTTCGGCGTATCGCAGTTGACTGTAACGTCACCATGCATAAGCTCCATTGAATAAAACATTGATTGCTTAATTATTCCTTCAAGCGTGGCAACGCTATTTCACGGACATCCGCAACAGACGAGTGACAATTCAATTTTTTTTTTTTTTTTTTTATAACAAAAATGACGTGACCTTGCTTTTTATAGAACCGAGAACGACCTTCTTTTATTTTTTAAAAACTACGTCTGTCTTACTTTTTTAAATCCTTTATATTAACTTCGATTTTGTGTGTATGTATGTTTGTGGGTATGTTTCTCGATGGCGGGCAAATCTGCGGAGGCCTAATTAACCTCCTTGCAGTCATCCAATCGAGCTGAAACTTGGCAGATAGATTCGATGACAATGCATTCTATCGAATTTTGGCGGCTGTCACTGTCACTGAAAGGCCGCTTTTACAGAATACTAATAAACCAACTTGCCGTCATCTAATCGCGTTGAAATAGCATTTAACCGATCATTGAAGGAACTCTTTCGTGTTGCCAACTTTGCTTTAGCAAATAAATAATAAAATTGCTTTAATCAGAATAAAAGACAAATATTTGTATGTGAGTGCATACATTCATGTTTATTTTTATATAATTTTTTTTTTCATTTAAATTTTTTCAAAAAATTAAAATGCTTTTCTTTTGAAAATATGAATGTAATAAAACTTTATATTTCAATAATAATTCATTTAATAAATTAAGTTTTTTTTTATAAAATTCAAGTATTTTATTTTTTTAAGTATCTTTTATGTACCCGAAATTAAACGTGATAATATTGAAGTTTTGGAGGGTTCTGAGTGAAAGAAGTAGATTTTGGAAAATAATCTACATGTGTGTATGTTTCTCTATATGTATTATTGTATTAACGGGGATTTTTTTTTTTTTGACAGGGGAGGGAGTTCTAATATTAAGGGTTTACGTAGCAACTAATCTTTCAGCGAGCGAAGCGAGCTTATGTGTAGCATTGAACCTGTCAGCAAGCGAAGCGAGCATGTGCTTACGTAGCAATGAACCATCCAGCGAGCGAAGCGTTAAAAGCTGGGACCTAAACACCAATGACCAGTCACCGCAACGCGGGTTCATACCTAGTTAATTTATAAAACAAAGATGACATCCCTTCAACTCAGGACATCGTGGTCTTAATATGAAAACTTAAATGTTTCTTTACGACTGATATGTTCAAACGAATTTGTCTTATCATTCAGATGTTGATAATATTAGCGATTAGTACAATGAATCAGCTATCATCATTTTCTATTTTTACATTTCATGACGTAACATCAAAGTACAGTTAAAGTTTAAGAGAGATTTGATGACTGATTTTAGATACCCAGATTTCTCTTTAGAGATTAAAAAGTTACCTCTACTTTGGCAGTTATGCAAGCCCCAACGGATTTCACAACAGAAAATTCCAAAAATGCTTTAATCAAAACCAAAATCTTCTTCGTTTGAGCGAATACGATATCGAATTTAAAATTGAAACTCCATAAAAGCCAAATTTGTGTGTTCCTTTTGAAAAAATGAGTGGTAATCTGCAGACGATTTTAGACAACACTTTTGCATTTACATATACAATAAGCCACTAATTTTCATTAGACGGAATGGCAGCAACGGGAATGTGGTCATTTATAAAAAGTGGTAATTAAATGTTCGATTTCCTTTTCAAATGATGGACTGACTGATAGCGAAATGAATAGAAAAAAAAAAAAAAATGGGATTCAATTTTAATCAGTAACTGCTTTCATCGTATCCAATAGTTTTAGTAATGTGTTTGAAACTTGTTATTTTATTTCAAATAGTTTGCCGCATTCATATGTCATAGTTAGAGGATATTTTTTCAAAGTTTTTCTCCCTCAGAATGAGATCGTGCGTTCTAAATCTTTTCGTGTAAATTCATTTATTTTGAATAATAAGGATAAACAGTGGTAAAAGTAGGGGAGAAAAAAGTGGGAAATGCCCAAAAGTTGGTGACAAGTCTACCCCCCCCCCCCCCCATCCCCATCTCCAAAGATAAATTTTATAATTTCGTATCTTGTAACAAAAATATTAACTAGTAAGGAAATAATGTATACTTTCTATAAAAAACCTTGCACAAAGATCCAAAATTTATTTTTATTTTAATAAATATACTGCGACTTAGCTTTTTTACTTGGAAATAAGAAATAAAGTGAAGTGCAAATTAAAAAACATTCCTCCAAAGCTATGGCGTACTGAGAAATAAAATCGGCCCGGTGATTTTAGATTGATGCCGGCCCAAATTTTAAAAATATGTAATGTTTAATAAATTATTAATAATAATAAAATAATTAATGCTAATAATAAAATAATTCATGCTAATAATAAAATAATTAACGTCAATAATAAAATAATTAACGTTAATAAAAAAATAATTAATGTTAATAAAAAAATAATTAATTTTAATAAAATAATTCCATTAATCAAATAGTGATTTAATAATTAAATACTTAATTTATAATTTAATGGTTGATTTAATAATTTAGTGGTTGATTTAATAATTTAATGGTTGATTTAATAATTTAATGGTTGATTTAATAATTTAATGGTTGATTTAATAATTAAAAAGTTAATTAAATATTTAATTTAATAATTAAATAGTTCCAATAATTAATATATTTTATTATTCAAATATTTATAGTATTTATAATCAATTTAAATTACAAAGCGTTATTATTTACGTTTAATAGTGGATTTGTTACAATATTTAATTTAATTAAATCCCATTTACTTTTTCTCTAGAATTTAAACCTCTTTTCAGTGAACTTAATTTTCATATGCCATTAACAGTTTGTTGCAAAAACTAAAAGAAATCTAAATTACAAAAATAAGAAGAAAACAACTTTTTGTACCGGACCACCGGCCCGTTTTTTACAAACACTGACCAGCCCGATGATTGCACCGGATATCCCTATGGAAGGTACGCCCCAGCTCCAAAGTTGTAAATTGACCAAGTGTAACAGTATTTGCTTATAAAAATACGTATATTTTTGTACATAGTAGTACAATACAAGACGTATTGAATGATTTTAAAAATGAGGGGATGGATTTCAAAGATTTTAGAAGTGGGGGAACGCATGTGTATTTTCTTGAAAAGTAGGCGGGCGCGTCGACCCGCGTCTACCCATATTTCTTTTCACTGAGGATAACAACCATACTGTGTGTTTTGCCTTTTTCAAAAAGAATTTATAATGTTTGTCATCCGATATTTCCTATATATGCATATATGTGCAATATACTTTTTTCAAAGTAAGGTTTGTTCTATAAAAAAATGTATCGTTAAATTTCTTTTTCAAAATAAATGAAATTATTTAAGTAAGAAGACTAGAAATAAATTGTTACAAAAATTTCAGACCAACGTGGAATACTGTTACATAGGAATACAAATTCATCACAACAAATATACGTACTGCAAATATTATGTAACTTCGTACTACAAATATTATGTAATCAAATTTATTGAATATTAACAAAAAGGTGTGTACTACAAATTATAATATTTTTTTTTTTTTAAAACTTTTTCCTGAAAAGATGGTTGCATAACAGGTTTGCAGTTTTATAGTTTAAACTCAACAAGATGTCATTAGAAGAATTTTTATGTAACGGCTACTAAACCAAATTCCCTCTTCTTTCTCAGTCATTTCCCGACGGTTACAGTTATGACGTAGGATGGTGGTTGCCTCGGATTCTCAATGCTTACATTAGATGAAAATGTATGCCATGCGATTGGTATATAAATTTATTCATGACAATGTTTTTCAATCATATATATATATATATATATATATATATATATATATATATATATATATATATATATATATATATATATATATATATATATATATATATATATATATATATATATATATATATATATAATATATAATATATATAATATATAATATATAATATATATATAATATATAATATATATATAATATATAATATATAATATATAATATATAATATATATATATATATATATATATATATATATATATATATATATATATATATATATATATATATATATATATATATATATATATATATATATATATATATATATATATATATATATATATATATATATATATATATATATATATATATATATAATATATAATATATATATATATATATATATATAATATATATAATATATATATATATATATATATATATATATATATATATATATATATATATATATATATATAATATATATAATATATAATATATATATATATATATATATATATAATATATATAATATATATATATATATATATATATATATATATATATATATATATATATATATATATATATATATATATATATATATATATATATATATATATATATATATATATATATATATATATATATATATATATATATATATATATATATATATATATATATATATATATATATATATATATATATATATATATATATATATATATATATATATATATATATATATATATATATATATATATATATATATATATATATATATATATATATATATATATATATATATATATATATATATATATATATATATATATATATATATATATATATATATATATATATATATATATATATATATATATATATATATATATATATATATATATATATATATATATATATATATATATATATATATATATATATATATATATATATATATAATATATATATATATATATATATATATATATATATATATATATATATATGTTACTTTGTTGGTTTGTCGTTTGAACACGCTGAAACGATTTAGTGCATTTCTTTGAAATTTTCAGCGTATATTCAGAGAGCATCAGAAATCTGAATATGCGCTGAAAATATAACATATTTTTTTTTGGGGGGGGGGGGGGTGATGCTGTAAACTACTCGAACGGAACTAGGGATGTCGAACTTCATAATTTAAGATAAAATAATTTTATAATAAATTCAAGACATACGCCAAAATTGGCGAAATCGGCGATATTGTTGGCAATAATTTTTACATTATTTTTTTCAGGGAAGAGAAACAGTCATTGATGGGCAATGCTCAAGGTAAAAGACAACACTTTGTTAAAGACTTTCGCTTTTCAGGCTTTTTAAGATTTTATCGAATTTTTACAGAAATTTAGTGGGTGGGGATGTTTAGAACACCTTAAAAGGCCCTACTGCAGAGATTTTGATCTAAAACGTTAAAGCCGTTTTTTGGCAATTGTTGAAAAACTGAAATTTTTACTTTAATTTAATTAAATAATTATTGAATAATTAATTACTTAATAATTTAATTTATTTAATTATTTAAAATTTAATTTTCCTAATTACTAAATAATTTAAGTTATCTAATTACTTAACAATTTAACTTATTTAATTAATAATTTAATTTATTTAATTAATAATTTAATATATTTCATTAATAATTTAGTGTATTTAATTAATAATTTAATACATTTCATCAATAATTTAATTTATTTAATTAATAATTTAATTTATTTAATTAATAATTTAATTTATTTAATTAATTACTTAATTCAATTTTAAGACAAAAATAGTTCAACATCGTATGTCAATTCTTTCGTTAGTTATGCTGACCACGGACACACACATACGTTTTTAGTATACCACTTTTTTAAACTCAAGACGCTCCAAAATGTGTAGAAATGAATACAATTTTTTAAATTTTTGGTTGACCGAATGCAAAATACTTTCCTTACCCTATTTCTCCATAAGGATAATGGAAAGTAAAAACAACAACACAATACACTTTCAATACAAGCAATTTTTCACCGTTTATAAGCTTCCAATTGTAAGTACTCAATAGAAGTAAATCAAGAAATTTATAGCTGAGGCATTTCATTTCCAACCGATGAGCCATAATGACCATTTCGTTTGACAGTTACTATCGTGTTGTGCTCTACGCATCTTTCTTATCGGTATTTACAACTCGACAAAATCAATAACCAATATCGAGATTTATAGATCCTGAGTCGGATGATCAATCGACAGATCGAGAAAGACACTTATTGTTGAAATGTTTTACAATAAAAAAAAAACAAGAACAAATGGCACTTTTATAGCTCTCTCGCTATGTTACAATCTTTTAGCCCAGTGCATTTAGAAACTACTTTCTATAAAACCTTGGAAGTTTGGTGAGATGATCATTTCACAAAAATAAATAAATTATTTTTATTTAATATTGTTACGAATTTTTGTATATTTGTAAATATTTCCTAGTGTTAATTTTGTAAATAGGAAAATTTATGTACATTTCGCATAAGGCAGTGCAATAGTTCGTCTTAACTTGGCTTCCCTGCAGTGTGTCTATTAATGTTTGATAACGAGTTTTACAGAGATAACGCTGGGAAGCGAGTTTTACAAGGAGCAGGGCATTTAACATTATGGCAATCTCGCCAAATTGGCGAGATAGAGCCAAGTTGGCGACGGTTTTGGAGACTTATTTTTGTCACCAAATTTGGCGACCATTTGGCGACATTTTCGGTCCCCATGTACATGTATAGGACTTTTCGACTATGATCTGGAAAGTTCTCCAAATATCTACCTCTAGAAGTTTCAAGAATGTTCGCCTTACCTATATAAGCCCGAGAGTTAGGTTAGTCAGTTAGTTGACTGAAATTACTGAGTTGAGATACTGAGTCTCAGTGAGCATTCAGAGTAGTTTCAAAGCGAACTGTATTGCATTGTCTTTTGCGGCGATTTAGCAGTTGTGTGTCAAGTTTAACTGCTGCTTGGGCTCTACTGTTGTGTTTAGAGCTGTATTGTGTCTACTAAAACGAGCAGCTCTGGAGTTGTAAAGGAATCTGTGAAGAGTTATATTGGAATAAATTTCTGCAAGTTTTGATCTGCATTGGCTTCAAATCTTTCGAACCCATCCACGCAACAATATCTATAGAATATAAATGAAAATTAACATAGCAAAAGACAAAACCAGGTGAAGCCAAGGCATATGCATTGACGTAAAGATTTAAAATTTAAAATAAAACATATTAGACCTCATTTTTCAAATTTTTAATTTAAATTTTTATTTTTTCGTACTTACTCACCAAGTGTCAAAATTTTGTACTAAGTAGTTTCTAAATGCACTGGACTAGAAGATTGTAACATAACGAGTACAGAGAATGATCCTTACTATACTAAACTTCAACTTAACTTTACATCACTAGACGGTAGATCGTCACAGTGCTAATCCATTTTGGCGGCGTGAAAGCATAATGTTCGCCAAACCACAACCCTGTAGAGAACAAAAGGCAATAAATAAGGTTTGGCGAGAATTATCTCTTCACTCCGCTAAAATGGATTAATTGCCTATGAGCACGGTGAAGATCTATCGTCTAGTGATGTCAAGTTAAGTTGGAGTTTAGTACAGGACATTCTCTTAATGCTTGTCTGAGATATGGTACTACTTGGGGAATTTAAGCTAGCGACAAAACAACCGCAATTGAATTTACGAAAATAAAATGCTAGAACAGAGTGGTCACAGAACCTGGAAAACCTGAAAATCAGGGGACTTTCTGGTTCTGGAAAAAATCAGGGAACTTTATAAAATTTCTTGAAAATCAGGGAAATTTTCAGGCATGTTTTTCCCCGTTCTTCTGTATTTTGGCGCCATTTACCCGAAGATTTGTTGTGGTAATCATTAGAAGTTCAATATTGCGGAATAATTTAAACTTTTCATTAACACCGAAACTATTTTTTTAAAAATTGGCATGTTATCTCCTTAGTATACAAGTTCTATTTGATTAGGGTGTCTATACATCTGGAAAAATGAGGAAAATTTGAAAAAAAATTTACCGTCAAATCAGGGAATTTTTTAGATATATATCAGAGAACTTTTTTCCTGAATTTTGTGACCACCCTGTAGAAGTATTAAGTAAGCAAGATGCAAACAACAATAATTATTTGGTCATTAAATTACTGCATGCCGTCAACTGAAAATTTAAATTTCATTAAAATTTTAGGTATTAAAGTTAAAATAGCTTTGAAGGGTAAAGTCCCCATCATCCCAGGGAAGTCCCTAGTAAGTCCCCAGTCATTCGCGGGACTCTGAATGACGTCTTAGGGACTTCCCTGGAAGAATGTGTGCTATATGGGTCGAATTTAACAAGTAATGTTAAAGTAGAATGAGCTTTTTAGTTAATGCTTGCTTGCGTCGCGTTGAACTTCCTGTTTCAAAATACCAGTAATGCTAGTCCCCAAATCTCAGCTGTAAATAAAGTCTCTTTGAGTTGGATCCGTTAATTAAAACGGATAAATAAAAGGGCAATCTCTGGATGACACACGGAACATTTTCGCTCTTTTTTTCTTCTCGTAAATGGATTAGAATGAGGAATTTTCACTTTTTTTGGTTTTATTTTAAAATAAAAAAATAGAAAAAATCATGAAAAACAATACCATTCTTTCAAAAATTTGAGCTCGGATAGATAGTTAAAAAAAAAAAAATATTTAGTTTTTCACTTTGCGATTTGGCGTGGAAAAGCTACTTTTGCGTGGGACGTCAATGCGCAGATGATGAATCAGTCGAAAACCTGTTTCGGACGAGGAGGGAGTGAGGTTTCTCCTCGGATTTTCGACGGGATCTATGCGTAACTACGTCACTGTTCCTTTTATGCGTTTTTGGTCACGTGACTTTTGCTTTGATTTCAGCTAATTTCAAACTCGATATTTTATTAATTGAAAGCATAAAGATAAAAAAATAATTGCACTGCTCAAATATATTCTTTGGATAACACAAGAAAATACAAAAAATATTCATTTTCCTCACTCGTGCAAGTTCCCCATTGAAGGGCTGCGGCAAGGAACGATCTGAGTCCGTTTTTCTCAATTTTCCGGAAAAACTTATTTAAAGTTTCAAGTCTCAGGGTAGAGGGAAATGTTAGCTCAAAATCTCACGTACCATGAAATCTCACGTACCAGACATTTGAAATGGATTGGCTTAATTTATTGCTAATGCTTTCATATTTTATTTTATCATAAGAAAAGTCTTTAATTTATCGTCGAGTTTGACGAAAATATTTGCATAGCTTTTACAAATTTGGCGAGCGTGGCGACATTTTTGGTGACTAAGATGGTAATCAGTTTGTAGTTTTGATTGGGAAAATTTATCCTCAATAGATAAGAACATAGTATTGGTATAAGTTTATCATTTAACTTGACAATTTCATAGTTGAATGAAGATTTTGGCTGTTGAGTGCACCCAATTTCAAGGGCGGATCCAGAGTTTTATTGCGGAGGGGGTCGGTGGCTGTTGAATAGCTTAGGTAAATTTAAGTTACATTAATGTACCATGGAATAGCTTAACTTTGATTATACAGAATATGTTACTAAAAAGTTATAATAGCATAAAAGCGACACAATGGTTGGCTACGTGTGAATATACGACAATAAATTAGAATTGTCTACAACTATTTGATTCAGGATAAATTATTGTTAAATATGATAGACAGAACAATCTAACAAAGATTACCTATGCACATTGAGCATTTTCAAACTATAATTTGCTTTGTTGTCTTGCTTCGTAATCGGCTTTTTCACCTCCATTTTTTGGGGATGAGAACATTTATATTAAAAATGTTCAATGCAGATTTGTCAAATCTTGATTGATTTTGAGCTCACGTTAAAACATGAGTGGCCCATGAATAACGGAGGAGGCGATCGCCCCCTTCACCCCTCACTGGATCCGGCAATGCCCAATTTTCATTGGCATTGCAACTTTTTAAGACTCCAGAGAATGTTGAGAACAGCTAAGAAAGCATCACTAAAACGATTTTTATCAAAATCGTAATAGCATTTTTTGGTAATTATTGGAAAACCTAAACTTTTCAATGACTGCTGCATGACTTCTGCACATATGTGAAATTGACGAAAACAATCGAAACTACACTGGCACACCAAATTTGATGAAAGTCGTAACACGATCTCTTTTAGAGTTATGCTGTTTACCGATATACCATTCCACGCCTCCTTACCCTCCCCATTCCTCAACCAATACACACACAAAAATTTTTTGGAGAACCTTCGATACCCAAAAAATTGACTTCTATTTTAATCCAAAAATGCAGTTGTTTCATCTTTATACATAAAAGTTTAAGTATCCTCACTTACTCACTCATCACTAATTATTCCACTTCTCATGTAACCACACTCTTGGAAATTTGGTACAGATGTCAACAAGGACAAACATGAACAAGTAAGGTATTCGGATCTCGATTAACCAAGGGATCAAAACTTTCCAAACGAGGGACAAATGCTGCACTTCCAGTGTACAGGGCCTGATTTACCATTAGGCCCACTAGACCCGGGCCTAGGGGCCTCCAAATATGAAAGTTTTCTGAAAATTTTAAATATAATGGTCTTTTTATGGGAAGTACTCAACAAAAATAATAAAAATTTTTTAGTTACACATCCGCAAATTCTATATTTTTTACAGTCGCAGTGAGTTAAGTTAGATAGAGAAAATTAAGATCATACTAATAATAACAAAAAAAATCGCGTGAAAGTAAACTATGAGTTTTAATTGTAAAAAGCTAGTCTTAACGAATGTAGCTTGATCTGGTGATATTGTGGCGTAAGGAAATAAATATTTGCCATTGGGGGCCCCTTTCTGAATGTTGGGCCAACAGTAAAAAAAATTCTAAATCGGGCCCTGCCAGTGTAGTCTCTGAAATTTGGTAAAAATGTCACCAAGAGCAAGCATAGCTCTGAATATTGCTCTACGGTGAAATAATTGTTATTATTATTTCAATGAATGGTGACAATATTTAGAGATGGATACCGGCTGCAAAAGAGTGCGTAGGACGTCGCTCATCACTAATTATTCCACTTCTCATATAGTCACAACTCCGAAATTTGGTACAGATGTCAACAAGGACAAACATGAACAAGTAAGGCATTCGGATCTCGATTAACCAAGGGATCAAAACTTTACAAACGGGGGACAAATGCTGCACTTCCAGTGTAGTCTCTGAAATTTGGTAAAAATGTCACCAAGAGCAAGCATAGCTCTGAATATTGTTCTACGGTGAAATAATTGTTATTATTATTTCAATGAATGGTGACAGTATTTAGAGATGGATACCGGCTGCAAAAGAGTGCGTAGGACGTCGCTCATCACTAATTATTCCACTTCTCATATAGTCACAACTCCGAAATTTGGTACAGATGTCAACAAGGACAAACATGAACAAGTAAGGCATTCGGATCTCGATTAACCAAGGGATCAAAACTTTACAAACGGGGGACAAATGCTGCACTTCCAGTGTAGTCTCTGAAATTTGGTAAAAATGTCACCAAGAGCAAGCATAGCTCTGAATATTGTTCTACGGTGAAATAATTGTTATTAGTATTTCAATGAATGGTGACAATGTTTATAGATTGATACCGGCTGCAAAAGAGTGCGTAGGACGTTGCTCGAGTCGTACCAAATCTCAGAGAAGCATTAAAAAAGCAGCAATAACGAAAATAGCTATAAAAGTGCCTTTTGTTCATGTTTTTACAGTGAAACATTTCAACAATAAGAGTCATTCTCGATCTGTAGATTGACCCCGACTAAGGATCTATAAATCTCGATATTGGTTATTGGTTGCCTAGTTCAACCTATTTCGATTCCTTCTGAACACAGTAGAGGTCGGCGATATACAGATACGACGATATTTTTATCGATATTTCTAAAAAAAAAATATCGATACTAAAAATATCGATAAAAGTCCCTGATATATCGATATTTTCAAACATTTTTAGTTTTTTAATGATCGTTTTGTAGTTCCATGTATTTTTTTCGATTTTCTTTATTCCCTTTTCAAAAACTTCAAAACTAAAGCTTGAACCTGGCTGAGAGAGTTAAAATGGCACCAATATTCAATATTTTTCCATACACTTAAAAGCTATTGAAAATGATCTAAATTTTTCTTAAAATCACTTTACCAACTAAGCGGAAATATAACTTTTTTTTTTGTAATAGATCCATTTCAGTTGAAAAGTAGTCACCGCACAAAAAAGTAATCATGAAAAGTAGAAATTTGCCCCGGAAAACTTTGTTTCTGGCAAAATTGAACATCAAATAAAAAAATCATGTATCGATATTTTATAGATATTTTTTTTTAAATGCAACGATGTAGTATCGATATTTATTTTGATCGATATTTCAGACTGACAGATGCCAGTCATTATACTGATAACCGTTTTAGTCATTTATTTGTTTGCTGATTTATTTACACCAGACTTCTGCATCATCAGTGAAATGAATTTAAATCACTATATTGTTAAACAACAAAAGGAATAACTGCAATGCATGTAGGACAACTTTTTAAATGATTCAATTGGTGGATATATATTGCAGTAAAAATAAAATTTTCCAACTGTGGTTGTAGTATAGCTTCTAACAACTTTCTTAAAAAAAAATTACACAGTTTTATTTGCAAGATATAAACGCCAGGAGCGTACTGGAACATAAAAATCGGTCCTGTAGTTTTAGATTTGAGGGCCTGAGAGGCAAAGGGGGTCCAAGTGACTTTTCTTAACTTTCGAGAAAATACACTTTAAAGTTTCTTATTTATATTACATTTTTATGAAAATTATTTGTTGTTCAAATACTAACCTCTGGAATGAAGATATCACTAGTCTTCATAGAATTTAATATAAATAAGAAACATTAAATTGTATTTTCTGAAAAGTTAAGAAAAGTCACTTGGACCACTTCGCTTCTCATGCCCTCGTTTATGAAGGCTCAAATTTTCAATAAAATCCCCAATATAAATTTGAATAATTATTGTTATTAATAAAATATTTCCAGTAAATTAATTAAATAATTAGCTTTGATTCCTATGGCCAATACATCCCTGTTAAAAACGCACCATTAAAATCCAGTATCTACTAAAATACAACTAAGTAAGTAGAAATCGAGCTGAAATTTCACGACAGGATGACAAGTGGATGGCAAGGTAGGAGTAAAAAAAGTGAATGAACGTCCTTATTGCGTCACATTTGTGACGTCATTATCGTCTCGCCTTTTACACAAAGCGTGAATCACAGCTGGAAATCGCATAAGAATTTATAAAACACACCTACTATAACAGCGGCTACAAAGGATGCGATGAGAAAGGATAAATCGTGACATAAAGTTTTGACAAAAGGTTAACTTATGCCAATTTGGTCTGCTAAGGTTCCATTCACTCCTTTACAAAATGTAGAATTGTAAAAAATATATAAAAATATGGCGGGGAAAAATCATGTGGAAAAATGAATTTCATTTCATTAAAGAGTAGCCAACAACACTAAAAACATTTTCTTCTAATAGTGTTTCAATGAAGAAGTTTATGGGAATTGTAAGTGGCCATCTGTTACGCCGAACTGGCACTATGACATCATGCCAGTTTTTACCTCTAACCGCAACTAAGGAATATTCAACTGTGGCTGAAATGAAATCTGACGAATTACAGCAAGTATTTTTAGGTGTGTTAGAAAAAGCACCGCGATGATGTCACATACTAATAAAAAAGTCTGATTTTTTTTTAAATTTTTTTTTTATTTTTTTTTTTTTATTTTTTAAATTTCCTAATATTTCTGTACTTTACAATAAAAACCAGCAAGTACAGGAGTGTACTAAAATTGCATCCCCCATTTTGAGTGGAGTTATGCCGTTCTGCATTAATTTCCTACAGTACTTGACAGCTGACCATGTTTACGTAACGTGCAAGGGAAAAAGTCAGCGACACTTCGCAATAGGGTAAAAAGCTTCAGGATGCGAACTTCAAGCTCGTTGGGGCACGGGTTGACCACTTTCAATTTTAAAAAATTGCTTATAATAATATTTTTTTAGACAAATGGGAAAAAGGGGGAGGGGGGGGGGGGCGAAAAAAAAGAAAGTTGAAAAATAAAGACCATACTAAGTTCCTATGGGACCCCACTAACCCGCGTATGCCTAAATTGAACATCGTAGGTAGAGGTCGGCGATATATCGATACGAGGATATTTAAAAACAAAATATCGATAAAAAAATATCGATACAAGTCACCGATATATCGATATTTTCAATTTTTTTTTTTTAGTTTTTTGCTGATCATTTGGCAGTTCCATGTGTTTTTTCGATTTTCTTCATTTATCATTTATTAGTAGTCATTAACATCGCACAGTTGCTGTTGCCAGCATATGCCTGGTATTTGCATCTAATTTTGAATATTAAAAACATCACTATCAGCAAAATATGCGATAAACTACTTTTCAAAATTTTTTCTATAAAAATAAATAATAACTTATGCATTGACATCCAAATGTATTTCATTTATTCTGATTGATAATATAATTTATTTATTAAAACAATTTTTATAATTTATTCATTTAAGCAATTTTTATAATTTATTTATTAAAACAACTTTTATGATTTATTTATTAAAACAATTTTTATAATTTATTTATTAAAGCAACTTTTGTGATTTATTTATTAAAACAATTTTTATAGTTTATTTATTAAAAAAATATTTGTAATTTATTTATTAAAAAAAATTTTGTAATTTATTTATTAAAACAATTTTTGTAATTTATTTATTAAAACAATTTTTGTACTTTATTTATTACAACAATTTTGGCATGAATTCATGAAAAGTAGAAATTTACCACGAAAAACTTTGTTTCTGGCAAAATTGAAAAAAAATTTTTTAAAAAATCATGTATCGATTTATCGATATTTTTTTTATGCAACGATATAGTATCGATATTTATTTTGATCGATATTTCCGACCTCTAATCGTAGGTCAATTCGTTCGGAAATTATGATGACCACGGACTCGCACACACAGACTCATATTTTTTTTTTAAACCACTTTTTTGAACTCAGCACGTTCCAAAATATAAAAAAGTGAAAGAAAAAAAAAATATCGTTTCTAATACTTTTATTAACCTATGTTAACATCTGGGTAATTGAAAGTAAATAATATTATATAATCCATAAAAAAAAAAATTTAATATTAAACCTTCATATGCATTGCCAATTTTGATATTCATTGACAAAGCGCCATTTCTGTTGCCATCTAATTTTAAATATTAAAAACATATCTATCGGCAAAATATGCGGTAAACTATTTTTTAAAATTCATTTATCAAAAATGAATGTGAATTTAAACACTCACATCCAAATATTTTTTATTTATTCTGATTGAAACAATATTATTATTTATTTATTAAAACAATTTTGGCAACAGAAAAGAGTTTCTTCAATGATCGGTTAAATGCTATCTCAGCACGATTTTGGATAACGGCAAGTTGGTTTATTAGTAATTATTTGTGAGGCGACCTTTTAGTGACAGTGGCAGCCCACAAAATTTGATAGAATGCATTGTCATCGACATCGAATCTATCTGCCAAGTTTCAGCCCGATTGGATGACGGCAAAAGGGTTAATTTAGAGGCCTCCGCAGATTTTCCCGCCATCGACATACACAGCCCACCAATCACGCACACATACACAAAATCAAAGTTAATATTGTTGCGTGGACGGGTTCGAAAGATTTGAAGCCAAAGTAGATCAAAACTTGCAGATATTTATTCCAATATCACTCTTCACAGATTCCTTTACAACTCCAGAACTTCTCGTTCTAGTAGACAAAATACAGCTCTTTACACAGCAATAGAGACCAAACAGCAGTTAAAAACTTCACAACTGCTACAAATCGCCGCAAAAGACAATGCAATACAGTTCGCTTTCGAACTACTCTGAATGCTTACTGAGACTCAGTAATTCCAGTCAACTAATGGACTCAGCTAACAACTAACTAACTCAGTGACTCAAAATCAACCAACTCCCCCGCTCTCTTGATCGGCCTTATATAGGACAGGTGAATCTTCTAGAGGTAGATATTTGGAGAACTTTCCAGATCGTACTCGAAAAGTCCTATACATGTACATGGGGACCGAAAATGTCGCCAAATGGTCGCCAAGTTTAATGACATTTGGCGATTCCTCGATAAATTTGGCGACAAAAATTAGTCGCCAAAACCGTCGCCAATTTGGCGAGATTGCCATTACCATAATGTTAAATGCCCTGCTCCTTGTAAAACTCGCTTCCCAGCGTTACCTCTGTAAAACCCGTTATCAAGCATTGAGACACACATTGCGGGGAAGCCAAGCTCAGACGAACTATTGCACTGCCTTATACAAAATGTACATACATTTTCCTATTTACAAAATTAACGCTACGAAATATTTACAAATATACAAAAATTCGTAACAATATAAAGGAATTAAAAACAATCAAATTACAAAGAAAAACAAGACCTCGTTAAATAATTACACCACCAGGAGCAAAAGACTAATAAATCCTGCCAATTTGAATGAAGTTTCGAATATATTCGCTGCCACTTCGGAAAGTAAATAGAAAAGAAACGGAATAAGTTGATGTCCTTTGGGAGCGAGAGAGTAAAAATAACTATTCTTCTAGTGATACAAATGATGGAATGGGTTGTAGGTAGAGTGAAAAAATATTGCTCCGTACCGGATCTTAGCCGACGTTAATGTA
Source organism: Linyphia triangularis (assembly GCA_963978545.1). Lineage (NCBI taxonomy): Eukaryota > Metazoa > Arthropoda > Arachnida > Araneae > Linyphiidae > Linyphia > Linyphia triangularis. The sequence goes on along the minus strand of OZ021722.1, from coordinate 8,814,412 downwards.
GAAAAATGTAGATATATAGTATTTTTTCATCGTTGGAATCCATTGAATTGACGTTTACCTGCGGATTTTTTAGGTGGTCAAAAAGCTTACCTGTCAAGTTTTTAAGAGTGGAAAAGATACCGGAAATGAAAATAGTAGAAGTGAAGAATCATTTTTTGTGGCTTTTTTTTTCTTGTTGGAGTGATGGCGGATGTGGTTGTTTATATAAACATTGTCATTGCTATAGAATGTATATATATATTGAAATACGACTGCTTTGATTTGATTTCGGAAAAAATAGGTAGTTCTATGTCTTGCCACTTTTTTGCTGTCGGAGAGCAAAGCAAAGAATTTTTTTTTTTTTTTTTTTTTTTTGAAACGCATGAAGTAATTCTCTGTAGTAATACAGAAACGTGTTTCAGAAGTGTAGTTGTAGAAATGTGTAACGTCTACGTATGACAAATGAAAAACATTGTGTATTCTGAATTGTATTTTGATATAATTCACAGGTTAAATGCAATGATGTATTTTTTTTATTTTTTTTAATATAAATTTTCAATCATTGAATTCTAAAATGTTAAAATATACAAAAAAGCTAAATTATATAAAACATAAAAACAAAGTTTTTAATATAAATCCTTTGCATGCATTGATACATTTTATATTCATTAACATAAAGCTGATTCTGTTGCCAGCGTGTGCTTGGTGTTTGCATCTAATTTCAGCATCTTTATAAGCAAAATATGCGGCAAACTACGCTTCAAAATTTATTTATGAAAAATGGATTTATACATTCACGTCAAATTATCTTTTATTTACAACAGGAAAGAGTTTTCAACAATGATCGTGTGAATGGGATTTATTATTATTCCAAAATTATTAGAGAAACGTGTGTAAAAGCGACCTTTTAGTGACAGTGATAGTCCCAAAACCCTTAATAGAGTGCATCGACATCTAATCTACCTGCCAAGTTTCAACCCGATCAAATGATGGCAAGTGGGTTAACTGGGCTTCTGCAGATTTGCCCGACACCCACAAAGAAACAAATTCGAAGTTAATATAAATAATTTAAAAATACTTTTACCCTTTTCATGTCCGAAACTATTATCGTGTATGAAAAATTCTGCCTCTGTTTTTCTATTGAATAAAGGTCTTTGAATGGAGGTTTTTTTAAAAGTTTTCGATTAAATTATTTTCAAAATGTGAATTACAGAAAAATCGCTGCAATATATAGAAAATTGTGTATATCACAACAATAACTTTCATTTCTTTTATTTATAATTTTTGACTTTTCATTCAGAAACCTTTTTCTAACTTTAGCATAACACTTGAACTTACTAAACAAACCCTGCATTTATTGCTAAACAGCGCAGAGTTCTAAAGAGCAAAGATAACCTCATGAAATTGAGTCAGAATTATTTACAGAAAAAAAAAGTTACAAAGTGCACAGAACTAGCAAAAAAGTGAATGGATAAAAGACAATTTATGAAAACAAAAAACAACTTGAAAATTTAGAACGCTTGTGGATGATGCAGCATATTGATGCGAGTCATGAAAGAATCTAATACCTGTCCATTCTGTACTATTTTTAAATCTATACTATTTTAATTGTGTGTGTGTGTGTGTGTGTCGATGGAGGGTAAATCTGCGGATGCCTAATTAATCCCCTTGCTGTCATCCAAATGAGCTAAAACTTGGCAGATAGATTCGAAGTCGATTACAATTTATTCTATTAAATTTTTCAGCTGTTACTGTCACTAAAAAGTTGCTTTTACGGAATACTAAAAAACCAACTTGCCGTCATCCAATCGCGTTAAAATAGCATTGAACCGACCATTGTTGAAACTCTTTCCTATAGGGTCAATTTTTTTTTATAAATAAATAATGATATAGATATATAGTAGATAAATTAAAGATATTTGGATGTGGATGTGCCGTTCTTTTTTAATAAATAAATTCTGAAACGTAGTTTGCCGCACATTTTGCTGATAGAAATGTCTTTGATATTTAAAATTAGATGCAAACGCCAAGCACACGCTGGAGAACAGAAACGGCTCTTTGTTAATGAATATAAAAAATTGGCCATTCATATTAGGATTTATATTAACAAGTTTGTTATATTAATTCTTACTACTATGATTGTAAGATTAATGTATTTTGAATTAAGAAAAAGCTCATATTTAATAACGGAGTGCCTCTATCTCCGAGCAACAAAAAAAAAAAAAAAAAAGTCATTTCAACTTAATAATTGGAAAAACCATTCTTTTCGCCCCCCCTACGTTCAGTTTATTTTATGAGAGCCCTCTGATTAACCCCGACGGGTAGAGATAGATGAGTAACTTTTGCTTCCTGTGTGGCGGTTGCAGGTTTTCAGTAAATAACCGAGAGGGAAAATGAAACAACACGAGTAGTTGTTGAAGAATAGGGCGATGAGTCAATTCTTAATAATTGACAGACGCTGCCATTTCGGAGAAACGGCCATTGTGGTGGCGGAACCACTTGCACCACCTTCCAGATGTCGAAAGCGAGGTATATTTTCATTAGGTGGAGTTGGTGGTGAGTGAATCCCTTTGCAAGGCAGTGGGTTGCCAATATTGCACCAAGGCCGATAGAGGAAAAGCCATTGATGTGGTTTTGGGATAGGGCTGCGAGTCCTCACAGTCCGGTACTTCCGGTTGAAAATGTAAATGTATAAAACCAAATGTACCAAAAAGCGATAGGAGACTAAAATACATATTGTTGCGTGGATGGGTTCGAAAGATTTAAAGCCAAAGTAGATTAACACTTGCAGAAATTTATTCCGATATACTCTTCACAGCTACTTTTGCAAAACCTGAACTTCTCGTTCTAGAAGACTCAATACAGCTCTTTACACAACAATAGAGCTCAAACAGCAGTTAAAAAGAAACTTCACAACTGCTACAAATCGCCGCAAAAGACAATGCAATACAGTTCGCTTTAGAACTACTCTGAATGCTCACTGAGAGACAGCTAACTCAGTATGTCAACTCAGTAATTCCAGTCAACTAACTAACTCAGTGACTCATGGCAGGGCTTATATAGGAAAGTTAATTCTTTGTGAATCTTCTAGAGATAGAAATTTGGAGGACTTTCCAGATCGTAGTCGAAAAGTCCTATACATGTACATTGGGACCGAAAATGTCGCCAAATGGTCGCCAAGTTTGGCAATTTCTCGTTAAACCATCGCCAACTTGTCTCTATCTCGCCAACTTGGCTCTATCTCGCCAATTTTAGCGAGAATATTGCAGGGAAAACAAACTCTTGCACTGCCTTATGCGAAGTGTACATAAATTTATCTTTTTACATAATTAATGTTACGAAATATTTACAAATATACAGAAATTCGTAACAATATAAATTAAGTTTTAGTATTTGTTGAACAAATGATTAACTGAAATTCAGCTTGTAATGCTAGAGGAAGTCCTGGTAAGGATCATTCCCTATACTCGCTGTGTTATAACCGTCTAACTCAGTGCGTTTAGAAACTACTTTTTATAAACTTCCCTTGACATTTGGAGAGTAAGTACGAAAATGATCACTTCATGAATTGACATAAATTGTTTTCATTTAATTTCTATTATAAATGAATATTAAAATAGCAAATAGACAAAACCAGGTGGAGCCACTGCATATGCATTGACGTAAGGATTTTAAAAATAAAATAAAATATATTAGACGCTATTTTTTGAGTTTTTAATTCATGTCATTTCATTAAGTGATCTGTTTCGTACCTACTCGCCAAATATCAAGGTTTCATATAAAGTAGTTTCTAAATGCACTGAACTAGAAGATTGTAACATAGCGAGTATAGGGAATTATCCTCATTATGACTTCCTCTTAAGCATTACAGGTTCAATTTCAACTAATCATTTGTTCAGTAAAATGGCTAAAACTTAATTTACATGAACCACAAATCGTCTGGAGTCCATTTTTGGTCCCAAATCTATTTTTTTTTTACTTTTGGTAACAGGAAGAAAAAGACGCGTCGATTAGGAAAAGCTGTAACTTGATCACTGAAATAAATATCTGGTACATGATTGAAAAGCAACAGCTTCAAACTTATGTTGAATTACCACTTTAGAAGGGTTCTTTTTTTTTTTCATCTTCTGAAAACTTTGACAAATTGGGATTAGTAGTACCTTTTCGTTCTAAGCTAGCGTAAAGCTATGTAACCTGCGGACCGTATCCTGCCTGCGAAAGATTTTTCTGCGGACCGCCAGTAGCACGGAAGAATAAAACTCAAACTTCACCTGGATGAATTTTTTTTTTTTTACGTAATTTTAATTTTTTATTGTTTTTCACGTAATTATTATAGTATGTTTTTACTTCGTAGAATAGAATCGAGTTCTCCACTACATGGCACGAAGAGAGTAAGTGAAGAAATTTTCAGCAAGATGGTTTTCATTAATAAATACAGGAATAACTCAGCTCAATCTCATTTTCACGATTCATTAAGATTGGCTATCAGCAAATGCCGCCACTTTATCATAAAATAATCTGAATAATTTCGATGGTCACCGTCTCACAATGTATATCGACTAAAACCAGAGATTGCTTGCTTGCTTGATTTCCTGTCTGTCTGTATGCATGCATGCATGTCTGTCTGTCTGTCTGTCTGTCTGTATGTATGTATGTATGCATGTATGTATGTATGTATGTATGCATGCATGCATGTATGTATGTATGTATGTATGTATGTATGTATGTATGTATGTATGTATGTATGTATGTATGTATGTATGTATGTATGTATGTATGTATGTATGTATGTATGTATGTATGTATGTATGTATGTATTTATTATTATTTTTTTTGAAGAAAAAAATAATCAAATATCGGTTGTAATTTTATTAAGACAAAAATAATTTCAATATATTTTTTTTTTAGTTTTCAGAAATGATTTATATTGTTAAATTGATAATAATTAAAGATACATGTATTAGAGTATAATGAGGCCCGAGAAAAGCTTCAACATAATTCATTACGTTAGCGGCGAACGCTACTTTAAGCGGACAAAATGTCGTTTGCCATTGTGTTAGTAAGCACAAAGCTATTAAGCTAAAGCTATCATTGAAAATGGACAAGAAACTTTTACTTTCAATTACTCATATTTTCACATAGGGTACGAAAGTATAGCATTCAGACACACACACAAAAATAGATTTTTTTCTTTTCTTTTTTTTTCTTCAACATAACTCCCGAACAAATTGACCTTCGATGAGATGACCATGGGACCTACCATTAAGGTTTTCGTAAAAATCGTGTATGCCATTGAAAAAACCATGTTTTTCCATGGTTGCTAAAAAAACGGCTCGAACGATTTTGATCAAATTCTCTGTGACAATGCCTCTTCAAGTGTTCTAAACATCCCCACCACCGAAATTCCCGTAAAAATGCTTTAATGGCGTAGAAAGTTGGAAGACGAATGCCTTTAACTTCAGAGTTCATCGACGATCGTTTTTTCTTCTCTCCCCAGTTTCACGTATAAGAATACCTAATTTAAGAATTATCGAAAAGTATATCGCCAAAAATCCCTTTTTGGGCGGAATTTCATTTTTCTAAATGAATGATGAGAATAAAAAACTGTAAATAATACAAATCCACTTCAGTATTATAATCTAATTGAAAGTTGTGCAATGTTCCACACCTCTAGTTTTCATAAGCATTCGAAGAATAAATATTCTGGCGTGGTACAATTCAGCGGGAACACTGAATTAAGCTTTATTTTACTGAAATTTCAGTACTTTGAATATAGCCTAAAAAAATTAGGAAACGTGGATTATGAAATAGATTCACCTGTTTGTCAATATAACAAAATTGTTTAAAGACCTTTATTTCTAAAAAAATTTTTAAAATTCAGTGAGGTTTTTTTTGTGTGCTGGTTTTCATCGTTTTTGCCTTAAGTTCAGCTTTTGTTTGCTTTGGAGTTGTACCATGTCAGAATATCACCTATAATAATAAAACAGTCTGTCTGGGTGTCTGTGAATCGATAAAAAGCTATTTAAAATAGGCTTAAGCTTGGCGTCCACTATCGCTAAGCAGAGCAGATCAGAGCGGAGTGGATTAGAGCTAATTACAAGACTGTCAACGTCCATTGTAGCTCGAGGCTCGTGCTATAGTAGACATTGGCAGCCTTGTAATTGGCTCTATTCCACTAAGCTCTGATCTGCTCTGCTCTGCTTAGCGATAGTGGACGCCAAGCTTTAAGAGCTCTGAAAATCTCAACATAAGTAGTTTTGGCCTTCTAATTTTGCTATTCACAAACATGTGTTAAAATAATTTCAAAGGGGTGAGGGATGTTGTATTATTGCATGAACAGGGGGGGGGGGGGGAATTGTTTCTCGACAGGGGAGGGGGTTCTAATTAAGGGTTTAAGTAGCAATTAATTTTTAGCAAGAGAAGCCAGCTGTGTTTGTTACAATGAAACTTTAAACAAACGAAGCCAAGCTTGGTTTTGCGTAGCAATGAACCTTCGTGCGAGCGAAGCACGCCCATTCGTGAAGCGCCAAAAGCTGGGACCTATACATCAATGACGGGTCTCCACAACGCGGGGCCACGCAGATAGTTAAAAATTAAAAGACTTCTGAAATGACGGGAAAAAATTGTTTGAAATTTTGGCCAAAACTGAGTAGACTCGACGGTGATTATTACATACAGTCTCGTGTCAACTGTCGAACCTCTTGTAGTTCTTTCCGAAAAATCTGCAGTACAAGCAACCATGCTTCCTCGATTCTATTCTTTCTGGAAGAGGAAGAATTATTTATATTCAATACCTTCTTAACTATTTGGGGGAATAGCCCCACCGCGTCTCCACCCCTTTCACAATACTGTTGCGTGGATAGGTTCGAAAGATTGGAAGCCAAAGCAGATCAAAACTTGCAAAAATTTATTCCGATATAACTCTTCGCAGATTCTCTTACAACTCCGAGCTTCTCGTTCTAGAAGACTCAATACAGCTCTCAACACAACAATAGAGTACAAAACAGCAGTTAAAAACTTGACAACACAACTGCTAAAATCGCTGCAAAAGACAATGCAATACAGTTCACTTTCGGAACTCTCTGAATGCTCGCTGAGAGACAGCTAATTCAGTAACTCAACTCAGTCAACTAACGGACTCAACTAACCCACTGACTCAACTAACTCCCCGCTCACTTGGCCGGTCTTATATAGGAAAGGCGAACCTTCGCGAAACTTCCAGAGAACTTTCCAGATCGTAGTCGAAAAGTCCGATACATGTATATGGGGACCGAAAATGTCGCCAAATGGTCGCCAGGTTTTTCAACATTTGGCGATTTTTCGCCAAATTTGGCGACAAAAATTAGTCGCCAAAACCGTCGCCAACTTGGCGAGATTGTCATTACCATAATGCTAAATGCCCTGCTCCTTGTAAAACTCGCTTCCCAGCGTTATCTCTGTAAAACTCGTTATCAAGCATTAAGACACATATTGCAGGGAAGCCAAGTTAAGACGAACTATTGCACTGCCTTATGCGAAGTGTACATACATTTTCCTATTTACAAAATTAACACTGCGAAATCTTTACAAATATACAAAAATTCGTAACAATACGTAACCGCTATCACTATTTATGATATACAAAAACAATAGCAAAACACCAATTCATTTCACCAGAGAACACACATCAAACAAAAACACTACCTAATCTTTTTTTACTCGCGTGAAAACTGTTTTTTTTTTTATTGGTTGTTCTAGTATCGTCTGTTTGGAGCTCTACAAAAAGCAAAAGAACAGTTTTCCGAGAAAAGTTTTTATGGAAAGGTAAAAAGCGCTACTATGTGACTTTCAATTGTAGTAGTTAAATTGAGCAGAAAGGAGTGAAGGACGAATTGGGTAATAAGAAAAAGAAGAGGGAAAAAAAAAAGAAAGAAAAAAAAAAATCGTTTGCAACATGAAAAAAAAGTTGTATTATATTGGAGGCCAGTTCAGGGCTACTGTCAGGGGGATTTTTTCATTGACGATGAATTTGTAATGAACTCTTTATATTTAAAAGAAATATTTTGTCAGGTGCAACATTTTAGTCGAAATTCGGTACTTCAAAACATACGACATTTTTGCAGGGGTCTACTGGGACATAATATCGGAGCAGGGTGATTTAGATTAATACCAAGCCAAATTTTCAATATAATTTTCAAACAAACTTTACTAAATATAGTTAATAATAAAGCAATTGCAATAACTAATTAATTTTAATAATTCAAAACTTTTAATAAGTAATATATTTTTAATTTAAATATTTATATTTAACTAGTTGAATACCCGTGCTTCGCTACCATGTGAAATTTTTTAGCTTGCTGCGTGGCCCCGCGTTGCGGAGTGTATAGGTTTCAGCTTTTGGAGCTTCGCTCACAGGAAGATTCATTACTACTCAAAACCAAGCTCGCTTCGTTCGCTGAAAGGTTCATTGACACAAAAGCAAAGGTGTACTTTACTCGTTGAAAGGTTCATTGCTATGAAAGCATGGGTTCGCTTAGTTCGGTGAAAGGTTCATTTTTGCGTAAGCATAAGCTCACTTCACTCACTAAAAACTAATTGCTACGTAAACCCTTAATATTAGAAGCCCCTCCCCTATTGAGAAACAAACAAATTTCAGCGTTTATACAATCTACACCCCTTTGAGAATATTTTAAAACGTGTTTGTGAAAAACAAAATTAGAAGGGAAAAACTACTTATGCTGAAATTTTCAGAGCACTAGACCTATCAGAAGTCGCTCTTTGTGAAAATATTAATTAAAAAAATAAATTTAAAAAACAAATTATTTATTCATTTATTTATTTATTTATTTATTTATTTATTTATTTATTTATTTATTTATTTATTTATTTATTTATTTATTTATTTATTTATTTATTTATTTATTTATTTATTTATTTATTTATTTATTTATTTATTTATTTATTTATTTATTTATTTATTTTGGGAACAGGAGTGAGTTTCTTCAATGGTCGGTTAAATACTATTTTAGCACGATTGGATGAAGACAAGTTGGTTAGTAGTAGTTCGTAAAACAGTGACAGTTACAGCACCAAAATTTGATGCATTGTCATCGACATCGAATCTATCTGCAAAGTTTCAAACGGATTGGATGACGGCAAGTAGGTTAATCATGTCTACTCTGCAGATTTGCACGCCATCGACATACCCAGCCTCACACAAAATCGAAGTTAATATAGAGGATTTAAAAAGATCGTCACAAGAAAGAAAGAGAAGTCCAGAAATAATACAGAGGACCAAGACATTATTCAGAAGAAGGGTTAACGTCCCCTCCCTCCGAAATACTTTACTTTATATATTAAACATTCAACTACATATAATAAATTAAACTATTCGAACTTCTTAATAAAAACAATGCGAAATAACTGGTTGGTTTTTACACAACATTTTCTCATTTTCGTGTAAGGGGACGTATAAAAATTACGTCACAAGCAGAGGGAGAGGATGGTGAGGGACCGTGACATGGAAGGGGGTAGAGGTAATCACTTATCTAACGTAACAATTTCACTTTTGCGGGGAAAATTTTATAATTGTTTGGAAGTTAAAAAAATATTAGTTTTAATCTTTTGAATAGATCATTTGACCGAGAATCGCATTAATAAAAGTTAAACTGTAATGAGTAGAACTTTATTTTATCTGATTTCATTAAAAAACTACATTAAATATGTCTTTTTTTATTAAATCCTGTATATTAACTTCGATTTTGTGCGTTTTGTTTGTCGATGGGAGAGGAGTCTGCGGAAGCCTAATTAACCCCCTTGCCGTCATCCGATCGGGCTGAAACTTGGCAGATAGGTTCGATGACAATGCATTCTATCAAATTTCGGGGCTGTTACTGTCACTAAAATGTCGCTTTTACGGAATACTAATGAAACAAATTTGCTGTCATACAATCGTATTTAAAATAGCATTGCACCGACCATTGTTGAAATTCTTTCCTGTTGCCAAAATTTTTTTTTGATAAAATTACTTTAATCAGAATAAGTAAATGGTATTGGGATGTGAGAGCATAAATTCAAGTTCATTTTTGATAAATAAATTTTGAAACGTAGTTTGCCGCACATTTTGTTGATAGAAATTTTTTTTTGACATCGGCGCCGTGTTAATGAATATAAAAATTTACAACTCACGTGAAGGATTTAGTAAAAACTCTGTTTTTATGGGTTATATTATTTTTAAATTAAGAAACAGCGGTGAGAATAAAATCAAATGAATTTTTAGGAACGGGGGAAAGAGCGGATGTCAAAAACGTGACGTAATTTTAGGGAAGTGGAGTATTGCTCGAATGAACGAGACTGGGGGGGGGGGGGGACATGAGGGGGGAGGAGGGGGTGTCAAAGAAATGTAAAAATTTGCGTGACGTAATTTAAGTCCTTTCCTCCTAAAAGGATAAAAATATTTTTTCAACACCCCCTCCCTTCCAAAACGAAAGTTTACTTACGGCCTTGTATAGGATAATGATATATCCTTTTCAACAAGGAAGGAGAAGTATAAAATAATATTTTTATTTCACGTTCGAATTCATTTTTAATAAATCATTTATTAGGAATTGATAAAAAAAAAAATTTAATACAAATCTACTATATGCATTGTCAATTTTTGGCTGGGTGTTAGTATCTAATTTTAAATATTAAAAACATATTTATCAGCAAAATATGCGGTAAACTACTTTTTAAAATTTATTCATTAAAATCGATGATTCACATCCAAATATCTTCTATTTATTCAGATTAAACTATTTTATTATTTCTTTAGTGACGCAATTTTGGCAACTGAAAAGAATTTCTTCAATGATCGGTTAAACGCTATTGCAGGGCGATTGGATGACGGCAAGTTGCCTTATTAGTATTCCGTAAAAACGACCTTTTAGTGACAGTGACAACCATCAAAATTTGATATAATGCATTGTCATCAACATCGAATATATCTGCCAAGTTTCAGCCCGATTGGATGACGTAAAAGGTGTTAGTTAGGCCTCTGCATATTTGCCCAACATCGACATACATCCCCCCCACCACCACCACTCACACAAAATCGAAGTTAATAAAAAGGATTTAAAAAAAAAAGTTATTCCTTCACTTCTTTCATCTTTAATCATCTTTGCCTTCACAAGGGACCGAGGCTTTCGGAGAAACAATTATACAAGTTTTGAAGGCATAGATAATGATGCACAAATTACTTCTCCCATTCTTATATTTTTGTTCCCCGAGTATGAGAAAAAAAAAAGCAGCAATGAGTTGGCGGGAATTTAATGCGATCTAAACGACTGGTACCAAACCTCGAGGAAAACTCCTGAGTCTAATGACGTCACCAGGTAGATGTGTGACTGATTGTCTGATTGGTTTCTATCTTGGAAGTATTAAAGGATTTCTGAAATCGAAACTTCAAAACCGGTTTTTATTTCAAACTTGAGATGTGTAGCACCGCTCTACTTTGAATTAAACTTTTATACTGGCCACTGCATTAAAATTTGATAAGGATTGGTGTTATTTACCATTTCCATTAATTAAAAAAGAAAAAGTGGCCTGTTTGGTGATAGTTCTTCATTCCCCCCCCCCCCCCCTTGCCCGAATATCACCAAAAATGGCGAATTTAGAGATATACTTTACGATAATTGTTACATTATCTTAACACTTGTAAGTGAAACAAAGGAGGAAGAATTGTTGGTGGGCGATGCTAAAGGGAAGAGAACTCTGTTTTAATGACATACGTATTTTAACTTTTCACGCCTTTATCGCGTTTTTTCGGGAATTTTTGAGGTGGGGATGTTTAGAGCATCATAAGAGGCTTTAATCCACAGAGATTTTGATCCAAATCGTTAGAGCAGGTTTTTTTTTTTGGCAATTGCTGAAATATATATACATATTTTTTAACGGCTGCTACCATGTGAGCATGCGCAATTTTAACAAAAACCTTAGCGACAGATCCCATGGCCACCACTAACCCGCACACAAATTTTTAACATAGTAGGTCAATTCATTCGGTAGTTATGCTGACCACAGACAGACATACACACAGACATTTTTTCTAGACTTTTTTTTTCCTCAGGATGTTCCGAAACGTGTAGAAATGCAAAAAAAAAGAAAAAAAGATCGTTACAAGTTTTTTTCTTTTTTAACGCAATACCTTCATTACATTACAATAAATAATACAACAATAAATGTAGTTTACAGGGAGGCCATAATTATATTAATGCAGTATAAAATAATCTTAGGCTTGTAGAAATTAACAAACATAAAACTTTATATACATACTAGTTAAGACCAAGAGGATATATATAGTCAGGTATTATGTCTATTGTCAAGTAGTATGTCGATAGTCAGGTGTATTGTCTAACCGTACATGCGAAGGCAAATCTTTCTCTATTAATGCAAAAAAGCAAGTAATAATTTTTTAACATTCAATAACGCCTTCGAAAATCGCAGCTATTTTAATTCAAAATCTTTACAAATGGCAAAAAACAGTTATTTCCAAGATAAAATCTAAACACTTGTTTGTCACAGATTTACACTTAGCAACAAAACATGTCGCAAAATTTAAAAAGTGAAATTGTCCAAATATCACAAACAAACCAAATGTAACAGAACTGTACATCAAATATGCGTTGTGAACATATTCTGCGTGGCGTGCAATAAATTTGTAGCTTGTTTCCTTGTTACTTTAAAAAAAAAAGATCAATAGTTGCTAAACAATGTTATTGTAATATACAGTACCAATCTATAGAAGCACTCAACAAGTGATAAAGTGTTTTATAACATTGTTACTCTGTGTTTAACAACTTCTTTTGTTTTCCCTATGCCCAAGAATGTTAAGTAACAATCACCCTAATGTATGTATCATGCGCAGTATAAACCCACCTCAGGATTGATGTTTTCATGTGTATATCGGAATAATAATAGTTTGATTTTTTTTTCCTTGTTTACAGGAAGTGCAATCACCTTTGATCTCACGAGTTTACATCAATGAACCCTTTAGCCACATTTGTTCTCTAACATTTACGTACTTCTTTTTGCCAAATAATGAGTTCGAACTTCAGTGGTGCGTAAGTTCTTAAAAACAATCTGATGCTCTGACATTGAAATATTACTCCACCACATATATGTTAGGCGCAACAGATCTGAGCTTTATTACTTTGAAGAATACAAAAAAAAAAAAAAAAAAAAGGGGGGGGGGGGAGAAGGGAGAACATCGCACAACTTTCAATTACACTATAATACTGACGTGGATTTGTGTCATTTGACGTTTTTATATTTTTATAATTCTTTTAGAAAAAATGGCCAGTTTTTGCGATAATTCTTAAATGCGTATTTAAGAAAAAGAAAAAAAAACTTTGCCAAAATGGTGATTTTGGCGATATATTTCCCTATAATGCCTATCTTATCCTTTCTTATAAGTTGGTTGGTTGTTTTCAGATTATTTGGCGCCGTCAGCAACACGAGGGCTATAATGCGCCGAAATATTCGTCATTAGACAAGCCAACATACGTTTACAAACACCCATGCCTAACACGGAACTCGGAACCCGCAACCTCGCGGTCTAGAAGATAGCACGCTAACCACTATACCGTTTGGTCGGCCTTTCTTATAAGTGAAACTGTGTAAGGTGAGAGGTGAAAAAACGATCGTCGATGAGCTATGCAAGTAAAAAGAACTTTTTGTTGAAGTCATTCGTTTTTCAAATTTTTACGCCAATAAAGCATTTTTAGGGAGATTTCGGAGGTGGGGATGCTTAGAACACTTTAATTTAGTTGTTTAGAACACAGCGATTTGATCAAAATCGTTAGAACAGATGATTTTTTCAACGGCAGCTATCTTATGCACATGCGCGATTTTGACGAAAACCTTATTGGTAGGTCCCATGACCCCTACCAAACTGCACACCAAATTTGAACATCGTAGGTCAATTTGTTCGGGAGTTATGCTGACCACAGACAATCTTTTTTTCTATATCCCTTTTTTGAAATCAGGATGTTCCGAAACGTGACGAAATGTGAAATAAAAAAAATTGTCGGTTGCTATAGCTTTCATTACCCTATGCATATGAGTAACTGAAAGTAAAAACGATTTTGCCTATAGTGGGATGACTGGATGCTAAAAGCTGGGAGGAGGGTGCTGAGGGTGGGGAAGAGATGATTGAAAAACCAAAAGTCAGGGGCGTAGTCGGAGATTTTTGTCGGGAAAGGGATATGAAATCATAAGTCAACAATTCATAACAATCCTTTGTGCTATAAATGCCGTATGTTGTTGATAATCAAGATAACAGGTATTTTTTATCTACAGGTATAAAATTTCTACTGTGTTTAGAAATTTAAAAACATTTAAAATAAATGTACCATTTTAAACAAAAAGTTTAATTTTTACTTTCTAGTACCAAACAGAAAAGTTTCGGGAGGAGATGTATTCCCATACATCTCTCCCCCTTGGCTACGCGCCTGAATTGAGCAGACGAATATAATATTAAAAGAAATCGTATTTGCTTCACTGGGTTATAAAATGACAGTGACATTAATCAATAGTAAACGTTTAAAACAATTAAGAAAAAGTATCCCTATTGCATTTTAAATATCGAGAAAAGAATGATTAATTTCGAAACATTTCACTTCCAATATTTAGTTAAGGATGTTCTACAGCTGGTAAATAAATAAAACCACAGCTTTCTATGGGATCGTCTGGAGTTCTTATCCAAATAACAGCGCAAGGAACACGAGTTTTTAAGGCTGGATTTACACGCTACAAGTCGGAGTTCCAATTTAGATCACCAGTTTTGTGGCACCCACTGTGACGTTTGTCGATGATCATAGTGTACGTGATTGGTTGATGGGAATCGCCAGTACCAGTAAATAGAAAATGTTTGGTTCATTGGAACCAGTAGCCAGGTGACGTCACTAAACGTCACAGATTGGCGATCTAAACCGGAACACAGACTGGTAGCGTGTAAATCCAGCTTAAGGCTGAGTTACAAGTTGCTAGTGACTGGAAAGCCAGCTGATTAGTTGAATGGAAGGTCTCTGTCATGCGTTGGGTGGAATGCCAGCAATTCTTTTACAGCAGCAACTGGAATAATCCAGGTAACGTTAAGGGACAGCACGGTTGGTGAAAGTTGACACGCCAGCAAATAAAACATATCAGGAGCAGTCAGCTAAGGGCATACCAGTGACACACTAGCTTCTCCAATGACTAGCATGAAGCACTTTACCAAGGGACAGTCACTGGCATCTAATGACCTGCTACCATAGCTGGAAAGGCCGACTGTTAAAAGTGTAAATCAGGCTTTATAAAAGAGTGGGATAATCGCGAACATTTTCTTTTGCTGGTTTTCTCTTATTGGACAAAGGTGAATAAGTTCCCTATAGTACGCGCTATTTTCACATTTAATTTCTATAGAGCTATAGTGTCTGGTCTGGTCGGTTTAGTTTTAGTTGTGCAAGGTCAACACTTGGGCCATACTGCGCCCAGTACCTGTCTTATGAACTTTCCAATAAAAAATTCCACGCATTATAAATAACCACGAGCGTTTGATCGGCATCATTTTGAACTGTATGAATTTCAAATTTCAAGTACAATTTCACGAAACAAATTATTCGCTAAATTATTGCTAAACAAGTGTGAATTCGCAAACTTTTCTCTTAAGTTTCTGTTTAGACAATTCTTACCATCGTTGCCCACCTGATGGCTGTGTGGTTAGCGCTCTGGCCTCGTGTGTCAATGATGCCGGGTTCGAATCCCGGATACGGCAAGGATGTGCGTTGGGGTTCTGAATCCAAGTTAAGCTCTAGGTCCCGGGCTGATTAGCCATCATTGTGCATAAAAATAAGACGTTGAGGGCTCAAACCAACCTACTTACCATCATTAATGTAGCATTTGAATTGTGAAATTAAGCTTTCTTCGAGGATAACTGATATTGAAAAAGCCATAATTTTTTTTTTTTTTTTTTTAAAGCTTCTTGGATAAATTAATTTAAAATTATTTATATTTGTTATTTTTAGAGGGCTGAAAAGTATTAATCTATTAACTTTTCAAATTCAAAATTTTGTGGAAATCCAATCCTGCAAAGTATTCATTCTTAGTTTTGATCCTTTTTTTTTAAATTCGCGTTGTTTACCTCCATCTCTTTTATACAAGTGGAAGAAGCACGTTTCAACCTTTTTTTAGATTTAGACACCCTGCATATAAAAATAAAAGAAAGAAACTTTTGTGGAAGCAAAAACCTGTTTGGAAAGAGACGTTGTGATTAAATGGGGGGGGGGGGGGAGTTTTTTTTTTTTTTTCATTTGGCAACAAAGTTTGAAAAGACCCGCTCTATACAATAAGGTGAAATGGGCTTTTTTTGTTTCGTGCTTGTAAAACATTCTTCCTTACACTATTACCCTTCGTGATAAGAAGTCATTTCGCAGAGAACGTACAGCATTGTATTAGGTTTTTTATATGAAATAATATAACCCCATAAAAAAAGTTTTCGACATAAATCCTTTATAAGCATTGCCAATTTTTATATTCATAAACAAAGCGCCGTTTCTGTTGCCAGCGTGTGCTTGGTGTCGGTATCTATTTTTAAATATTAAAAACATATGCGGTAGACTACTTTTCAAAATTTATTAATTAAAAGTGAATGTGAATTAATGCACTGACATACAAAATATCTTTAATTTATTATGATTGAAACAATTTTATTATTCATTTATTAAAACAATTTTGACAACAGGAAAGAGTTTTTTCATTGATCGGTTAAATGCTATTTCAGCGCAATTAGATGACGGCAGAGCCCGATCAAGGCTTCGGGGGAAGGGAAGCCCGAATTTCAAATCCCCCCCCTCTTGCAATGTGTCAGATTGACGTACGAAATCAATAAATAATTCACCCGACTAAATCACTTAAAATCACACATTGTTGTAAAAATACAGTGCAGTTTATTAAGTATTGAAACAAATTAAATTATTTTTATCGCATTTTTTTTTTTTTTTTTTTTTTTTTTTTTTTTGTATAATTAAATGTATATCAAGTTTAAATCAATACTTTAGCTCAAAAACGTTATAACCCAAATTATGTGCACATAAAAAGTTAAAAGTCTAAATAGAATGTGTAAACTCAAATTTAACATGTATTAATTAAAAAAACATGCGAATTTGAAAAAAACTAAAGAAAAGGGGGGGGGGGGTATGGGGGGGGGGGGGGAAGCCTTGTAAAAGTAAAGACTTCATGGGCTTATTCAGTAATCAGGCCCTGGATGAGGGCAAGTTGGTTCATTAGTATTTCGCAAAAGCGACCTTTTAGTGACAGTGGCAGCCGTCAAATTGTCATAGACATCGTATATATCTGCCAAGTTTCAGTCCGATTGGATGATGGCAAGGGGGTTGATTAGGACTCCGCAGATATGCCCGACATCGACATACACACACAACCACCAACGCACAAAATCGAAGTTAATATAAAGGATTTAAAAAAAAAAAAAAGCTTTGTCCCGACGATTTAAAAGTTAGTATTGGAGCAAACGTGGAAAAGTAATGTTACGAATTTTTGTATATTTGTAAATATTTCGTAGTGCTAATTTTGTAAATAGAAATGTTTATGTACATTTCGCTTAAGGCAGTGCAATAGTTCGTCGTTAGTTTGGTTTCCCTGCAATGAGCCTCTCAATGCTTGATAATGGGTTTTACAGAGGTAACTCTGGGAAGCGAGTTTTAAGGAGCAGGGCATTTAACATTATGGTAATGGGAATCTCGCCAAATTGGCGAGATAAAGCCAAGTTGGCGACCATTTGGTGACATTTTCGCTTCCCAGGTACATGTACAGGACTTTTCGAGTACGATCTGGAAAGTTCTCCAAATATCGACCTCTAGAGGTTTCAAGAAGGTTCGCAGCCTCCCCTATATAAGTCCGGCCGTGAGTGGGGTTAGTGAGTTCAGTTCTTGGATTTGAGTCACTGAATTAGTTGACTGGAGATACTGAGCGAACTGTATTGCATTGTCTTTTGCGACGATTTAGCAGTTGTTTGTCTAGTTTTTAACTGCTGTTTTGTGCTCTATTGAGGTGAAAAGAGCTGTATTGTGTCTACTAGAACGAGAAATTCTGGAGCTGTAAGAGAACTGTGAAGAGTTATTTTGGAATAAATTTCTGCAAGTTTTGATCTGCTTTGGGTTCAAATCTTTCGAACCCGTCCACGCAACAGTAATTTAATCTTTTGATGAAATGGCATTTAAAATACAATTTAATTTTGATAAGGCTTCAATTTGAAATGAGAAATATCTCATTTTAAACAAAAAACTCAAATACATTTCACCTTTAGTTGATATATTTCAGTTAGGAAAGATTTGACTGATTGAAAAAAACTATTAGTGTATGAGATCACTATAAAATTAAATGTATAAAGTACGTAGGAAAATAGAACTTTCATTGTCCTGACTTTTTTAAAGAAACAATTTTAGTTGAATGATAGTAATTTAATTTTCAATTAAACTTAAGAGCAGAATGGATTTGTTTTTTTCGAGCGGGTATTTGTGTTATTAACCACTGTGTAAACATAATTCCGTGAATTGTTCGAAGGCATTTCAAATTACAAATGAAGTTTATCATAGGGTATTGATTAAAACTTAAAATTTGTATGTTTGTTTTGAAATTATGTGGGAAGAGGTTTATACATTTAATTATTATTATTATTAATTCTACTTTTTTTCTGAGACGTTTTCTTTAACTATTTGGTTTTATCCAGTGTTTAGAATTTTGTTTCAACGTGAGTTTATGCCATATGCATTTATAGCAAGATTGTTCTCATTAACATACGAAGTTTACAATTTAAGTTCAACTTTTAAAAAGCTGTGAAAAAAGAAATTATATAAAATTTGACCCGAATATACGCGAAGGGAAAGTAGTATAAGAAAAAAAAAATCTTATTCCATACCGATTCCTCCTTCTTCGAGCGTATACAGGTAAATACTTCATGAGGTTTTGTTGTTTCTTATTTACGAACGTTTTAGAAGGGAATCTTAAAAGAAGATTTTTATTTTATAAGACAGGTAGTTTCTTTTTAATGCATTCTTGTCCTCACGTGGATTGTGTTTAAGGGGTTGCAGTACCGAAATTTCGTCAAAAATCCCAATTTTTTTTTCTGCTTTTAAAAAATAGTTTATATATTCCTGAAGAGAATGATGTTTTGATCTTATTCTTCCGGTGACTAGGTTGGTTGTTTTCAGATTATCTGGCGCCGTCAGCAACACGAGGGCTATAATGCGCCGAAACATTCGTCATTAGACGAGCCAACATACCTTTACAAACACCCATGCCTTACACGGGACTCGAACCCGCAACCTCGCGGTCTAGAAGCTAGCACGCTAACCATTATACCGTTTGATAGGCCTTCCGGTGACTAGAGCGCCACGAAATTACCTATTATTTAAATATTACTTTTTCACAGATGTTGCAAATTCAAATCGATATATCTCCAGAACCATTAACAATTGGCTATTCCAATTTTTGGAGCAATTAATTTATATAGTTTTAAACATTTTGTATTCACAGAATTTTATTTTTAAACTTATGTTTTAAAATATACTATTTATCGTAATGGATAAAATTACAAAAAAAAAAAAAAAATCAATATTTTAACTTTGAGAATGTTTTGAACTTTTTCTAATTCACCCATCAAAATTCTGTGAAGACAAAATTTTCTTTATATAATTATGTATTACAGAAATCTCTACTTTCACTACGAAAAAAAATTATTTTTTCTTGACTTCAAAATACGTAAACATCAATTATTATGGATTTTTCTTGGTTTTTAATTTTTTAAAAATAAACACCATATTTAAAAAACATTATCTCAAGGATATATAAATAGTATCTCATACATAATAAAAACTTTTGACATAAAAATATTTCTAAATTAAGTTTTTTTTTTTTTTTTTTTTTTTCAGTACTGGACCCCCTTAAAAGGACTTTTAAAACCAAATTCCTTTTTCTTGTTGAAAAATAACGATATTTGACCGATGTTCTCCGAAACATAAACCTAACGTTTAAAAAAAAAAGAAATCTTTTTTTTTTTTAAATACCGGTTTTTTTTATTTATAAAAAAAAATCTTCCTTAAAAGAGAAATAAAAAAAAGATCAAAACGACCGTTGTTTAATTTTTTCTAAAAATTATGCACAAACAACCTTCCGACACAACGATCCGTTGAAAAGCCGAATTCCCAAATCGTCTGAGATTTGAAACTATCGTCCGTCGCTCCCTGATTTCGTCGACCCCAGGCGCTCTCAGGCAGCGGCACGTGAAGGTCACTAGGGGCAGAGAGACCGGTTTTCAACCCCCCCTCTCCCTCACAAAACGTCGCATTTTCCCCCTCTCCTTTACCTGCGGCCAACAACATTTTATAGCTGTTGTGAAGCTTGAATGCATCTCCGTGATGACGTCATTCACTTTTCTTAAACCGCCATTTCGTTTTCAAACGATAATTTCTTTTCTCCGTCTTTGCTTTACTATTATTTTTTTTACAGACGATTTTTTTTTTTTTTTAAGCATCACGTGCCTCATGGCTGATCATACATTTTTCCAGTCTAGTTTTTTTCTTTCTTTTTTATGGGGGTGAGGGAGAAAGAGGGGACACCTGTTCAATAAAAGTAATTTCGATTTTTTTTTTTTTTTTAAACAATTTAACACCTTTTTTTTGCTTCTAAGATTTGATTTCGAATTTGCGTGGAATGAAGCGTTTAAAATTCGTTTCATGGAACATAAGCCTTTCTTGTTGAGTGTATATCCATTTTATAAGGTGACTAGCTAAATACCCGTGCTTCGCTACGAAATTCTAACATGTGCAATATTTTAGCTAGCTGTGAGGCCTCGCGTTGCGGAAATCTGTCATTCGTGTATAAGACCCAGTTTTTGGCGCTTCGCTCGCAGGAAGGTTCATCGCTACGCAAAATCGAGCTCGCTTCGTTCGCTGAAAAGCAGGGCCTGATTTAGAAATTTTTTTACTGTAGGCCCAACAATCAGAGAGGGGCCCCCAATAGCAAATATTTATTTCCTTACGTCATAGTATGATCTTGATTTCCTCAAAACTTTTGAATTAACCATACCCCCCTCCCCCCCCCCCCCATGAACACTGATTTTAAAGCACACTTTCCAGTATTTGAAACTTACATTTTACCACAGGGTCCACAAATTATATAATAATGAAGATTACTTAATTTTATAAAAATAATTGTAAATAATACAAAGTAACCTTTCCACTGTTTCCATGATCTCACCAAAAAGGAGGGCCAAAAAAGTCCACGGTAAAGCCTGCAAACCAACCAATCACAAAGACTCTTTCATTTCATAATATAAGAAGTTGTACATGGTTGGCTGGTTGGTGAACATCTTTTTACAAGAGGCGAGAGAAGGAGAACAGCGGCGTAAAGCCCTTGTCTCCGTGTCTATATGAAGAAGTTGTATATGATTGGCTGAACCGGAAAGATTTGCTTAATTAGGTTTTATTAGGTTAACCTATCTAACTTAACTCTCTGCGACTATAAAAAATATGGAATTTGCGTATGTGTAACTAAATTTTTTTTATTATTTTTGTTCAGTACTTCCCATAAAAAGACCATTATATTTAAAATTTTCAGAAAACTTCCGAAATTTGGGGGCCCCTAGGCCCGGGCCTAATGGTAAATCAGGCCCTGTTGAAAAGTTCATGGACACGTAAACGCAGGCTTATTTCACTCGTTAAAAGGTTCATTGCTATGCAAGCATAGGCTCGCTTCGCTCTCTGAAAGGTTCATTGCTACGTAAGCATAAGCTCGATTCGCTCTCTGAAAGGTTCATTGCTGCGTAAGCATTAAGCTCGCTTCACTCACTAAAATCTAATACTTACGTACTTAACATTGGAAGCCTCTCCCTTGTCAAGAAAAACAAAATTCCCCGTTAATACAATAATACAACACCCCTTTAAGATTATTTTAACACGTGTTTGTGGAAAGCAAAATTAGAGGCTAAAAATACTTATGTTGAAACTTTCAGAGATCTAGGCCTATTCGAAGTTGCTTTTTGTAAAAAAATTAATTGAAAAACAAATTAAAATTTTGGCCTTCTTTTTATCAGTCCAATTAGAAGGCCAAAACTACTTGTGTTGAAAATTTCAGAAATGTAGCCCAATCACAAATCGCTTTGTAAAATATTTGTTAATTAATTAATAATAAAAAAAAATTAAATTCCTTTTTTTAAAAATCCAATTAGAAGGCCACAACTATATATGTTGAAAATTTCAAAGCTGTAGCCGTATTTGTAATATATATATTAATTAATTAAAAAATTAATTAATAACAAACTAAACAAAAATTAAAAATTCTGTTTTTCTAAAGTCCAATTAGAAGGACAAAACTACTTATGTTGAAAATTTTAGAGCTGTAGCCCTATTAGAAATCGTTTTGTAAAATATTAATAAATTAATTAATTAAAAAGAAACTAAATAAAAATTTAAAATTCTGTTTTTCAAAAGTCCAATAAAAAGGCTAAAACTACTTATGTTGAAAATTTCAGAGCTGTAACCCAATTAGTAGTCGTTTTGTAAATTGTTTATTAATTAATTAAAAAAATTAATTAAAAAAGAACAAAATAAAAATTTAAAATTCTGTTTTTTAAAAGCCTAATTAAAAGGCCAAAACTACTTATGTTGAAAATTTCAGAGCTGTAGCCCTATTAGTAATCGTTTTATAAAATGTTTATTGATTAATTAAAAAAATTAATTAAAGAGGAACAAAATAAAAATTTAAGATTCTGTTTTTAAAAGTCCGATTAAAAGGCCAAAACTACTTATGTTGGAAATTTCAGAGCTATAGCCCTATTAGATATCGTTTTGTAACATATTTATTAACTAAAAAAATTAATTAAAAAAGAACTAATTAAAATTTTAAAATTCTGTTTGTGATGCATAAAATTAGAAGGTCAAAACTACGTATGCTGAAAATTTCAGAGCTCTACTCCAATTTTAAGTAGGTTTCTATAGATCCACAGAGACACAGACAGACACACAGCTTGTTTTATTATTATAGATTAATTAAAAAATATCGGGATTCGAAATTTCGTTCTATTATATTGAGAGTAAGATCATTGAAGAATGTAACATAGCTGAATTTAATTTGTTAACGCCAAGGGGTACGAAATATCTGATACCACTAAATACTACACAAGATACTTATCCTGAAAATGCAATATGGAAAATTATCAATTCAACTTTAATGAATTGCTCATATTTTTAAGAAAGAAAACAACATATTCTATTTTCGAAACTTACTTGGTTAATAGGTCTAAACTATAAAACTAAGCTAGTTTTTAAGAGTTTGTTAGGTCCATAATATATTTAAGCTCTGGCCTTTGAAACGAACAAAGAATATTGTATAACTTCGAAATATACAAAGACTATTCTGTTTAAAATTCGTATTTCAGTGTTTTTATTTTCGGAACAAAAACATTGCTTGTAGTTATGAATAAAATAACACTTAATTAACCAAATGCCTGGAAGAATTTTGTAACTCGATCAGTGTTCGTATTGAAAATCTTTTCTGTTGCCAAAAATGTTTTCTTATCTGAATAAACTTTTTAGTGAAAAAAAAAAAAAACAATTGCAGGTAATCCATAAAAGCATCATGGACTGTGGTCCTGTTAATTTAAATTAACATGTTTAGAAGTGATTGTTAAAAACGTTATGAAAATCCCTCATTCGTGCAATATTGTTAAGAATGTTGTTAACTTAAACTTAATTGCAAAGAATAATTTTAAATAAGTTTTGAAACGTAATTCAGGACAAATGTTCTTAAAACAATCCATACAAAATTATACTCACATGAAGAGTGTCATGAACAATAACGAGAAAATTACTCCAAAACTAGGACAGAATCGTTAGTTCAAATATTGAAAATCATTACCAACTTGCTACCTAAAAAAATCTGACAGGAAAATAGAATGCTAGTATACAAAACAGAAATGACTTTGAAAAAGAATGCAACCGAATCGCATTTGGTGCATTATATTTAATGTAAACATTTTGAAAATTATGTACTCACCGTAAATAATAAACTTCAATAATCCTTATGAAAAATGTGAAGATAATCAAAATAATTTAAAATTATGAAAAGAATCTCCCAAGCTCCATTTACAAGTTCAAACAGCATTCACAGTTTCGTTTCACAGAATCACAGATATGAAACTTGGCTTTCAGCTGTGACGTCATGCTCGTTTAAAAATTCAGGATTGTGGCCTTTGCTTTTTCTGAGGTAAAACTTGAACTCGCAACAAGACATCCCAAATTTATATAAATTAAGAGATATTTTAGGATTTCAAGGGGGGTGGGGGATTATATCCCAATTTGCTCTCCTCTGCTGAAGTGTTTACGTCCAATAACTTAGAAATAAATAATGGATTTGCAAATTATCTAGCATAAAAAAAATCATTGAGCATAATTTTTGATACTTAAGTTTAATATAAAATGTTGCTTAAAAGAAATGTAAATATATATATATATATATATATATATATATATATATATATATATATATATATATATATATATATATATATATATATATATATATGGATGTTTCAAATGCTGTTATAGTTGCTATAAGGTGTCAAGACTACATGTCTTTGTGTTTCAAACGCCATAAATAAAATCAGCGTGGAATTGGTGTTTGTCCGTTTTAACGTAAAATATTACTCCTTCTGTATTTGAATTCAAACAAACGAGAAAATTTTCATATTAATTTACAATATAGAAAATGTGGATAATACGGGATCTAGATAAAACTTTGGCCCATGTTGAATCCTGGAAGTTGTGTTTTAGACATGGTCGTCCCCAGGAATATTTGCAAGGGGGTGCAAGACTAGATTTTTATCAAAATCATTAATTTTTTGAGAAATGTTATTTAATAATTATGCATTATAAAATATACTCTTTGGGAATAATTAAAATGCATGGTATATATTTTTGAAAGCGCAACCCTGTTAAAAGGGAAAATAGTACAAAATAGTAAAAATAAAAAATATATATATTTTTTAACGATTTTTTTTATAATTCAACTAGATCTAACTGCATAGTGTTTAGAATACAGGAACTCGAAGATGCAAAAATACAGATTAGTAACATTCTATTTCTTCCAAGTTTCGGATATCATGAAAAAAAAAAAAAAAAAAAAATTAAAATTAAACACGAAGGCAGTATTGGAATATGTTCAATTGAATTCTAAAAATAGATTTCAAGATAGTATATTTGAGGATTTGTAAAACAAAACATTTTCTTTCCTAGAATTTTGAAAAATACGCAAGAAATGATTGTACAATAAAAGGAATAAATACTTGTACTCATCAGCCTTTATCAATCATAGACAACAAGTGCTAGAAAATCGTCCCGCAAGTAGCTATAAAAAACGACATAGGAAAGAAAAAAAGACTAAATTAATAGAAAGAAAAAAACTCGGAACATAGCGTATATAATCGGCATATGTTCTTTTTTTTCACCTTGGAATTTAAATCTTTTCCCTCATTTTTTTAAAATTTTCAAGATCCAGGGGGTAGCAAGCACCTCCTTCCTCCTTGCACTCTCATGGGGGCGCCCATGGTTTTAGACATAGAAATACTGGAGCATTCAGGTAATGGTTGCAAACCCCTCCCACAGAAATTTTCTGGTTGGCGCCATTGTATTGTACACTAAAGGCTTCGTGCGTTTTTGCCGTGTTTTCTGCAAAAAAATTTCCTTTATTTGACTAGTTTTGTGAAATCAAACTGCCATGCTCATCATTACTAACTTCTAGTTCCATCTCTTTGAGAATTAAGGGCGGGGTCGGATGATTGGGGTAGGTATACTTTTAATGACTTTCTTGTCTAGACTCGTGTGTGAAAGTAAGATTATGTCTGGGAAAAATTCGGGACAGTTTAATTTTGATTGGTGGGGAAGTTATTACCCCCTCACACACAACAAATGATGGGAACATATTATTCACATTAAAGTATCTTTGGTTCTTCGTACAAAAAGTTTCATGAGTACAGTTTTTCTTTTTGATCTTTTTTGAGATTGCTGAAACGTTTTTGTTTCATCTCTAGTCATATAGTGCTTACGATAGGAAGTATTTTTACATTCAATTACCCATATTCAATTACCCATACATTCAATTACCCATGTTTACATAGAATAAAGAAAGTATAGCATTCGGTCAAAAGAGAAAATTCGATTTTTTTTTTGACCGGTCCGGTACAAAAAGTTGTTTTCTTCTTGTTTTAGTAATTTAGATTTCTTTGTTTTAGTTTTTGCAACAAACTGTTAATGGCTTATGGAAATTAAGTTCACTGAAAGGAGGCTTAAATAGAAGAGAAAAAGAAAATGTGATTTAATTAAGCTAAATATTGTAGCGAATCAATTATTAAACTTAAATAATAGCACTGCTTTATAATTTAAATTGAGTATAAATACTATATATATTTAAATAATAAAACATATTAATTATTGGATCTATTTAATGATTAAATTAAATATTTAATTAACTTTTCAATTATTAAATTAAATATTTAATTAACTTTTCAATTATTAAATTAAATATTTAATTAACTTTTCAATTATTAAATTAAATATTTAATTAACTTTTAAATTATTAAATTAAATATTTAATTAACTTTTCAATTATTAAATTAAATATTTAATTAACTTTTCAATTATTAAATTAAATATTTAATTAACTTTTCAATTATTAAATTAAATATTTAATTAACTTTTCAATTATTAAATTAAATATTTAATTAACTTTTCAATTATTAAATTAAATATTTAATTAACTTTTAAATTATTAAATTAAATATTTAATTAACTTTTAAATTATTAAATTAAATATTTAATTAACTTTTCAATTATTAAATTAAATATTTAATTAACTTTTCAATTATTAAATTAACTGTTTAACTGTTAAATCACTATTTGATTAATGGAATTACTTTATTATTAACATTAATTATTTTATTATTATTAATATATTTGATTAACGATTACGTATTTTTAAAATTTGGGCTGACATCAATCGAAAATCACCGGGCCGATTTAATTTCCCAGTATGCCACTGCTTTGGAGGAACGTTTTTAAATATTAATTTCACTTTATTTCTTACTTCCAAGTAAAAAAGCTAAGTCGCAGTATACTCATTAAAATAACAGTAAATTTTGGACCCTTATGCAATGTTTGTGTTAGGAAGTATACATTATTTCTTTACTTGTTAATATTTTTAGTACAAGATACGAAATTATAAAATGTATCGTTGGGGGGGGGGGGGGGGGGGGTTACACTTCCCACCAACTTTTGGGCATCTACCCACTTTTTTCGCCCCCACTTCTACCACTTCTCTGATTTCAAAAAAGTGGTCTAAAATAAATGTCTGTCTTTGTGTCTGTGCATATGTGGTCAGCATAACTCCCGAACAAATTGACCTAAAATGCTCAAATTTTGTGTGCGAGTTAGTGGTGGCCCTGGAACCTACCATTACGGTTTTAGTCAAAATCGTACATGAGTATGGCTGAATCATGAAAAAATCATGTTTTTCAGCCATTGCTAAAAATAGCTCTAACGATTTTGACTAAAATCTTCGTGCCAATGCCACGTATCCACCTTCGAAATTTCCGTAGAAAGGCGATAGAAGCGTAAAAAGTTGGAAAACGAATGTCTTGAACATCGCCTATTAAAGATTGATTTTTTTCTGTTTCACGCGCAAGAAAGAACGATGTAATGTTTGTTAAATAATATCCTACGTAAAAATTATAGCCAAACTTTTCATTTTTGTCTAAATGAGGGATGATATAAAAACGGTTAACAACATCATAAACTTTAATGCGATTACTGTTATTATAGTGTAACTGAAAGTTGTGCGATGTTTTACACCCCTAGGTTTCTGTCCTTTTTGTAATTTTAAAGAGATTTATCATTTTTTCTATCCTCAAGCAGGGGTGCCGATCGAGCGGTATAGTGGTTAGCGTGTTAGCTTCTAGACCGCGAGGTTGCGGGTTCGAATCCCGTGTAAGGCATGGGTGTTTGTAAACGTATGTTGGCTTGTCTAATGACGAATGTTTCGGCGCATTATAGCCCTCGTGTTGCTGACGGCGCCAGATAATCTGAAAACAACCAACCAACCAAGCAGGGGCATATTGGGATATAAAATCAGCTCGATGATTTTAGAGTATTAGTGGCCCAAATTTTCAATAAAATCATAAATCAAATTTTCAATAAAATCATAAATCAAATTTTTAATAATTATTGTTAATAACGAAATATTTTTAATAATTTATTTTAATAATTACTATATTTTATTATTTAAATATTTATGCATAATAATTTCAATAATTAAACAGTTATGTAAATTAATTTAATAATTGAATTGTTATAGCTCTGGTGGGAGGGATTTGAATGCATTGGACATTTAAAGAAAAAACGGTTAAACAGGGGAACTGCTTATATTGAAAAACAAAATGAAAAACTCAAAAAAGGAACTTCGGTACTGGACCAACCCGCTTTTTTACAGGCACTGACCGCCCCAGTGATCACACCGGACAACCCTATGGTCACGGCCAGTAAGCCCCTGGTACCGAAAACCTACCTGTAAAATATGATGTCCATCACATAACACTCCTCGTCTTTTTGACGTTGTTATCGTTGTTTGATACATTTCTATTGTTACGAATTTTTGTATATTTGTAAATATTTCGTAGCGTTAATTTTGTAAATAGGAAAATTTATGTACATTTCGCATAAGGCAGTGCAATAGTTCGTCTTAAGTTGGCTTCCCTGCAATATGGGTCTTAATGCTTTATAACGAGTCTTACAGAGGTAACGCTGGGAAGCGAGTTTTACAAGGAGCAGGGCACTTAACGTTATGGTAATGGCAATCTCGCCAAATTGGCGAGATAGAGCCAAGTTGGTGACGGTTTTGGCGACTAATTTTTGTCGCCAAATTTGGCGAGAAATCGCCAAATGTTGCCAAACTTGGCGACCATTTGGCGACATTTTCGGTCCCCATGGACATGTATAGGACTTTTCGACTACGATCTGGAAAGTTCTCCAAATATCTACCTCTAGAAGTTTCAAGAATGTTCGCCTTCCCTATATAAGCCCGAGTTAGGTTAGTCAGTTAGTTGACTTGAATTACTGAGTTGAGATACTGAGTCTCAGTGAGCAATCAGAGTAGTTCCAAAGTGAACTGTATTGCATTGTCTTTTGCGGCGATTTAGCAGTTGTGTGTCAAGTTTAACTGCTGTTTGTGCTCTATTGTTGAGTATAGAGCTGTATTGTGTCTACTAGAACGAGCAGTTCTGGAGTTGTAAAGGAATCCGTGAAGAGTTATATTGGAATAAATTTCTGCAAGTTTTGATCTGCTTGGGCTTCAAATCTTTCGAACCCATCCACTCAACACCTATTATTAAATCCTTTATATTAAATTCGATTTTGTGTGTGGCTGATTACGTTGATGGTGGATAAATCTGTGGAGGCCTAATTAACCCTCTGGTAAATTATGCCAATTCATTTCAAATTGCATTGCAAACGGCCAGTATACCAAAGTGATTTGAAATGGGTGTATGACCTGTACATCAATGACTGACTATATATTGTAAATCAATTTGTTTGATAGTACTGCGATGTTCCATATCCTTGGTCAAAACATTCTCTGTGATAAATTCAGTGGCCTCCCATGCGAAAAAGTCGTTAACACTTCATTTCATTTTTACTCTGAAAGGGATCAGTTTCAAATCCTACTCGCTATGCATAATGCAGAACTCGTTTCTCACACACTGAATTTTTTATTTATTTTTATTTATGTTTTCCGTCTGTACCTCGAGGG
Organism: Linyphia triangularis; assembly: GCA_963978545.1. Taxonomy (NCBI): domain Eukaryota; kingdom Metazoa; phylum Arthropoda; class Arachnida; order Araneae; family Linyphiidae; genus Linyphia; species Linyphia triangularis. Next base: position 8,784,568 of record OZ021722.1, on the reverse strand, counting down.
GCTCAGCATCAAAACCGTTGCGCCTTCTTAACTCTGGCAATGACATTCCGACATTGTGCCATAAGGCGGTAATATTTTGACCATCATTTTGCAGAATTAACTCAAAAGACCGTTTTAAAGCACTCACAGAATTTTGATAACCAACTGTTTAACCATTTGCTTGCGATACCGGTCAGGCGACAGTTGAAAACAGTTGAGGGTTCAGGGTTAGTTTATCAGGCTTCGTAATTTTTTATTTTTTTTTCTCCAGATTATTTCGAATTTTTAAATGGCTACCAAGAGATTCTGATTATACTTCTGATGACGTTTTGCTGATGTTGATACTGCTTTGGGTTTACTGCATCATTAGTTGTTTCAATAAAATTAACCTCCAAGAAGGATAATTTCATATTCTGAAAATTTGAAGTTATGAAATTTTTTTTCTAATTATCTTCAAACGGAATGACATAGATTAATGGAATGCTTTGCATTACTTTGAATGATTTTAACTAAATCCAATTGCCAATTATGTCCTACCTTGGCAAATAAAGAACATTCTTCTTTATTTGGTAATCCACCACTCTTGAATTTTCAATGAGGAAGGGTGTAGAGGATTTCAGATCTCTGGTGCCAAATAGAGAACGTGGAACAAAAACATCCAGGCTCTCTAGTGCCAAATACTGCAGATCTTAAAAGTGAGCCAAGTTGACAATAAATATGTCATGACGTTATATTTATAGCCAAATTGGCTCTCTTTTAAAGATGCCGGTGTTTAAAAACATCAAAAAGTTGGCCAAAGTTACTCATTTTGATGGTACAATTTGACCAGCACAATTTTTATTTAACGGCATTTTGGCCACATAAAAAAATAATGTAATCTTCAAACGACTTTTAAATAAAAACTACAACTTATGTATGAGAAATTTTTGCCTACGGTGTACCATTATGGAGAGATAATCCAGAAACTTATCAACAATCTTCAAAAAATCGCATTTTTGCGTAAAAGTTTTTACTTTGATGCGGCGTATCTATTTACATAATAGTTGTACAAAAAAAAAACTTTGGGCACAAAAGTTGTAGCAAATTTCATATTCAACAACTTTTAAATATAATGTTAATTTCTAAGATTATATGAATGATTATATAGTTTTGATTGTATAGTTATGATCTATAAATTGAAAAACGGCTTGGTTTTTGGTGCACCACTGAAAACGCACAAGGCTTAGCAGGTATTAAACTTGGTTTATGAATCACGGGACCAACCTTTATAACATATTAAAAAATTAGAACTACATACATAACCTTTTGCAAGGCAATATGTCTCTATTCCCTGGGCTATTATGGACGAATATTTCCCTTCAACAGATGCGCTGACTGAAAAATATCAAATTATCTTTCGCAAATGTTATAGTGTTTGTTGCGCATTCCTCGAAAAGCTTGCCGCTTGAGTTATGGCAAAATAAATAAAATAAAAGGCAACAGTATTTTATTTCCGTGTAATCCTCCCATTTATGCTGACTGTATGTCCGCCATTATGCATACATCAAATAAAAGTGGTCACGGAAGTATACAAAAGCGGTTGACACTTTTTATAGGTGTCACTTGCCCACAATTGAGTGGTTTTCCGGAAAATTCAGCTCAACGATGTTTGTGAACCAGGTTAGGATGAGGACATACATAGTATATGACTCAGGAAATACTGTGTAAATCTGTACCTCCGCAGTTCAGTCGTAAGTAGTGCAAAGTTAGAGCAAATGCACTTGCGATAGTTTACTTTTGAGGTATAGAATTGTTCCGAGAGATTGCTCTCAGTGATATTAGGATTTCTTTGGGATTGTGATGTCACGATGTGAACTCCATTTCATTACGAATGGAATGATATAACTTTTCTAGGTGTGGCAACACGAAAATCTGTTTAGGCAGTTTCAGTTCGTGTTCTTTTTGTGTGAAATAAAGTAGAACCGTTAAGTTTACGTTTGAGTTAGCTCTATTATTTATATAAATATTTTAGAACTAGGTGAGCCTTGGGTTCTAGTTGAAAGATAAATTAATCCGTGTCAAAATAGACGTGTTTCTGCAGTGTAGAAAGTTCGTAGCTATTTTATAGAAGAGCAATTCTTCACAGGCATAAACCGTGCAAAATTTAAATCGAATCTTATATATTTAATTTCGATCTTGTGCTATTTTATCTGTTTTCCCAAGAATGGACAACGTTTTACCAAAATATAGGCGATTCTTTTTCGAAAGAATTGTCACCTTATTCTTGGTTTTCACTAACAACATGCGTATACCCTCACAATCGGTACTCTTCCGTTTGTTGGATAGCAGATAAAAGGCGTGAAATTACATCATAACTAACAACCTTTAAATCATTTTTTATTCCTATAGCGGTTATGGGGGCTGAATTCGGAGGCTGTCACTAAAAGGTCGCTTTTACACACGTTGCTATAATCGTTTTAAAATACTAATAATCCCCTTTGACCGATCCCCGAAGAAACTCTTTCCTGTTGCCAAAATTTTTATAATAAATAAATAATACAATTGTTTTAATCATTATAAATAAAAGATAATTGGAGATGAGTGCATAAATTAACATTCATTTTTAATAAATAAATTTTGAATTGTAGTTTACCCCATATTTTGCTGATAGAGATGTTTTTGATATTTAAAATTAGATGCCAAGCATACACTGTTTACTGAATTGGCACTGTGTTAATGAATATAAAAATTGGCGATGCATATAAAGGATTTATATTTCAAATTATGTTTTTACGGGTTATATTATTTTACCACTATACTAGAGGACAGGATGAGTTGAGCACACTCAATACTCTACAACGATAAAGGAACCGGTTCCTACAGCGTTCTCAGTGAGCTCAACTCATCCTGTCCTCTATACTAAACTTCAACTTAACTAGACATCACTTAGACGATAGATCGTCACAGTGCTCATAGGTATTTAATCCATTTTGGCGGCGTGAAAGCATAATGTTCGCCAAACCACAACCCTGTAGAGAACAAAAGGCTATAAGGTTTGGCGAGAATTATGTCTTCACTCCGCCAAAATGGATTAAATACCTATGAGCACTGTGACGATCTATCGTCTAAGTGATGTCTAGTTAAGTTGAAGTTTAGTATAGATGCTACCACTGTCTACCTAACATGTTTACATAGAATTTATTTATTTTCTAAAAGTAAAAACTTATTTATACATTTACTAAAATACATCAACGGTATAAATAACAGACGTGGACACTCATTTCTTTTATCAAAGACGCTTGTTTTTATCAATTACGCATTTATTTCCCCTGTTTACCATAACATACCACACTTTGTTTAAAAAAAAAAAAAAAAGAAAGAAAAAAAAGCTTTTTGGCTTTCAAAAGAAGAAACAAAAAGAGGCGTTGCCCAGGCATCGCCATTTCAAGAACATTGTTTCCCCCTGAGTTTCATTCTGAACGGTCACCATTGTTCTCCGTCCAGACAAAGTGACCGCAGAGCCTCCTTTAATAACCACGAGAGAGAGAGAAAAGGCAAAAGGTGAACGGACACGAGCTTTTCGTATCGTGATAGGAGGACGTTGGACCGGCTTTTATGAATTCTGCACACACAAGGCAAGCACCATGTCCATTCATCCGTTGCCTTGTTATTACGACGTGTCTCTTTTCATCTTTAGAGAATCTCTTCTTCAAACCTCTGAGGATGGCACTTGTCTTTTAGGTGAGAGGGAAAGGGCCGGGACATTGTGTTGTAAACCACCTTGCAGGCTTACAGGTGAAATCGACAGGTGGGCTATTGATGGGACGGGTCTTTCTACCGCCTCATAACCCACCTTTTGCCGCGTTTCTAAGACGAAATACTGCGTGTTAGGAATTTCATACGGGGAATGATATCACGGTTTTATAAAATTAGGGGTGTGGAATAGGCTTGGGCGATGTATCGATACATCGGCCAAAACCGGTGTGAAATCAACATCGTCAAACCGGTGTTACTATTTTCGCAAAAACGATACATCGTGGTGTTTTTTGACGAGTGCGCGATACTTGCCTAGCACTTCATGAAAGAAAAACCGTGATGCCACGATCGACCCTACATTCATGCGCTGTGTTTCTAAGTCTGTATAAAAACGTAGTGCAACAGCACACATCGCGCCGTTTAAGATAAGTTTCATTTGATTTTACGCATGCGCGATACTTCATCATCGTGGTAATCCTGTTTACCCAAGATTCACCCGATATATGCGCGATGTTTCCAAGACTGTATGGAAAACAAGCGCCGTTGACAACATCGACATCGTGACCTCACTTATACACGCTCCATTCGCTTTTGTGCGATATCTTAACAGTAAAACCACATCAACGCGTTTTACGATTTCATTCTAGGTATTCTGGAACCATCGTCATTTCTGCACAAGGTCCATTTTTGTAATTGTGTTTGCTAATACGTTTCACAGGAGTAAGTCGATTATAAGGTTTGAATTTTTCAAATTGAATGTTAGCAAAATAGTGTTATGAAAACGTTGTATTTTGTAAAAAAAAATATTGTTGACATCGCGATGTATCGTGACATCGCGATGTTTGCTTTCCGATATATTGCGATGCAGAAATGTGTACATCGCCCAGGCCTAGTGTGGAACATCGCCCAACTTGTAGAAGTGATGTGTGCCAGCGGGGAGTCGAACCCGGGACTCCTAGATCAGACGACAGGCGCTCTAACCACTAGGCAAAAGTGATCATTGGTGCCTAGGTGCTGCATCTGTCATTTGTATACGAGACGACCACAAACCTTCAATTGCACTATAATACTAGTCACCACATTTAAATTTGACGAGCGATAGTGTTATTATTATCATCTTCATATTCATGCGAAAAAATAGCCACTTTGGCTATATACTTTTCGAAAGTTTTTACATTATTGTTTCTTGTAAGGGAAACAGAGGAGAGGAGAAAAACGGTCATTGATGAGCGATGCACAAGGGAAAAAAACTCTGTGGTAAAGACACTCGGGTTCCCCCCAACTTTTTACACCTTTATAGCATTTTTATGGGAATTTCGGAGGTGGTGATATGTAAAGCTGTTGTTTTAGCAATTGCTGAAAAATATGATTTTTTTTTAATGTTTTGCGCATGCGCAATATTGACAAAAGCCTTTTTGACAGATCCCATGGCCACCACTAACCCGTACACCAAATTTGAACATCGTAGGTCAATTCGTTCGGGAGTTATGGGGACAAAATGAGAAAAAATATTAAAATAAAAAATTAAATTTTTATGCTATTTTAAATGCAAATTATCCATTTGAATATGTTAATAACTTTAGTTAATCAAATAAAATGTTGCTAGAAAGTACAGAACAGAGACTGCCTCCAAGTGCTACGCTTTGTTGCTTGTTTTGAAAGAACTAAACAGTTTTAAACTTCGTTTCATCTTAACTTGGCATTACTAATACATTATTCTGACAATACCAATGTTGGTAGCGTCGGCGGAGCGAAGTTTTTAAAAATTAAAATATATAATAATTAATAGTTTAAAAAACTAAAAAATACGCTTTAATAGAAAAGTGAACTAAAAAGGAGAAAATAATTTTAAATAAGTTTGAAACAAGAATAGAGTGATTAGCAAGAAATATTTATTTTATCATAAAAAAGCGTGGGGTGCTTGATGCCAATTGTTGAAAATATTTATTGACAGATATTAGTAAAAGTAGAGCCATTATGAAAATATCTTAAAAAACACCCCACGCTTTTTTACGATAAAATAAATATTTCTTGTTAATCACTCTATTCTTATTTCAAACTTATTTAAAATTATTTTCTACACTTTAGTTCACTTTTCTATAAAAGCGTATTTTTTTTAGTTTTTTAAACTATTAATTATTTTCTACTTTTTAGTTTGGTTTTCTATTAAAGCGTGTTTTTTAGTTTTTAAACTATTAATTATTTTTTCTGTAAGCTATAATTTTTTTTTAGTTAGTGTACAAAACTCTCCAGTTGTTTCTGCCAATAGTCACATGCTTGTCTCAAATTTAAGTCATGTGTATGCCTTAGTACACACCGTATTACTTGGCACAAAACACTACCGTGTCTTTGAATATGAAAAATCACAAATCCTGAAGATTCTGGTAAGGATAATGAGACTAAAAAAACACGCTTTGTATAACCGTAGTTCAAACGACAAATATTTCAAACGGCACACCAGGGTTTGATTCCGGAGAAGGTTGGTTGGTTGGAATTTAACGGCGCAAGGGCAACACGAGCTAATCCTTGTGATAAAGTGACAAACTTATTCAATTATTGAATTGTCATCGGTCCTTAATAAGTATGCCAAATTTCGAGTTAATCCGACATTTTGAAGGGGGTCAAAATCATGTTCAAAGATTCCGTTACATACTAACACTAGCTGAATACCCGTGCTGCGCTACGAAATTTTACCATTAGCATTTTAGCGATCACAAGACATTCATGTATTCTACACTTCAGACGTTTGCTCCCATTTCGATCCCGACAAATTGATTTATCAAAATAGGAACTTTCCTTTGTTGACATTTTAAACGAAATTTATAATTGTGAATAGTAAACTGGAATAGTTTATTGTGTTTATGTTTGCTCTTAGTTCTAAATTTCAAAGTAGTAGATGTATTGGAATTAAGTTAATTAGACATTAAGTTAATCCTCGTATAGTTTCAATGTTGCGTCGTCTTTTCATCCCTTAAAAATTCGTTAATCGATATTGGAATGACTTATTTTTTTAACATTTGCAAAAAAATATCAGAAAAATGACTACATTGGAAGAGGAACATTCGGATATCCCTCGTTTGGAACATTTAACCCCTTTTCGACCCCTTAAAGTTGGTTAATCGAGAACAGAATAGCTTACTTTTTCTATGTTTAATCTTTTTTGACATTTGTACCAAATTTCCGAGTTGTGACCATATGGGAAGTGGTACATTCGAATATTCCTCGTTTGGAACGTTTAACCCCTTTTCCACCCCTTGATCCACCCGAGATCGGAATAGTTTACTTTTTCTGCGTTTGTCTTTATTGATATTCACACCAGTTTTCAGAATTGTGAAAATATGAGAAGTAGGACATTCGAATATATCGCTCGTTTGGAAGGTTTAACCCCTTTTTGACCTCTTAAAGTGGGTTAATCGAGATCGGAATAGCTTACTTTTTCTATGTTTACCATTGTTGACATTTGTACCAATTTTTAGAGTTGTGACCATATAGGAAGTGGTACATTCGAATATCCCTCGTTTGGAACGTTTAACCCCTTTTTGACCTCTTAGAATGGGTAAATAAAGATCGGAATAGCTTACTTTTTATACGTTTGTTTTTGTTGATACTTGCACCAGATTTCAGAGTTGTGACGAAAGGGGAAGTAGGACATTCGAATATCCCTCGTTTGGAACGTTTAACCCCTGTTCCACCCCTTAAAGTGGGTTAATCGAGATCGGAATAACTTACTTTTTCTTCGTTTGTCTTTATTGATATTCTCACCCATTTTTAGAGTTGTGACGAAATGAGAAGTAGGACATTCGAATATTCCTCGTTTGGAACGTTTAACCCCTTTTCGAGCCCTTAAAGTGGGTTAATCGAGATCGGAATAGCTTACTTTTTCTATGTTTACTATTGTTAATATTGTACCAATTTTTAGAGTTGTGATCAAATGGGAAGTAGGATATTCGAATGTCCCTCGTTTGGAACGTTTAACCCCTTTTCGAGCCCTTAAAGTAGGTTAATCGAGATCGGAATAGCTTACTTTTTCTATGTTTACTATTGTTAATATTTGTACCAATTTTTAGAGTTGTGATCAAATGGGAAGTAGGATATTCGAATGTCCCTCGTTTGGAACGTTTAACCCCTTTTCGACCCCCTTAAAGTGGGTTAATCGAGATCGAAATAGTTTACTTTTTCTATTTTTACCATTGTTGATATTTGTGCCAATTTTCAGAGTTGTGACTATGTGGGAAGTAGGATATTCGAATGTCCCCGCCGGCCAAACGGTATAGTGGTTAGCGTGCTATCTTCTAGACCGCGAGGTTGCGGGTTCGAGTCCCGTGTTGGCATGGGTGTTTGTAAATGTATGTTGGCTTGTCTAATGACGAATGTTTCGGCGCATTATAGCCCTCGTGTTGCTGACGGCGCCAGATAATCTGAATACAACAACCAACGAATGTCCCCCGTTTGGAACGTTTAACCCCTTTTCGACCCCTTAAAGTGGGTTAATCGAGATCGGAATAGTTTACTTTTTCTATTTTTACCATTGTTGATATTTGTGCCGATTTTCAGAGTTGTGACTATGTGGGAAGTGGGAGAATTAGTGATGAGTGAGTCAGTGAGTCAGTCAGTGAGTGAGGGCTTTGCCTTATATATATAGAGATACAAACATACGTCTGAAGCTAATAAAAGCGTATTAAAAACCTACCAAAGGTCTACTCTTTTACAAGAAAGACCTTGCAATTTTGTCCTCTGAAAATAATATTTCATCGTCATTAGATTATAATGCACTAATAAAACCATTTTCGAATGCTAAATCTAGGAAAGTCTACTCCTAAGTAGGATTATTTTAATCTATTTTCTGTGATAATTTTTAAAGATTAATACTTTTTCATGAATATTATAAATCAAATAAAACTGTTGTTGTGGTTTAAAAATGTGTCTGTTATTTTCTACTTGGCAAAACAATTTAGAAGTTTCCTCTTTACACAAGTACAGTACAAGCACGCCAATTGAAGTTGGAAAAAGTCAGTTAAAAGAATTAGTAATAAAAGAAGTTACTACTTATAGTTTTAGTATTTTAATCCCTTTAAACAACAATTAGGAATTAGGTTCAAGCAAATTTCAGTTATAGATCATCTATGCCGTTTTTGGAGAGTTTTCTATACCCATTTTCATTGTAAAAGGCGCCAAAACTCATTCTTGCACACACAGCATTCAGTGGCGGCCCGAAAATGTTAGTGCAGCAGGAAATATACCAACAACCTCCCCCCAACCACAAACGCACTTTCCACTATCAAGTTCGCCAACCAAACGGTATAGTGGTTAGCGTGCTAGCTTCTAGACCACGAGGTTGTGGGTTCCGAGTCCCGTGTTAGGCATGGGTGTTTGTAAATGTATGTTGGCTTGTCTAATGACGAATGTTTCGGCGCGCCCTCGTGTTGCTGCCGGCGCCAGATAATCTGAAAACAACAAACCAACCACTATCATGTTCAATAAGTCTCGAACTTTTTTTTTAATTATCATTTTAAAAATCGGATATTTTTGCACTTAAAAGTATATAACTAGTAATGATGTTCAAATGAAAAAAAATTCCAGTTTTATCAAAAATATTAATTAACATTTAATAAGTTATAATTAGCATATATATTATTGAACAGTGATTACTCGAGTTTTATGGGACCAAGAAAAGAGATTATGATCGGAAATTGTTCGTAATATCATTCTTAATGTTATGAACCTCCATTTAGTTTGCTCTTTTTACTGTTTAAATGAAGTTTCCCGTGCCAAAAGCACGATTTTTTAGATAATGAGTTTAAAATTGAGGAACATTCTTAATGATATAGACCTACATCTAGTTTCTAGAATCCATAGTTTTTTAACAGATTTTTTTTAGCATTGAAAGTAGAAAAATCGCAATTTTTCTAAAATCTTTTGCATTTAAAAATGTAGCAAAATTCCTTTTCAGTTTGATTGAAGTTCAAAACATGTAATAGTTAATGCAGATTTGAATTCTCAAATCATCTTTCAAAAAGGTTATATCAAACTTCAGTTATCACTGTTTAAATGAAGTTCCTCGTGCCAAAAACACGATTTTTTAGATAATGAGTTTAAAATATTCAAATTTATTTTCACAAGAAAATAGTAGTTCAAACTAATAAAATAACTCTCTAGCCTTCAGATGATACCATTATCTTGTAAAAATTCCATCTATAGATTATTTTAAAGCAGAAATTCTCAAGGGTAGCCGAAATCGGAAAATCACTGATCTGGCTGCCTCGCGACACATTACGTGGAGGGAAGGCTCTATTGGATTTCATTGGTTACCATAACAACGTCGTGGCCGAAACGCGTTTCAGGAACACATGGCTGCCGTTCGGAGGAAGATCATCTTGATAGGAAGTGTTTTTTCCCCTCGTGAATTGAGTAATCAGTCAAGAAGTTTGCTATTTATCGGATTTTTTTACAATTACCGTAGAAATCGGATCTTCATTTTAAACAACTGTAAAATATACAATTTTAGTTTTGAACTAATAAATTCAGATGCAGTCCGGCTGCAGTGGTTGTAGTGCACGAACCGCCACTGACAGCATTTTGCTCTTAGGCCGGCTCTGTTGACAGAATTCAAAATGTTTGAGTTAAAGTGTGCTCAGAATCGCCGACTAGATGGACATGAAACAGGAAGAAAAGCAAAAGTTGAATTCAACTTGTGAACAATCTTGTGTCATTCAATCAACTTCAAATACATGCAATCTGTGGGTCTGTACACATTTGTACTTAAAACGACCACATTTGAGTTGCTTCATTTTTGTAGCAAGGGTTTCATTTTTGTAGCATACGTTGCATAAGTTTGTTTGTGCGCTCAACGACCTATTTTTGTGCACAATAACGGCTAATCAGGCCGGAACCTACAGCTCAAAGTGTATTCCGAACTACAACTAACATCCAATGCTTAACTCAGGATTCGAATCCTGCACCTTTGGCATGCGAGGCCAGAGCACTAACCCCACAGCCATCTGGTTGGCATGTGTTGCATAACAATGCTGTACATATTTTTGAAAACTCACAGAGAAATTACTGTGCACTTTCCACCAGGGCCTGATCATGACAAGTTGGATTGGTTGGTTGGTTTCAGATTATCTGTCGCCGTCAGCAACACGAGGGCTATAATGCTCCGAAACATTCGTCATTAGACAAGCCAACATACATTTACAAACACCCATGCCTAACACGGGACTCGAACCCGCAACCTCGCGGTCTAGAGGCTAGCACGCTAACCACTATACCTTTGACAAGTTGGAGCCCAAGGCCCTGGACATGTTCGGTGGCCCCTTTTCAAACGCGTGATTTGTTGGAAATGGGGTCAACAATCACAAGGTCTAACGAATTAATAATAAATATAGAAAAAGTCGATAAATTAATGTTAATATTGTTACCTAAAAGTTATTTGCTTATCGCAAATAAAGAAACGATTTTCTAACAATCAATATATAAATCGAAAAAGCAAAAACTTTGTTATGTATGGCATTGCATTTCAGTATCACAATGTGTAGTAATATCCGTGACAACAATATGTGCAGCATTATTCGACACTTGCTGATCTCACTTTAAAAATTCGTCAAGACTTCCTTTCAATTTTTCTCTCTCTCTCCATCTTTCAGGAAAGTTTGTTTTTTAGCTTTTAAGTGATGATTTGGTTTACTTGAATAAATAAACTCTGGGATGCTAAAAACTGTTCAAATCAATAAAAAATGATTTTTTCAAAAAAATTAACTTATACAGATTTTAGTTTTACAGCTAATTTCGGGGCCCCTTAAAATCATGGACCTAAGGGCCGGGCCTTGTGGGCCAAGGCGATAATCAGGGCCTGAGCAATAAGAATGCTGCACATATTTTTGAAAACGTACCGAGAAATGACCATGGGCGACCGCAGGATAATTTGCAGGGGGGTGCAAGACTGACAGAATATTATTTAAATCGTTAATTTTTCAGAAATATGGATTGCAATTCCTAATGAATTGTCAATTAACAATAATGCAATAAATTTAACTTTGCTAATAAAAAAATCACGGTATATATTTTTGATATCCTCTTCTCTGCAGATTTTATTTGGTAACCAACGTAACCATGTAAAAAAAATCTTATGCAAAGAAGAAAAAAATGGTTTATCACTTTTTTTTAAAAAAAATATTTAAAAGATAGCGTTTGGTACAGAACCAGAAGACACAAAATATAACTTATAAAAATAAAGTTTTTAATACAAATCCTCTATACTATGCATTGTCGATTTTTAGGTGCAATTGCAAGTTATTGAGCTCAAATCGAGATTTCAGAGTTTTTGACCACAACTAAGAAAGCTTCCATTTCGGACTACTTACTAATTATTTTTTTTCCCCCGCCAAAAACTTAATTGAATAGATTGTCATCCACAACAAGACTCTCTACTAAGGTTTAACTCGATTGGATTGCAGCAATCGAGTTAATTAGGCCTACGAAGTGGTAATATAGTAATGTGTGCAAAAACAGCCTTTTTGTGACAAACTCAAAAACGTGATGGAATACATTATCATCGACCACGAATCTATTTGTTTCAGACCGATTGAATTATGTTAATTGGGTTAATTAGCCCTGCGCAGATTTGCAGGCCACACATAAATAAACAAGTAAGTTCGAATTCACAGCTGCCAACTCTTAAACGGCTGAAATCGGCAACAGCCCATTAAAAAATCATCAAATCTAAAGTTTAAGAAAACTACCAGAAAATTCTCGAAAAGGAAATATATCACCAAACAGCAATCTCTCTCAGAAAAATATATTTTTATCAATAGTTTAATGTATGTATGGCTGCTTTCGGTGAAAACCTCTTTTTCTTGTGTAATTGCCCTGTCGCCTGTCCCTCGAGAAAAAACAATTCCTCCAAGTTGAATTTGTGTTCGGAGCTAACGTATCAACGCCAGTGGCATAACGTAGTTGACCGGGGTTCTCGCACTAATTAAATTTTCAAGGCCTCTTCCTACTCAACGTTTTCTTCAAATTAAGAAGAAAAGTACTTTTATGCTACTAAAAAATAGGAAATCAAATGTTGTATTGTGTAATGCAATTTAGGGAGATAATAAACTTTATTGAAATTGTACTAAATAACTAAAAACAATTATACATTTTATTTACTTAGCAGTAAGCATTCAACGAAAATTGAAAAAAAAAAAAAAAAAAAAAATCATTTATAAGCAGTAAATACTGAAACGAATGTTATCAGTTCATGCGTTAGCTCCTATTGACTTTGACAGAAGTATTATAATGTAGCTCAGAGTAATAAATAACCAGACTTATTTAAACTTGTAGAAACTAAACCGAAATTACGGAGCCAGAAAAGCCCAATCTTGTGTTAATAAATAAAACAAACCTCTAAAATAATTTAAAAAAAACTATTTAATGTTGCAATAATGTATCTTATTTCCATCTGGTGCATAATCATTTTTTATTTTTTTTCTGAAAAAGAGTAATAATTTGCAATTAGCTGTCAGAATGATGTGATTTATCCATGGGATTTAACCATAATCTCCAAAAGAAGCATACCCCAAGGTTAATACCAAAAATTTAAAAATACAGAAGTGTAATATTTTCTTTCTTCCAAGTTAGAAAAAAAAAAAAATCAAGAATGAAACATAAAGAAAATGCTCAATTGAAATCTAAAACTTACAACGTCTTATATCTGGTATACCCAATTTCCATTCCTCAATATTTCTAAGCAACTGGCGCCTTAAAACCTCCTCACAATGATCGATGCTTGCAATAGCAATATTCAGCAATGATTGTTGGTTGTATTCAGATTATCTGGCGCCGTCAGCAACACGAGGGCTATAATGCGCCGAAACATTCGTCATTAGACAAGCCAACATACATTTACAAACACCCATGCCAACACGGGACTCGGAACACGCAACCTCGCGGTCTAGAAGCTAGCACGCTAACCTACCGTTTGATATAGTGCTAGTTTGATATAATATTCAGCAATGAAAAACGAAATAGGAAATAAACAGGAGTCATAAAATAAAGTTGAAAAAAATTCATTTTAAGATTGAACTAAAGTTTCAAAATGGCATACGTGTTGTTTTCCCCTTTTGGAATTTACACTTTTTTCGCCAGTTTTAATTTAATTTTCAAAAGCCAGGGGGTTGCAAGTGCACCTCCTTGCACCCTCCTGGGGGCGCCCATGGAAATGACTCTACACTTTCCATAAGTTAGTGTTTTTCCCGTCTTCGTAATTAGAACGCGATACTACGTACAGTATCCGAGTTTCCGCTTTAACCGAGCCAGATAATATTTCTTTTACCCCTGATATTTTCCTTTGTCAAAACTAGTACCGAAAAAAATTGGTACTTGATCTCTCAAACACTCAAGAAAACAAAATGTTTACATTCCTTTTCATTGAATTACACTGCACCTCCTATAGCGTCGCTCAAGGTCTTAAGGCTTAAGTAAGAGAACTCTTTAAGCATTACTATATATTATTAATTGCATGTGGTTTACCTATAGTATAACATTTATACTTGTCAGAACATACATTTAAATCGATACGATTTATTTTTAATTTTCGCTTTAACCGAGTTTTTCGGTTATCCGAATTGGTCTTGGTCCACAATAACTCGGATAACCAGGACTCTACTGTATTGTGCTTTGTGAATGATGCACTTGGTTAAAACTGTAATTTCAAATATAGTTTTTCAGGAAGTGTTTTAGTTCTTACCCGTTTTCTTGGCAATCGTAGATTCAAGAGAGATTGTCGCGTATCCAGTGAATTAAGTCCTTGTTTTGAATTTTAGCCACGATCCTTGCTTTCAGAAAGATTCGAATCTGAAAAAACGTCCCCGTGAAAAAAATAATAATAACAAACATCACATAATGATTCGTTTGTATTTACAACGTCATCTTGATCACTTCCAGTAACTTTTTGGGAGAAGAATAAAATTAAGAAAGATTTAGAAATAAAAGTTCTGGTCTGGAGGGTAAACAATATTCAAAAGTTCATTACATGCACTCACCCACTCCGATTTTTATGAAAATTGGTGTGAATTATTTTCTTATGGTTATTAAAAAAAAAAAAAAAAAAAAAAAAGGAATTTGTTTTCGATATTCCCACCAGTTCAAACTTTAGAACACTTTAACCCTTTTCACTCCAGTGGCGCCTCTCAGGCGCCACACGATTGGATGCCAAACCACGAGAGGACCATTAGGTGTGATGCGGAAATTCGATGCAAGGCCAATGACTGTGTTTAGTTTCTATGAAGCAAATCCATAAACACCAGCCGAACCTAAAATGTCTCGAGTTGCTGATTCCTCCGCGCGAAAAAGGCCTGGAGTGCAAAGGGTTAAAGTTTGTTGATTCTTTTAAATTTGGCACCCCTGGAATTTACAAATGATCCGTAGCAACTTAATAATAAATAATAATAATAAAAAAAAAGTCTTCAATTTTTTATTCTTGACCGGCGTATTGAAGCTAGATGATATTCAAACTCAGGGCTGATTCAAAAGTTAAGGGTCAAACTATATAATTGTGACGATATCGCTAACATTAAAAGGGTATAAAATTTATCAAAATGATGAATTTGTAGACATAACTTCTGGTAGAGCGTATTCAGTATAGTTAAATTACGTTTCTACTAATTATAACTTAAATAGTGATCTAATTAACTAAGAACTAATTAGCGAATACTGAAAGCGACACTGGTTGCTATGAATACCAAACAATTATCATGGAGAATAAATAAAATACCATGACCAACATTGTGTTGGCCAAATTCAACTAAAATTTACATTTGATTGCAAACCGACTTGTTTGGACTATTTTCAGATTCTTTTAACAATTCCAGACGTTTCCATACATAATGCATATTAAAATTTTTTATGCGTTCTGTGGTTTTACTTAACTGCATTCATGCTTTTCTGCAATAAAAACTTACATAGTAGTGTGTAATCAAAATAAATTCAAGGCATTAATTTAAGGTAAACATCAATTATATTTAAGACACCTACAAGATCACTGGAACTGTAATATCAGTCAATTATCAATGTTCCATGAAAGGTTCTTGCAGTTTTTCATTTGTTTAAAAAAATAGCATTGCCATTTTTTATAAACTGGAAAATTCGAGATAGAAATTGCGAATTCTTATCGAGATATTTTTCGTCGGTAAAATTATATATAGAATTTTTACCCGTTTTAACCTATGTGTTGTAGTTTATTATATTTGAAATAATCCATTTCAACCTCCATAATTTCGTTTTCTTTCTTTCCAACCCCCCACACTTTAAGAAGAGAAGGATGGTCCCAAAGTCCCAACCAGACACCTCTTATTTTTATCTTTTGCCACCCCCGGAAACGTTTTCCTCGAGCTTTCATTGGAGCGGTTCGAAAATTTCCCCCGCGAAAATGGTAACGATCTTTTTTTCTGCATTCGAAATCTTCCTCCCCCCTTTTCGAGAAAATATGCGGGGAAACGCTTCGGGAGACGAAGAGGGAGGCTGACCAAAAGAAAAGCAAGAAAAAGAATGACCTTGTCCTTCCCTCTCCCCCACCCGGCCGTCACCTGTAGCTTTTAGAAAGTTCCTCCATGGTTTCCAGGAACAACTTCGAAAAGTTTTCCCTCCCGATTTGGCACACTTATCTCTCATGCCTAGTCGCAGTTGGCATCATTGATTTAAAAAAAGCGCCATTTGTTTTCGTTGGACTGCTTTATGCTAATTGTCAGTAAAAGTGACAAAATGTTTGAAAGAAAGTTTGGATTCAGCTTGCCAATATTTAATTATCGGTGGTAATTTTGCTCTAATATTACTAATTATTTCATATTTACAGAATAGATCGACAAAAAATCTTTCTCGATTCATTTTCCCGAATTTCAGACGATCGTCGTTTACCTGAATATTTAGAAGAATATTTTTTAATTAGATTGCGCGGAAAGAAACATTTGCAGATGTTAATGAAAACAGTCTCATAATTTTAACACCAATGTTAAGACACCAAAAATATGGGGTGGAGGCGAGTTGTGAATGAAATACGAACTTGTAATCTTTATTCGCTATTCATATAAATTAGTTTGAAATTAAGGTATTGTGACAGTTTTATTTCGAATAATTAAATGCAAGTTAAAATCTAAAACTGCATCTCTTGATTTATTCAATTATGGCATTTGAATTTCAATAGTGACAAATCAATTTTTAAGTTTTTTTTATCTTCAAATATCTTTAAATTAAAATTATAAATTGATGATACAAAGAAGTTGCGGATTTCTTCCAATCTAACAATTGAAAAAAATAAAATAATCAGAAATATGTTTTAATCAATCTAAAGACGAATTGTCATTTTTCTCTTGGAAATTCTCCGCCAAATTTGGGGGGAAGGGGGAAACGCAAAATCCTGCCCAGGTGCCCAGTACCAGAGGTGATTCAAGTCTTGTCATGGAGCGCCCCCTATGAGATTCAATAAAAACAATAAGTAGACCTTGCTCCGAGTCTTATCTGAATGGGAAAGCCTAATCATTAAATAATGTCCTACAATAAAATTGGGACGAGAAAAAATAAACCTATAAGATTTCTTTTTCTTTAAAAATCACAGTATGAAAATCAATGACTTTTCAGGAATTCTAAATAATATTTTTGAGGACCTTCAAAAATTTGTTTTCAGTCATGTCTTTCATGTGTGATTTTACAGTTGCTTTGCCCATAGCACATATATCAAAATCTTTTATGCATAATTTGCATTTTTCCTTTTGAACAGACTTTGATGATGTTGCAATCCATTTTTCATATGTCAAAAACTTTTAAGGCCTTAAAAACAAGTTAAAAAATATTAAGCACTTTTAATTACTTTCAATGACCGCGGAAACCCTGTGATTGACAATATATTAAAATGCTTATTTTTTTAAAAGAAAATATACATGCGTTCACGAAACTAGAAAAATTAAGGTTGATATTGGAAAATTATCTATTTATTCATTAAAATTAGGAAAAAACCTTTCTGAGAAACCAGAGTTTGCATTTTCGCCCTTCCATCACATTTTATAGCTTCAAAATTACGGAAATAGCATGCTTTACATTGGAAATCTGTAAATAATATACGTATCAAGAGCTCCAAATTCTAAAATGATCGAAAAAATTGCGCAATCAATAACATTCTCTACTCTGTATAAATAAAAACATAACGTTATCACTTTTGAAAACCTCTAAACAATTTTAAAAAGTACCAGCTACATTAATATAACAAGGGAAATGCAATAATTATGCAAAACAGAAGTTGACTTTAAACAGAAACTTGCAGGGCTTTTATAAGAGAAAATGGGGCACTTGCTAATCAATTTAACATTCAGGTATGCGCCACTATGATTAATATTTTATTTAAATTAATACAAACCCACAATTATTTTCCGTGCTATGTTACTGTTTAATTGTAATAAGTATAATGTGACCAGATTTCTCGAACTAAAAATCAGGATATCTTTTTCGTATTATTTTTATGTGGTTCGTAACACGCTATTCTAAAATCTTCAATGTTCTAGGTTTTTTTCTGAAGATATACAATGTACATTGTAATTCATACGTTTATTTAACTTTATTATTAATTACTTCTTATTTGAGGCTATTGAGCTTAACAAATTTTTATGGATTTTTAGGAATTTCAGAAACTGCAAAAATATGAAAAGGTAATTTTAGATTTCAAAGTATCTACAGAAAGTAGTGTCTTCTCAGAAGTGCTTTTTTATTTTACCAACAATAGAAAATGTCTTTTCAACGGCAGTGATTGTTCCCTGTACAGCCGAATTCCACAATTTTCATAATTTTGACAATTTCAATTGAGTGCTGTTGGAAATAGGTAAAAACCACCAGTACCCATTGCTGATCTCCAGAAACTTCATCAGTTAGCCCTTCTGTTAGTTTTTCTTGATTAACGAAGTTCTGAAGAGCATTTTTGTTTTGTTTAGGACTTTGGTAGGATTCTATAACGGAAAAGCGGGACGATTTGGTGGGACATTCGGGGAGCGAGGTTAAATGCGCGACTCGAAGTTAGAAAATAAACATACCAGTTATATACCTGGCCATTTTTTTTGTTTTGCAATTTAGATTCCTTTTAGTTTTTGAAACAATCAAGGATTTACAGAAACCAAATTTACTCAAATGAGATATAGTAGAGACAGAAAATTTGATTTAATTAAACTAATTATTAATACGATACAACAATTAAAATTAATAAATAAAACTATTTAATGATTCAAATGAATTCTAAAGTATAGATATTGGAATAACAAAAAATGCATTAATTACTAAGAGTATTTAATTATTAAAACAATTACAGGAATTTTTTTTATTTCTAGCAATAATCATTAAAATTTTATTAATGATTATATTGAAGATAATTATGCTTGCATAAATCTAAAGTCACAGGGCCGATTTTAGGACCCAGTACGCCTCTTCTCTTGTTGCACAATTAAAATGATTAGTGCATTGTTTTATCCCAAGTTTAGCAACCTATCCACATTTTCATGCACCACTCAATTCTTTGCAGTCTGCTTTAAAAGGCAAATTTACAAAATGAAAGCGAATGGTTTTCTTTAATTGGTAGCATAATTATTAACAAAGCATTGGACGTTAAGAAATGTATTGGGACTTTTACCACCTACCGCCAATAGACCATTGCAATTGAACAAGGCCTTGAGGCTATTCTCAACAAAAACGACTTCGAGGACTTCTGGATCCTATCGGACAGTCGCAGCTCTCTTCAACACCTCCACAATTGGACAGCAGTTGGAGATCAAACTAGTAATTCTATCCTTCTCAAACTCAAGCTTATTTCAGAGTTCCATGCTGTTTGTTTTCAGTGGATTCCATCTCACGTTGACACATACGGCAATGAGCAAGCGGATAGACTGGCCAAGGAGGGTTGTAGTCACTCTAATCGTTTCTCTTCAACCATTACCTTTTTAGAACTCCAATCCATAGTTAATTCTGAAATTTCGAAGGAGTGGAGGACCCCTCCCAGCAATCACTGGTATGAGGGCAAAGAGCCGGGCTTTTCGTTCGTTCTCAATTGTGACAGAGCCTCTCAAACTGCAATATCCAGAGTAGCAAGCGATCACGCAAAAAGTCTTTCGAGGGCAGGAGGATCTTTTGAGTTTGCTCAAGATGTCAAGCTCAGCAGGCTTCTCCTGAACACATTCTGGACTGTCTGGGACTTTCTAGAGAAGACACATACTCTCCCCCCCCCCCCCCCTTCTGGTCCTCGACTTCCTTAGGGTCAACGATTGAATGGACCTTGTTTGACTTCGTCAGACAGCTGGAAAATAAGCCACTACAACAACATACACCTTTCAACAGAAAATCATAAATAAAAAAAATATCTTAATATTCAAGATGATCATAAAAAGCAGTTGTATCAAATTCCATCATAAACAATGGGAAAAACATCAGTGAAACATGAAAACCTTCATTATTGCGATGACCACCGGATTCCATACTGGAATTCGGCTTGTTATTTATTATTCTTTTCAAAGTTCAGTAATTTAGCCGTAAAAGGGTTGGTTGTTTTCAGATTATCTGGCGCCGTCAGCAACACGAGGGCTATAATGCGTCGAAACATTCCTCATTAGACAAGCAAACATACATTTACAAACACCCATGCCTTACACGAGACTCGAACCCGCAACCTCGCGGTTTAGAAGCTAGCACGCTAACCACTATACCGTTTAATCGGCGAGCCGTAAAAGGGATATTGAATGTTTTGAGGGATTTAGCATATGATTTTGGCTATATACTTTTCTACAATTCTTATATTATTCTTTCTGATAAGTGAAACGGAGAAGAGAAGAAAAAACGATCGTTGTTGAGGTATGCTCAAGGAAAGAGAACTCTGTGTTAAAGGCATTGATTTTCCAACTGTTTACAACATTAAAGCATTTTTACGGGAATTTCGGAGGTGGGGTTGTTTAGAACACCTTAAGAGACATTACCACAGCGATTTTTATCAAAATCGTTTTATCCGTTTTTTTAGCAATCATTGAAAAACAGGATTTTTTCAATGGCAGCTATGCACTATTTTGATAAAAATCTTAATGGTAGGTCTCATGGTTACCACTAACCAACACACCAAATTTGAACATCCCAAGTCAATTTGTTCGGGAGTTATGCTGACCACGTACACACAGACATACTTTTTTTCTGGACAACTTTTTGGAAATCAGGAAGTTCCAAAACGTGGAGAAATGCAAAAAAAAAAAAATATTTTTGTTTTTAACCGAATGCTATATTTTCATTACCTATGTATACATGTGTATAAGAAAGAAATATGAGGATGAAATATATACGATATGAAAAGCATTCCAGTTTTAACTTTCAAAGGACACTTAGACACCAAGAATACCTTTTAGAAAAATAATATAACCCATAAAACAAAGTTTTTAATTTAAATCTATTATATGCATTTTTATTTTATTATATGCCAATATTATTTAAATCTATTATATGCCAATTTTTATATTCATTAACAAAGCGTTGTTTCTGTTGTCAGAATGTGTTTGGTGTAGGCATCTAATTTTAAATATTAGAAACATCTCTATGCGGTAAACTACTTTTCCCAATTTATTCATTAAAATTGAATGCGATTTCATGCACTCGCATCTAAATATCTTTTATTTATTTTGAATAAAACAATTTCGGCAACAGGAAAGAGTTTCTTCTATGATCTGTTAAATGCTGTTCAGCGTGATTGGATGACGGCAAGTTGGTTTAATAGTATTCCGTAATTCCGTCCTTTTAGCGACAGCCACCAAAATTTGATAGAACGCATAGTAATCGAATCTGTCTGCCAAGTTTCAGGCAGATTGGAGGGTTAATTAGGCCTCCATTGATTTGCCCACCTTCAACATACACAGCCAACCATCCAGTCACACACACAAAATCGAAGTTGATAAAAAGGATTTAAAAATAAGGAGTTTCTAAGAGGACAGTGATTTTTAAAACCCAAGGAAGATTTTTGTTTTCACTGTTAAATGCCATACAAAGTGGTTGGGTAATGTACTTCATAACAGCAATTTTGAAGTGATAGCTACTAAAGCTATATCTAGTAAAAAAGCTATACTAGAAGTAAAATTTCATAAATAGGTGACAACAATTTTGTTTTCAATAGCTATTTGAAAAACAGGTGCATCCATTCGAAAGAAAAATAGTCAGAAAAATGTAGGGACTAATATGTGCAAAATGAGGTCGGAAGAACAAAGCTCAATTTGTATTATATGTTACACAGAAAACTCAATATTCCCAGATTTATAAAAGCATGAAGGGTTTGATTGCTATAGCACTCACAAGATTAATACCCAATCGAAATTCTGACATTTAAAAAAAAAGATGGTTCTCAAAAATAAGCAAGGCCACACACTCAATAGACTGCCAATATTGAGAAGTGGCCACAAAATTCAGGAAAAAATTTCTCCGTTAAGATTTCTAAAAAATTCCTCGATTTGACAGCAAACTTTTTTCAAATTTCTCCAACTTTTCCAGTTCAAATAGAAAATGTAGCTAAAGAGATAAGATGCCAATTTTTTAAAAACGGTTTCGACTGTCATGAAAAGTTTATATTGTTCAGCAACATTAAACTTCTAATGATTACGGGCCCCAATTCTCTGGGTAAATGAAGCTGAAATACGGATGAGCGGAGAAACAAACATACTCTCAAAACAATAGAAAATTTCCCTGATTTTCAGGAAATTTAAAATATTTCCTCGGTTTTTTCTCCAGAATCTGAAAGTTCCAAGACATTTCCAGCTTCTATGGTCACTATCATAATGAGAGTTAAGAGAATGACATAAATAAATGTTCTCGAGGTAAGTATGAGAAGATACCGAAAAGATCATAACAGAGATGGCAAGAGCCTCAAACAAGAGGCAATGAAGAAATATTTACACGCAATGTTTTTCTACTTACATTTTTAACCCTCCATCAACTTGAAGGAACAATAACAAAATAAATTTTTTGAATTTTGAGCTAAAATGATGACCACAGAAAAATAAATGTTTCCTGAACTAAAATACTTGAGAACAACCAAGAATTTGTACTTGCATGTTTTAACCAATTTTATGAAGAGGACCAATAATTTTATGAAGAAAATCAACCTGAAATAATTGTATTGTATGATGACCCACTCTAGTCTTTATGTAATAGATATTTAAGCATATTTTATTTGAAGGGGGTCCAGTTTTTTGTTGAATGGACATAGAAGTTTTGATGCAAAAATTGATTTGAGCATATTTGCAATTTACTAAATTTCTATTGAACAGAGAAGGGATAGAGCAAACAAGAAATTAGCTGAAAGAGGCTACTTTTTTTCACAATTAAAAGTATTAATTATTAATTAAAAAAAGAGAAAAAAAAACTATTAGAAATTTTATACAGATATTTAATGTTTGGTTAATTTGCAGGAAAATCACAAATGTCGTTTGAAATGTGTTTGTTAAAAAAAAAAACAGCACTAAATTAGATACAAACTATACATGCAATATTTATTAATGTCTTCTTTGATTTCTACTGCGGTTTGACTTTAGTTTGTTTTTCTTTTTCTGCTGGTCAAAGTTTCTTTCTTTCTTCTTCCTCTCTTTTAATATTTCTTCTTTATTTTTCAGTTCTCTCCTTGGTGGTCTGCGAGTGTTTTCTTGAGGACCCCTTTTCTTACCTGGAATATAGAAAATAATTATGAAACTGAATATTAGCACATCAAAATTTTTATAAAAATTTAACTAATCCACGTCTAATATAACTAATACACCATTAAGAATTTTTCCTTTACTAACTGACAATAAAAGGAAAAAAAATTGTGCATTAGTAATGACTAAAAAGCCGCAAATTATAAGCAGTTAAATAAGCCCCCCCCCACTCCATTTTTTTTTATTTAACAAAATAAGTTGACCAAATTAATCAATATAACACTTAGGCCTACCACCTATCTTTTATCTACAGTTGCCACAATTTAAGCAAAGAAATTAGTTAATTTTAAAATTATTAGTTAAAAAGTTCTACGAAGAAATTGTGCATATAATTGATAAATAATATTCTCAACAAATCACAGAATAAAGAATATTTGATTGAATTGTTACAGCTCCACTTTTTCCCCCTAGTTTAAAAAAAAATTAATTATTTAATTGATGCAAATTTTAAAATACTTTGAACCTTTGATATTGATTCGTAGTTTGAGCTTTATGAACTATGCATTGAATTATTTATGTTATTTTCTGACCATAGTAGTTTAATTCAAAAGATTATTAGAGTTTTTTGAAATAATTACTATAACTACAGTCTAAAACCAATCATGATATGAGACATTTTGGAAGAGTTGTGACATCATTTATTTTAAAAATCAAACTTCCATACTTAACTTCAAGACTGAGGTATACAAAGTTAAATAAAAAAAACATACTTAAAAAGTGGCAAAGATCTACTGCAATCTACTCTGAATCCTGTTAGTTTTATTAGTAAATTAAAACACAAGCTTTACGTCATTAGACATGGCTTCCAATTTTTTTCACCAAATGTATAACATATATATATATAACGTATTTAAAAAAAAAAGTGAGTTTTCTAAAAAAATTAGGGAGGAATTTCAGGGATAATTCTTAAAAATTTTAGGAGTAATCCAAAAATTTTAGGGATAGTTAAAAAATTTTTAGAGATAATTCCAAAAAATTTAGGGATATTTCTTTTGAAGCTGATACAAGCTACTAACACATATATTCTACTTTTCAAAGCATGTTTCAATACCAGCCAAAAACTGCCAATTTTAAAAAAAAATTTAATAATTGATAATAATCGCAGAAAAGATTTTCTTCTCTGGAGGAATATTTGTTTTTTTTCCGCTGGTTTCGGAGGAAAATCGGGAAATTTTCCGAGTTTTTTAATACTTTTTTGGAATTATCGAAAAATTTAAGTACAATTTTAGGGTGAAACAAAAATTTAAGGAATAATAGGAATTTCAGGGTGAATGCGACCCCTACATAATGAATAGGGTGCCAATGTATGAAAAGCTATCACGTTGAAATTTTTGGATCAAAGAAAGGATAACCTTTATGTTGATTAGCCTTATTTGACATGTGCAGAATATATTTTCCAAATCTAATTACAAGAGGAAAACTCTATTACAAGCCTTTTTTGTTAGTCAAGATTTTTTTTTCTATTAGTCAAGATTTTTTTTCTTCTATTAGTCAAGATTTTTTTTTCAATTAGTCAACATAAGAAATATATTTTGAATGTCTTAAGAATGATTCTATATTAAAATTTAAAAATTAGAAGCATGCAGCTAAGTTATATTATTTTTAAGTTAAAAATTATCTGGAAAAAAAAGTTGGAAGTCTCTAAATTTAACTTGGAATGTAATTATGAAAGAGTATCGGCCATTGGACATTATATATAGATAATAGAAAACATTAAAGACAGAATTAACACAAAGATGATTTCAGAATAGTTATCTTTTTAAATCCTTTATATAAACTTCAATTTTGTATGTCAATGGTGGTCAAATCTGCTGAGGTCTAATTAATCTGCTTGCAGTCATCCAATCGGGATGAAACTTGGCAGATAGATTCAATGTTGATGATAATGCATTCTATCAAATTTTGGTGGCTGCAACTGTCACTAAAAAGTTGCTCTTATGGAATACTAATAAACAAACTTAACGTCATCAAATCGCACTAAAATAGCATTTAACTGATCATTGAAGAAATTCTTTCCTGTTGCTAATTTTTTTTTAAATAAATGAATGATAAAATTACTGCAATCAGAATAAATAAATAAATGATATTTGGATGAGAGTGCATAAATTCACGTTTATTTTTTAATAAAACATTTTGTAACAGTTTGCTGCACTTTTTGCTGATAGAAATGTTTCTGATATTTAAAATTAGATGCAAACACCAAGACACACTGTTTACAGAATCAGCATTGATTGTGTTAACGAACATAAAAATTGGCAATGAGGATAAAGGATTTATATTAAAAACTTTATGTGTTATATAAAAAAAAGAAAAAAAAAGTATTTGCATGTTGCATGAGAAATAGAAAGTGACTTACCTCTCATATTTGGCATTTTCCTCTTTTTTCCAAACTGGTTGCCTTCATCCTCTTCACCATCATAACTTTGTTGTTGATATTTTATTTTATTCTTTTCTTGCCATTTTTTATAGCTACAGATTAGTTAAGTCAAAAGACAAGCGTATTTAGGCACTCCAAAAATGTCTCACAATAACAATTTATACAATAAAAGGAAAAAACATTACAAAATTGAATAAAAATACAAGAAACTACATGTAAATAGTATTTTGTACAAATCAAATAGATAACAATAATCAATTACTAAGAAAACTAAGAAAAGAATAAGGCAGGGGTCACATTTAGAGTAAAATTCCTTAAATTTTTGTTTCTCCCTAAAATTTTACTTAACTTTTTCGATGATGAGTAAAAAAAAAAAAAAAAAAAAAAAAAACCCTATAAGTTCCCAGATTTTTATCCAAAAGAAAGAAAACTTCTAGATGAGAAAAAGGGATGGAATTAATTATGCATGTTTATCGAAATAGAGTAATAGTTTGATTACGTAACTGTTATTTTGCTAAAAAGATGTTTACATAATTTTTTTGAAAATGGCAGTATTTTCCCGGTAGCTTCGGAAAGAATATGTCTGTGTTA
The DNA here is from genome assembly GCA_963978545.1 of Linyphia triangularis. Taxonomy (NCBI): domain Eukaryota; kingdom Metazoa; phylum Arthropoda; class Arachnida; order Araneae; family Linyphiidae; genus Linyphia; species Linyphia triangularis. The sequence continues at coordinate 8,758,165 of OZ021722.1, read as the reverse complement.
GCCTATGTCAGCTACAAAAGAAATATCCCTAATTTTTATTATATCCCTAAAATTTCTGTACCTAAATTTTTTAGAAGACTGTTTCTCCTGGATTTCTCTTAGTGTTTGGTTAGCTTAGAAGTCTAACGTTCATTTAAGAAACACTATTCTACCGGAACAGTTTTTCTTCACTGGGTAAACTGATGGTGATTCTCAAATAACTAAAGAAATAGCTTTCAAGATTTAACCCATTGTCAACATTATTCCAAGAAGAAAAACGGGAATGGAAATACCAAAAATTTTCATATTTTTAAACTGCAGAAAGAAATATTATAATTAATACAGCATATTAAATAGAGAATATGGAAATTTATAAAGAATATGAAAGATATCTCATAACATACAGGGCTTAAGGTTGGTTGGTTGTTTTCAGATTATCTGGCGCCATCAGCAACACGAGGGCTATAATGCGCCGAAACATTCGTCATTAGACAAGCCAACATACATTTACAAACACCCATACCTAACATGGGACTCGAACACGCAACCTCGCGGTCTAGAAGCTAGCATGCTAACCACCATACCGTTTGGTCGGCTACAGGGCTTAAGGAATCCTGAATATAAGATTTAATTATTTATGGACTTCTAATATTCAAATAACCTTGTTTTCAGGTATTGTTGATAACTTACTTGGATGTCGTTAAACATAAAACTTTTAAAGCAATTGTGCCCAAGTATTTTACGTGTGAACCTTTATTATGAGTCACCTCAGCTAATTTTTGAAAAGAAAGGTAGATAGTACAGCACTTTTCTTTGTATTACACATCAATACAGAATAGTGTGTGTTCTACACTTTTTAAACCAAGTGAGTTCATTGGTAAATAAGTATCAAGAGACTAGTGTTCATATTGAAAACACTTCCAATTAAATGAGTTTCAAGTTATTTATATTCTAACCCAAAAAGTCAATAAAAGCTCAAAATTTATAACTTTCTAAAAAACTCTGATAAATCACAAAAGCCTACAGTTCATAACAAGGTGTATAAAATAATCTTTTTTTTTTATATTTATAATCTTAATATTCTGTGGAAAACTACCTTCAAGCAAATGTGAAAATATCCAATTTGAATACGTTGATGACATTATAATAAACTAATATATTACATTTCATGAACATCTTTGTTTTATAGTAAGTCAAGAATTAATAAGAGATTATTTCATCTCCAATATCAATTCATAGAATACTAATGAACAAGTGTCATTAACCAGTAGTAGTAGAGCAGGTTTGCAAAATTTTATGAATGCATAATCAAATATAAACTTGATACTTTTAGTTTATTCATTTACAGTTAACTTGTGCTGCCATCTATTAGCATTAAGAGGAAGTCCTAGTAAGGATTATTCCTTATACTCGCTATGTTAAAATCTTCTAGCCCAGTGCATTTAAATCTAATTGTATAAAACCTTGTTGTTTGTATAAAACCTTGTTGTTTGTATAAAACCTTGTTGTTTGTATAAAACGTTGTTGTTTGTATAAAACCTTATTGTTTATATAAAACCTTGTTTGTATAAAACCTTGTCGTTTGTATAAAACCTTGTTGTTTGCATAAAACCTCGAAATTTAGTGAGTAGGAAGGAAAATGATCACTGAATGAAATGACATAAATAATTTTAATTTAATTTCTATCTATTATACATGAAAATTAAAATAGCAAAATACAAAACTAGGTGGAGCCAATGCATATGCGCTAGCGTAAAGATTTCAAATATAAAATAGATATTTTTATTATTTATAATAGATATTTAGATTATAATTTAATTAGTTTATTAGATTATAATTTAATTAGATTATACAATTAATAGATAGAATAGATATTTAGATCATAATAGATATATAAATAAGACTATAATAGATATATAGAATAGACTATGATAGAATTTATAATAGATGGGTATTTAATTAAATGAAAACAATTTATGTCATTTAATTAATTGATCTTTTTTGTACCTACTCACCAAATTTAAAGATTTTTTAAAAAGTAGTTTCTAAATGCACTGGGGTAGAAGATTGTGTATATATATAATTTGTTTCATACTCATCATAGCATAAATAAGTGGTAAGAGAATACAATATAGTTAGTGCTAAAAAGTTGAAAAGGATACAGATCAGATTTGTAGCTTTCTGGGATCCAAACTCCACTTTCTGTCCTTATTTTCTTATTTTTCCCTTGATTGTCTTCATGTACAAACTTTTTCTTTTTTCGATCCCTTTTAAACAAATAAAAGCAAGGTGAAGCAGAAAGTACAATTTTATCATTTTTCAATTAAATGAAAGTCAACACACACAACCCCATTAATATTTTTTCAACTCAACGCACAAATAATTTCATGGTGTCCATTCAGAAATCTATTTAAATTTCTGATATTTTAATAGCAATTCCATTACAGTATTTAAAAAAAAAAAAAAAAAAAAAAAAAAAGGTTGGCATAGTTTAAGTCAAGTGTTTTTTCTCAAAAAAACAAAAAAAAAAAAATTGGTTTTTTTAATGAATAATTTAAAATTGTATTTTTATTTGTTTATTTATAGTTAGATTTTTTAAATTAATTTGTTTCTAAAATAGGATTTTGTGCTATGATAACTTATCACCATTACTGATGAATCTACGAACAATATTCCATATAGATGCAGTAAACAATTACTATTGTATCCATTGAATTTAAAAAAAATTATATCTCTAAATATAATATTAAAATTTAACATGATTTGAATGTCCACATGTATAGCAATTGTTTATTTACTTAGTTTAAATTATTTTCAGAAGGAATATAATTTGTTATTTGAACATTGATTATTCTAGTTAATGTATACATGTAATTAGAAAAGGATTTTTGAACCTGTTTTTTTTTAAAAAAAAAAAAAAAAAGGAAAAAAAAAGAAGAGGATTTTTACCAAAAAGCCTTGTTTTTTCCAACCCTACTAAAAATTGCAAGGAAAATTATTTGAAAATTAAATAATGGTTATAAAAAGATTGGGGCAATTCTGCAGATCAGAGACAATTTTAAAATTACAATTTAAGGAAATTTTATACATCTGGTTACAATTATCAATACATTACAATCTGTATAATCCACATCAAAATAAGTTGATATTGATAATTTCCCTAAATTCCATACTATATTCAGAGATGAAATCAGTGTTCTGAAAGCAAAAAGGAAGAAATCCCAAAATTCGTCAAAAAGCACAAAAAAGGGATGTTAACAAAAAATTTGTCAGAAAGTCAGGTGGAGGGGATGGTTTACCAATTTTAAAGATACAACAAAATGTCTCTATATAATAATTACATTTCAAATATTTGAGAAGAAACTAATATATGCCACATAGTGTTCTTAAAACATAGTATTCCGAATTTCAGTGATAAATACAATTCAATCCGAATGGAGAATTATATTAAATATTAAACAGAATTATTTAAAAGTATATTTTTAGTATTCGAATTATTCTTTTAAGATATTGCTGAAAATAGTGGAGGTTTCAAATGAGTTTATAAGGAAAGTGCTTTCAACACCAAGATATCAGGGGCCGAGATACATGTAATGCAATTTGATTTTCAACACTTGTAGTGTTGATAATCGAATGATGAAGATGAATGATCGATCGATGCGATCTTCAACACATTTCCAGTAAATTCAAATCTCTGTAATTAAGAAAACAATGCAAATATGCCTGTTTTTCTGATTATATATATTATAAGAATGCATTTAAGCATGCATTAATAATGCATTAATTTGATTTTCAACACTGTAGTGTTGATAATCGAATGATGAAGATGAATGATCGATCGATGCGATCTTCAACACATTTCCAGTAAATTCAAATCTCTGTAATTAAGAAAACAATGCAAATATGCCTGTTTTTCTGATTATATATATTATAAGAATGCATTTAAGCATGCATTAATAATGCATTAATTTGATTTTCAACACTGTAGTGTTGATAATCGAATGATGAAGATGAATGATCGATCGATGCGATCTTCAACACATTTCCAGTAAATTCAAATCTCTGTAATTAAGAAAACAATGCAAATATGCCTGTTTTTCTGATTATATATATTATAAGAATGCATTTAAGCATGCATTAATAATGCATTAATTTGATTTTCAACACTGTAGTGTTGATAATCGAATGATGAAGATGAATGATCGATCGATGCGATCTTCAACACATTTCCAGTAAATTCAAATCTCTGTAATTAAGAAAACAATGCAAATATGCCTGTTTTTCTGATTATATATATTATAAGAATGCATTTAAGCATGCATTAATAATGCATTAATTTGATTTTCAACACTGTAGTGTTGATAATCGAATGATGAAGATGAATGATCGATCGATGCGATCTTCAACACATTTCCAGTAAATTCAAATCTCTGTAATTAAGAAAACAATGCAAATATGCCTGTTTTTCTGATTATATATATTATAAGAATGCATTTAAGCATGCATTAATAATGCATTAATTTGATTTTCAACACTGTAGTGTTGATAATCGAATGATGAAGATGAATGATCGATCGATGCGATCTTCAACACATTTCCAGTAAATTCAAATCTCTGTAATTAAGAAAATAATGCAAATGTGCCTGTTTTTCCGATTATATATATTATAAGAATGCATTTAAGCATTTTAACGTCAAAAAGTGATAATGTAGTGCTTTGGACTGGATCAATATTTGTTTTGGTTATCTATGTGCAAGCACACCAAAGTGGTCACATGACTTCAATAACCAATCGTAGAAGAGCAGTGTCATTTGCAAAAACACGCAATGACACAACAAAAAGTGTATCCCAGTCGCCAGGCGATTTAAAAGTAATCTGCGAGGAAAGGGGAGCGAAAATATTTTGCCCAGACATGAGAAAAAGTATACTTTTCACAGGAAAAAACTGGTTCAGACTAAAAAAACCCATGCAGATCATAGAAAAAAAGGTGAACATTTTACATAAAATGTAAAAAAAAAAAAAAGGCAGAAAAATCTCATCCCTGCACATTTATTTGAGGAACACTCATTGACAAAGAATGCTATTTAAAAGTGTATATAAAATGTATTACCAATGACGAGAATGCTTCACCTTTGTGGTCGTTCCGTCATCTTGTGTTAGGTCTAAAACTGCATCAGCAGCCTGACGTTCAAATGTGGATTCCAATCCTAGGCTGATATAAGATAAAATTAATTATGGAATAAAAGAATTTGTTTTGTCACAATATAAAGCATGACACTGTGTTTTGTAAAGAGTATTATCAGAAAAAATATTATAAAAGTAATATAAGAAAATATATACAGAAAACCATAATAAGATATCGCTCAGGATTTAAGTAAGCAAAAAAGCTGAAGTTATGTTTTCTTTTTAGATTAATTTTAAAATGGTTAAGAGCCACACCACTCTTGATGCTTAATTTAAAATAATTGAAAAACTTTTTATTACAAAAATGATTATTAATTTTGAATATAAAGCAATTTTATACCAAACATCAACTAGAAAAATACTTTTCCCCCTTCAGAATTTTTGTTCTTTAGGTCGGTGATTAATCTTCAGACAACAACTATGGTGATTTTGCAAATTTTTTGGTTATGACATTGTCTAGTGTTAATATACTTAAAGAAAAGCACCAGAGCTAAATCTTATTTTCTAATTTTAGTAGATAAGAAAATTATATGCTACAGCTTAATCCCTGACATTGTAGGTTTAGAGTGAAAAGTGTAACTTCAGTTTTGGTCTCTTGGGTAGATTTGCTGAGAAATTGTAGTACGAACTTTTTCTCTCGATATTTAGGTAACGTATATTACAGAAATTAGAAGGGAAAAAAAAACACCCTGCAGATAGTTAATTTAAATAAATATAATCTTGGCATAATAATATTTAAATAAATTTGAGGTATCATCCATTCCAAACATAACTACAAATAAGACTATGATGAATTTATTTTTATCAAATGTTTAAATGTAAAGATCAACTGTAGTAAAAATAAATATAAAAGTTTTGAAGCAAATATTTCAAACAAGACTAAAATGAAGACTTTTTAATTGTAATTTATTGTAAAATGAAATGGTGTCTTACCCCTTTTCTTTGTAGTGCTCAGAAGAAATATATGTGACATAATGATCAGTGTCTCTGAACCGATCAAACTTCTTCCAACTTGGTGTAAAGGTATTTTCATTAAAAGTCTAAACAATAAAAGCAAACAAGAAAAGAAAAGTCATGTATAAACTTGTCTAAAACAGTGAAAGATACCACAAGTTAAACTGAATTAAAATACAAGAGAACATTATAGAAGTTTTAAATCTTAGAGATAGAAATATTTTCTTTAATCATTACATTTGTTTAGCATGCTTCAAAATGTTGGGAAAAGGGATAAAATATTTAATACTTAAAAACGCCAAGAAACTTCATGACTTTGTTTTTCTCAGAATTTTAAACATTGTCAAAAGAAACTAATATGCAGAACGCAAGATCATGAACACAAAACCAATGAAAATAAATGAGACATGAAAGTTTTATTCTAATATTAAAAAAAAAGCACATTAAAGACTGAAATATTAATCTCTTCTTTACAAGACATATAATGGGTTGTTCGGAAAGTAATTTCGTTTTTCCCAACAGAGGACTTAATTGTATTTTTCACACCTAACTTCACACTTAAGCTGGATAATCATTATATATTTTGACAGCTGATATAGCAAGGTTTGCTTGTGAAAAAGTTCGATTCTTCACAATAGTTTTTGGTTGGTGCCTTATCAAATATGGAAAATGAAAAGCAGCATTTTAGGCATATTTTACTTTTTCACTATCAAAAAAGTAAAAATGCTGTAAGAGCAAAAAAAATAAAAATGATCTGATGTGTATAAAAAAGACAGACTGCCAGTGCCAAAACTAGTTTGCAAAATTTCGATTCAGCAATTTTGATGATGAAAATGCACCACGTTCTGGAAGGTCAGTTGAAGTTGATGAAAACCCAATAAAGGAATAAATTGATGCAAACTGGCGAATAACAACTCGTGAGATTGCGGAGAGATTAAATTTATTAAATTTGACCGTTCATGATCATTTGAAATTCCTAGGTTTAATCTCTGTGACATCTGTGATTTGCTTCTCAAACGTCAAGAAAATGATCAATTTTTTAAGCGCATCATCACTGAGGAAGGGAAATGGGCTGTCTACAACAATGTTAAATGCAAGAGATCGTGGAGTAAAAAAGACGAACCAGCTGAAAGCACTTCGAAAGCCAATATTCACCAGAAAAAGGTGATGCTATCTGTTTGGTGGGATTTTAAAGGAATTTTTTTTTTTTTTAAAGCTTTCTACCGGACAACACAATGATCAATTCTGAAGCACACTGTTCTCAGCTGGACAAATTGAATAATTCACTTAAACAGAAAAGGCCAGAATTGATCAATAGAAAAGGTGTAGTGTTCCACCAAGATAAAACTCGAGACCTCATGCCAGTTTGATAACATAGGAGGATAGGAGCTTGTGAAGTAATTGGTGAGGAAAGGGGAAAAATCCTTTGTTTAGACATCAGGAAAAGTATACGTTTTGCAGGAAAAACTGGTTCAGATCAGAAAAATGCGGATCTTCGAAACAGGGACAAAGAGAAGGAAAATGTTACATAAAATACAATAAAGGAGGAAATTCTCCAAAGGAAGAAAAACCCTCATCCTTGCCTATAAACCAAAAATTTCAATTGCATTTTAGTGAAAACTGAAAAGTCTTAATTAGAAAAAAACAATGGCAACAACGCCATTTCCTCTTGTATACAAAATCGCCTAAGGTATGCAGCACATTTTACAATGACTCTACAAATTCAAGGAGTACCTTTAAATCATTTTCATCTGCTAGAACAACATCACTCTTTGCTTCCACTGCAGACTCGCTCTTTTGAGCATCTTTCTCTTTTTTGCGTTTGAGGATGTTGGAATGGACCTGTCTCTTCTTTCGCATGACTGCACTCGCTGGTGTCTTGGCAAGCGCCCCAAGCTCAAAGATGGTCTGAAATATTAATAAGTATTCTCAACATTAAGGGAGTTTGGGACACAAAATTTAAAAAAAAATTCCCATTTTTTTTATTATTGTAAAAAACAGTAAAAATATTTCTGAATTAAATAACAGAAAAATTTTGTTTCTATCATTAGTAGAGCTTGAAATATTTAAGTTTTTGTGACATGATAACAGTATCTCTGACATGTTATCTTGAAACTTTGAAATTGTTTTTCTCAGGGATGTCATTTTGTCCCTTTTTTTTTTTTAGTTTAAATGGATATAACTTAAAAACTACTTGTTATAAATATATGAAACTTTTCATGATTATTTTTCATATATACTTCTTTAATTTGTTGTTAGAAAATGTGTATTTTGATTTAACTATTTTTAAAAAAGTTTTTGGAACCTAGCATACCATGGGTTTTATATAGTTTTTGTATAATATATATATATTAAATTTTGTCTAAATATTGTATTGAAAAATCATGAAGACAATATTTAATATGAATTATAAGAAGTAATTTAATGCAAAAATGAAGCAATTTTTAAAAAAAAGTTTTTTAAATATATCAAATTAAGGTAACATTAAAATTTTGAAGCTTTTTAATTTTTAAATATTGAACATAATTGATAATCATAGATAAAAGAATCAAGATTACAAATCTTACAGTGTTGGGACGGTAATTCTTCATATCAGCAATCATCTTGTTCCTTTCAAGGGCGGCATCATCTGTGAAGTAAGAGAAATTTACACACAATATAAGCTGAAGTGCCCAATGTTGTAGGATACACCAGAGTTGAAACTGGTTCGGTCGATTGAACGTTATGAGCGTGCCAGTATTTCCACCTATCCTTGATTGCCCACCTTAACCACTAAAAATTGAAATGAAACTGCATTTACCATGATTCAGATAAGTCAAAATACCTATAGAAAAAAATCTGGTATAAATTGACTCAGTAGATCTTAAGTTCAGATCATTCCACTTTTCCCGTCTATCCTCGAATTCACCATCTTAAACTCAAAACATTGGAATGAAATTACCAAGATACTGAAAGAAAAAAAAAAAAAAAAAAAAAAAAAAAAAAGAAAGAAAGAAAAAAAGAAAAAAAACAACAACCTCTAGTTCAAATTGGTCCAATGGAACTTAAGTTCAGATATTATAGGCATCCCATTTTGGAGCTTTCTGTTTTTGCCTACTGTATGATTGAGTTTCTTTCTTAGTGTAAACTCTTACTCAGTTAACAGATGGAATTGCAAAGTTGAAATCCAAGTTATATTTAACCAAACGTATATAACTATTTACAATTTAAAATCTTAATTAGAAAGACATGGTTTAGCCCAGAACGATCTTGGAGAATTGCCAATGTAACCTTAAGTAGCACTTGCGAGCATTAGCAGACATTTACTATACAGGGGTGTTGAAATCGACTTGTATATCCTGAACACAATGACTACTTTGCGTAACTGTGTTGAAGTATGACTAAAGATTACTATTAGTCCAAAGCAGCTTCTTCAAGTTTGGTTTTAGCACACACAATGCTCCGATGATGACTTCAAGATCCAGTTAAAAAATAACAGAAACAATTATAAAATTAAATTGTTACAAACAAAAAATAAACGTATTACAAAATTTAATTTCTTGTTTGAAATCCGAGATCATGTCTTTTCTAAATTCCAGTATGGAAGAAATAAAATTAAGGATTAAACAGAATTGCTTTTCTTCACAGAAAAAGCTATAAAATTGTCTTTATATTTATGTATAAAGCTGTTTTTTTTTTATGTATATATTTAGCCACTTGTCCTGTGTCATTTAAAAAGGGGAGAAAGCAATTAACCATATAATACAACCGAGTGCAGGATTTTACATGACATTAATACAGTGGCTGAACTTGCTTGAGAAATGGCCATATTCACACAGAAATGTATCATCATAGATGCACACACATACATGCATATAGGATGATTTAAAAGCAGCTTTTATGAAATGCAGTTCTTAATTATTTTAGCAGCAATAATAAAATAATATAACCCATAAAAGCAACGTTTTTAATATAAATCCTTTAAATGCATTGCCAATATTTATATCCATTAACATAGCGCTGCATTCTGTTGCCAGCGTGTGCTTGTATTTAATATTTAAAATTAGTGGCAAACCCTATCTCTATCAGCAAAATATGCAGTAAATTACTTTTTAAAATTTATTCATTAAAAATGAATGTGAATTTATCCACTCGAATCCAAATATCTTTTATTTATTCTGAATAAAACAATTTTATTATTTATTCATTAAAACAATTTTGGCAACCGGAAAGAGTTTCTGCAATGATCGGTTAAATGTTAATTCAGCGCAATTGGATGACGGCAAGTAGGTTTATTAGTATTCCATAAAAGAGACCTTTTAGTGACAGTAGAAGCCCCCCAAATTTGATACAATGCATTGTCGTTGAATCTATCTACCAAGTTTCGGCCCGATTGGATGATGGCAATGGGGTTAATTAGGCCTCCGCAGACTTGCCCACCATAGACAAACATACACACAAAATCGAAGTTAATATAAAGGATTTAAAAAGTAGATTATTTTTCTTATGTAAACTTTTGAATTACCTTTTACACATAAATGTACACACTAGTATAAGGATTGAGCTGTGGGTGCTTTTTAAGCAAAATTCTTAAGAACTTTCTTATATGTGCTAAAATCATAAATTGTGGCTTAGCTCTTTTGCTAAAACGTTTTGACAGTAAATGTACAAAATCATCACTTTTGTTATTTAAAGGTTAGTCATCAACCTCAAAGAACAAGTAAACTAAAGGGGGGAAAAGTATTTTTCCAGTGGTATAAAATAGCTTTAGATTTAAAGTTAATAAGCATTTTATAATAAAAAAGTGTCTTAATTGTGTTAAATTAAACAACCCGAGTGATGGAACTCGTAATCATTTTCGTAAAATGCTAAAATAGAAATTGCGATTTTAGCTTTTTTGCTAATAGTCCGACAGCCAAATGAGGATTTTACCTTGAACCTATTTTTGCTATAATTTTTTTTTTATTGCTGGTATATCATCTTTAGGGTATGTAGGTACATAAAATACTTTTGGGCAATTTTCAGAATTCAGGTTCAGCAAAAATTTGAACTTTTATGTCAAAAACATATTTTTTACATATATTTATAGATAATTTTTCTTAAAACTTCCCAAACAGACATACACAAACTTGTACATACTTTTACTAGGTAAAATCTTCATGAACCTTCCCCCCCCCCCCCCCTAATATTGCCTTATCAAGAAGGTGATGATTATTTTGCGAATATTATTAACTGCAGGAATTTACCTCTAAAGATAGGATGGAATTCTGCAGAGGTAAATGGAAACTCTTTCATCCGTTTCACAGATTCGCTAGATGGTGTGGGCCTGGTTTTCAAATACAGTTTGTATGCATTCCTTGTCACTTTAAGCATACTCATTAATTCTGGGTGTCTTTCATGCCAGGTACCTAAAATATCGGCTTCATCATCAATAATCGTCTGTGGTATGGCACCACAAACACCATCTGAAAATAACAAGCATGACCATTGATTATTATTACCAATTTATTTAATCAAATGAACAGGTTCTGAATTTTTTACATTATATTATAGTGCAGCTGTTTATAAATCTGAATGGATGAATAGCTTATTTTCATGATTACTTCCAACTCAACAATCAATTTAAATTGTTTGACAGCAATGATTGAAACAGTGATTAATAATCAAATATGTTATCATGTGTTTTGTACCTAATATTTTAAGAATTTTTTTTTTATCCTCCATCCCTCACTCTATTATTCGTTAAATCAAAATTAGTCAGTTGTAACAACAGTTAAGTTTAAACTTATCTTGGAAGAATGCTAATCAATTCTAAAAAGCATATTTGTGCAACAGTTAACTAATTAGGTAGAAATATCAAAAATAATTACTCTAAGAGTTATTCTGATCACTGATTTATTCATTTTGTAACGCTGTAAGTTAAATTTTTAATTGACAATAGTTGAAATTCTTTGCTGTTGCCAAACTTGTTTTTATCAGAGTAAATATAAGATATTTAGACGTGATGAATAAATTCCCATTCATTTTTAATAAATAAATTTTGAAACATACTTTGCTGCACATTATGCTGTTAGGGATGTGTTTATTACTTAAAGTTAGATGCAAACACAAAGCACATCCTGACAACAGAATCGATAATATGTTAATGAATAGAAAGATAATCGATTTGATTGATGGCAACTCTAAAATCTATTATAGTGTCGATTCTATTGTCAGATAAGATCCAAATGATGCAATAAATTTTCGCGTTGAATCAAGCGCAATGTGGTATTTCAAAGGTTTCTTCATTAAAAACAAAATTTTGGAGAAATATTTTTTTTATCAGAAAAAATTTTCCTTTTTATAATATTAAAAGAAAAATTGAATTTTAAATAAATACTTTGTGTATAATATACAATACATACTTCTTGTACGATAAATATATGAATTTTAGAAACATATTAATTTAATATACACTGTATATTAAATTAAAATGTTTGCTATATTCATAATATTTCAATGGGCGCCTTAGGTGTTTTACAACTTTTTAGTTACAACAATACTTCAGAACATAATTACACTTTTTAAAATTACCTTCATCTTCCATCTTTAGTTTTGCAAAGTTGATGGGTTTACCCAAGAATAAATGCAAATCCAACAGAAAAGGTGTCTCATCAGATGATACTAATGAAAATGCTCTACCATTCCTGCCAGCACGAGCAACCCTACCTGAAATATTATTTTAACAGATATAGTTACAAATGAAGATATAATTTAATAAAATAAGCAAAAGAAAATATGTCAAACTAGCCTTACCAACTCTGTGAACATAAAGTTTAGGTTTTGCTGGAAAATTTACGTTGATGACGTTATCTAGAAGAGGAATATCGATACCACGTGCAGCGATATCAGTTACCAACATTACTCCAACTTTATTTGCACGGAACTTGGCAATATTTATCGTTCTTGCCATTTGATCCAAACTACTATAGATGTAACTGCAAGGGATGTTTGCTTTATCCAATACCTAGACAGAAATATATTAAATTGAGTTTTGGAAAGTAGAAGGCTTTGAGTAATAAAAGGTTGATAGGAGTTCAATTTCAATCTAGAAATCAATGTTCTTGGGCAAAAAATAAATAAAGGTTTTTACCTGTAACATGGGCAAAAATATCAAGAGGAAAAAGTTTTTTTATTTTCTAAATATTTTTAGCAAATACTTAAAATACTATCAGAGTATTAATGTGCAAGATAAGATTTAAAATTGATCAGTGATGCAAAATACTTGCATATATTTATTTTTGTGGTTCAATATCCTGGGTATTTACTAAAATTGGGTATTTTAGGGGGTATTTATAATTTTTCTTCAGGTTTAATAGCTCATTATGCAATAATCAATTTTTATAAATTTGAATTTTTGTTAAAAGTGAAAAAACAACAACTTTAGGGTCAAAATTTTTGTATTGTTATTTTAGGGTAGGTAGGGTTACAGGAAACGAACAATTTTTCTTCTTTGGCCTTATTGAAATGAAAGACTTCAAATTTCCACTTTTGTTGGATTTGGCTAAAGTCAATCTTAATTAGAAACTACAATATGCAGTGCGCTTAAAAAAAAAAGAAAAAAAAAAGCAGGAATTTTAAGGATAGTTCCAAAAATTTTAGGTGTAACTTAAAAAAATTTAGGGATATTTCTTTTTAAAGCTTACATAGACTTCTAACACAGAGATTATCTTCAAAACACGTTTCAATACAGGCAAAAAGCTGCCAATTTTCACAAATTTAATAATTAATAATTAAAATCTCAGAAAAAATTTTGTTTTCTAGAGGATTATCTGGGCTTCTTCTCTGCTTTGGGGGAAAATCAGGAAATGTTCGAGGTATCGAAAAATTTAAGTACAATTTTGTGAATGTTAGGGAGAAACAAAAATTTAAGAAATAGTAAAAATTTTAGGTTGAATGCGAATCCTAACACTGAATTTGAAAGAAACATTAATAAGAATTTTTATAGCATCATACATTCTAAAAATGTACTTAGGTTAAAATAACAGAGGTATGCATACAATTGAAAAAAATTAACTTCCACAGTATTATTTATGGGACAATTTGCGTAATGCATGTGTTATATACATTTAGCACTTGTTTTTACCTAAAATTGTAGTCAACTTAGACATTTAATATACTTACATCTTTAGTGTATTCTACATGATGTTTGGTGGCAAGAAACACTAATGTTAATTCTTTTTCAAGGTCAATAACATTCTTCAAAAGGTAAAGTAAAACAGCTAGCTTATCACCCGAGCGACAAAGCAGATACGTGCTCTAGAAAAAAATAATCTTACCGTTAAAATATGCCATTTTTTAATTTAAGCTTTTACAATGCAAAAAGAAATAAATAGTGAATTTTACATATTTGTGATTCAGTATTAACAACCAAAATAGAAAAACGCTTATGGTAAATTACGGAGAATAAACTAACTATCGGACAGTAACAATCCAAAATCGATTAAATTGTAATGTTTTGCAATATAATTAGACATTTACAAACTTTTTTTCAAATTTTGCCAACTTTTCCAGATGTGTAGACAACCTAATCAAATCGAATATGCATTCTAAAGAGATAAACCAATTTTTTAAAAATAGTTTTGGCGGTAATTAAATTTTGAATTATTCCATAACATTAAACTTCTTACAATTACCACCACAATTTTCTGGGAAAATGGCGCTAAAATACGAATGAATGGGGAAACGTGCCTTCACAAAAAAGAACAAAAGAAAATTCACCTGATTTTCAGGAAATTAAAAAAAAAAAAAAACTCCCTGACAATTTATTGATTTTTTCCAGAATCAGAAAGCTCCCCGACATTTTCCTGGTTTCCAGGTTATGTGGCCACTCTTTTATTAGAATCCCAGTAACAGAAAATGCGAGACAGGAGACGCACATAGTAGATTTTTCAGCAGCCTGCAGATTACTTTACAAAACTGGCAAAATTTATTTTAAAGTTCAATTTACCAAACACATCATGTGTTTTTTCCAAAATTATCAATAAAGCAGATTGTTTTATGCAAAAGATAGAATTATATATTTATTGTATCTCTGTACATATCCAAAACAATCTTTCATATTTTGAAATGTTTAATTTGATTAAAAGCAATGCATAATTTTCTTTTATTTCTTTAAAATAAAATTATGCAATTATTATACCTGCGTATCATTTAACAAAAACAATCTTGATCAGTTTGAAATGTTTAATTTTACTTAAAACAATATACAATCATTTTTTTAAAAATAACAAAAATTCAGGTAGAATAAGATTAAATATTTCAATTTTAATATTTAATTTATTTTGTTTAATTTCTATATTTATGTAAAACAGGGTTTTTGATAAAATTACACATAAGGTGCTTGTGTATTTTATGCAATCTTAAAAAAAAAAAAAAATGCATATTATTTTGTAATACCCAAATTAGGGTCACAGACTGGCAGAAAAGTTTCTGTTACTGGTATCAGAATGTATTTTGCCAGTTATAATCTTGAGAAATTAAAAGATTAAGCATTTTGCTTTTAATACTTTTCACATAAACTACATTGGTATA
Source organism: Linyphia triangularis (assembly GCA_963978545.1). Taxonomy (NCBI): domain Eukaryota; kingdom Metazoa; phylum Arthropoda; class Arachnida; order Araneae; family Linyphiidae; genus Linyphia; species Linyphia triangularis. Next base: position 8,742,496 of record OZ021722.1, on the reverse strand, counting down.
TGTAAAACTGATAAATTTAGTTGTTACAGATCACAATATCACTGATTAGTCATCAATATATGTTGCATAGAATCTGCTTTTCAACTTCGATTTAAAATCCCAATACTTTTTGCCAGCAAAAGCTTAAAATTTATGTGATTTGTTTCTAGGTATGAATAATTTTAATACTGGTTTTGACAAGTCTGAAGAAAAAGCCACATGTTGGTATGAAAATTTACCTTTAGGTTTTCGCTGATCTGCAAGTCTACATCTAGACGAATAAGAGTCGGATCCTCGACTCCCATTTTGACAAAATCCACCAGCACTTTTGGTAACGTAGCAGAAAAAAGACAAGTTTGACGTTCAGATGGCAGTCTGTTAAGAACTTCTTGCAGTTGTTCTTGAAATCCCATTTCAAAGAGTCTAAAAATATGAATAACCATGAAATTCATCAAATCATTGAAACATAAAATATTACAGTGTAATTGGAAAAAGTAGATTAAAGTTCAACCATGAAGATTTGAACAGTAGCTATTTTTCTTCATGTATCTAATGATAACTATTAGTATCAGGGATCCTAGAAAAAGCTGCTTTTTGATCACTAATGTAGAATATTAATACTATAACAATTTCAATAAATCATGGTTCTATCCAGGTTTTTTTTACAGGGTCCAATTTTTGTGAATAAAATTTAATTTTGTGAAAATTTTCCAATTTTATAATAATGAGTTGACAAATCATGTCCGTGGACTGTTGCAAATTCAGGGTTGCTTGCTTTAACAGTATTTAAATTTCACTTCATAATTCCTTGATGTCTACATTTATTTTTATCTATAAGGTATGTTAAGCAATGTTATGCCTGGGAAACAAAAAGCGAGTAGTAATTTCATTATAATTAATTTAATACTTCTTGTCGCAAAAATGATGCGTCATGTCCGCAGACAACAGTTTTTAGTTGTTTAACAGCCCATACCAAGTGACACAACAAGTCAACTGTGATATTGGAAAGAAGTCTAATGTAACCATTTTGCTTCCAATATACACTGTGTATTCAATTTTTCAATACAAGAATCATATTTTATTATTTTCATGTGAAATAGGTGCAACTGTAAACATCATACCATCATGTCCGTGGTCAAGATAAACAGGGTTCCCACTCAAATCACAGAATGAAAATCAATGACTTTTCAGGATCTAATTAATGTTTTTAAGGACCTTTGAAAATTTGTTTTCAGGCATTATGTCGATATATAAATTTTTAATAAAGTATATTCTACCAAAAGAGTTACAAATTGGTGGATGCATAATACAAATACGTCGGAAAATTCCAATACGGTGCAGATAAGTGGCGGTCACGCAGAAATAGCAAGTCCGACTTGAAATTTTTATTAATTTTGCAGTTGCTCAACATCTGCAAAAATTAAGGACTTTTAAGGACCTCTAAGCATTTTCAAGGACTTTTAAGCACCTCTAAGCATTTTCAAGCACTTTCAAGGCCTTGAAAACAAGTTCAAAAATATTAAGCACTTTTAATGACTTTCAATGACCATGGGAACCCTGATAAAATTAGTTAAGAATGATTAAATATGTATTGCTAATTACTTATTTGATAGTATTAGCTGTACAGATACCAATTTAGCAATCTCATATTTATAAACCTAAAGTTCTATTTGGAACTATACAATAACTAGGAAATCGTCATGTCTGTGGACATCAATCCATGGTATTACTATGGACAATCTCTATTTATTATCAGACTGCCAATGTCATAATTGGATTGTAATTAATAACTTCTATGGAAGAAAAAAATTTCTAAGCATTTAAAGATTTCAATAATTTTTTCGCTTCTGCTGCTGAAATAGTGCATTCTGAGGAGAACGATCCAATTACTGATCATTAAAGTAGGTACCCTAAATGACCATGCCACGTAATCATCGATGCTAAAAATATACTTAACACAATGGTGGGAAAAGGGAATATTATACAAGACTTTCTAAGTTGGATTTCTTTCTCCTTTCCATCTTTAAAGAAGAACAGAGAGGGGAATTTTACGGAGTTCTTATAAGTGTGGCTTTTCTATATTTTGTAATGGCAGAAAAAGCATGTAAAACATGATGCAAAATTAAAGTAGGTAAGTAAAGAACATGTTATAAAGTAATTATTGATACAAGAATATTGATGTTTAAACAGTGAATCTCATAGCCTAACCTTTTAAACTGGGAATAAACCTTCTTTAAACTCGTTTCACAATGGGGACTTTTTTTCTCGGCAGTATTAAGTAATATCAACACACCCCAATAAACGAATTTTGTTTTTAACTCATTGATTTGATTTATTTCAACAAAATATTTTATGATATTTAAGATATAAATGAAATATTTTCAATGCATGACGTGTCCGTTTAAGAAGTCTTCTGTGTATGACGAAATATCTCGTCAAACTCATTTTACACGTAAAAAAACCATACAGCGGCAGTCTGTTTTTCAATTTAAATGGCTTCGCAAGGAAGAAAGTACAATGGTTAGAGACACTAGTTAACCCTACATTAAAAACAACAGATACATGAATTCCGAATGAATAGTAAGGCATATTTAGAATAAGAGTTCTCTGATACTAATAAATTGAAATTAATAAATTTTTATTTATAAGGTTTCATTGTTTAGTCTTTGGTATGCAGAAACGATGAACACAATAAGAATACAGTAGAACCTCGATTAACCGACTTAATTTGGACCGAAGATAGGTCGGATAAGCGAAAATGCCGGATAATAGAGAGTTGTAAAAAGTAATAAAAAGTAAATTATTTTCATTTATTGAATGCAGGGCTTTTAATGTTTTTTTTTTATATGACATAATTGTTGGAAATGAGTTTTTGTTGTCGTAATCTTGATAATCGTTATTTCGCGATTCTATCCCGAAGTCTTTTTAAAAGCAATAGTTCAGTTTGTTCTGCATATGATTATTGCTCTAACCATGTCAGTCCTTTTGAAAAGCGGTCAAAAGCCTCACCATTACTTATGTAAATTTAGTGTAAAGGAAAATATTCTGGTTTTAAAAAGGGCAAATGATTAATTACTCATTTGGGAGATTTTTGATGTCAACTAAAGGATGGTCGGTTAACAGAGAGTTCCGGATGAAAGAGAGACGGTTAATCGAGGTTCTACTGTATTTGAAAAACAACTTGACAGAATTAAACTTAATGCTGCAAAGACATCACTTAAGACTAGATAATTGAAAATTCTAAAAGTTTTACCTTTTTTTTTTTTGCAGTTAACTCTATATGTATTTGAAACACTTTAATAAAATTATAAGTAGAAAATCTCAAAGTTGGAGAGCTTTAAAGTAAGGCTAATTTTTATATAATAGAGGTAACCAATAAATGTTACCTATCAGCTTCGTCAAATACCACATATTCGACCGAGGAGAGTTTTAGATCCATTTCCAAAACAAGATGGAGGAAACGTCCTGGCGTGGCAATAATGATATCCGGGCTTTCATGTAGAGCTGCAAACTGGTCTTCGATTTTCTCTCCTCCCAGAACTAGAACAGACCTGAGACCAGTATTTATGGAGAGCTAAATAAAAGAGCAATATAAGTATAAATAGAAGTGATAATTTACTTAATAGAAACTCAAGCATTCACAGTAGTTTTTATCCTTAAGATGACACTCTACCCTAAAAATTGCAAAATTTGTTCATTTTTTGTTGTTGTTCCTATAATTATAGTTTGAAATCTTCTAAATATTAATGACCGAGGCAAGAAAGTTAGGATTAACTGTTAATGTAGACAAAACTAAATTTATTGTAACAAAATCTGAATGCAGAAGAAAAGTGTAAGACATAAGCATTGATAAAGGACACCACTACATTTACTTATTTGGGTAACATAATAAATAATAACAATGAATACATGACTGTATAAATAGACAAATACAAAATGGAAATAGGGCATTCTTTGCCAACAATAAAATCTTAAAGAGTAAATTAATTACGAGAAAATGTAAATTACAAATCTATAAGATTCTAATTAGACCAATAGTTACTTATGGTGCAGAAACATAGGCCCTGTCAGATAGGAATGCAACTAATCTTAGAGAAATTTTGAAAACAGAATTCGACCAAAAAATATTTGGATCGATAAGAGAAAATGACAGATGGAGAATAAGATATAATCATGGAAATTGAAAGACTAATTAAAGGAAAGAACATTGTAAAATTTACTAAGGCAAAAAGAATACAGTGGATGGGGCACGTAGTGAGAATGAGACACACAGATATGCCTACAAGAATTATGAAAGGTAAACTTTAGAATGCAAGAAAAAGCAGTTGACCAAAATTGAGGTGGTCTGACCAAGTCGAAGAACATAAAGAAATTTTAAAGATAAAAAAATTCAGGGATGAGTTTCTTCCGCCATGTGGCGGAATCCCGCTTTTTTAATTATTTAGAAAAAAAAGAATTCCGCTTTTTTAAAGAAAGTTCCGCTTTTCTAATTCCTGAAAAAAATCCGTGTTTTCCCGCTTTTCCTATCCCACGGAAAAAAACTTTTTCTAAGGCTGAACCGCGAAGCAGCTTCACTTCCGAAAGATCGGGAAACCTATCGCTCAGGGGTCGCATCACATTCCTGCCTTATTCCTGCTCCAAGTACAAAAATCCACTGAAAAACATTTTTTTTAATCAGATTGGATCTCAAACTCGGTATTTTGTATATTTCCAACTGCGTCGAAATTTGAACCTTTTGTGTCATTTTTTTCTCTGCTCAAAATGTAAATTCCTTCTTACGATTACACGCCGATTAACGTATACTAATAATGCGCTTGCTTCGGAACTATCGTTTATTTACGTTAGTATGTGTTGCTTGTTTTCGTTAAGCGTTACGCTGATGTAATGTCCTCTACTGCCGAGATTTGTGTGGCTAGGACGTGCGTTATCGCTGTGATTTTGGTAGCTGTGGGGACCATTTCCCCTTAGTATTATGCCGATATAGCAGCGTTATTGCTGAGAATTGTTCCGGTATCTTCAGCACTAACGCTGATATTTACGTTTATGTGGTGGGCATTTTCGTTGAGTGTGCCTCCCTGTTACAAAATCTGAGTTTTGCACCGATGTTACCGAAAGAATGTTGATATTACCGTGATGAATTGCGCTATCGCCGAGATTTTGTGATGGTAATTTCGTCGGGTGTTACGCCCATACAATAGCGTTAATGTTGAGAGTTGCTCCGGTATATTAGGTTCTAACTTTGATATTTCAGTTGGCGGGAGAGTTGTTTTTTCGTGGAATGCCGTACTTTGATAACATCCGAAATTTGCTCTACCAAGAAAATGTCTATATTACCGAAATTTGTACAGATATCGTGGACGCTATCACCGATGCGTACGTTGTTGCGATTTTCATTTCGGCTGATATTTAGATTTTCGCCGGTATTGCATTCGTTAGAGTGATGGTCATTTTCGGCGAGGTTTACTCTAATACAATACCGGCTATTACCGAGACTTTCAACACCGTTTTGTAGCCATTCGCCTTGACTTCCGTAAATGCGATAGCCGCTATATCCGTGATTAGTGCCTGTTTAAGGATCGATTTCGCCGTTTCGTGTGAATCTATACTAACATTTTTATACCCTTTTGTATAAAAAAGATATAAAAATATTCTGAAAATTAGTCCCAATTAAAAAATTTCTAAAGAAGCTGTGTTTAAAGTTGTTATTTTAACTGCAATTGTATGTAAAATTGTTTGTTGCTTTTTATTTTATTGAACAAGCTGAACGGTAGGAATAAAAATTTAAATGTAAAGATTTTAGTACTTAAAAAGTAGCTTAAAAATTTAGAAAACTAGGTTTAATTATATTTGGCCTGTTTGTCAATATGGTATAGCTGCTAAAAGTTGTTTGACTTGTTGAAAATTTGAAATTTTTGCCGGATTCCATCGCTTTTAAAGGATTTTTTTTTTTTTGAAGCTATACCATATGCCTGATGACAGTACAAAGTGTATCCCTACATCTAGGTGCCTCTATTTTGAACCATTTTTCTCACGGACAGACAGAGAAAGTGCAGTGTTATAAACGCACATGGAAAACCACAATTTTTTTAAGTATAGCTGAAAATGTGTTTTACGCATAAAACGTTTGGAGTTTTGTTTTCAGCTTTTTGATTTTTTACCAAACTCATCCCTGAAAATTGGACAAAGAAATCCAGTGAGAGAGGGATTTGGAAATCAATTGTAAAGAAAGCCAAAGCTCACCCTAGGCTATAGAACTGGACAAGAAGAAGAAGAATCTTCTAAAGGCATATGCAAAATTTTAAAACTGTATCTATATTTTTTAACAAGTTACATGACATTTTATGCTGAATGATAGTATGATCTTAAGAAATGAAAACTTTAAATTGATTTTTTGCACTGATTGTTTCTTGTTGATATTAGATTTTTTTTTTAAATGATACAACTTTTTATCCAACTAATGGAGAAATCTTAAATTTTTAGGTCATGTTGTAAAATATGTCTGATTTATAAATTGACATTCTACTAAACAAAATTTGTTGTAGTTTATATTTTTTTCAATACTAAAGTAAAATTATTCCAGATTTATAGAATTTTGTGTTATTATGAATAAACATTTATATTGAAATTAATTACTACGAGAATTCCATATTTGAAAGTCAATTCTTATATAATATATAGTTTAAAGAATATTTTAGAAAGAAATAGTGGGGAAAAAATTCTAGTATTTAAAAAAGCCTGAGCATTTAAAAAAATGTGTCAAAAAATTTAAATTAAAAAAAAAAAAAAATGACCAAGAATTAAACTTTTTTTCTGTGAAATAGTGTTCTTTCATATAAATTCAAATAAGGGACATCTATTTTTTTATTTTAAAATATAATACAGTATTACCTTGATATCTCAAAGTCGAAGGGACACTAAAATTTTTTTTGAGATAGCGAGTTTTTGAGATAACAAGGTCGTAACCAAAACTTAACAATTCAGTTAAAAATTTAATATACTGAATAATTGTCTAGAAATTAGTCATGGTAGATGAGAATAAGTATAAATATGTAATTATAGTTGAAAAAGTCTAAATACAGCAATTTTAATTTTTAGTCGAAAATAATAAATGAGTACATGAAATTGAAAAGAGTTAGTACTTACACTATAGTAATGTACATATTAAATAAAAGTACAAGGATGAATTTATTCCCTACTAGTTACTTAAAAAAGAAGTCTAGCATCGTGGCCTGGCTAAAAGCGAAATTTTGAATCCCAAAATGATAGGCTTTTGCTTCATCGGAATAACCAATAAAAATGAGTTCTTGTGATCTTGGTTCGAATTTTGACTTGTGGCGTTTCTTGAGGACGAAAGCTTTTTGACCGAAGATTTTTAGATACGATGTAGTTGGTTTTCTGCCAAAAAATAACTCGAACGGTGTTTTGTTTTCCATGATGCTTCGTGAAGGACATCTGTTTCTCAAATGAGCGTATTTTATTCGAAAAAAAATTGTGTGTTCTGATTCTGATAAATGATTATACTATTTGCTTCTACATAACTGAATGGCGATTTTTCTGGAAAACTTCATTTCTTACTTCGAAAATTTTCGACACAACAAGGTTTTGAGTGAAAACTCTTCAACATAAGAATTGAAATTAACATTAGATGAATATGCAATATCAAGGGAAAAAATTATTTTTCGACATATCAAGTTTATCGCGATATCGAAGTACTACTGTAATACAAAAAAAAAGTTTCTTTGGTAGAGTGCCCCCTTAAATAAGAGCATGGATAAGTCAAGGACAAAACTTAAGACTTGTTGGATGTAGGGCTTTCAGAGGTTATAGCTATTTCATTTAATTACAACTGCCAAACAGAGGCACGGCTTAGGTTTAATTTTTTTAAATAATATTTTAATTCTTTTGCGCTTTCCTTTTCAGTATAGTTCCCCCCCCCCCCCCTTCCGTTATAAATTCATTATCTATTCAACCTTTAAAATGTTTCATAGACCTCAAAATTGAGGTTTTTAACTTGTCATAAGATAAGAAGACACAGCCAACAGCAATTCAAGGTGCGGGTAAGACAATGTATGCTATTTCCATCTCATGGTCATTATATATATAAATAAATATTTGCTCCCTACATAGTACAGTAGAGCATTTCAACAGGGTTCCCACTCAAATTACAGAATGAAAATCAATGACTTTTAAGGACCTAAATAATGTTTTTAAGCACCTTTGAAAATTTGTTTTCAGACATCATGTTTATACATAAATTTTTAATAAAATACATTTTACCAAAAAAGTTACAAGTTGGAAGATGCATAATACAAATACGTTCGAGAATTCCGATACGGTGCAGATATGTGGCGGTTACGCGGGGATAGCAAGTCTGAGTTGTACTTTTATAACTTTTGCAGTTGGGCACACAACATCTGCAAAAATTAAGGACTTTTAAGGACCTCTAAGCATTTTCAAGGACTTTTAAGCATCTCTAAGCATTTTCAAAGCCTTGAAAACAAGTTCAAAAATATTAAGCACTTTTAATGATTTCAATGACCGTGGGAACCCTGTTCAAATCTTGAATCGCTGGGACTTCAGGATTCTGGAAAATTTTGGATTTTAAAACATATTATTATTTATACACAAAATTAATAAAATATATAAATGAAATAAACTAAAAAGCCCCTTATATCGTTTTATTTTAAGGTTAGCTGTTTTAATAGTTTTGGCTTTTGACTACAATTTCCAAATATTTTGAGGATCCCCATTATTTACGATTCTGAAATAAAGTTTAGCAGCTTTAGTCCTTTAATTGTAGTGCCTAATACTTCAACTAATTAGTCAATCAGAATTTTATCCCCAACCACTTTGTTTTCACTGTCATCATTTCAAACTTCCAGCCATATAATATATATATATATATAAAGATAAAAAGAGGGAAAGCATCCACACTTTAGATATTTCTGGGTTTCAGATATTTTACCATAGTTTTACCGAAAGTTGTAGCTTAAGCACTTTTTTAGAGGGAAGGATGGTTCGAAAGTATAAAAAATGCTACAGCCTATTATTTAGTAAAATGCTTGCAATTGAACAAACTTATCCTAAATTATCTACAGAAATTTAAAGCTCTCAATATCACAAGTTGGAAATCCTGCACAAACTTATCCTTTCTAAGATCAATTAGCATAATCGAGAATCACAAACAGCGATTGCTCATTTTATGCATGACAGATTGGTTATGATTTGAAATACTAGAATTCTTCCAATGTAGAGAACCTTTCTTCCAGTAGTATTCTATTAACGAGATTTCATAAAAGGATAAATCAATGAGAAATTGATTGTGAATCCTTAAATGCCTATGAACTAGTTTTTGCATTTCAATGCTGACAATGGATTACATTGAAACTGCCTTATATTTTTGGTTTATCTTGAAAGTTTATTAATTTCTATGTGGGGTAGTTTATATGAGTGGACATTTAGTTGAACACAGAGAACAATTTATATTCCAAATAATAAACATTGACAATGATAATTAATGTAGAATGACACAAAATTCTTTATAGGTTGAGCACCACTAAAGTAAAATATTATAACACAAAGTTTTATGGTGTCTAGTAATTGTCCATTCAAATCCTTTAAAATAAAGCTTATTAATTCCAAAAATAAGTCGCTATGTTTAGGAAGTAGCAACTAAGAAATAAAGGCATGTTTCTGTCTATATTAGAACTTCAAGAAATTTATATTTTATCTTACTTCTCTAGTGAATTTGAGAGTCTGTGTTGCAAGTTCTCTTGTTGGTGAGAAAATGATTGCTCTTGCTCCTTGTTTAGCCACTCTGCCTTTCAGTTTTTCTAACATAGGGACCAAGAAAGCTGCAGTTTTACCACTTCCAGTCCTTGCCATGGCCATGACATTCTTCCCCTCCATTATTACTGGTATGGCCTTAAAAATAAAAACAAACTTGAGTTAAATTGTTTTTTAAAAAAATAACAGGATAATCAAACATTAATATAAGCCTGCATGTATAAAATTAGAAATGAAGACATATACAATAAAAACAACTAAAAATTGTTTGATAGTTTAATTTATACAGTTTGTAGTATTAAACTGCATTATACAATCTAAGTCAATTTAGTTTATAGCATTTGAATCGACTCATATAAGTGCAGTCAACTCATTTATGTATTTTATATCTGTTTGAAAAATAAATACTTAACATAGTACAGTTTAGCTTGTAGCAGCCACCCAACAGATGACGTTGCACATTCCTACCAGTAAATTAGTTTACAATAAATTCAGTGGTATAAAAGCCGAGTTATACCCGTCTTTAACTTTAGGATCATTTAGTTGATATGGATGTAGGGCTACACTGGTGACCTGCGGACGATGAAATGAACACGCAAAATACTACTTCTACGATGGTACATAATTAACAATTGACTTGTTAATTACAAAAAATTATAACGCCAAGCAAGCAAAAATTGGTAAAACAACCAAATATATATATATATATATTGGTGAACTAAATAATCAGTAAATTTTCTTACAATAAATTCAGTAATATAAACGCAGAGAAACCCGTCTTTACTTTGAGGATCCTTTTGGAAGACATCGGCTACAAGCTCTTAGCTGGGTCATTTTACAGAAAATCAGGCATTTGATTAAATTTGTTATTAAAAAAAATATATTTTTCCAAAATCTTGATGCTTAAAGGAAGATAGTATAACCAAGATAGTTAAAGGGAGATATAATAATACTAGTACATAGTGGTGTTGAGATAAAAAATATAAACTTTTAATTTTTTATAAATATTAAAGTAATGTTCACAAATGTGAAATGAAAGCCTGCAGATAATCATTCAAAGAAGTTATATTTAAAACAAAAACCTATAAAATTTAATAACTTTCGTGCGCATTTTTGGTTTTCATTAGATTTTTTAAACAATAATTGGACTGTTTATTTTTAAAACTAACTTAAATAAAAGAGAATATAACAGTGTGGAGTGTCATTCGATGCAGAACCAATTGCTGTATTTTTTCTTTCTTTTTCTAATATAACAAATACTTAATTTTAAGTTTTGAATCTTCACAAGATAGATGCAGAAAAGATATTTTAAAGGAGAAAAAAGAATTTGTGTAATAATTAAAACATCTTATTGCAATTTGAAACTGCAATTTTTTACGATTTTATTAGTATACTTTTAGTAATAAATATCAGTTACACACATTTCTGATTTTCTGTAGAGCAACCTGCTGCACACTCTATTTAAAATCATTCTTAGACCAAAAGTTTATTAAAAAAAAATTGATTAAAAAAATGGCTCGACTACAATAGGAAATACAAATATTATGATTATGTTATTTAAAAATTCATTCTGAAACAAATTTGTTAGAATATTTAATACCTTTCTTTGGATAGGAGTAGGAATTTTGTATCCTTTCTTAAGAATGGCCCGAAGTACAGGATAGCTAAGATCTACAAAAGACAGAAAATGTGTCGCGATTAAGATAATTTGCATCAACAATTAGCATAGCACACTTGAATCTAAACAAAACATAGATTATAATTTCTTGAATAGTTAAATATCAAACTTTTATTTAAAATTAGACAAATGATTTACTTTTAGCAAATTAACCTTTAACTGCTGTGTTTGGATGGTTTGAGGTTTTTTGCGCAAGAGCTACACATGGTCCAAACTACACCAAACAAATTAATGAACACCAGTTTAAAGTTTAAGAAACATAGTATCAGAAAAATTAATATAAAAGTCAAAGATGCAATATTTTAGGGGGTGGAAGCATTCCACAAAAAATGACTCGCGGTCTGTCAGACCGCTTATAGCAGTTAAAGGTTAAGAATGAAACAAACCAGCTTTTATAAAATATTTTCTTAGATTAATTTTAATTGCAAAATAGTGTTAAAAGTAGAAGTGTATAGCATAGAAACTTATAAAGTATTATGCTAAGAAATTTAAAAATAGTCGAGTAAAATGTTTTATGCTAATTACATAATATCTCGTCAATTATCAAACTATTCTCTTGATATCAACACTTTTGGCAAATCTGAATGAACTAGCTATTGAAAATAATTTTAATACCATCAAAGTTGAATGCACAAATGGGTCAAACCACGTCAGATCAAACAGTGTAGTTCACCCAACGTCTCAGATTTCCCCCAAATTTTGTGTAATGAAATTATGAGCTAGGATGGCCACAAATCTCAATTTTGAAGGCTCCATGATTTTTAATTACTGAGAAATTAATTATTGTAACTTTAACATTTTAAACGAGATGCACCATTTTCCCCCTTAATTTCTTAAATAACTCCTTACCTGTACAAGTTACTGAAGTGAAAATTTGTTTCTAGGGGTAACTTTTTAAGCTGATTTCAAAAATGCAATCAGACATTGTGTATCTTCTATAGTTTTTGCATTAAACAATTTTTTGCAAAAAAAATTCAAGAGTTTTTTTCGACATGGTTGATCAGGAGCACATGTTTTAAATTTTTATATGTTGCAAAGATGGTATACCACTACTTCCAGAAAAAAATTCATCTTGGCTTTCTGTCTCAGAGCTGAGAAAAAAATTATTGAATTTTCACAAAGAACGACTATAAACTGAATATTTTTCTGTTCACACACACACACAAAATGTATGCAATATAGGGCAATACAATTTTTTTTTATGAAGATATACTTTTAATTCTGACAATCAGCCAAAAAATCTTTGGTGACCTTGAAGTCTAGACTAAGGATTATATAGATTTGGAGCCTTGTCAGTTAGAATACCTATTTATCATTAACAGAGAGTTAAAAAATTATGTTCTGATTAGTTTTATGGAAGGTTTTAAGTATAAGAATTTAAAATAGGTGTTACTGTATATTGTTAAGGCAAGTATTCATAACAATGTTAGATACATTGTCAAAGTGCACAGTTGGCGATAGATAGCAGACCGAGTGTCATGTAACCAATTATTCAAGACGAATAGGATTTTTTTAATAGAATAGCTTTAGAGAAGCAAATTGAAGTTATTGCACTTAGGTCTGAAATTCCAAAAGAGCAATTTAATAATAATGCAACCATTTGTATTCACCATGAAAAAAATTTGCTTTCTGCATGTGAGCAACTTCACAGATACTGTGGTGATCCATTTCATTCACACAGTTGAGGTATCAAGAAGAGTTTGAGATTTGTGTCATTGGAATTTTTAAAAAAAAACAGCTATCTTAAACCAGGGCAAAAATTATGTCCCCAGTGTTGAACTCGAATAACAGGTACTGAATAATCATGCAATAATGAGGCTATTTCAAAGGGGCAGCCTGAAAGTGCACCTTAGGAACTTTTTGTCTCGGAAGCTGCTGAAGCTTTGAATCAAAGTATTACAAATCTTGGATGCACACCTGTCAAGCTGCATGGGGTAAATAAAAAACAATGACAAAGCTACGCGAAAAGAAAATCAGCAGAAGTTAGTTCTGTTTTGCAGAAGAAATTTGCAACAGTGCTAAATGTTCCTCCAGAGACTCTGGCTCAACCAAATGATAAAAAATAATGTGTTTTATGTGAAGATTTAGAGTGCTTGATTGAACTTTTAAAAGAAAAATGTAAAATTTCATCTGGACAAGAGATCCTGAAATTATTAACTCTTGCACCGACTACTTTCTAAAAGTAATTATACAACGTATTAAGTATTGCCAGATTTAAAATACATGCACTATTTTAGTGATGGTTCAAGTGCACAATATAAAAACTTCATTAATTTGTGCTTGCATGAGACAGATTTCAACATCCCTGCTGAATTGAACTTCTTCGCCACTTCACATGGGAAAAGTCCATGTGATGGGATTGGCTGCACAGTAAAAAGACTTATAACTCATGCAAGTTTGCATGCTACCCAGAACAACCACATACTTACCCTTCTTGATTTATTTAACTGGGCTAATTCTAACATACATCATATAAATTTTGTTTTTGCTTCCCATGCTGATGTTGAGAAACACGCCAAAAGCTTGGAAACCCGTTTTCAGACCGTGAAAACAATACCTGGAACTTGCAGTTATCACAGGTTTGTTCCAAACAACAATGACGTGTTGACCCTGTATCGATTGTCATTAGATGATGCAAATTCGGGATTAAAAGTTAGTTTCACTATCAGAAAAAAGCATGTAAGCAAATGACTAGCAACCAGGAGTTTATGTAGCTGCAGTATATGATGACAACTGGTTCATTGGCTGTATTATGGAGAAGCATTAAGATGAAACAGACTTGCTGATAAATTTTATGCAGAGACATACCAACACTAATGTATTATCTTGGCCTTCTAGAGAAGATAGTTGCTTCGTTCCTTTTGAGCATGTGTTGTGTGTGACACCAGCACCTTCCGTGAAAGGTAGCACTGGACGACAATATGTTCTTGACAGCAACATGATTAAAAGTATTAGTGTCTTACTTAATAAGTTCAGATCAGCTAAAAAATAGCTTTTTCTTTTATTTCTATTCTGTTTTATATTGTTTGTTTAAAATATTAATTATAGTTGTAGTCTGTGTACACTGTCGTATATTTTAAATTAAAATCGGATATGGAAGTAATATGCTATTAAAGTCTATAAATTATGTTTTGAACATACATATATATACCATATTTGCATTATTGTATTTTTTATGCCTTGAATGTGCTACTAGAAAAGTTAAACTGTATGCATAATAAAGCTTTTGTTGGATGTATAGAGAAAAACACCTCGTCACCTATAGTCGTTATTGGTGAAAGTTCAATAATTTTTTTCTCAGCTCTGAGACAGAAAGCCAAGATGAATTTTTTTCTGGAAGTAGTGGTATACCATCTTTACAACATATAAAAATTTAAAACATGTGCTCCTGATCAAACATGTCGAAAAAAATTCTTGAATTTTTTTTAGCAAAAAAATGTTTAATGCAAAAACCATAGAAGATACACAATTTCTGATTGCATTTTTGAAATCAGCTTAAAAAGTTACCCCTAGAAACAAACTTTCACTTCAGTAACTTGTACAAGTAGGGAGTTATTTAAGAAATTAAGAAAAAAAATGGCGCATTTCATGGAAAATGTTAAAGTTACAATAATTAATTTCTCAGTAATAAAAAATCATGGAGCCTTCAAAATTGAGATTTGTGGCCATCCTAGCTCATATTTCCATTATACAAAATTTGGAGAAAATCCGAGACGGTGGGTGAACTTTTTCCATTATTTTGTTTGATCTGACGTGGTTTGACCCAAATGCATCATGGACTGTAGTCCAGGAAATCAAATTTCGTTAGAATAATCCTGGTGATTGAACTTTGTTAAGAACTTACTTATAAAAAATAAAATAGTTGTTCAATCTAATGGTTCATGTAGTCGACTGGCAACAAAAAGACAACGGTTGATTGGATGATAATAAGAATACATGTGACCTTACAGTCCTTTTGAAAGGGAAAGATGTCATGACTAAACACTCAATAAATGACAAAATTTATTTTGGCAATAGGAAAGAGATTTAAGAATTGAGAAATTTTTTGTAAGGAAAGGTTGACAGGATAATTATACTAATACCTAATTTACAAACTGTTGAATGACCTAATTCACAATTCTTAGTTAAAAGATACACAGTAATACGATATGAATTACTAAATTGAATAACAAATACATATTGTAATATTTTTATATCTCACTCATTGACTGGAATCCTCCCGATTTCTTCTTCTTTTCCTTTTTGTGAGGAATAACTTGGGACATATCCATGTCATCCCTAGAGACATAATAAATTAAATGTATCACGATATTGAACATTTCTTTTAGATATTGTCATAACAGTATTTTGACTTGAACTAGTCAGAGGGATCTCATACAAAGTTAACACATTGTTGACTGGCTACGAGTTAACTCATGTTTTCATGGCCAAACATTGCCGACTGGCCACGAGGAAACTCATGACCCCCCCCCCCCGCACCATCGTTGTTTTCTCAATGCGCTGTTTAAGGCCTAACTTTCAGTCGTCGTGGCCCAAAACACATCATGTTTTCAGGGCCCTTTACAAAATTTTAGAGATTGTGCCCAATAGTTATATCGACAGTGTCTACCATAAAAATTTTCGCCTTTAGATTTAAGTTTATTGATAATTATTTTTTAAAGTCCAAAATCACACAGCAAAAAATCAATCAAAATGTAATTCACCTTAATTTTTATTGTACTATTAATAATTATTAATACAATTAATATTAATAATTATTGCCGAATGTGGCAAACCGTAGCCAAGGTTTTCCGATAACCCTTGGCCATTTGTCAACATGGCATGTTTTAACGCCATTTTAGATTTGAT
Organism: Linyphia triangularis; assembly: GCA_963978545.1. NCBI lineage: Eukaryota > Metazoa > Arthropoda > Arachnida > Araneae > Linyphiidae > Linyphia > Linyphia triangularis. The sequence continues at coordinate 8,726,205 of OZ021722.1, read as the reverse complement.
GACACAGCCATATGACGTCATTTTCAATTTGGCAATTTTTTAAAAAAGTCGCCAAGGGGGACCTTACAGTAAATCTTAACCGAGCTTTGTTTGAACTGATTATCCAGTCGTTTGCTGGTGAAAGGCATTTTACTGTTAATCTGCATTTGGTCAGAGCTCCAGCATGTACATGACAAACCAGGATGCAGATCGAGGAGTGATTTTCAATAAAACGTTTCGGGAACGAGGACACACCAAATTTTAGATCACCAGTAATTAATCCATAAACACACTATAAACTAATGTTTTGTAATGATTGTGTCTGACAGCAATCAGTGTTGGAATTGTTAACCCCTTCAAGTAAATAAAATTGAAAATAGTCTAATTCTTCATAACACTACATTTCAACCCAGTTAGTCTTTGAAAATACACAACATAGGAGAGATTAGTAACATGAAAATGTGATAAACTTTATTCAAATGATTACACACGAAATAGTAACATTACTCGAGGCTCATGAAATTACTGGGTCCCAAGTACTCACATTTCGTTTGGAGTGATGTGTCGCTGCTTGATTGAATTGGTTTCTGAAGCAGAAAATAAACCAATGCTGGATTCTTTACCGGGAATTAGAAGTAGTCTACAATAAACGCTTCGTTAATTTCACGGTCAATTCATGTAAAACAATTATTACATCACAACAAAACCATGCAGCAGAATCCCAGGAAGAAATTGCGACAGTGCAGTCAACAGTGAACGAAAATCAAAACAACGTGGTAACAGCAGTGGTAGGAAATGGCAAGCACGTCAGCTGATATCTCAAGATGAATTATCTGATAATTTTTGGTATTTTTTACCGTTGAGCAGATAATAGTAGGATACGCAGATGGATATTCTCATGATTTCTTTGTTTGATGTAACTGGAAGAGGCATTTCATAAAGAAAGATGTGGAGTGGAATTTTATTTGTGTGTCATCATAGCAGTAAGATTTAATATTCTCTGGTAAGATTTCCTTCCAATAGTCTTTTTACTATTTAATTGAGATATAGTTTTTAGTTTCCTGTATTTTTGCATTTTTTTTTATTGTTATTTATTACAAGGCCGCGGGGGCTGTCACAAGGTTGCTGCTGGTTTCGTTCAAATAAAAAAAAACTACTACTGTAACATTCTACTGCTGTGTTATTGGATTGGTGGATGACGAATATGGAATGAATGTGATTTTAGAAAGATGCTGACGAATTTCCTCCAAACTTAAAAAGTGACGTTTTCTTACCCAGGGTCGACGAAAAATTTATTTACATTTGTTTGACTGTCAGCTAATGACGTATTAAAATTATTTCTAAAAATAGTAACGATTGTTGCAATGAAAACTGAAACTGATATTTTGTGTGTTAGGCTTAGACAGAACATTAAAATGCATTTTCTTGGGACATATCGTTGTATTTTTGTAAAAATTCAATAACCAACTGGATACGTTCACTCTTTCTTTTGTGTTTGCGGTAAGTTTCTAGTATTTGTATTCAAAGTATTTGGATCTGATGTTTGCCCCTCCTTTCAGACATTTAAAGGGTTTGTTTACAAATCCGTAATTTTTTTTTGACACCAATATCCTTTGTTATAAAAGCAATTATACCTCCAGGAAACACTAATCTGAGAGTTATTTTTAAAATATTTGAAAATTGTATTTAATGTTTTACGTTCACCGATTAGATTTAAAAGAAACATATATATGTTCCTACTTCCTTTAACTTAACGTTTAGGAAATACTGTTTGCTGGCGAGTTTAAAATTACAATTTGTATCTGCCATATGTTGCTTGATTAAAAAAATCTGTGGGGTTGGAATTCAAGATGACTTAGTATTATTGATTTCAATTTTTTCCCTGAAAGATTTCCCAAAAGTGTTACTCTTCAAGATTATCATCCTCATCCATGTTGTGTACATTAGTTTTTTTAGATTTATATTTACATCTGCACTTCTAGAGTGTCTGACTTAGAAATTGGGTGAACCGCTGTTTTTTGTTATTTAGGTAAATTGCAATTGTTTTTTTTACACTTTAGTAGTGTTAAAATAGTTACTAACAGAAGGGGTTTGATAGTTTTAGTTATTCTTACATTTTATACACAAACTGGTGTTATAAAAAACATCCAAATATTTGTAAATTTTTTTTTGTAATTTTAATTAGATTTGCATCATCTTTGAATTTTATATCAACTTTTTTTTTCTAAATATATATAAAATTGGCATAAATTATATTCCTCTGCATTAGTATATATTTTTTAAATTGATTGTTTATAGAAATCAGTAGAACCTTAGCCAGAATTTTTTTGTCACTGGTATTTAGATGTCACAAATTGGTATGACTCATTAATGTATTGCCACTTCCTGTCTTATGATGCATTCTATTGACTTCAGTTCTTCTAGTCTTATTAATTATACAGTATATGTTTATAAAATGAGTTGTAATTTAGTCAGATTTTTGTTTTAGTGTTTTGCTTTTCTGTTTATTTGTTCTTGAATTAAAAATTATCAAGTTTGTCCTTATAAACAAACATAGTGGCCACAGAACCTGGAAATCAAGGAAATGATTCTGAAAAAAATCAGGGAAGTGTCAGGAATTTTTTTTTAAATTTTGCAAAAATCAGATTTTTTTTTATGTTTTGAAGGTACGTTCTCTGTTCATACGTATTTTGGCTTCATTTTTCCGGAGAATTGTGGTAATCGTTTCAGGTTACTGTACAATTTAAACTTTTCATCATTGCCAAAACTATTTAAAAAAAAATTGGCATAAATCTTTTATTTGATCTATACATCTGGAAAAATTGGGGAAATTTTTAAATGAAGTTTGCCTTAAAATCAGGGATTTTTTATTAGAAATCTGTGGGGGTGGGGGACTTTTTTTCCTGGATTCCGTGGCCACCTTGATAAAAGTAATTTTGTTTTTCAGTTTTTCCATCTTGTGTACAACCAAGGTTGGAAAAGTGTAAGAACCCAAATAAAATTCTTATATCTGACATTTTGTACATTGAATTTATGATACTTTGGTATTATAATGTCTGTTGGCGACAAAAAGTTTTAACCGCCTGGTCTCCTCGGAGATTCTCTAAAACCAGTGTCGGGTTATTCCCGTAGAATGCCTAGGCTGTGCAGCATAATGGGTAACCATATGGATCGACCGTTTTGAACGACTACATTTTTTGTATTGCAATCGGTTTATGGGATAATACGCAAGCAGCAAATTTTCATTTCTGATGATAATCCTAGGAAATTTGGTTTTGCATTTAAATGTTGGTTTTGCCAGAGTCCTACCTGCCCTTTTCCGTTGCAAATAGCACCCTTTCAGCCTTTATCAGAAAAAATTTCATGCCGCATGTATTCGTAAATCTTTTGTTCGACTCCAAATTTTTAACTTAAAAACTACTTGTTATAAAGCTATGAAACTTTCCACAGTTATTTTTCATATATATTTCTTTAATTTTGTCTTCAGGAATTATGTTTTTTTATTTAACTTTTTTTTTAAAGAAGTTTTTTTGCGCGTAGTATTTTATGCATTTTTTATTTTTCTATTTATTAATTGAAAAATCATGAAGACAATATTTTTATGATTTATAAGAAGTCGTTTTATGCAAAATGAAGCGATTTTTTAAAAAAGTTTTTTCGTTATATCAAATTTAGGAAATATTATTTTGAAGTTTTTTAATTTAAATTTTTTTTTTTTTAATTTGAAAATTTAAAATAGTTGTTAAGTTTCAAAGCATCATACATTACTGCATAAAAAAAATTCAGAAAAATAAGTCTAAAAATAAAGATTTAGGAATTTTTAGTCCCAGACCCCTTAATTGATAAGTTTTCACTTTTTGTGGGGGTATTATTAATAAATGAAAGTTGATTTTTAAAAAAAATCCTAAGTTATAGTCCTTGAAGTTTTTTATTAAATTTTATTTGATACTTTCAGTTCTGATGGCTTTATTTTACAATGCAACAAGTAATAACTTAATTGTGCGGCTAAATTTATGAAGTCATTTTTAAGTTAGATTCACAAGTTATTTACCGCTAAAAAATGTGTCTTTTGGCCTATGTTATTAACCATGAAACAATTTTTTGTTAATTTCTTTTATTTGATACCAATGTTTTATTGATTTTTTATATGACAGCATAGCAAAGCTGTTTGTTAAAGGCCCTGTTTTGGATAACTTGTAAACATACTTTTCACTTAAAATCAGTTTGTATTCATGACTTTTAGAATAAGCCAACAACTGAATCGATTGTTTTAATAATTGAATATTTATTTTATACTAAATTTATATTTAGCATTTTCAACTTGAAAAAGATTTTTGTTTGACCCTTTATTTAGGGTCTTGATTTTATAAACATACTTTAGTAGAAATACCTGCATGATTGTATATTTATAAATGAGCATAGCCAACGGCTCATTCATATGATAATATATACACTTGTCTTGTATGTTCCTCAATATTTGATCATAGGCTATGTTGCAAGCCATAGCTAAAAAGCTTTTTTTTTTTTTTTAAATAAATAAACATAGTATAGGCAAATTAGGGTTGGAGACGGAAATAATTATTAGAAAGTTAATTCCTGCTGAAATAGTTTTTTTAGGTCTCCCTGAACTTCTCCAGAAAAGTCCCAAAAAATCCTCCTTGGGCAACATTCTTAAATTTTGAATTAAAGTCCGCCATCTTGGATTTTTTAAAAACGCTATAACTCAGCAATGCACAATCATAAACAGGTTCTGTTGGTGTCAAAAGTTTCTTTTTATCAAGAAGAACTTGTTACTGCAATAAAAAGTCTAAAATAGAGAGTTAATATAACTTTATTAACCTAAAATCGGTTTGAAAACATTAAAAACAGCAATTTTTAGACATTATTTTACAACAAAAGTTGTTTGGAAAGTTATTTTTTAATAGAATTCGTTTAAAAAATTTAGAAATGAGTATGTATAAAGAAACAGATAGTGTTCAATGTATTTGAAAAATGTTTGTTTTTCATTAAACTCGTGTACCATTTGCACTAATTTCTCTGGTTGAAACGTAGGTACAAAATAAAAATTTTCTTAAAATCACTGGTATCTCGAATCTGCCACCATCTTGAAAAAGAAATGTGCTGGTCGGAGGATTCACCTGTCACTCCTGCGAAAGCTTCTACTGCTTTCGTCGCATGGAGACTTCCTGGTATTAAGCAAATCCAATGCGCTACAACTCTATCAGACATATTTTTCCCTTGTGTCAAGCCACTGCTAACCTTCATAGATCGCATTAAGACCTACTCTATAGTCACGTCCGTCCAAAAGCCGCTCCAAAACTTATCCGATCTTCGAATTGTAAAATTACCTTGACTAATGAAACGTTCAAACTCTTGATCCGACAAAGTAGTCTTGATTTTAGTCATATTCTAAAGGTAGAGGTGGGCTGATTTAGCGTGATGAATATGTCCAGCTGCATGGAGGTAAACTAACATGTGTTGGACAGAGAAGAGATGAAGATACCAGTCACCTGTTCTTTCTGCTTTCACGAAATCATGTATTATAGAAACTTGCTTAAAGTATTGCAGCCATAATTTTGCTGCACTGCTTTTCTTTCCAGCGCATTCGTCGCATTAGATACAATCCTCAGTAATGGTTGGACTTTGGATAGAAAAGATTACTAGGAGGAAGATAAGTTTATCACCTCGTTAGGAATTTCCTTGAGAGATTCGACCTCAGAAGCGATTAAAAATTGGTCTTCCTCACAACTCTCCAAAAGCAGATGACCTATAGCTGCCTGAGAAAGCGAATAAGCTCGTAAAGCTCTTGAATAAGCATGGCCATTAACCATGTGGACAACAGCAATCTTAGCAAATACCTCACCCCTCATTTCTTTAATACCACTGCCAGCTATGATTTTGCCCACTTTCCCCATGTAACTGATAAGCAGATGAAATCCACCTAGTCTTACAATTACCTTGGATAGCTCATTAGTTTCATCAGCCTGAGAGTCTAAATCTATAGCATCATAAAAAGCGGCTGATCAAATGTTACAATACACTTTTGTTGTTGCTTCCTACATTTTTCAGCTGTAAAACGAAGACAGGTGTAAATTGAGGTGGGGTTAGAAGGTTGAAGATTGACGAAGGGTAAGGTTATCACTGCTGACTTTCCAAAGCATTTTTTTCCCTGAGGCAATCTCCATCAAATCACTCCATCCTGCATGGGTTCTTCAGCTTGCTTGGGACCCACCATCCAAATCTAGTGGTATATGTCTCCGATTCATCCACAAGTCTCAATTTCAGGGAAAGGACGTCTTCCAAAACTAGGCACTTTAATCCATGGTTCTTAAGCCGGTCGTAAGTAATGATCGGGATGAATATACACTTTCTAACAACAGTTGACATTGGTAGATTCTTTGGTCGTGGAATACGCGAATTCATCTGAACAGCTGAAGAAGGCGTCACACACTGTACTCCTCCCATCACGTGGAAAGTCTCATGTCAATCCCCAGTTCGAGTGTGTGATCGGCATTATCAAAGACATACTGCACAAATCCAATATCCTGAACTTATCTTGAAGTGTTCACTATTACTGAAGTTTCATATTTACAAATCTCACTGTAAGAAACAGACCAGCCAAAATTGTGTAGAAGATTAATTAGATGTCTTAATCGGAAACGCCAAGAAGCACTCCAATTTCAAACTGCACAGTTGACACAAATGTTCGTGGACGCACTGAAGAAATGTTAGAGTGCACAACACTCAACATCTTCTGATTTCAAGGCAAACCTTTCATTGTATCAGAAAGCAGATGAATAAGCATCTCACCAACTTCCTTTCCCCCCCCCCCCCCCCCCCCGATATTTCTTTGCAGGTTGGAAATGACGTGCAATCATAAACTTGAGATCTTATCTCTTCTTGAAGGTTACTAATAGCCGCATCTACAATCTTTTTCTTTTCATCAAAGGTGTCTTTTTTCAGTCAGAGTACCAATTTGCTTTCAAAATCTTCGATGCAATGGGCCTAAAAGAAACAACTATCCCGAAACACTTCATGCTAGCAGAAATAAGAACGGTACTGCCATAGCGTGCTATTAAAAGCTCCCTCAGACGCTTTTTACTGTATAACTTGGCACATTCAGTTTTAAAAATTGAGAGCATCTCCATAAGATCGAATAGCAGATACTGGCAGTCATTGTTGGCATCCAGAAATTTGCATAATTTATTGAAAGCATCTAACTTCGACTCACCAACAGGTCTTCAGACCACACTTTCAGATGGCTCGCTTGACATGCTTGAGCCAACAAAACCATACAACGCAGTTTTTATGATATTGCACTTCAACCACTATCGGATCACATTAACTGCCATGCAACTTAGAGCTAATTTCCCCCAATTTTCACACTTTTTTTCACACGTACTCCAAATACTTGGAACATTTTCCTCTTGGCAAATGTTAGGGTAACGATGTGGGTTCTTTTTGTTAACTCCCTTATCAACTGTCTCCCCGCAAAAAAGGCAGCATGTTTTAAAGTTGAAGAGATATAGATCACTTCTGGGGAAGGGTTTTTGTTTCATTTACTCCTCCAAGTAGAGCTGCTGAAATGTAACTCCCATGTCTGGTATAATTTTTTCTTCGCTGTACATGTGTTCGTACATGATTAACGTCTTCGATTTTTTTCACAATCCCATCTTTTATATTGATACTGATATCCGACTACGTTCGGAACACTTTTTTAAAAAAATGTTAATTATGTAAACTTTTTTCATATTTTAAGGCATATTATAAAATAAAAACATGATTTTAAGTAAAATTTAAGTCATGTTAAAATTGGCTAATTTTAGATTAATTTTTTTGAAATTTTATCAAAACGGTTAACATGCTATAAAAAAAAGTTATGTATATATTACAGTTTACTTTTTGCACAAGGTACTTATGACAATAATCCATTAGATAGACTACAAGCTAACTGATATTTCAAAAGGAAAAAAAGATATGGCTGATTTTATTGGTCCGAATGTGATATATCTCAATTTTGTAACTCCGAACAAATGAAAAAAGCTATAATTAAAAAAATAATTCAAATAAATAAAATTCCATAGTCTATCTTATAGGTAATATTATGAAAAACATGCACAATAAATTTTATGCAAATATCTTGATAACTTTTTGAATAATCATGTAAATGGTATGGAAAATATATGAAAACCAAAATGTTGAGAAAAACACAATTAAAGATTTAAGTTATTAAGAAAAGTGTCTTCCGAATGTCTGAATTGTCTAAAATCCACCAGCTTTATACATTTGACCCTCTACTTCCTCATCTCGAGTGCCTTTTTTTTTTCTCCTGGCCCGGAATTTTTTTCTCTGCGTTTTTGTATCGGGCAACGAGTGTCTTCTTGCATCGTTAACTTGTTCACTGTCAATAAGTTTCATGCCATTTTGCGTATAAAAGCCAGTACTTAGTCCTAACTTTTCTATTATCCTTAACACACCACTGGTTCCTTCGTTGAACTGTAATACAGCAATAAAAGCCCCTAGTTGCAAAGTTTGCAGTTCAACAAAGTTTTGCTTTGGAATAATTGTCCACAGCACTCTATTGAAACTTTCGTTGGCATTTTGGGTTAACCCATGCAGGCACTTTTTTAATAGCTTTTGGTCACACAACTGCATATAAATTGGTCTCACAATTTTCATTAAATTTTTGGGAAGACCTTTAGATTTATCATGAAACTCTCCCCCTAATGCCTTCGCTCGCTGAAACTTACACCAACTATCCGCACCTTGCGGACATTGGCCATGCATCGGAGAATCACAATTAAAACAGCAGTGACAAAAAGCTGCAATTACTGCACTTTGCATTTGGTGTAGATTGCTTTTATTGCTGCGAACTGCTATGCCATAATAATTCTGAAGTTTGTCAATAAACCTATCGGTGAGCTTGCCTTTTCCGCCAAGTCCCTTTTTTAGTTTTCTTCAGTTTGCGCAGACGACTGCCGACTCTTTTTTGGACGTGGCCTATGCATTCTAATTTCTGTACAGTATCTTTTCCATACATATCTCTTACAGTTTCATATGCTTTTGAATCTCCATCACCGTAGTAATCCGCATACCTTAAACCTCTGAGATTCTCGGATCTTTCGAAAATGCGGAATGCTCCAATAACTTCCATGCTAGATGCAGAACCCTGGTGATTTCGACAAGTGTGATCCTTTTGCACATCAGATGCCTTGAATACTTTCGAGCATACCCTACAGAATTGCGACATGATTTCAATGTCCATCAATATTCCTGTAAGAATTGAAATCACACTTATACAGCCATTTAGAGAAGAATATCCCCGTTTCTGCCATGTGCCGTCGACAGACACACCGCAACTTTTCACTGCTTCCTGAGAATCTGTCAATTCCTTTACTTCTTTTGATGCTTCGTTCATGCTGTCTTGTACAGCTCCAGATGCAGCCTGGAGTAATTTCTGCTCCTGCATTCTAAAAGTGCGATTTGAAGGAAAAGGCAAATTTAACAAACATAATAGTTTCTTTCCAGCTGTGTAACCTATTCCAATTAGTCTCAAAGCTAAAACAAGCAATGTGTTGATCTCGTTGAGTTTATTAGACTTTTGAGTAGAAGAAAAACCTTTCACAAATGTGCATGCATTGCATTTTAGTTCAAAGTTGAAGCATGAACCAAATCTGGACTCCTCTTGTAGGTACAATTCCTTTCTCAGACAAGATGGGCAGCACAATATTGAAAATACAGTTATCAATGTCCGTATATTCATTATGCAATTACTGTAGATATCTTCATCTGTGCAAGTGTAATTTAAACTTACAGCTGATAAATTGCCAAGTTTTGAAGAGCTTGCAGTTTTCGGCACGGAATCAACAGGCGTCGCATTCTCAGAATTCATCACGGCATCTGGTTTCGAGGAGAAACGATTTCCATAATATTTTCGCTTTTTAGAGCGATAACTCTTGACTTTATCCATTTTCTGATATGTTTTATCGTATTTTTATCAAAAATTATAAAGAAACTGTGTAGTAAATTATGAATAAATGAAATATTTCAGATAAACAAAATTGAGCTCTGCAAATGTAAACAAATCCAAATGAGAGTGTTGGCATTGCCATTATTCGAAATAAAATAAATAAACTAACTATAGAAAAGTGCTGTAATATTTATAGAAACAATATTTAAATATATAAAAATAATATTAAGAATTTATTTGATAAAAAAACAATAAAACAAAGCTATTTTTGATGATTTCCGGTTTTGGAATGTTACTTCCGGTTTCATTTGACATCAGACTATCTGTTTTAAAATTGATGTAACTTTATTTCTAGTTCACACAAATTAAAAAGTAAGACTGTTTTGGAAGCAGAAATGTTCATGCTATAATGTAAGCAAATAAAAAAAAAATGTTAGTTTTCATAAAAATTGACTTTTTCAACGTAGTCGGATACCTTAAATTCTCCAAACCTCTTGTTACATTGACACTGTTGTTGTCTATCATTCCGCCTTCAAAACAGAAAATGCAATTTTTTTCGATTTTTATTCAGCTTTCCAAAACCCGTAAACGATCAATAACAGTTATAAAAAAATACCCAATAGAAACAGTGGTGATACCTGTTTTTTCGAAAACGAAAGATTTTAATCGAATAAATTTTAAATTTTACAAACCTTTAGTGGAAAAATGCTGCTTTTGCAGGTTTTAGGCCTGTTTTATGTTAGTAAAATTATATCAACTCTTTATTTTAGATTTTTTATTGCAGTACAAAGTTCTTCTTACTAAAAAGAAACGTTTGACACCTACAGAATCTGTTTATCATTGCGCATTGCTGAGTTATAGCGTTTTTAAAAAAAATCCAAGATGGCAGACTTAAATTCAAAATTTAAGAATGTTGCCCAAGGAGGATTTTTTGGGACTTTTCTGGAGATGTCCAGGAGGGCCTAAGGAACCCATTTAAGCAGGAATTAGCTTTCTAATAATTATTTCCGTCTAGACCTAAATTTGGGTCTAATTTGCCTATACTAACATGTTTTACTTGGTTTGATATTCTGTATATTTTTGTGACAAACTTTGGAAAATAATTTCTAGTCTGAATCTCTCCAACAATTTGTTTTTGACCTTCATTTGAATTTAGTTTTTCTCATTTAAATTCAAATTATGAATTTGAAAACAGTTCTCTGATTCTTCATCATTTAAGGGTTCCAGGACTCAAAATTCTAAAATATTTATTTTTAGAACTATTTTTCAGAATTTTTTTATGCAGTAATGTATTACACTGTGAAACTCAAAAAACTGTTTTAAAATTTTATATATATATATATATATATATATATATATATTTAAATTAAATAACTTCAAAATTTTGATATTTCCTAAATTTGAAAAGGGATAAAAAGCCAACACGGAGAAAAGTACTTTCTCAAGATAGCACGTCCGAGATAGAGTTGTCATGTAAGAAAAACTTAAATATCAAATTCTACTTACGATAGAAACAAAGTATTTTTGTCATTTTATTCAGTAGTATTATTTTTATTTTTTACAATATCAAAAAAAAAAATGAGTGACATTTTTCAAAAAAATTTTGAGTCCCAGGCCCCTTTAAAGTAAACAGTGAGTTTTGAGCAGTTTTAAGTTGAAGTGTACTATGAAGTTTCACATAATGCAGTTTCATTGTGTAAACTATTGATTTTTTTTCTTTTCCTTTACCCCTACGCGTTTTCAAAATTTGTAATTTTTTCCCTCTATTTTCTTTTGTAACAATGTTGTTATGGAGCAATTTTGTTATTTTATTATACTTTTTGAAAGCTCCAAAAGTTCTTTTGGTATATTGATAATTTTGTAGAACTTGCATGCAAACTCCATGTTTCACTTCAGCACTGATAATACCATTAGCTAGACATGTAAAATTTATGTAATTTTATATTTTTCCTTTTGATTTAGTATTTAATGGCTAAAATGCTTCATTATGTTTCATAAATTTAAGATTCCATCTATTTAAAAAAAAAAAATGAATATTACTTTTTTAAGAAGTTCTTTTTTATTGAATTTCCCCATCATAATGCACATTCCCCCCCCCCCCCCTTCATTCAGATATAATTTAATATAAAATTACTTAAATTAAACTTTTTTAAGCGGTACTTTTTAGACATTTCAAAAATATCAAATTTTATATCTTATGCTTAAAATTTTTTTTCTCCTATCTTGGGATCAGTTATCATGATTTGAAGTCTCAGCTTGATTAATAAATATTGTGCCCAAAAATATGTCATCCAGCGGTCAAACTCGGCAACTAATCCTATTGTAATGAGAAATACTTTTTTGTGCCAAATCATGAGGCTGTATGGGGAAAGTATCCAAAAAAACATTTCGGATGATCATTTTTAGCCTGGCTTGTGTTTCGGAAAAAAGTGTTACATCATGCTAGGATAACAAGCCTGTACAAAATGGGGACATTGAACAAAAACTTAGACAACTAGGAGTTCTATTTTAGACGGATAAATGTCTCTAAAGACAAATGTAAAGGTGTGGAGTTTTCAAGCCAACTTGATGGAAAAACTTTTCACTAAAAGGTTTTATATATTTGCATTTTATTTCATCTATTTCCATCCAGAATGTGTGCTTTCTGTAAAGTCCCAGCTAAGCATTTCATTTGACTTATTGCATATATCTGTAGCATTTGTAATTTCGTCTGGGAATTTGACTTCAGAAAAAGTATCTAAGCTTCTTTCTCCATTAATGAATAGTAGAAGCTTTAATTGTATACATTGTCATTAGTTTTTTTGTATCTCTGCAGATATGCAATCATTTCCTACTAAAAAGCATAGACATAACAAAGGCTATAAAAATAATTAATATTTCAAAATAATGGGGCATTGATGAAAAACCACCTAGTTGAGCAGTAAAACAAGATGTCAGAAAACTGTTTTTTAAACTGTTTCATTTATTGACAGTTAATTTTTATCTTAACTACTCCAAACTTCTTTTTATTACTCTAATGTATTGAGAGCTCTAATATCCATTTATTCTAAGCATTAAACCTAATAGGCTAAAATGGTGAACTGATTTCATTTCTATACTGCTTGTTATCAATGAGGTCGTTGAATGATAATATACTCTCGAACAATGCAGCAATGTCATCTGACTTAAAAATAACTTGGGTAATGTAAACACATTGAAATCTAGGTGGTACATATTACACTTATCAGCATTGAACTGAATTTGAATATCTGAATTGAGGCATTTCATAATTTGAACTTTTCTCTAAATTGTCTCTAAAATTCCGATTTTCAAAAGAGAAAGTATTATTGTTAAATTGATGGTGCTGTTTTTGTTAATTTAGCTCTAATAGGGTTAGATTTGAAATGTCTCTGGAACTGAATATTTTTTTTTTGTGTAAAGAAAGGGTTCTTTTTTGTAGTGCTTGGAAATAAAGAGGAAAAGTTTAAAAGGGTTCCCATAGTCATTAAAGTGCTTAATATTTTTGAACTTGTTTTCAAGGCCTTGAAATTACTCGAAAATGCTTAGAGTTTCTTAAAAGTCTTTAGTTTTTGCGGATGTTGTATATGCACGACTGCAAAATTTATAAAAATACAACTCGGACTTGCTATCCCCATGTTCTGTAACTTTTTTAAATTTCAGTAACTTTTCAGGTAACATATACTTTATTAAAAATTTATGTATTGACATGATGCCTGAAAATAAATTTTCAAAGGTCCTTAAAAACATTATTTAGGTCCTTAAAAGGCATTGATTTTCATTCTGTGGTTTGAGTGGGAACCCTGTTAAATTTGACTGTACATGGATTATGTACGTTTAAGGGTGGTTGATCTAAACAAATCCCGAAGGATCACAAGATTTTTTTTTTGTCAAATTTTAATTTTAGGATGTGTGTGGAGAAGAAACAATTAGGTAAAGTAATTTAAATGATATATTTTGCCCTACAAACTGAATTGTGAGGGGTGGGGAGAGAGTAGAAGAAATCTGGATAGTTTAATTTAAAATTTAAAATTTTTTGCCCTTCTATGTCTTAAAAAATTATCCGCTACAATACACTATGCTTCAAAATAGGACACTTTAAGAATAATATTTGGTAAACTTTTGCATATTTTATTGAATTACATGGTTTCACAAGGAAATTTTTGTTTATTTGACAAACTTGCATTTATTTTCTGAAAAATAATAGTAACAAAATTATTAATTTTTTTTTTTTGTACAAAACATTTTTGAAAATTCATAGAAATATTACCCTGTGAAAGGTCCTAGAAAAAGATTGGCGGCTACTGTACACTATGCTTCAAATCTTCATGGGTCATTCATTCTTCTTCTTTTTATTTCAGAATAATTTCGAATTCCTGTAGCAGAAATGGCTGGGTCATCTTCTGGTTTTAGTGGATCAAATTCTTCCAAGAAGCACGGGTTCAGTCGCTTTTCTCTTGCCCGTCTTTTTAACTTATCTGCATACACTCATCGGACAACTGGACAGAGGTGCTCTTCAAATTTCGAGAGTGACAGAAGGTCCGAGAGCAGCTCGGTTGGTTTCGGAGCTGCACCACCATCTAGAGTAAGTATTGAAATTGCTTCCAAAGGTTATTTTTATATTCAAAGGCAAGGCACTTTCTTCCTGAAAGACAACCTCGAAAGTACTCCCCTTCTCCCCATTAACATTCAGATCTTGCGGTTGCTGTAGATAGGGTTCCCACGGTCATTAAAAGTTGTTTTGAAGGCCTTAAAAGTACTTTAAAATGCTTAGAGGTGCTTAAAAGTCATTGAAAATGCTTGGAGGTCCTTAAATTTTTTGGATGTTGTGTGCCTAACTCCAAATTTATAAAAATACAACTCAGACTTGCTATCTCCGTCTGACCGCCACTTATCCCCATTGTATCGAAATTCTCTGACATATTTGTATTGCTCATGCACCAAGTTGTAACTTTTTTAGTAGAACATACTTTATTAAAAATTATATATAGACATGATACCTGAAAACAGATTTTCAAAGGTCCTTAAAAACGTTATTTAGGTCCTTAAAAATCATCGATTTTCATTCTGTGATTTGAGTAGGAACCCTGTGTAGAAGACATATAGAAGCACTTAATAATTAGAAACCTTAATTTATTCACAATTTTTTTTTATTCTGATAGAATGGTCAACAAAGTTTTGTAAACCTAATGTTGCTGTTAGATTAAAGTGTACACAACCAAATTCAAAAGTAGAACTCTGAAATATTGTTTATGTATGTGCAATCGTTTTCAGGAGGGATTGAACGTTCATTTCCGTCATCAGGGAAAAAGATGTGTAAATGAGGGTTAATGAAAATACTTAGTTTTTAAGATATTGTCAGATTAAAAGTACAGAGTAGCCACTTAACCTGGAAATCGGGGAAATTTCATGTAATCGTTTGTAAATTTCGCGAAAATCCGTAAATTTTTTTATTGGTCTGAAGGTACATTTCCTCTTTCATCCGTATTTTGGTGTCATTTCCCCAGAAAATTGTGGTAATCGTTAGTTGGTTGTTTTCAGATTATCTGGCGCCGCCAGCAACACGAGGGCTATAATGCGCCGAAACATTCCTCATTAGACAAGCCAACATAAATTTACAAACACCCATGCCTAACACGGGACTCGAACCCGCAACCTCGTGGTTTAGAAGCTAGCACTCTAACCATTATACCGTTTGTGGTAATCATTAGTTCTAACGATTACCACAAATGGTATATAGTGATAACGGTATAGTATAAATTATACCATAATACAAAACTTCTAAGTTTCGTGTTATAGTATAATTTAAACTTTTCATTACTGCCAAAACTATTTAAAAATAATTGGGATAATATCTCTTTGGCATAAATTTTCTATTTCATCTACACATCTGGAAAAATTGTGGAAATTTGAAAAAAAAAGTTTGCCGTATAATCGGGGAATTTTTTAGAAATCTATTGGGCAACTTTTTTTCCTGAATTTTGTAGCCACTCTGAAAAAAATCTTGATGAGTCGATTATTAATTACTTAGATCTGGTCATGTTAAAATCTCTAAGCTGTTAATGTTTTTGTTACATTTTACATTAAGAAGTGTAATTGTATATTTCAATGATATTTTTTAATAGATAAATTATTCATTTAAAAATTATACCTATTGACATTAGTTATAGAGAAGAGTAGAAATTTCATAATTCCTATTATACTTGAAATATTTTATTGGATAATAACTTAATTTTTTTATCTCTCTGTCATAGATTAAAGCTTTTCTTGCTTTTGTTTAAACTACTTAAATTTTTTAGATATTATTTGTTAAGAGGCCAAAAGCTGAAATCATGTTGGGGAATTCTTACAATCTTACTACACCCACGTGCAAAAGTCTTGTTATTTTTTTTATAGTTATAATAATGTATTTATACTAACTCATAGTTTCTTCAGACCCAACAAACCAAATGCGACTCCCATCGTTGTCCATTGGCTGGTCCATCTTCTTCTAGTTCGGAGTCCAGTTCGTTTAGGAACATGAATGTAGACAGCAAGGAAGTTTCTCAGGACACCCTTAAGAAAGTGAAGGAAATCTTAGAATGCCCTCTCTGTCTTTTCGAGCTGCCACGCCAGAACTTTCCAGAGCTGAGATCTTGCACCCACAGAGCATGCTTCCAGTGCTTGCAACAGTACTTGAGAATTGAGATTACAGAGAGCAGGTGGGTAGGCAACGTCTCCTATTATGTACAAATTTGAGCCTTCTGCTTTTTTTAGCATTTTTAAATTGTTTTCTTAAATCAAATTTTTCTAAAAAATGTTTGAAATTTATCCCCAAGTATAGGATGGCCGAATTCAAGAAATCCAATGCATACTCGCATGTTTCCGCGACAGTAAAATTTCTTGCGAGTTGCTTATAATCGGTGATTAAGCTGCGAGTACTTTTTTTTAGCAAAATGCTTAAGAAGTTTCTTAAATGCTGAAATTAGAAAGTGTGGTTTTCAGCTCTTTTGCTAAAACCTTTTATACAACATCATTATTTTTCTTATCTCAAGTTTAGTCAACGCCCTAAAAAAACAAGTCGGCTGAAGGGTGAAAGTATTTTTCCAGTTGATACTTGGTATAAAATAGTATAGTATTGAAGGTCAATAGTGATTTTATAATAAAAAAAGCTTTTACAAATTAAACATCATGAGTGATGGAACTAATAATCATTTTAGCATTTTGCTAAAATGAAAATTGTGATTTTATCTCTTTTGCTACAGAAATTTTGTACGCCAGTTTAAACGCTGCTTATAATCAACTGATAGGTTTTAAATTTTATTTCAACTAATTCTGAAAGCCTTTTTTAGTCTCCTTTTTATTTGTTTAATCCTTTGTTTTAATTAAAATTTGGTAGTCGAACTCTGTAAAATATTAGTTTTTCTCGTATGAGAATCATCGTCCAATTCGAACAAAGAGCAAGTTGTTTCTTAGTGCTGGTATATATTTTTTAATGGTCTTGACCATTTTTAATATCTCAGTGATTTTGGAATTTTTTGTCTTTGCACTTTTCAGTTTGTTGCAGGAACTGCTAAAACAAATGTTTTTCTTTCTTTACAGGGTCAATATATCGTGCCCCGAGTGCACGGAGCCTATTCATCCGAGTGATATCTGTATGATAATAAACGATGATATCCTACTCGGGAAGTACGAGTGCTTTATGCTCAGAAGAGTTTTAATAACAGAGCCAGATGCAAGGTGGTGTCCAGCTCCAGATTGTGGGTAAGTATATTTTTTTAGGAATTTGGAAACTTGTAGCCTGTTAAATTGACAATCATAAAATTTTTTGCAATGTACTAAGATTTGATAAATTGTCAAGTGTCAAAGTGCCAGCAAAGAGTCCCATGCAACAATTAGTCACTAAATAGCGTCAGACAAGATCTGTTTTGAACAAGGCAAAAATCATTCCAAAACATGTCCAGACACCAGAAAATGCTTCAGAGTCCTAACAAATCAACCCAGCGTTTGTCGCAAGAGACTGGAGCATATTTGATGTTTTTGTTCCTCAAAGATCAACCTTCCTTTGGGAAAGGCTAAATAAAGAAAATTTTGTGGGAAACTTGCTTGAAATTCTACCAGAATTTAAAAGTCTATTCCCTAATTGACATTTTTAATTCCATAAGCCCCCCCATTATACTTCTGTCTATATTTCATGGTGAATTCCCTCTTTTCCAGGTATGCCGTGATCGCGAGGGGATGTGCTGGTTGCCCTAAACTGAAGTGTGAGCGTCCTGGTTGCAACACCTTCTTCTGCTACCATTGCAAGCAGGAGTGGCATCCAAACCAGACATGCGATGCTGCCAGACAGCAGAGAGCACACCACTACGCAAATCCACGCTCCTCCTCAGTTTCTTTTAGTCAGGATTCTATAGTACAAAGTAGGTGGAATATCAGTCCTTGGATAATTGATTGTTTTAGATGTACGGGAAGAGAATTGAACGAGTTGTTTCGCTTAGGTATTGCATATTGATTTGTAATAGACCTACTCCGTTAAGTCTCAGTCATTGAAATATGATTGTAGTGCTATCTGTTTATTAATTTTAGTTCAATTAGGCAGCAACACTATATTGTGCATTCACAAAGGCAAACTTCAATAGTTGGATGTTTAAATTGTTTTCAAAACTAAGACTGTTTTCTAAAACAAGTTAACTTTCTTTATAGTTGAGTATTCCCCCCCCCCCCATTTTATTTATTTTAAAAGCAGTACACTATTTTCCTCCCCCCTCACCCCACTTGATTGAGGTGGAACTTATAGAATTTGATTTTAAGATTTTGTGTGTGTATCTTTTGCAAAGTTCAGCTGCTGACAGGATATCAAATATTAATTGAAATTTATATACAGGCTTCCCACAGTCATTGAAAGTCATTAAAAGTGCTTAATATTTTTTAACTTGTTTTCAAGGCCTTGAAAATGCTTAGAAGTGCTTAAAAGTCATTGAAAATGCTTAGAGGTCCTTAAAAGTCCTTATTTTTTGCGAATGTTGTGTGCCCAACTGCAAAAGTTTTAAAAATACAACTCGGACTTGCTATCCCCGCGTGACCACCACTTATCTGCAGCGTTTTGGAATTCTCTGAAATATTTGTATCACGCATCCACCATTTGTAACTTTTTTGATAGAACATACTTTATTAAAAATTTATATAGAGAGATGATGCCTGGAAACAAATTTTCCAAGGTTCTTAAAAACATTAGTTTGGTCCTTAAAAGTCATTGATTTTCATTCTGTAATTTGAGTGGGAACCCTGATATAATGCTCAAAAGAGTTATGAACAATTTTTTTTTTTTTTTTTTTTTTTTTTTTTCATGTTTAAAATACTAAAAAAGTATTAACTAGTAGTTTTAAATAGCTTACTATTTATAAAAATGATTTTCAGACATATTTGGAAAAGAAGGTTACAAATATTTGTTTCCCTCAACAGATGGTGATGACATCAAACCCTGCCCATGCTGCAAAGTGTTAATTATCAAAATGGACGATGGCTCTTGCAACCACATGACATGCAGTGTCTGCGGGACAGAATTCTGTTGGTTGTGCATGAAGGAAATATCTGATCTTCATTATTTAAGGTTACTTCAGATGAGTTATTTTATTTACGGAGAGTTACTTTAGTTGATTTTAAGAACAGAGTGGCACCTGGAAATGTCAGGGAGCTTTTTGATTCCGGAAAAAGTCGGACAAATGTCAGGGAATTTTTTAAAATTTAAAAAAAATCAGGGAAATTTGCTATCATTGTTTTTTAATCGTCCCTGTTCATCTATATTTTGGTGACATTTACCCTGAGAAATGTGGCGGTAATCATTAGAAATGTTATGTTATGGAATAATTTAAATTTTTCATTGCTGCCAAAACTATTTTTAAAAAATTGGTGTATCTCTTTAGCATACATGTTCTATTTGATCAAAGTGTTTACGCATCTGGAAAAGTTGAGGAAATTTTAAAAAAGTGTGCCATAAAGTCAGGGAATTTTTTAGAAATCTATCAGCGAAGTTTTATTTCTGAAATTCGTGGCCACCCTGAAGAATTTTTTTTTAGCTAAAATTCCCTGGCTTGAGAGAATTGAAAAGGTTAGAGCTATTTCAAGTTTGTTCGAATATTCCATTGTTAATATTTTATAAAAAATTGTAGTCTTTGAATGCCTGTGTTGCTCAAATCTTATTTAATTAACTATCCAGAAAATTGTACATAGTTTGCTGTGTTTTGAAAATTATTGTTTTGTAATGTTATCTTTATGGTATAGAATTTTAGAAACAGCTTTAATTTTTTTAAAAATAAAGTGTGTAATTATTTACATTTTTCAACCTTTAAAATCTGGTTCGGTATATTTTCAACATTTTCAAACAGTGTTTTAGCTTAAAAATTATGCTATAGTATGAAATATATTGTAAAATTTATTCTTTTCTTAATTTTGTTCCAAAGCAAAATAAAATTTGGTTATGCATTGTAATATTGAATGTGTGTTATTACAAGACCCGGTAGCAGAAAATGCGAGACGGGAGACGGACGTCGCAGATTTTCCAGCAGCCTGCAGATCATTTTACAAATCACCCTTGAAAAAAAAAAAAAAAAAAAAAAATTATTTTTTTATTTTATAGTTGTATTTCTAAGTAGGGTGATTTGAGTCAACGCACATGCGCGATACACTTCATTTCATGAAGAGGAATCGGAATCGGGATGCTCTCCATGCGCGATTTTAAGGAGATTGTATAGAAACATTATAAGTTCTATGTGCTTTCGCGCGTTAGTGTGCAGTAGTTAGCTTCGCTAAAAGTTATGCTGCTGTAAGAATCACGTTGCTAAGACGGGAAATATCGACAATATTTACGTCTTTGCGATGTTCCTTTTCGGTGAGTGTTACGCCGATATAATAACCCCTATTTCGAAGGTTTGCGTCTCAATAACTGTCACCATCACTGAGATTTACGTAGTTGTGATAGTCAACTTCGTAAAGTGTTACGTCGATAGTGTAATCGTCTCTATTGCTTAAATTTCCAGATTTCTACCGATATATTAGGCGCTACGCCGATACTTAAGTTGGCATAATGGTCGTTTTTGCGGATTGTTACTTTAATGTAACTGCCGAGATTTGCGCCGGTAAGGTGATCGATATTTGCGTTGGAGTGGTGGTAATTTCCACCTAGATTTAAGCCGTTTTAGTAGCAGCTATTGGTGAGAATTGCGATGCCGTTTTGGTGTCATTCGCATAAGCTTGAACTGATGTGACGGCCGTTATGTCCGGGATTAGTGTGAAGATCGCTTTCGCCGTTTGGTTTGAATTTATAAAGAATGATTAGAATTTTAATTTAAGATACAATATTTTTAAATACTTCAGTTTTAATATTTAATTTATTTAGCCAAATTTATATGTTTATGTAAAACAGGAATTTTTAGTAAAATTGACAAATAAGGTGCTTTTCTATTTTATGCAAACTTAAAAATAATAATAATTACGCTGCAGATTATTTTCTAATATTCTAATTAGTGTTGCAGACTGGCAGAAAAGTTTCTGCTACTGGGTTACAAGATATTTTTTATCATTTTTGATTGGTTATAAATAATTTATGTTTATTAATAAGTGAATTTATCCACAGCCCTTCGGGATGTACATTTTGGGGCAAAAAGCCTTGGAGTCGTAAGAAAAAGATAATGTGGCAACTGGGCATGTTGGTAGGCGCACCTGTGGGAATAGCTCTGATAGCTGGAATTGCTGTTCCTGCTATTATCATTGGAATTCCAGTTTGGGTGGGACGAAAGGTAGGGTTTGATAATTTCAATTTTTTTTTTTTTTTATATAAAGTAATTGGTCTCATCTTTCTTGTTGATGCATTGGTCCTTATTTGAAACTTTTGAATCTAAAATTGTCCTCATATCAAAAAGCTAGTTTTGTGATAAATAATGTAATATAAAAGTATGCCTTTTTTCTACACAACAGGAAGCAAAACTATATCAGGAAATAACCAATCTCACACTTAACTGTTTAGGAAAGTGTCAATTTCACTGTTTATGTTTGAAATGGTTGATCCCATTTTTCTTCACCAGCTATTAAAAACCCTGTACAAATTTGCAGCGTATAACATTTAAATTTTCACATGATAACTGAAAAATGCAAAATATGTATTTTGAGTTACCATTTGAAAATGTGAGTAAATTTTATACACATAAAAGTTTTAGGTTTTTATTGTTTTAGTGGCAATTTTAGAGAATGGACATGAGCTCTTTCAGCAATAAATGGTTCAATTTGTTTAATTTAACAACCAGATCAGATTTCATTACTCTTTTAAGTATAGAAATTAGCTTTTTGTATTGTGCTTGAACTGTTGATATTTACCAATTTATTTTATGTCCTCTTTTATAATTTAAAGAGTTTGAACGAATGCAGTTTTATTTGGAAAGTCCCTGCATAATACACTGTTGAAGGTTCTTTAATTTTTATGATCTAATTAGTTATTGTAAAAAATGCCCTAAAATTCCTAATTTTACTTAAATTTTCATTTCCCACAAAAATTTCCAAAATTCTTTTTAAATTTTTCACTAATTTCTATAAAAAAAGCCATAAAAATCTGATACTCCGCCAGAGGAGAAAATATTTTCTGAAATTTTAATTATTGACAAACTATTTAAATTGTAGCTCATCTCATGTTAGTTTAAATTTTAAAGTTGAAAATTTATTCTTTTTGAAGTATTTTAATTGTTGCTTAAAAATTAAGTAATTGAATTTAATTAATTTCCTTTGTTTGTCAAAATAGTATAATTGTTTGATTACATAGCTGTTTTGCTAAAAAGTTGTTAGACGTTATTTTTTTTAATTGACAGTGTTTTGCTGGTATTGAAATAAGCTTTGGAAAGAATAGATTTGTGTTAAGAGTTTCTGTCAGCTTTCAAACAAATATCCCTAAACTTTTTGAAATTATCACTAAAATTCCTACCTAATTTTTTTTAGAAAACTCATGCCAATTTAAAAAATATGTTTTGTGTTTTTTTATTATCTGAAATTTTGTATTTGCTTTACAGTTGCACGCAAAATACACTAGACCAGCAACAGGGAAACACAGTCGGAATCTTATTGTAACGAGTGGTGTTGTTGCTTCTGTTCTCGTATCTCCTATTTTAGCTGGAATAGCAGTAGGTAAGTAAAATAGATTTGCTCTAGAAATCTAGTGTTCACATCTTACAAGGAGAAGACTCAGCTAGGGTGCAAATAGACAATTACTTTGGGAGGAGTTTTCAATCAAGCACTAAGTTTGCATTTCCCTGTGAACAAAACACCCCAGCTGAACTTTATCACCCCTTATGTGTCATGCCATCAAAGTTTTTATATTTTCTCAAAATACAGGGTGTATAAAAAAGAGTGACTTAATTTTGAACCATGATATTTTTTTTAATGGAAACATAAAAGTATGGCAGGAGTCGCATTTTCCCTAAAATTCCTTAAATTTTAGCTTCTTTTTAAAATTCCTAAAATTGTACTTACATTTTTCACTAACTCCTAAAAAAAGTAACGAACTTAAAAAATGTCCCAATTTTTTTTCCATCCAAAAGCTGCGATAAAAACCAAATCCTCCAAAGAAAAAAGTCTTTTTTTGAGACATTAATTATTTAATTTCTTGAAAATTGGCAATTTTTCTTCCCGGTATTAAAACATGCTTTGAAAAGAATGTTTGCGTTAGGAGCCTATGTCGGATTTAAAATAAATGTCTCTAAATTTTTTAAAAATTTTCCCTACAAATTTTTGAATTATCCCTAAAAGTTTTGAAGTTATCCCTAAAACTTTTACGAATCATCCCTAAGATGTTCTTGAAATTTTTGGAATTGCCCATGTAATTCTTACCTAATTTTTTTAGAAAACTCACTGCGCCTATGGAATAGAAAAGAGTGCAGTAAAGTTTTAAAGTTTCACCATTGGTATTATAAATGTTTTGTGTCCACCTCCAGCAGGATGTATAACATCAAGACAATAGCTAAATTCTTTCCTTACCTTCTGCAATACGGTGTCATTGACAGAGACCACTGTTTCTAATATCATGTGTTTGATGTCTTCTATGTTTGTAGGTAACTCTGGTACAGACACGTTCCTTCACATATCACACTCTTAATTGCTGACCTAGTCTTGCTAAACTGTAGAATACAAAACTTTTTCTGTTGAGTGAAAACAATCTTTTCAACAGATTGCGTTCATTGTGTTTTCTTAGAATTTCACTTGTGGAAAGCCATTTAGTGGCGATTTCCCCAAACTCAAGGCTATACCTCGACCAGTGACATAACTTTCATTTCTCGAGGTCTTTGTTCCATAAACATATTGATTTAGAATCGGGCAATTCTTTTCGATATATCCTGTATTTCAATAATTGGTCTAGTTTTTGTGTTATACAAAATGCCCCAAAATGAATTCCATTATACAACAGTTTATGTCAGATTGTTATATCTAAGTAGACAGACCTAAGTAGACAAAAAAATTATGTACAACAGTGATTTTTTAACTTTCACTTTCCCTTATGCTAACTTAAGGTAAGGAAAATATTGGATTCGTTAATTTTTTTTTTTTTGAGTGACTGACAAAGCTAGAATTTAGACAGTTGTTTAATGGTGGAGAGTTGCAAAATTTCCAGGTCATTATCAAATAGTAGACAAGAACTTTATCTAAGTTAATTTAAAAGATTGTTCACAGAAAATCAAAGCTTTTAAAGTCATGATTTCGCTTAAAAATGGCTAACTGTTTACTGAACTTATTTACATTTAGATATTTTTGAATATTTAATTGATGTATTTCCGCTGTTTTATACTCTTGACA
This sequence comes from Linyphia triangularis, assembly GCA_963978545.1. Lineage (NCBI taxonomy): Eukaryota > Metazoa > Arthropoda > Arachnida > Araneae > Linyphiidae > Linyphia > Linyphia triangularis. Next base: position 8,701,451 of record OZ021722.1, on the reverse strand, counting down.
TCTGGTCTTAGAGTACTGGATTTTTCTGTTGTGTTAGTTATTAAACCATAACATCTTGAACGATTTGGCTTTTCATAATTATTTCATTCTGCTTTTAATTGTTTTCTGTTTTGGTTTTGTAGAACATTTATTTGTTTACAAAAATACTTTTAAAATACTTTATACACATTTAAAATTTATGACTACCTAATTTACAATCAAAATGTTGATTAAACAACTTAGTTAAATCAATATTAATTTTGTAATATAAATATAAGTTCTCTGACATGTATATGTTGACACTTGATATAAAATTTCATGATGGTTGAAGTTGTTGTTTAAAGTTCAGCTTCTTGTTAAAATTTTAATATTAAACTTTACATTAGAGCAATTTCATTTGGTATTAATTTAAGTTGTGTTTTGAATAGGAATCGGTGTGCCAATCCTCTTAGCGTATGTGTATGGCGTTGTTCCTGTCTCCCTCTGTAGATCTGGAGGTTGTGGCGTTTCCACATCTGCTTCTGGTGTCCGCATTGAATTCGATGAAGAAAATGAAATCGGAATGGGGAACCACCCTTCCGCTGGCAACTATGGTAGGTTTTTTCTCCTCTTAAGTACTTTTCAAGTTAAGAAATAAATGATTATTTTGTTATTCTACTCTAAGGGTTAGTGCTCACGACTTTCTCTTATTGTATCGTAACTGTTGGTAGGTTTTTTTGGTCGGTTGTGAATTTTTTTTCACATTTGTGATTTTTCTGCTAGATTTCTGCATAAAATTTCTTATGGTTGCAACTTCTGTAATTACTAATTGGATTGAAAAGCTCCTTTTCAATTAGTTTCTTGTTTGCCTAGTTACGTCTTCTGGGTATAATTGTGTGGATCATTTCAAATTGAAGAGCATATGAAAATCTTATCAAAAGTTGAGACTGCAGTAAAAAAAATGGTGCCTAATTATTATGCACTGGAGTTGACTGTACCAGCTATTTCATTCATAAAATCACAGTTTTTAATATATGTTCTTTATATGCATTGCCAATTTTCATATTGATTAACATAGCTTCGATTCTTTGGCAGCTTGTCTTGGTGCTTGCATCTAATTTAAAGTATTAAAAACATCTTTATCAGCAAAATATGCAGCAAACTATGTTTCAAGATTTATTTATTAAAAATGAATGTGAATTTATGCATTCACTTCCAAATAACTTTTATTTATTCTGATTAAAATAATTTGGGCAACAGGTAAGAATTTCAACAATGATCAGTTAAATGGGATTTATTAGTCTACCAAAACGATTATAAAAACATGTGTAAAATCGACCTTTTAGCAAAATTTGATAGAATGCATTGTCATCAACATCAGATCTATATACCGAGTTTCAACCCGATTAGATGACGGCAAGTGGGTTTATTAGTCTTCCGCAGATTTGCCAGGATCCACAAACAAACAAAATCGAAGTTAATATAAAGAATTTAAAAACGCTGAAAATTACAATGAAAATATCCTTTCATTGTGCTCCAAACAGTTTCTAAAATTTGGAAATCGAAAAGAAATTAAAAAAAATCCATTAACAAAAGTTAGTTGTGTGTTTTAATCATTCAATCTATACAGTGAAATGTGTATCTTAGTTATCCATTTCATCTCAACTAAATCTGCCTTGGAATTCGGTTTGTCGATTCAGTTTTCAAAGTGAAAGTGTATCCGTGTGTTTTTATTAAAAGCTTTTCAAACTAAAACATTAGGGAGATGACTTGCAAAGATAAAAATCATGTTTACTAAATTGTTATGGAGGAAAAGAGTGTTATTTTCGTGACATTTTAAATTAGTTGCAAAGTAACACAATTATGTTGCAATTAAGTGCTTTTTTTTGTTTGAAAAAGGTTGAAATGACAGAAACAATATATTTCTTCATTTTCATTGTTTTTCAGGAGGTTTCCTGTTCAACGTGTAAATGTAGAGCAGTTTCTTTTATTTGTAAATGATTCTCTTTAGTCCAGAACTAGTTATAACGATTTTCCGCCGTAGTGTAGCTCTTTCAACTTAAAAAAGTATAACCAACTAACTTAAACATTTTAAATTTGAACTGTTATATATAGCTCTTTACAAGTATTATTAGTATCTAATATTATAACAATGTTGTATGTAAGGTAACTAATTGCCTATACTGAGAAATGATCCTGTTTTAAATCAATGCTTGGACACTGTTAAACGGATTTTTCACTAATATCCAATAACCTTTTTTAAATAAGTGAACTAAAAGTCTGTTTATTACTTTGTGCACAAAATATAGAGGCAGTTTTAGTTTGTACATAATTTTTTTAAGTTTGACCATTAGAATCACTTAAATTGTGTTGATTTGACATATTCTAATAATCTAAATTGCATTAATTAGGTGATGAAAGTAGCACAGATGGAATTGGTAGTGCTTCTGAATAAGTGGGTTTATCTAAGAAAAACTGTCCTTGCAAGAAACGGGGGAAATAAGGCTACAGAAATTTTCAGAACTATATATTTTGCAATTTATTAATTTTTTTTTTATTCAGACAGTTGATTTGTAAAGTTTGATTCAAAAATAAATTTTTATTTTGCAACTGGGCATGTTTATTTAAAATAAGTTACATTGTTCTTTTAGGCTGTAAAATAGTGTTAAATATACTTATTTAAAATGGCATAACGGGTCTTTATATGTGTACTTGAAATATGTAATAAACCTTGATAAAGCACTTTTCTGAAATAAAGGATTTTGAATTGTAGTAATTGGAAAATAATTATTGAACTTTTAGCTTTACTATTAATCTCAGTTTTAAATTATCAGAAGTCATATTAAATAGTCTTTTCAAATGAATTTTTTTTTTCTATTTGGTTTAAGATTTTTGTTAAGTTAGTGTTCTCCCCCAACCAATAATTTAAAGAAATTTCCATATTATCAGAGTGACCACAGAACCTGGAAATGTCAGGGAGCTTTCTGATTCTGGAAAAAATCAGGGAAATGTCGAGGAATTTTATAAAATTTCACGAAAATCGGGGAAATTTTCAGGCATGTTTTCTCTTTCTGTATTTTGGCGCCATTTACCGGAAGATTTGTTGTGGTAATCGTTAAAAGTTTAATGTTACGGAAAAATTTAAACTTTTCATTACCAACAAAACTATTTTTAAAAAATTGGCATGTTATCTCCTTAGCATACCTGTTCTGTTTGATCAAGGTATCTATACATCTGGAAAAATTGGTGAAATTTGAAAAATAGTTCACTGTAAAATCGGGGAATTTTTAAGAAATCTGTCAGGGAACTTTTTTTCCTGAATTTTGCGGCCACCTTGATTATGGATTAACATGTGATTTCTAAGCCCTATCATTAGATTGCTCTTTAAGTTTCTTGGAAAACCTTTTTTATTCCTTGAATATATTGTTAAACGTTATTTAAAGTAAAACGCAAACTTATTTAAACTTCTACTTTTTCAATGGTTTTATTTATATGTATGCTTATATCTTATTCCATTGAATAAAATTATATAAAAAATATATTTTAGTTTTAAATAACTACTGAAACGTAATCATCCTTATTGTGTCATTTTACCATTAAGTTTTTTTCTTTTTTTATTTTAAATATACCTTTCCATTTGCCCTTTGAAAAGGCATTTTTGTGCCAAAATTCTAATAACCAATAAGCTTACTTGATTCTTAATTTATTAATTGTGAATGCTAACGTGAATAATTTTATCATGCATACATATGTCTCTAGCATGTAAAAATAGAAACTGTTTTATACAATCTTGTCTGGAATTCTTGAAAAAAGATTTTTCAAGAAAAAATATGAGTTGAGTACGTTAACCTTTCAATACTAAAAGCAGGGTGAAAATCTTGCGCTTTTAAGCGGATCTCTGCTTTTTTTTCTCTCGCTGAGCAGTTTCTCTTTTTCTACAATTTTATTATTTTTAGTAGAATTTATAGGGCTTTATCAGACTAAACCTGCCCCTCCCCATCAAAAAAAATTTTTGGGCTGCACCACTATTCTGTATGCACATTAGTACACAATTAGTATTTACTATTTTTGTAGTTCAAACTAAGGTTGAATATATATATGTCCTCTTTTTTACATTTTGACTGTTTGACCCCTGAAAAAGAAAATGCAAATTTCTTTTTTATTTATAGAATGGGTAAGTATAGATACAACAAGAAGCAGATCTCTTATAAGTTGTAAAAATTTAAACTGTATAGTTTTTCTATACAAATTGTCTGATGTTTATGTTTGTAACATTAAATGATCTGTTAAATAATATTTAGGGAATATTAAACTCGAGTATCAAATTATTTTTCAGATGGGGCTAGTGTAGATACGACAGCGAGTCAGAGAGGTGTAAATCCAAGCATAGGAGAGGTTTCCCTCGGTATGTCTGCCAGTTTGAGTCTAGGGAGTGGCAGTCACCTCGATCGTATTGTCCTTAACCAAGACAGAGAAGACGATCCTGAAAGCGCAAGCAACGTAGCTTTAGCTGGAAGCATAGCTAGTGCTTCATTGATGGCTGGAAAGTAAGTACAAATTTCCAATTTTTTATTTTCGGATGTTGTTGCGTTTCCATGTATTTATAGAAATTTGTAGTCTGGGATAAGCATTGGTCGCATTCGTCTTAAATTTTTTATTTCTCCCTAAAATTCATAAAATTGTACTCAAACAGTGTTCCCATGGTCATTAAAAGTGCTTAATATTTGTTAACTTGTGTTCCAGGCCTTAACAGTGCTTGAAAATGCTTAGAGGTCCTTAATTTTTGCTGATGTGGTGTGACTGGCTATCTATAAAAATGTCAACTCTGATCAGCTAATAGCTGCGAAACCACCAGGAATATTTGTACTAAGCATGCATCAAATTCAAACGGAGTTTTAGTTACTCACTGAACTCTGTGTTTATCTTTTGCAAGCCAAAAGAGTTTGCAGGGTTCCCACGGTCATTGAAAGTGCTTAATATTTTTTAACTTGTTTTCAAGGCCTTGAAAATGCTTAGAGGTGCTTAAAAGTCCTTGAAAATGCTTAGAGGCCTTTAAAAGTCCTTGAAAATGCTTAGAGGCCTTTACAAGTCCTTAATTTTTACAGATGTTGTCCAACTACAAAATTTATAAAAATACAACTCGGACTTGCTATCCCCGCGTGACCGCCACTTATCTGCACCGTATCGGAATTTTCCGACGCATTTGTATTACGCATCCACCAACTTGTAACTTTTTAGGTTGAATATACTTCATGAAAAATTTAAATATAGACATGATGCCTGAAAACGAATTTTCATAAGTCCTTAAAAACATTAATTAGGTCATTGAAAAGTCATTGATTTTCATTATGTGATTTGAGTGGGAACCCTGGTTTGCATCCGGCAAGTGCTGTATGGATCGCAACATCATCGAAGTGTGTTCATAAGGCAAAATGCAAATTGTGCATGAAAGTTTAGTGCTACTGATGAAGTAGCTGTAAAGTCATATGTTAAAGACATGATGCTTGAAAACAAATTTTCAAAGGTCCCTAAAAATGTTATTTAGGCCCTTAAAAGTCCTTGAAAAGTATTTGATTTTCATTCTGTGATTTCAATGGGAAAATTACCCCCTCCCCGTAATATCTCCAATTTAACTTAAAAGTCTGCGGTATTCCACCAGATGTGAAAGTAGATTTAATTAAAACGGCATGTTTGTCAAGATTGTACCATTGTTTAATTTTATAAGTTATTTTGCTTAAAAGTTGTTTGACATTTAGTTTTTTGAAAATTGCCTGTTTTTTGCCGGTATTGAAACAAGCTTTGGAAAGAGTATGGATGGATGTGTTAGAAACTTATGTCAGCTTCAAAAGAAATATCCCTAAATGTTTTAGCATTATCCCTAAAATTTTAAATATTATTCCTAAAATGCTCCTGAAATTTTAGAATTATCATAAAATTTCTACCTCATTTTTTTTTAGAAAACTCACTCTAAGTGAAAACAAGCTGCAATTTAAAATGGTTATGTGTGTGTTGCGCATGTAACTATGGTATTAAGTTTATTTGTGTGGGTCTGTTTTAGAGATAACTTGATATTTAACCCTTTCGATCCAAATGGACAAATACATCCCGGTTTCTTGTGGTATATATTATCCTAATTGTATTTAACAGGGGCACAATATATCCTATCAGGAATCAAAGATTATATACACCCTGTCCCAAAGATATAGTCAAAAGCATAAAATACAATTCACAGTAAAAATAAGAATGAGGTGAATTTTTTTTCATATGTTTTAGTTATAAACACTACTTGAAACGCGTATCAGGGTTAATTTATTAGAAAAAACAACAAATGCTGAATTAATTTAGAAAAATAGGAAATAGGGTGTTCCACAATTATACACAATATTTGTTTTATGGGTTATATTTAAGGTTGAGAAACACAGTTAGAAATGTTAGTCTTTAATTGTGTTTCCATTACCTTTAATCACTTCTAAATACATGGTTTTCCATCGAAAGTACTAAGTTATGAAATACCTTTGGGGACAGTTCAAGTTCATACAATGCTTGCTCTATCGCTGCTATAAGGTCCTTGGTTGTCCATTTTCATATAATTTTCGTGCTAGATGTCCCCACACTTTCTCCATTGGATTTGCGTCTGGACTAAGCAATGGCCAGTCCATGAAATTGATATTATTCGTGTTGAACCACATATTTGTCAAGTTAGACATATAAATAGGCAGCTTGTCTTGTTGAAATACACATTTTGAAATACCTCCCAGCGAATTCTGTAGTGGAATAAAATTGGTCTCTAATATTTGCTGATAGGGAGTTAATTTTCTTGCTATAAGTTGCCAAAAATGTTTGTCCATTGAATCCAAAACCATCCCTAGTCATTACTGATCCTCCACCTTGCTATCACTTCTTGATTCACTTCTTAAATCATGGCAGTAAAATTTATATTCATCTGGTCCATCTAAGTTCCACTTTTTCTTGTCACTAAATATTGTTGACAGCTATTTATCATCATAAGACATCATTTTCTTTACCCAGTTTAAACGCCCAGTTTTGGTGGTGTCTTCAACCTTTTCTTGAAAGTTATTCGCTTAGATTCCACTATTCTTCCGTGAATGATATTTTTTGACACTCCTAAATTGGATGCAATTTGTTGCAATGACGTATTTTTTCTAAATGCCATGCTTAGAATGATTTTGTTACTGGCACATAAATGTTAGTCTTTGTCGATCAGGTCTTTTCTTACTTGACAACTTGTTGCCACTTTGCAAAATTCTGTTAAAAGTTCTTAAAGATCTCTTTAAAATCTTGGATATATCTTTCTTTAAATCCAAAACTTTTACCTGCCTTTTTTTTTACCCCTAAGCATTTTGTGAAAACATCAATTTATTAGTCGAAAACAAGCGAAAAATTAACCCAAACCAATAAAAGTCAGAAAAGCAGATGATAAATACTTTCAAGAAATGTAAATACATAATCTTCTGCTGGAAAAAAATATTAAACAAATAATATATCTAAGGAAAGTCGGACGACAATTTTTAATATTTCAAAATTTTACACAGTTTTTACTTATTTTCTAATATTTTTTACAATAAAACCAAATAAATAAATAAAAAATATATTTGAATCATTTCTGAAAATACATGAAAGTTGTTTTAGCTTGGGATGTCATTTTTGATCTGTGTCTATATTTTTGGGACAGGCTGTATTATGTGTGTATTTATGAAAAATATGTAGTTATTATTGCAATATATTAGACGATTGGGAATCCCTTTTGACTATATGATTAGGATATATTCAGGTATCGCACGGTCATTAAAAGTGCTTAATATTTTTGAACTTGTTTTCAAGGCCTTGAAAGTACCTGTACTTAAGTCCTTGAAAATTTTTAGAGGTCCTTAAAATTCCTTAATTTTTGCAGATGTTGTGTGCCCAAATGCAAAATTTATAAAAAATACAACTCAGATTTGCTATCCCCGCGTGACTGCCACTTAGCCGCAACATATCGGAATTCTCTGACATATTTGTATAATTACGCATGCACCAACTTTTATTTTTTTGATAGTGTATAGTTTATTAAAAATTTATATACATAGGATAGGAAAAACTTAGTACTCGTATATTGTACTTAATTATTTAATTGAATATGTAAATATTAAATAAAGATTAATCATTCAAAAGTCGGGACGAAAGGGTTAAGAGAATGTTGTGTTAACTTTCTAAGTTCATTTTTATTGAAGGGTCAATTGAATATTAAAATTCTAGTTTTGAAACAAGATTATAGGCAAGGCTCTCTTGTCAAAAATCTTTTTGAAAAATGACTTGTCAAAAATCAGTTTAAAAAAAAACTCTTTTGTCTAAAAAAGTCTACTGAAAAAAAGATCCTTCTCTAAATATATATGTTGAAAAATTATCTTTCATGAGAATCTATGTCTGAAAATGAATAGTTTTACATCTAATCTCATTTTTTATTGCAGTTTGTGTATTTTCACATAAAAAAAGATATTCCTTTGTTATTTGACATTAATATCTTTGTTAGATTTTTCACAAATTTTGATGATTAAAATTTTCGTCACAATATTTTCCAAATTGATTAAAGTAGAACCTTGTTAAAATTTTAAAACAGTCGACTAGATTTTGGGAAATATATATTGTTAACTTTCTATATTAGAATGACCCATGGACCTGTTTGAAAAATTAACTTAGAGTATACTTTATTATTATAGTTGTTTACAGCCAATATTTAACAAGTGTGCATTATTTTTAAAAATAAGTCTTGATAATAAAACATATTTATGTGTCACATCATTTTAAATTTGTTCTGTTTCAAATTAACATTGAATTTTTTTACAATTTGGCTATGGAAACTAAATTTTTGTAGGATTACATTTACGAAATTTTCCTTCTACTACAGGTTAGAGGTGCAAGCGGATGTGTCATCTAACAAGCGTTTTAGTCTGAGTAGCCATAGTGAAACAGCTTCTGCCACTGTCAGTGCAAACATGTCACTAGCAGGGGATGATGCCAGCATGAAAGCTTTGGCAGGCTCAATTCTGGGATACAGGTAAAAAGTTAGTCCTTGTTATTTTGTTTTTAATTGAGTGGTCCATTTGAAGAACTTGTTAGATCTAATAAAATCAAAAGTTATCGACCCACTATGTGTGGTATTATATTCAAATTATCTTAGCAAAAAAAACAAACATAAATACAAGTTAAAAATGAATATTGTGCCAAAATTTTCAAAATCTACTAGACCTATAGCATCATATTACACACCAAAATATCAAAAACTGGCATGATTGATTTAATCAATTGTTGTGTAAGTATTATGATTTTTTTTTTTTTTTAATTCTACCTTTTAGGGGGTATTTTTTTTAGATTTAAGAAGTTTTAAAATTGATTTTTTTTTTATATATTGAATTTTCCTTTCCTATTGTTAGTTATCGTTAATGTTGTGAAAATCCTTGTTTTAACAAATGAATTATCTGTGAACTACAAAAGCATTATTTACAGATTTAGTTTTAAAAATAATTTAAATCCTGAGCTATTAATGAGGCAAAACTTATCAACTATGTTATTCATTTTAAAAAGTAGGTTTTCTATATAGTATCTGACAATTAAAAATATTTTTGTTAATAAATGTATTGCACAATTTAGCGAATTTTTCAAATGGACAGCTCAATCGTTACGTTTTTAAGTTTCTTTTTTTTTACGGGGTCCAGGACTCAAAATTCTAAAAAATTTATTTTTAGAATTATTATTCTGAAATATTTTATACAGTAGTGTATTATGCTTTGAAACTGAAAAAACTTTAAAATTTTATCATTTCTTAAATTTGATTTATTAAAAAATTTCTTTAAAAAAATTACTTCATTTTTGCATTAAATTACTTCTTATGATTCATATCATAAATTGCCTTCATGAAATTTCGATAAAATGTTTAGAAAAAAAATTAAAAAATAAGTTATATCCATTTAAACTCAAAGAAGGGACAAAAAGCCATCACCAAGAAAAACAGTTTCACAATTTCAAGATAAAATATCAAGACGTCTGAGATACAATTGTCAGTTACAAAAACTTTAAGTTCTACTTATGATAGAAACAAACATTTTACTTCATTTTATTTGGAAATATTTTTATAAAAAATATGAAGAATAAAAAAAATATGAGGATTTTGTAAAGTTTTGTTGAGTTCCAGACTCTCTTAATAAGGAATGTAGTCTTTTGTATTAGAAAATAAATTCAACACTCACTTACAGAGACAGTTCTGCCGTCACCCCCGTCGAAGTGCACGTGGATGCCCAAAACGGAGAGCACCCACCAGAGACGACGTCGCTCGGCAAATCGGAGGCCAGCTCCAACCTTAAAGAGTACTTTCAGGAGTACTTTCAGCTCACCGGACCTTCTGTTGAAAAAGTAGACCACACACCCGTTAGTGACGGACCACTCATTCCAGCCTTGCGCCTCAAACTCCCCAAGAGCAAGAAGCGACATCACAGTTCCAACGTTCCAGAAGTGGCCGAGTGCGACTCAAAGAATGTCGATTCTGAAGCGAGTCATGTTCACTTTGGAGAGCTCAAAGAATGCTGCGTGGTCAAAGTCGACTCGAAGGAGGACGCCCCCGAAGTGAGCCATGTTCACTTTGGTGAGCTCAAAGAATGCTGCGTGAGCTTCATCGACGAGAGCCCGTCGGCCGACAGCCTGTCGAGGCACTGCGATTCCACGAAGTGCCGTCCACAATTGAAGCGGCATCAGAGCGTGAAAAGATCAATCAGCTTTTGCAGCAGCTCTAGCGAAATAAACTGTTCAGGGTCGGATGCCTTATCAAACAGAGCTTACAGAAACCCCTGCAGCCTCCAGGACATCTCTGCTGCCAAGGATGGCGTCGATTGCAGTCCAGTTCCTGCTTCAGCGAGCTCCAAATTGCTGCTCCAAGGCCGCGTAGATGCTTCGAATTCCCAGCCCGCTAAGCTCTGTAGTGATGGTAGAACATATCCAGAATCTGTTTGCGAGGCTGACTTCGAGATGGTATAGGTGTACATTAATATAAATATGCTATTTGTGCCAGTGTGAATATTGCTTAAATATTTTAAGGTAACTATCTCTATACTGTCAGGATGAATAATTGTGATAATGTGTAAGGACTTTGTAATTTTTTATAAGTGGCATAATGTGTAACGGTGTTCATTTTGATCCTGAGACTCTTCTGTTGCTAGAGGGATTCCCAACAGATTTCGTTCCTATTGATGCAAAACCAGGGCTTTTGCAAGGAGGTGCCAGCTTTCGTTCCGTCGCTAGTTGTCAGTGGGTTTATTAAGTTTTTTTTGGAAAAAGTAAATAGTTACAATTGTGCGAATATGAGTTGAGCATGATCTATACTGCATGCTACAATGTATTAAATGTTCATAATTTTTAATTTTTGCCAGTGAAATAGTTTATTTTCTTGTTACATGTGTACTGGTGAGCTTGTATAGATATTATTCAAGTTATATATTGTGTAATAAATATTTTACAAAATTCAAATTTTTTTTTTTTTTTCTGTGGCTAAATTGGTGCCTACTTTTGGATTATTATGGAATAAATACTATTGTCATTGTAAAGACCATCTTTGCTCAATTTGTTAAATCATTAGGGAGATGGTTTCATAGTTATCTTGCATAAACACTTAAATACTAAGGTATGTAGTACTTGACTGGGAATATTTTTTCTTTTTAATATAACTAAAAACTATCTGAAAGTATTGGATATATTTTGAGTAATATTTTCAAATTAGTGAAATAAATATTCACAGTGTATTATTTAAATATGCCTATAACACAAATGCTTATTACTCTCATTTTTGTTCAATTGATTTTTTTTTACTTGTTCTCTCAGTTTTTAATTTTTTTCTTTGCTGAAAATTTGTCATTAGTGAAATATGTATGCTGGTACAAATTTAATTGTATAGTTTTTGTTAAGGTTTAAATGTAATTTTTAATAGGAAACATTCCAGTTTATCTTTGATTATACTTAAATAAGTTCTACTTTAAATAAAAAAAAAAATCTTAAAATTCCATTATTTTCTGTATAAATATACTATATAATTTTCAATTGTATGGAGTAATTACAATTTATTTTTATTCTCTACTTGTCATGCTTAATGAAATAATCCACACAGATTTAAATAAATTGAACCATAATTTTTTAATGCAACTTAGTATACCTAAATGTATTTTTCCTCCTAGATATTGAATAAATTTGTTTGCAATACTTATGTACTCTGTTGTTATGATTAGTTTGGTTTCCTTGATGAACTTTTACGATTACCTTGCAAGGTTTCCTAGGTCATTAAAAGTGTGAATTATTTTTTAACTTGTTTTCCAGGTTTAGAGGTCATTAGTTTTTGCTGATGTTGTGTGTCCAATTGCAATATTAATAAAAACTCAACTCGGACTTGCTTATCTCAACATATCCGGGCAGCACTCGAATTTTCTGATATATTTGTATGTGCTTGCCTGAACTTGTACGTCGTTTGATTCGTATTTGCAGATAAGGGAAGTGGAGTTCGAACAGAGGTTCAGTTGCACACCGTACTCTGTGAGACAAAGACATGAGAGCAGTGTTTATGTTTTGTGAGTCAAAAGAGTTTGCAACCAACGAGTACTGTATTTTTTTAATTTTTTTTTGGTAGCAGAAGCAAATTACTAATTCTATGCTTGTAAAGTGCACATTTAATGTGATATGGCTAAAGCACAGTGCATATGAAAAATGGATTCCAACATCATCAAAGTCTGTTTGTAAGGCAAAATGCAAATTGTGCTTAAAAGATCTTGATATTACCGCTATAGAAAGAGCAGCTGTAAAGTCACGCATTAAAGATATGCCTGAAACTAAATTTTTGAAGGATCTTATAAATATTTTTTGGGTCGTCAATAGTCCTCGAATAGTCATTGATTTTCATTCTGTGATTTCAGTGGGAACTCTGTCTTAGTATTAACACTAGATTTACCAGCTATTTAAATATACCTATTTCTACCAAAAGCAGTCATGAATGACTGATGTATAAGAAAAAATGCTTATTGATGCTTCCAGTCTTTATTCACTCTTAAAAAAAAAAGTTGAATAATTTTAATTATAAAACAAATAGATTTATAGACATTGTCAATTAACAAAACGCTTAAATGTTTACAGTTTGTCGGTGCATGTGCTGTTGGCCCGTGTACATCTTTGAAAACACTCTGAACTGGCAATCTACGCACCACCTTCTTCAATTCTTTTCCAAATAGTTCTGTCTGAAGCAATTTCAGTTTGCTGATTTGGTACGTTACTTCCACTTTCGTCTTCAGAACTGGTAGGGAATCGCATGCATCGTCTCATATGTTTGTTTGGAATATTTTTGCAATTACTGTCGCTTGACTGATCTATATTGTTTTTATCAGGAATTTCCTCATTACTACTCTCGATTATAGCACTGTTATGGTCACTGCCTTGTGGATCTGTTTGTCTCTCCAATAATTTGCCTTCGCTATCATATAATTCGTCACTTTCTACATCTTAACGTTCCAGAGGTATGCTGGTTGCATTTTTCAAACATGTAGAAACTTTTATTCGTTTTGCCATTTTCAGGGTCTAAGGATCGCTATAAAAATAAGTTGAAACTAAATAATTCTCTCAGTATTTAGGCTTCTTACTGAATTTTTGAATATTTCAATATCCACATAAATGTTTCGTACCTGTGTCACTGTGGGGGTAAAGGTGGGGAATATTGTGAGGAATGAAATTATTATTCCATAAAAGCGCATATTGACTACAGTTTAAACCTAAACAATCCAATTATTCACAAGATTTTCTTTCTATCTAAACAAAATAATAAAATTTAAATAAAATTTTGACTACGCTTGGAGATTGTTTGGACTAAGATTTTATTTTGTTTGTGTTGAATGAAGCTCGAAACAAGACTGTTCGTGCCTCGTGCTCTTACAAAGTAAGTGCTGGTAAAAAAATGTATAAAAATCTCGGAAAAATGCATTGTATTCCGCGGTGGCCCGCAGCGCTGAGCCCGTGTCCTAAATAAATACAGCGCGTAATCGGCTCAATGCCGATAACGGAACGAACGAAAGACGCATGGACCGCTATATGTACTGCATCGGTCTCGTGATTCTTCCGAAATCATATTTCTGTGCCGATAAAACATTGGGGTGGCTATAGCAATTGATGGATACTGCAATGTCATTTCATCACAGAATTTCTTCTTAGACCAGTCATTTTGACTGGTACTGGTATAAGTGTCAAATATATTTGTTACGAATGTATATAAAGTAACATTAAGTTCATAAAATGTATCCTCTACTTATAACTTCAAAAGTCATAATATCATTTCGGAAAGCAAATGTTACATGCAGTAGGAATTTTTAATTGGAAATTGCACGACCAGTCAAAATGACTGGTCTGGTAAATCTAGTGTTAAAAAGATTAAGTTAATCCTAATTATCAACAAGCATCCTTCATTTTAAGGCTAAAATAAGATATGATCATTTGAATGTTGATTTAAATGGTAATTACTTTCTACTTCACTTACAAACTAACACGTGTCAATTCCATCAGTTTTACAATTTGATTGAAGCATATGGGTTATTCTCCCAAAACAGGAAAAATACATGTCAACATTATACAACAATAAGAAAAGTACAAAATAATTTATATCCTTTTAACATCTTTTCCTCCAGGCTAACCTCCAGATAAGTAACATTGCATTTTTTTTTAATATAAAGATATTTAAAAATATATCCGAACGCTCAAAAGTCATTTTCCTGGTTTGTCCTTAGCTCCATCTATGTTGTTATAAATTTTAAATAAACTACTAATAAATCTAATGCATTTAAAATAAAGTGGAAAATAATTTAATTGTTCTTTCATAATTAGAAAATTACAAAATGTTTGTCACTGAGCAAAATATTGTCCTGGCAGATTGCATTACATTCAATATTTCAACGACAGATGGTAGCAGCGTTCTATTGTGCCTATTCCAAGAACTTTTCTTCCTTTAGTAAGCTGCATGAATTGGCAGCATTTTCTTTTTTGTGGAATTGTGAAGATTTTTTGCCATCAGAGTTATGTTTAATTATAATAATTTTCCTGGTATCTACAGAAAATACTTAGCCCAGTAGAAAATTGTTTATATTACAATGTAAATTATATAATGAAGTTACCTTTTAGAAAATACATATATTTATTTTAAAAGAATATGCCAGCATCTAACTATTTAAGTTAAAGAGATATAAATTTAAAAGTTTGAAAAATTTGAAATTTAATTTTTTTTATATTGGCATTTTTTTTTTTTTAAAGTAATTGAATTTTAATATTAACAGAAAACTTGCACATATTTTTGAAAATTTAGTTTTATATCTAATTCTATTTTTCAGCTATATTTTATCTGTTATATAAATCAATGAATAATTGTTCTACTACATATATCTATAAAGTGCTTTTGCAGTTAATTAAATCGCCTCATTAAAAAAAAAAAATTATGTCCTCACAATTAACAGATTTTTTCGTTGCTGGTATTTCTTTCTTGTTTAAAGTCTAAATAATAAAAATTATACATTTATAACATCCTTTTTAAAAAAAATGTTTCAATATTGAAAATTTGCCTGTTTTGGAAGAATGGCCATGCTTTATAGAAGTTGCATTTCAGCTACAGTGTAGTTATTGCCTAGTTCATATAATTATGCGTGCTTTTGTATCGGATTTGGAAGAGATTTGTTTAAAATGACATTCATAACCTTAACACTAATTAGTATGAAGCACTAAAATAGTTTTGAAATGAGTAAACAATTGCATTGCAAGTAGTTTTTGTAATAAAAATATCAATACAATAAAGGTCTCAAATAATACAAACTGATCAATTGTAAATTATTTTTACATATTTTTTTTCTAATGAGTAGTGTTTATAGAAAATGTTCATTGAAATTTAAAAATGTGAAGCAATTGAAGTTTTTTAATGATGTGAACTTAACAAAACAGGTAATTTTTTTTAGACAAATTGAAAATATTCTTGATGAATTTCATTAACAATTTACATTATTAAAGTAGCTGAAATTCTAAAAGAAGTATTGATGTCAGATTGATAATTGTGAATATATTATCAAGTGTTGGGAACCAGCTTCTTTCCTTCGTTTTAAGTTTCGTTATTCTTGTGATGTTTTATTTTGTACAATTCAAATTAAAGAATTTGCTGTAATATTTCTATAATTAAGAATCAGTCTTGTAATTGATATTTTGTTGTGATTACCATTGTAATTGGGTGTGAATAACACAGGTCTGCAAAAAAATATTTTTTTCGACTGCATGAGATGATTTTGCTAAATATTTTTTCCAGTCCACAGAATTCAAAAATGACCTCCATTTCCCAGATTTTTCGCTAAGTACAAGGTGTTTGCATGGAAAAAGCGTAACTCTAATGAAAAATCATTTTATTACATTGAACTAAAGAATATTTCTTTTAATTCTTTTTATGCCCATGAAACCTTTTTTTATTCTCTTTAGTTTTTCTTCCGCTTTCCATTTTTTGTGTCCTTATGTCAATATGCCAGCTGACTATTGTTGAATGCTTGCTAATTTGAATACGCAATCGTTACTTGTTACTTATTTTAGCGATTTTGAGCTCAGATCAAGTTTTCATAGTGTTTCACCACTACAAAAAAATATCAATTTCGTATATCAACTAACTTTTCATTTGTCCCTAAATCCTGATAGAATGCATTGTCATCGATAACAAGGTTTTTTTTTTTTTTCTCGAATCGATCCGATGACGACAAATGGATCGTTCTTTCAAACAGAAATAAAAAAGAGTGTAAAAGCTGTCTTTTTGTGACAGCCCCAAACTTGCTAGATGTTTATAGACTGTGGAGCCTTGCCCAGAAGTGTTTAGATCTTTTATAAAACCGCGGCTGGAAGGAAGATTTGTATTATCATCGACATGCAATTGATGAATGTTTTCGTTATAGAATACATTGTCATCTACAACGAGTCTTATTTCCCAGGGCTCGACAATTTTATTGCTCCACTTAGCGTTGCATGTAATATTTTATATTAGGTATATATAATGTGACAGACGTCCCGCTTTTCACCTCACTGTCCCGCTGACCGATACAGAGTCCCTCCAAAGTCCTTCTTAGCAAAACAAAATGTCGTCAGAACTTGAAAACTAACAGAATAGGTAACTGATGAAGTTTCTGGAGGTAGAAAAATCTGGTCACATTAGGTATATAATTTTTCACCTTGCTGCCCTACAGGACATGCTAATATTTAATCAAAAATACCCTTCCAAAAATAAAGATTTGTATTTTATGGAAAATTTACCAACGTCTCTCTTGCTGATGCCTGCCTAGACGTATATAGAACGTTCTTGCTTCATTAACTTGCATTCCGTTTTACGTTAGATCAGTACTAGATACGTGTAGTGTTATATCAATATGACATTTAGATGGATGTTTAGATAGGTAAAAGTTTAATTCAAGCATCTGTTTCCTAGACTAACATATGTCTGATAGGGCATGTGCCGACCAAACGGTATAGTGGTTAGCGTGCTGGCTTCTAGACCGCGAGGTTGCGGGTTCGAGTCCCGTGTTTGGCATGGGTGTTTGTAAATGTATGTTGGTTTGTTAAATGACGAAATGTTTCGGCGCATTATAGCCCTCGTGTTGCTGACGGCGCCAGATAATCTGAATACAACCAACTGATAGGGCATGTAAAAATGATGAGATTTTTTTAATTTTCAAGCCCCTGCTTTCTCCCAAGTTTCAAATCGTTTGAATGATGGCATCTGGATTAATTAGCCCTCCGAAGGTTTTTCCGTTACAAACACAAAATCGAAGTAAAAATGGATATATTTGTAAATCACTGTTGAGAAGTTAATAGCTAAGTAAATATTGATATTCCTCTGCGTATCCATTGGCGCAGCTTAGTCAATCTTGGCTCTTGTGCCATTAAAATTCATACCATACAGCTAACCAACCTCTGTATACCCAAAACATAAGAATTGTCATTTATATCCCTACTAAGTGCCTTATTATACGGAGCCATTCAAGTGGCGTGGCAAACGAGCGCCACCGCTTCAGTCGCTCAGGCAAGCCACTGGAAGCGAAACCTGCAATCTATGGAGATTATTATACTGGGCCACTGCTGTGGCTAGAGGTTACTTGTGGCCAGGGGCGGCTCAAGAAAAAATATGGCACCCTCGTTTCCTACCGCCCCCCCCCCCCCCTAAAAAAAATTGGACAAAATCCCGCAAATTTTAAATACATTAGCCACAGAACAATTTTGATTCCTCCAAAAATTGCAATAAAATTGAGTGTACCTTTTTTTCTAAGTGTTAATAAAATTTGCATAATAAATTAAATTTACTAGAAAATGCGTTACATTGACATTCCTGGATATAAAAACCGCATTGGGGACTTACCTTTTCTTTTTTTTAGTAGTTTCATGTGATACTTGATTCTATAACTGTAATAAGAATAATATCAAAAATGTATTCTTATAAAGCCCCTCAGTTAATGTAAAAGGTTTACTTTTTTCCGTTTTAGGATAACGTTGTTTAATAGTGTAAACTAATGTACTTATAATTATGAATAAAAATACGGTGGAACAAACTCAATTAGGCAATTTCGATAGCTACAGAACGTAGGACATTCTGATTGTTACTCACACTGCCTAATTGAGTTGTATTATAGCAGATTGAAGGAATCATTGCTTCCAAAAAAAGATTTATGAATATAGTAATCATTTTAATACAGTTATAGAACTGTATTAAAATGTGTGGAGTTACTTTAATTGCAGACAAACTTTCGTAAAACGAACGAACAGAGACAATTTTCTTTTATTTTGACTTTTTATATCTACATATTATTGCATTAAAAAATTACTATAATATTTATTTTTTAGGATTTTACTCAAACTTTTTTTTAAAATAATAATTTTACAAGGCAATTTTTTTTTTTATAATTTTAATTATTAAAGGCTGACCAAATCTCAATTAACAAATAATAGCATTATATATGAATGTATTTCTTCAAAATTAAAATGTCAATTAACTGTGGCGCATAAAAAAATATCGAAAAATAAATAAAAATACTTAATTTATAAACATAAGTCATTTTTAACTATTTGATATTCAATACATTTCTTGCTAATATTTCAATTATAAAAGCAAAACCTGGTTTTCGAAGCAATTTCAAACAAAACCGTTTTAAATTATGACATTAAAAAGGAAGTAACTTGCTTAGAATGACCGTCTTCCCCTCCAACATCCCGTCCACTGGAAAAGAGGGGCATAACCGAGGAGGGTTGAAAACCGGCTTTTATAAAATAAACAGACCATCTAAATAGATTTTAGAAACTCAGAAATATATTTTGACTTAGTTAAATTTGTAGTTTTTATTTATTAATGGCTCTTTATTGATAAAATTTCGAGGAAATTGCGGTGAAAATAGTTGGTTTCAGCGTGAATTTGGCTGGCATCGTAACGCATAACTGGCTTTGTGATGTCACTTGCCCACGTGTTTACACACGCTCCATTAGAGGTATCCACAGTCGAGGAAAAGGTGACGCTTTTGGCTCCTCCCACTGGTAACACCGTGGACCACCTTGACTTGGACAACCTCGCTCCGCTCCCGCTCTTCCAAACCCGCGAGCGCGACTGTAAATTTGTTGTTGACTCTGTGAATGCTCTTTGAAAAACGTGGTGGAAATTCCAACGTGGTTATTTTCTTTTAAGGAAATTTATTTAGTGCTTGCTTTCTTGTGATTTATCACTCTTATTTGTGAGTTTTCCGTTACTATATGAATTTAAAGTGTACCTATTTATATAGGTTATTTACATTTTTGTGGACTTTTACAGCGTATCCTTACTTTGTTGTTTACTTGCGTTTCAAAATTGCTTGAGTTTTTCTTTTGTACATTTTATTTGCTTTATAATTTTATCTTTTTTATAATTGTATTTTGTGTCTCATTTTTCTAAAGTGCATAGTAATGTTCCGATTGCTTCCCATCAATCAAACAAAGATAAACATTATACAAGTCTGTAAAGAGTGTTCCATAATTGACCACTGCTATTATAAAGGCAATGAAGTAATTTGTCAAACATTATGCAGTCATGTATATAATTGTGCATGTCCTTCCAAAAACAATTTATGCAAACACATTCACAAAGTTCATTCTATGTTAATTCGAAAAAAATCAAGTAACCTCTGTAAGTAATTTACATGCTACAACGTTGTTGGAAGAAATGGATAATAATAACACTCAAACAAGTTTTCATTCTGATAAACATGTTGATGCAACTTGTATTCCATGTACAAATGAACTAAGATCAGCCAAATGCGATACAATATGTGAAGAACTATCAAACTTAGTCCAAAGTAAACAGTTACTGGAGTTTGTGCTAATAAATGTACTCAAGATATTAAATTAATTAGTTTCAAGTTGCAAAGGTACTTTAAGTATAAAAAGTATTACAATTTCTTCAAATGGCATTCTTCATTCCAAGTTGGCACCTAATCAAATGCTTACGCGTCAAATTAAATTGATTTTTTTAAAAAGCAAACAAAAGAAAACTGAAAACAAAAACCTTAAATTCCAAAAAAGTACAGCTTAAAAAGATGTTTTAGTTCAGAAAACATTGATGATGCTTATTATTGTGGTTTGCCTCCACTCAAACTATTTAAATCTTCAAGTGATGTAATTCAATCTCCCTTCTCATATACTATAGAAGACGTTTCTAGGTCTTTTTCTGTTAGTTTAAGAGAAATAGATTGTCATTAAAATATAGACATTTAGTATGAGTTACATTTCCCTTAAATCTCTTGATAATTCTATAGATGATAACTTAAAAATGCTTAACTCCCCAATTTGTTAAAGGATGGCTGTATGATGAAATTGTTGATTCTTTTATACTCTTGTTGTGCAACGATAACTGTGAATTTTCATGCATTACATCAAGTTTTTCTTTGGTTATGTGTTTAGGAAACAACTGTGCGATTTTGATCTTGCAACACCAGTTATATTTTTTCCTGTTTGCTTCACTGATCATTGGGTTTTAATAGTTTTAAATAAGGTAAATAAAGTTATTAAACTATGACCCAAAGCCTAACAACAATTACCAGGGGTATTTTAATCATTTTAAAAGTTCTTTGGCAAAAGTGGGCATAAAGAATTTACATGAATGGACCATAACTTCACCTCATATAGTTCAGCAAGATTATATAATTTGTGGTGTGTATGTTATTATGTACATCAAATAATGCATGGATGTAATTTATCCAAGTCCTTCAATCCACACACGTTTAGGTCATATATGTATTATGCTTTGCTGAGTGCAGTTCCGTTGAAGTTTAGTAATGATGAAAATTACATTTGTTCTGATAACATTCAACATGAAGTTTCTCAATCCAATGTAACCCAACCAAAATAGCTCTATAGTTTCTCAATTCAGAAAAATAAATGAAGATAATGTCTCGAATCATGTAATCACCATAAATGGTATCACAATTACTCAATATATGCTTAAATCTGTAGATCCTTTCCCTACTTCTAATGAAGAGAGAATTTTAAAATTAGCTTCCCCTTGCTTTAAAAAGGGTTAGTTGTATAATTCAGTAATTGATGTATTTATTTATAATATAATTAAGCACAATTCAAGCATAAATCTATGAATTCTGTACTTTCATTAGAACAAATTTGCTTATAAAAATCTGGGAAATGATCTAAAAGAAATTGAGCTTTTATTAATTCCTATTAAGATAAATTCTCATTAGGTGTTGCTACTTGCTTACATTAAAAAGTGTGAATTTCAATTTTTTGATCCATTGAGTAAGCAGATTACTAGAGATTTCATGAGTATTATAAGTAAGTGTGTTTTGTTTCTAAATGATTTGTTAGGCATTTCATCTAAGTGGTCAGTTAATTGTCCTCGGCATGTTCAACAAACAGATAATTTTAATTGTGGTCTGTTTATATGTTATTATGCTGAACAAATAATTAAAAACGCCTCATTAACCAAAGAATTTAATACTTATCGTTTTAGGGAATATGTGTATAAAAACATAGTGGGTTTGTCGTGATGAAAATGTTTTATGTATGTGTTAGTAATTTACACCTATGTTAATTAAGTAAGTACATTTTTAAAGCAAGTAAGTACATTATGTAGTAATGGTTATATTGCATAAGTCTTGCAGGGAAGAGGCTGGCACCTGAGTTAAAAACTAAACCCCTGTTCAGTCATACTTATGCAATAAGATTACCCGCAGGTGTCAGCCAATAATGCCGTCAAAAGCCTAATCCAAAATATTAATATGCATAATTAAAGTTTTTTAGTGTGACTCCTTTAAATAGATATTTCATTTTTAAAATAATTTTAACAGCAACATTGTGCTTGCTCACCATTTCAACATTAAAGATTAATTTAATTAAATTATTATTTTAATTTTATTCCATGTTAAAAGCTCTCCTGTAATTTTTTTTATCAGAATGTGTTCTCATTTCTCTTGATAGAATCATCACTTGAATTAATTGATAACACTGTACAAAAATTAGAAATAAAATGAAGCTACTTTATTGTGTCAAATTACTTATGTTTGTTTTATTTATTCAACAGCGTAAAAGAAGCTTAATCAAGGACCATTTCTAGATATCTGGATCACCATTTAGAGAGAACATGTGTATTATTGATACGCATATGCATACATTACAAGAGTTTGAATTTTGTGTATATTGTTTTTTATTTTAAATAATAAAATTCTTAAATAAAAGATGCTTTGTGATTATATTCATTAGCGTATGCTATAAACTTCATAATTATTTTTGTAATGTGCAAATTATATAGCTCAATATTACCAGTTGTTGCCTATTATTTAGTGTGTAACAAATATATTCAGACCACCTCTTACTGGTTAATTAAAACCATCAAACATAAGAGCACTGGAAACTCTTATCAAATTCAGCATGGTAAATTGACTCCTTAAACAAATAGTAATATATTTTCTAAAATTTATTATTATTTCTATAATATATTATCAATAGTTCCAAAGTTTTTTTAAACAAGCTCCAAATATTGTACACTTGTGAAATTCAAAAGATGATTTTTTTTACTTTTATAGTAAGTTACATTGATTTAGGTTAACAAAAAATTATGTTCTCCTTAAATTGATTGGAAAATTTCCAAAAGAAAACAATATGCATTTATTGGCAAACAAAATATTCATTTCAATTTATTAGAATGTGGTTATACAGGAAATCAGAAAAAGCTGCATTTCTTAAAATTGATTCTTTATTCATCTTTTTTTTTTTTTTTTTTTTTGCCCGATTGATATGGATGAACAATTTTAACTCCTTACCTTTAAAACATTCACTCCTATGAGAAAATTTTTATCATGGAATATTTGGATATAAATTCTAATCACCAATAGTGGAAATACTTATTAATTTAATGGGATATAAGATGCAAATTTTTAAAGGAATTTTGAGATTTCTGGGAGCGTAATAATTATTGTAGTTAGAAAAACAACTTTTAGAGACGATTTTTATTTTAAAAATATCTGTATTCTGATTGTTTTAATTTTTTTTCATATAAAACAGAATATTTTTTTTCCAATTTATATTTTGATTATCACACACTTTCAGTATATTTTTAGAGTTTAAATCCAAAATTTCAAATAGTAAGGCCCATAAGTTTTTTCAAAAGTCATCATCACTTTCTAAAAGTAATTTAAATCACGAAAAGTATTTATGAAAATTTCGTGCGTTTATAACAAACTGTTCTAGAGTTATATCGATTCAAAGTTCGCAAGATGATGAAAGTATTACTAAGAAAAACAGACTTAAAAGTTGGCAATTATTGAATAGTAAGAGTTTAATGCAGGTTGAGTTAAAATTTTAATTTCATTGAACTCGAAAATATCTATGTTTTGGAAAAATAATTTTTTATAACATTTTGTTACCCAATGGTGGGGGAGGGGAACAACTTAATTAACATTTTCCCAGGCAAATGTGAATTAAAGTTACAAAATCCTCAATTAAATAAAAAAAAATGTATATATGGCCCTCTGCCTCTTAAAGAGCTTGCCCCTACACATAGGGAGCTGGTATGATTGGACTTAAGAGAGAATACAGGATATCCTATATTTACTATGTTCTAAGCTGGAATTCTATATTTAGTAGATTTTTAACTCATTAGTGTTCATGGATACTTATAACAAATGTTCTGATACACAAGATCCGAAAAATGCTCAGTATATTTTATTTTTTCCATTACATGCCTGGGTTAAAATTGAAAAATTATAGAACTAAACTTCGAAAGAGGAAGGGATAGGTGATTGATCACTGAGATTCTAACTAAATTAGGACTCTGGCTATAATAGATTCTCAAAGCACATGTAAGCGATAACATTTATTGGTATTTTCATTTTAAATTTGTAGTACATATAACCATATTTGCATATGCATATTTTCTTTCATATACGTAGAGAAACTAAACTAAAGAACGTTATTTTTCTTGCTGAATACCCGAGCTTCCGCCACGAAATTGAAACTATTTTCAGCTTTATGGAAAGTAGACATTAAAATATTCCATAAGTGGAATGTTTTTATCTCTTTATCTACAATTCCATTTTTGTCTTATGTACAGCTATGGAAACGTATACTAATATTTTCAGCTCACAACTGATTATTAGATTTGAAGTAGGGCTTTGGGATAGTAAAAATTTGCAATATTTTATTCTATAGCTGTTCCAATTGAGGTTAGTTGAAATTGTAATTGTTTAGTGTCGCTTTTTATGGCTTTAAGAATGTGTGTACGGGTTTTCAGAGTGAATTCTAATTAAATTGAGACTCTGGCTATAATCTATTATAGCCAGAGTCTAAATTTAAAAGCATATGTAAGCGTTCTCAAAAGCATATGTAAGCGATCACATTTATTGGTATTTTCATTTTTAATTTGCAGTACATATAACCATATTTAATGGGAAGTAGGAAATTGGTGTTTTAAGATATTAAAACCTTTAAAATAAGTTACTTGAGATTGGAATGGCTTTATCATTATCTGTTTTACTTTTGTGTTAGCATTTGTTCTAAGTTTTAAAGTTTTGGTTGTATGAGAATTGGAGAAAAGTAGTGATAAGTGAATTAGGGCTTTAACAGGACCAGTAGAATATTCAATTCTTAGCTCCGACACTATGTACTGCTGTAAAAAAAAAATAACCACTATAGTGATTGCAGTAGATATGCTCTGCGACAAATGAAGAGCATATTGGTAGGAAATTCCAGTCTTTTATTATTAAAAAAGCAAATATGAGCAGATCTCCGTAAAAGACCTCTCAAAAGGCATTCCAGATGTGGTGATTCAGTAATAGCGAGATGTCGTCACGATGCTTTTTAGCAAAGTATAGCTAAATTTATATTAAAATAGAAGTAATATACATATTTATCAAACCCCATTTTTGTTTAAAATACGTTTCAAGGAGAGAATCCTTTAAACGTATTTTAAACAAAAATTTCCGTTGTTAATTAATTGTCATTTCATTATAAAACACATTTTAAAGCACAAAAAAACAGATTCCAATCGAAAAATAAAATAATACAATGAAATCATTAACGTGAAATTCCTGAAATTTAAAGGAAAATATCTATCTATCTTGAAGATGAATTGCCCATCTATATCCAGGCCTTTAGATATCTATCCCAGCCCTTTAATGTAGGGGGTCCACCACCACTTTGACGAGGTTGTCCAAAGCGAGGTGGTCCTCATCGGTTACCAGTTGGGAGGAGCTAAACGTCCCCTTTTCCTTCACTGTCGATCGCTCCATTTATTAAAAGTTATTTGTCACTTGTTTATGAAAGTAGAGTTTAAATGATGTCAGATAAGTATGGTATTTGATGGACGCGCTACATTCTAGGAAGAAAAGGAGCAACCGGAAGACTACGGAAGTACACGAGAAGTACGTCATATAAGAGAATAGTACTATCCATAACAACAAAGTAAAAGAATGCCATTAGTGGAGTTGAGATGTTCCGAGACACATGAAATATGAAAAAGGGAAAGGCAAAAATAATTAAATTGTCTTATTTGACGTCATATCTTATTGTAAAGGAGATAAATAGGCCACTCTGTTATAAATTGGCAGAAAAGATAAATCAACAAATTACAAAGTAAACTAGGGGTGTGAAACATCGCACAACTTTCAGTTACACTATAATACTGACGTGAATTTGTGTTATTTACCGTTTGTATATTTTCAGCATTCATTTAGAAAAAATAGTCAGTTTGGTGATATTTTTTGTAATAATTCTTATCTGGGTCTCTAAAAAGGAAAACTTCCGCCAAAATGATGATTATGGCTATATACTTTTTGATAATTCTTAAATTATCCTTTCTTATAAGTGGAACTGAGGAGAAGAGAAAAAACGGTCGTTTATGAGCTATGCTCAAAGAAAGAGAACTCTTTTTTCAACTTTTTACGCCATTAAAGCATTTTTACTGCAATTTCAGAGATGCGGGATGTTTAGAACCCCATAAGAGGCATTACCACAGCGATTTCGATCAAAATTGTTAGAGCCTATTTTTAGCAATCATTGAAAAGCATGTTTCTTTCAATGGCAGCTATACCTTATGAGCATGCGCGATTTTGACGAAAACCTTAAAGTTAGGTCCCATGGCCGCCACCAATCAATACACCAAATTTAAACATCGTTGGTCAATTTATTCGATAGTTATGCTGACCACAGAGACAGACAATATTTCTCGATCACTTTTTTGAAATCAGGAAATTCCAAAACTTGGAAAAATGCAAAAACAAAAAAAAATCGTAATTTTTTTTACCGAATGCTATACTTTCATTACTCCATATGTATATATATGGGTAATTGAAAGAAAAAAGACTTGATAATTTAAATCATGGAAAATCTAAATTTTTTTAAAGAACACGTCTTTAAATTAAACTGATGGTGTTGTTCTATGCAATGGCGGATCCACAGCCAGGGGGCGCGCGCCCCTCCCTCAGCTTGAGTATATATATATATATATATATATATATATATATATATATATATATATATATATATATATATATATATATATATATATATATCCTTTTAAATAAGTTCACACAACAAACATATTTCGACCTTCATCTAATTTCCGGGGGGGGGGGGGAGGGGGGAAAAGCTTATTTTTGGATCAAGAGGTTCTTTTTAAAGCCTTAATTCTAACTTCTCATTCAAACGGACGTTGAAAGATTGTTCAAGCATTCAAACCTCCACCCCCTTGATCTTGAAGACATTTCAATACACTTCAAAACACATTTCTTTCTGTTAAAAGTATTCTGGGATCGAATTATCAATAAATATTCTTCCCGTCCTTCAGGACCAAAGATACCTTTTTCTGTTGGCTGGGAGGAAAAGATTTTTACTCTCACATGCGTAATTTTCAACGCCAAACAGGGGGGGGGGGGGGGGGCAAAACTGACTATTTGGGTTACCCTCCCTCCTCGGAAATTGTCACCTTCATTCAGCTGGACATGATGGTAATTGGCTAAACTTTAAAGTTTTGATAGAAAGGAAGAGAAAGGTTGTTTATAAACTGCATAAGAACTCGTCCAGTTCTAGCTCGGGCTTCTAAATAAGCGCCATGTATTGTCGCCATCAAATTAAAAATCCTCCCTTGCAACACCACAGTGGAAAGGTATGCCAAGTTTTTACAAGAAATAGACTTTCAAACAGTTTTGTAAAAAGTATTATCTGTGTAAAGTAGCAGTACTCGGTGGGTGCTCACGGGAAGCAGGAAGATCTACCTCTTTTCAGTGATTATTTTGGGGGGGGGGGGGGTCTTGTTTTACGATATTATATAATGTCAAATTTTATCATTGGACTTTTTCATTTAATTTTATCATTGGACTTTTTCATTTAATTTTATCATTATACTTTTTTTTATGTGTAAGTATATACTACTATATTGGCAATAGAGACTTCGAAACTGGAATTTATTTTGTAATAACTGATCAATAATTAAATTGTATTTGTTTCTATTGCCTTATATTAAAAATATTGCTTATAATTATTAGTAAAACATTCTCTTTGGAAAACAATTTTTCCCTACATACTTTAGATTACTCGAGTAGCTATGAATTATCCAGTAAAACTACGTATTTTTACTTATTAAGCTCACTGCATAAATATTTTATGAATGTTAAATTTTGATGTACAATTACTGATTTCCCAGTTTGATGTAATTATAATGTAAGGTTTATACGTAGTAAGTTAGTCACAAATAAAAGTAGCAAGTTCCCGCTTTCATTTTGGAATTGCTTCAGTACAATCGATACCTCCGGAAAAGTAGCTCGCTAAAATGTTCAATATGTACGGTACATTTTTAATACAATTTTTTTACTAAATAAAATAGTAAATGAAAAAACAAAAGGACAGTGTTAACCACCCTACGCAAAGCTATCAAGTCGGAGATGTGACGAATGAGGAGGGGGGTCAATCAATGGATATGGATGATCTTGAAACATATTTTTTGAACACTGCTTAGATTTTGATTTTTTTTTTCAAACTTTTTTTAAATATTTAATTTCGTCCTGACTAGGGCACAGCAAATTGTTGCGCCCCCCCCCCCCCCAGGAAAATCCTGGATTCGCCACTGGTTCTAAGTCTCGATTTATTTTGTTTTCAAAATTATATTGTGCGTATTTTAATCATAAACAAATAGAAGGCGATATTTATTTAGACTCCACGAAAATTAGCAAACTGCTAATTATCTGTAAAACAAGTCTATATTCTCTTAAAATTGCAAAAATACTATTTTATATTCCTATCGACTGCACAAATTGGACTATACAAATTTTTTTTTAAAAAAATGCAGTGAATTATAACAAGTGTAAAGTGATATACGCTCACAACACTTAAAGAAGTTGTCAGGGAGGTTAATTTAAATTCAAGTAATTGTTAAAATTAAGGTTTGGATAAAAAACTAGCAGCCTTGCACATCCTTCAATTGTGATCTGCACCACCTTGGAAATAAACTTAAGAGTCCATGCATAAAACTACTACAATAAGAATTTTTTAAAAAAAAAAGGATATTAACTAAAATGTCCAAATTATATTTCACAATTTGTTATTTCAATAAAAATTGTAAAAATATACTTTAAAATGTGATGAATAAAAAAAAAAAAAACTCCCCAGCTATCCCTTTTGGAAATATGATGAGCAAATGAAATTTCTTATAAATTGAAATTCCCTGACAACAGTTAATTGCAAACAAAGTCAATGGAGGTTTTATCGGATGATAGAAATTTCGCAATGAAGAGTAAGCAACTGCAGATATCTTGAAAAAAGTTTTCAGTATGCGATGGCTATCCTGCTAGTTTTTACTTTCAAGTATTCATATGTGTATATCGGGTAATGAAAGTATGGCATTAGGTGAAAAAAAAATGATTTTTTTCCCGCATTTCTCCATCTTTTGGAACATAGATTTAAAAAAAGTGGCCTAGAAGAAATGTATGTTTTTGTGTACGTGGTCAGCATAACTCCCGATGTTCAAATTGGGAGTGCAGGTTGGTGGTGGCCATGGGATCTACCATTAAGGTTTTCATCAAAAATTGTACATGCGCATAAGATTGAAATCATAAAATATCATGTTTTTCCATAATTGCTCAAAAACGGTTTTAACAATTTTGATTAAAATCTTTGTGCCAATGCTTGTTAAGGTGTTCTAATCGAGAAATTTCAGTTGAAATGCGATAAAAAGTTGAAAACGAGTGCCTTTAATACAGAGCTCTCTGCTCTTGAGCATCATCCATCAACGATTGACTTTTTTTCTGTTTCACGCATAAGTACAATGTAATGTCTATCGAATAAACATTGAAATTTCTCCATCATGGCTGATATTTATTTGCCATTGTAAAAATTATTACCAAAAGTATCGGCAAACTGGCCATTTTTATTGAAATGAGTGAAAATATGAAAACGGTATATAACACCATGAATTTTATTGCAATGATGAATTTTCTAGTGTAATTGAAAGTTGCGAGACGTTCCACACCCCAAGTTTTTATGTGTGCTCGTAAAGTGAAAAAGGGATGCTTGATATTTTGGGAGACTCAATTTCACATTGTTTCACTTACAACCCCATTGAAAAAAAAATTTAATTCTTATACTTCATAACAATTTTTGAAAAATAAAAGGGGGGGGGGGGGGGGGGGGGCATTTTTTGGCGGTGGGGCTCAAACATACATTATTTTGCCACTGACCAAAGGTACTGAAGTTCACAATATGCATCGTCACGAATGTGCCTTCCTTCTTGAAATTTACAATATTAAAAATTCACAGAATAAAACCTGCGAGGGAAACATTATCGAGAATTTACTATAAATGCATTTGAACATGAAATTAATTTCAATAATATATCTAACATTTTTACAAAATTAAAAGGAAGTACATTTTAACCAATTAAAATTATATGAACACAAATTATTAAATTTAGAATAGCAGCTTTCCATTTATTTTAGTACAAATAACATAAAATAAAACTTTACTGTAGGGAAAGTTTTTAATTCAGTGAGTTTGAGTTTGTATGGCACAAGAGCTAAGCTAATTGTGGCAGTGCTGCACCTACTTTAATTAGGTATTGGTTGGTGGTCTTTTTGAGTGAGATCTACACAGCCTTCTGCTGTTGCGAGATTTATTGGATCAGTGAAAGCCCCGCATTTGTTAGCCGAGTATTCTGCAAAATCCATGGGGGTATCCATATTTTCAGGTTGAACCAGTGGCAAGCAATTGAAACAAATATTGTGTTAGCCACTATGTAAAACCACCATATAGTCATATTTTTTAATTAATAACATCATATAAAGTATATCCTTATTTAAAAGGTCTCAAATCTAAATTGCGTTTTAAAATGCACATTTTTATTCTTCTGCAAAAAATTCTCCTTTTACAATGATTGACTTTAATGGTAGTTGAATTTTGGGACATTTAATTGGATAAAATTACTTTCTAAGAAAGGATCATAAGTGTAAACAAACAGATTTCTAAAAACCTGGATGTAAACCTCTAATTTATGAAAGCTAACTGTAGGCTTTAATACCAGTTTTCTCCTGAAAATTCCTGTTAATGTATATTTCAGAATTCTTGTAATTGTTACAAAAGAACAAAGTAACACTGAATTAAGCCAACCTTTTGAAAAATACATATATATAACGGATTTAGAAAAACTGTATTTACTTTAGCTTCCGGTTACATAAAAAAAAAACTGCACATTTTTCTCACTACATACATACTACTTCTATGCATTTGTACAAGTTAAAGGAAATCAGTGAATTAAATTTGCTGTCATTGTAAGAAATAATTTAAATTTATGAATTATTACAGTTTAAAAATTGAATTGCACGATCAATATAATGAATAGCAAGACAAAATTAATGTATTACTTGAATTTTTTTTTTGAATAATACACAAACCTTGTGTTAAAAAAGGTGATACAATCAATTTTGTTTCCACAAAAACAGACATGGAACAGCTGCCACCCCACCCCCAACAATAAAAAAAGCAGAACTTACATAAAAGTAATGAAAACCTGTAAAAAAACTCATTTTTTTAAAGAAAATGCCAGAAGTCAAACAACTTTAAACAATTAAATTATATAGGCAAACAGGTTAATCTAATTAAACCTAATTTTCTTATTACATTAAAAAAAACTAAAATTTTGTTCTAAATAACTGAAATTAGATTTTCCGCTGAACTGCAGCATCTCTGAAAAAAATCAAGAATCAAAAATTTAAATTTAGAACTTTCAGCATAAAAGAAGCTGACCTAAAAATCAATCAACGAATACAATTACAGAACTATAATAACTTTTAGTAAAGTCCATTTATTTCAATAAAAAACATGAATAAAATGAATGCTTTATTTACTAACAACACATAGATTGGTATCATCATAAAATAATTCACTATTAATTAATACAATTAAAAATTTAACAGATATTGTAAATCATTCAAACATGTCAAATAGTATCGTCAGCCACAGCAGTCTATTTGAAGTTCTAGCACAGAATCTGAAAGAAATTATTAAAATTCTCACATTAAGTTACTATGAAACACAGTATACAATAAACATAGAATGGCTTAAAAAAAAAAAGTCAAAACTTTAAACAATTATACTATGTTGACAAACAGGTGAATATAATTTGATTAAGTTTCCCATTTTTTTAAATTTTTTTTTAAACTACATTCAATGTACTGAAATTAGTGTTTCCACTGATCTGTATTATGTTTGACAAAAACTGATTAAATGTCATTAACTGCAATTTCAGATTATTCTATGTAACTTTAGTTTGGACACACATTAAAAAACCTGATTCTAACAGAATGTAACTATCTTTAAAAATGTAAAGTTGTAGTAAAATCCCAAAGTAAGACTAACACTCGGGATGTGAAGGATATAAATAAAATATATCCCCCCCCCCCAAAAAAAAACCTATTTTAAATTCTTTTATTTAAAAATAAAATACTTTTGTTTACTGAAATTTTTACAATGATTAGAACATATTAAGAGATTTTAAAGGAAAAAATAATGCGTTTATTTTGCTATTGACAAATAAGAATATATTTCTTTACGTCAAAAATATGGTTTTACTTGTTGGACATTTTATTATAGTTCATTTCAAACGTTTTATGATGATTCTTTAATTTTCAGTAAAGAGGTCAAGTAAAATAATTAGAGTCAAACTAAAACAATACCATAAATAACATAATATAAAAGAGCTGAGAAATCTACGATTTAGAAGAAAAAATATATGTATACCTGATCATATGCACTTTTTCTTTACACACTGTTGCACATTGAAAGCTGGAATTGATTTCAAGTTCTGTAAAAATAATTGTTTTTTAGCTAAAGTAAACAGCTTCAATACATTCAATGAGTCAAATGCTTAGCATAAAAATAAGTAAAAAAAATTACATTCCAAAAATATGAATAAAACTATTGCACTAAAATAAGTTCTTAACACACACTTCGAATGCAAAATAAACATATTTTAGTGAAATAATTACACTTCATTTATTATTCTACATGAGTGCTTAGGAAATATAAATCATTGTAACAATACTTTTATAGATATTTGTTTATTAGAATTTAGATGTAATTTTAAAGTTTATTCTTTCATACACATAAATCTTTCAATTTTTGAACCCCTGAAAAATAATTGAATTCGAATAAAATATAACTTTCCAATGTAAAATCTTACACAAATGCAAAATGTACAGAAAATTGGTAACCTGGTTATTTACAATAATTTTGGATTCCATCTACTGGATTACAAGTCACTTTTAGTTGGTGCAGCAAAATCCAAACTTATCAAAAACAATATTTCACAAATTTCTTTCACTTCTAGATGATAAACACATAGCAATATAATGTAAAATTTTAATTTAACATAAATTATTTTACAATAAATTATTTTAACAGGTTAACCCTGTGTTCCAAAGTGCCCTGGATAGGACACATAAATGCAACTGTACTACCCTTGCGCAACACTCTTTCTATATTTTTTTGGAAATTATAATTTTGCAAACCGGTAATAGTCAAAGCATTTCATTTAAGCAATTTAATACATTATGTAAGAAGTGGATAGTAATTACTTCTGATCTAGATTGATTTCTATTTGCTTGGGGCCAAGAAAAAACAGGTATTTAGGCTTTGAAGTCTATTGTCATTGAACAATAAAGTTTCAAATGGAATAAATCAGTAAAATATATTCCCTACAGATATACATATGTAGTTACAGAAATATAACCATATATACTTGCAACTTTATTCCTTTAGAATTCTAGCTGTTAAACTTGCAAATTTGTTTAACTTTTTCCTGCGATGTTTGTTTTTAACAGAGTTCAAAAGCGAAATGCTTAAATTGCAATAGCATGCATCGCAACCATAACCTAATGGTTTTGGCAGTTCACTTCAACATATCTAAACATCAACTTTCAATACTAGAGCAGGATTGATTTTCACCTCAGTTGTTGTTCGCCATACTTTTGACTCAGTGTTTTTTGCCATTTCGGATTCACTTTTGTTTAAATTTAAGTGAAAAAAAAATGTACCACTACATAACTTATTTTTATCATTAATACTAAAATCCAATTCAGAAGTATTAATTTCTCATGATTTTCCAAAGTTGCCAGCAGTGACTTGTTTTTCCAAATGAACGATTCATTTGTAAAGAGCAATTTTTTGGTGGATAAAAATACAACGCTTTAAGTTAACATTGAATCTGAAATAACTTACAGGATCTTCTGTGTAGAGCACCAGAAATTCTTCTCACTTTAATTGCCAACTAGCTTAAGAAACACAAGCTGCAATAAAATGGAGATAAGGGGGACTGCAATGGTGAACCAAATTTTCTGCAAAATAAATACATGCATTGAATATATTATTGTGGTTTTAAATTATGAAATATTTTGCCACTTTGTCAATATAAATTTTTTATTTCACAAACAATTAAATATCAACAAAATCACTTGGTAAACACTAATATTACAGCTCTACCACAATAAAAGGAAATCTATTTTCAATGCTACAATACAATAGGAGCTTTTTGAAAATTGGCATGATTTTGTTTACAAAGTTAATAGTTTAAATTATAAAATATTAGCTTCTTTTTTAAATTAATACAGAAAATTTAATCAAACACTTACTGGGTACTCTTCCGTTAGACGGGTACCAGTTGGTACCAAGTTTAAATGTTTACATGATGCATAAATGTTATAGGGTTGCTATAACAAACAATGAATATATTCATTGTTTGTTATAGCAACCCTATAACTGTTTGTTATAGCAACCCTATAACGGTTTGTTATAGGAAATATATAAATGATTCGAAGGTTACAAGTTTGAATGAGATATTGCTGCAATTTGGCGATTTTTATCCGATACCCGTCTAAAGGAAGAGTACCCACCTACTATTTACATAACTAGACATTTCTTAACAACTTAAACAATAAATTTATTTGCAAATTTTAATTAATCCCAAGCCTTCCATTTAATTAAATAGGTTTAAGCAATCAATTAATGCGTAAATTCTTAGTTTAAGTAGAAGGGTTGGTGCTATTTTGATAAGTTGGTGTCAAGGCTTAAACATGGCCAATTCAATATGGTGCCCAATTCAAAATTTATAACATGGTGGGATATTCAAAAAGGCTGTTCATACAGTCAACTCACTATAAATCGAAGTCTCATAAGTCGAATATTCGTTTACTTCGAAGTTTTCATTCGGTCCCAAGAATATGCCTTGAATATAAAAAAAACATCCAAGTGAATTCCAATAACTCAAAGAATTTGGCCAGTCCTTTGAACTTCAGGTTATCGCGAGTTGACTGTATTACACAACAACTGAAAACCCACAAGAAATAGGTTTGCTAATAGTACGAAACTCTATCGTCTAGGAACTGGCACCATATTCACTTGACAATATTTCCACATTAAATATGATTAGACCGATTTATGAATGAGCCAGCAACTGTGAAGCTTTAGCATTCTTACCTCATCCAGAAAAAATGTATCCTCTCTAGTTCTATACATGGGCGAGTTGGTAATCATAGAAATCATTGACGCTAATTACATTCCAACTGCCTACTCGATTGATTGAAGCTGAAATACAACTGAAAAATATGTATGGTTACTACAAATCTGTGCAGAGAGCGAGATTTATGAATTAGCATTCGAAGATAGCAAACCATGTGGCTACACCTAGAAACTACTGGTTGAAAAAACCTTCATTGACTTTAAGGTAAGAGTAGGGAGTTTAAGGAATGTGTTTTTAAAATGTGGAGAGCAGTAAAATATACAATTGATTATGGGTTGTTTGAAAATGTATGGTAAAATATCAAACTAGTTATTTTTCAATCAATTGTATATACACTCTGAAACTTAAGTATTAAGTGACCTAAAATTCTGTTAGATTACTATTTAAAGTTGTTATAAAACTGTTTAGAGAGTGAGATTAAAGAATTATAAGAAGAAATTTAAAGTGAATCAGTTCCAATTCAATATAGAAGTTTCAGTTAATGTACAAACTAACAAAATTGACTACGCACTTTAAAAATCAGAACGGGACAGTTTCAATGCATTATAAACAAGATGTAATTGAATATTTCACTCACTTATATATTGTATCCAAATTGTTCTGGATGAGATGGATACGTTTCGTCAAAACAACACAACCGCCGTATACAATTCCCGCCTTTTTCTTAGCTTCTTTGTAGCAGAAACAGATATTGCTCTATGACGTACTTCTCGTGTACTTCCGTAGTCTTCCGGTTGCTCCTCAAACAAAATACTTCCTAGAATCTGTAAATTCCGGTATTTGATTGAATAATTAAATAGACATTTTTTTCATTGTTTATAAATATTTTGAGAGATTTATTTCAGGATTTAAATATTTTGATGATATAGTGCACAATAGTAAAATATCGATTATGATTCGTTTTAATCGTAACTTTTATACTTCATATTCCGAATCCGATGCAAAATTCCAGCAGCAGAAGCCATCGTATTGTGGATAAATTTCTTTCAATAATGAGCTTTCAATGTTATGACAAAATATTACCATTATAATTTAATACCTATTAAGTGAGTACCTATACTTTCTTTGCATTTTTCATTATATTATTGGGGAATTTTTATAATTTTTTGCTAGAAGTGTAGTTATTGCTTTAGTATGTCTTACACTTAACAACAAAAGCTATATTACGTACAATAATGTTTTATTATTTCAGGGGTTTGAAAAAAGATTTTTTTTTAGTATTATGTCCGTTTTTAAATGTGCAGAACAGTTTTAAAATTAAATTTTCCCCCACTGATTTGTGGAGTTACGAGTTTCAGAAATAAAATTTTGCGAAGGACTCTTCACAACATTTTAATTAAGCCATAACTTTGATATTTTATCGAAACTATGGGTACAAGGCTGACGAGTTTTTACTCACTCTTTTTAAAGCAAAAATAAAACTATTGAACACTTATTATGGTTGCCTTAAAACTTTTACGTGATTGAGTTAATGGGGTAACAAAATTTGAAGATATTTCTTGTAATAGTTAAAAAAAAAAAAAAGCAAAAGAAACGAAACCTACTAGAAAAGCCAAGTCCTTATAGTGTCTATTAAAATATGAATCAGATGTATTGTTTACCTAATTTCTAATGATAACACATCTTCTAGCAATATCATCTTGTACTAAATTGTCAGTGTCATATTCTTTAATGTAACTATTCTTTTGTTTTATATTCATGTAATAAAACTGACTGTCCCACAAATTTCAATATTTAAAATATAAATAAAAAAGTTGATAAATAGCTGAATGTCAAAAAGTTGCTTGAAGGAGTTCTTGTATTTACTTCTCTTTTTATGATTTTTTATTAAGTTTATCTGCTAATTAAAGGTTTGAGATATTGTTACCCAATGGATTCATTGTACCTATGATTCAATGGGTTCCCAGTTTTTAACCTTTGCACAACACTACAATATTATTCAGCATTTAATGGTCACATATTTTTTTTTGTCTTGTTCAATTTAACATATTTGTTACAAGTTTCAAATTAAGGGCATCTAAATATAAACTGCACAAAGTTGCAGAAACAATTGCTGAAAACATTGGGTTTTGACTCAGCAGAAGGTTTTAGTGTAAAGTTGTAAACAAAGAAAAGCAACCTGTATCTCTTATTTAATTCTATAAAAATTTCTGGTATACATTTAAGGCAAAATAATTAAAAAAAAATTGGTCATCATTTACTGTATGAGACCCCTTGGTGACTTTTAAAATAATCGCCAGATTGAAAATGACGTCACATAGCTGTATTGCCAAATCCAAAATGGCGTCAAAATCGACTTCAGATCCTTTCCTCCTATAAGGCTGCCAAAAACTGGATTTTCCGCAGGGTTGCCATTTTAGAGCTATTATCGCCAAATGTGAAAAACTGCGCTATACTGTAAATCTGAGCCAAAAAGTTATTATACCCTACAGTAGTAGAATCTTGAGATTTCCAACCACTGAAATGTTCTTGGTTCTCCTCAACTAAAGTTTATTGCCCTTAAATTTTTTTATTTTTGTAGAATATGAAAACTAGAAATTGCTTTTACAGTTGTTTGATTTCATAAACATTTAGTCATAAAATAATTGTATTATTTATTTGCATAGTCAACAGTAAGAGGAGAAAATTGAAGTTTCAGAATATGGATCTCCATTGATTAATTTAAGCAAAATCCAATAGATTACTTTTATCCTAATTATTAAAACAAATCATGCATTTATGAAAGAGAAATTAAATTTCTGGTTGCCCATAGGACAACTGAGTTAGTTGCCTTTATAAAAACCTGGTTGCCTCGGGCAGCTGGCCAAAAGCAAATTTCGAGACAAGTTTTTATTAGATAAAAACTATTATTTATTCTTCTTTTGAAAGCTTACAAAATGTCTTCAAACAGTAAAATCATTATCAGCTTCAAAACAAGTTTCAATGCATTCCACTCCGAATTCAGCTTTAATTCAGGTAAACAAAATGCTCAGCTTCTTTCAAATCGACATCCAAAGTTAAACTGATTTCTTCCGATCGTATATTTATAGGAGCGCATGGGAACTTCCTCGAAATATCCAGTTGACCCATCAATTGATAGAAACATCTCGAAAGTTTCCCTATTGCTTTGGATGTTGCCACATTTTATCTAACCTGTATCATCACTGTTAACAAAATAAAATACAATGGAACTTTAAACGAATACATCGCTAGTACAGAAAATTTGTGTAACACTATTAATATTGCCAATAACTAACAGCTGAAGTGTCTTTAAATTTACAATTTCTTTTGTTTTGTTATATAGTTAAAAGTTTAGTGGAGGAAGTCAAAGTTATGCAATTAGTAAGCATCCTGTTGACAATCCCCAATTTTAATAATTCAATGATGCGTTAAACTTGCATTGCCTTCCAATTCACAAAGGGGACCGCGAGGTTGTGGGTTCGAGTCCCGTGTAAGGCATGGGTGTTTGTAAATGTATGTTGGCTTGTCAAATGACGAATGTTTCGGCGCATTATAGCCCTCGTGTTGCTGACGGCGCCAGATAATCTGAAAACAACTAACCAACCAATTCACAAAGCAGTTAAGTTTTGCTTTTGAGATCTAGCAACATATTGTTCAAAATACTAATAGTTGAATTAAAATAGCTATAAATAGATATAGATCTGAATGTTTCGGCGCATTATAGCTCTCGTGTTGCTGATGGCGCCAGATAATCCGAAAACAACCAACCAATTCACAAAGCAGTTAAGTGTTGCTTTTTGGATCTAGCAACATATTATTCAAAATACTAATAGTTGAATTAAAATAAATGCAGATTTGAATCAAATAGAAATTTAGTGGCAAAATGTTATTTATTACAATGAACCAAGCAAGTCTAAAAGTAAGCTCTTGTAATTAAATCACTAAATGTTAAAAAAAAAAAAAGGGTAAGGTCTCTTAGAAAGCCTATAAACCACCTATACTCTCAATTACCCATATGTTATCGTAGGGTAACTGTAATGAAGGTATTGCATGCGGTCAAGTTCTCGAGTTCAAGAAAGTTATTTAGAAGAAATGTTCTGTGGTGTGTATATGGTCCATGGTCATCATAACTTCCGAATGGATTGTCCTTCGATGTTCAACTTTTGCGTACAAGTTAGTGGTGGCTATGAGACCTCTCATTAAGGTCTTTGTCAAAATTGCGCATGGGCTGCATTCGCTCTAAAATTTTTAATATTCCTTAAAATTTTGTTTCCTCTAAAATTGTGATAACGTTTTTCTATAACTACTAATAAAAATTAAAAATCTCAAATTCCCCAATTTTCCTCTAAAACTCACGAAAAACCCCAGAAATCCCCCCCTCCCACCCAGAAAAGAATCTTTTCTAAAATTTTAATTATTGACAAACAATTTTAAATTCTAACAAAACTTGTACTAGTGCAAGTTTTAAAGAGTCGATATTCTTGAATATTGCTCATATTGCTTGTTATATTGCTTGAAAATCAAATAAGTGGATTTAATTAAAAAATAGTATAATTGTTTGATTATGAATATGTTTTGCTGAAAATTTGTTAGATGTTCAATCTTTTGAAAATTGGGGGTGCTTAAACATGCTTTGAAACAAATATGTAGCTGTCTTAGGAGCCTATGTCGGCTTTAAAAGAAATATCTCTAAAATGTTTGGAATTGCCCTTAAGTTTTTTAGGAATTGTTCTTAAAATATTCCTGAATTTGTTGGAATTATCCTTAAAATTTCTATCTAATATTTTTAGAAACTCACTGCATCCCTTGCATAAGATAGCTCTGCCATTGGAAAATTTTAAGGTTTTTAGGTACTTATAAATACTATATACAGGGTTGGAAAACCCCAGTTTTTTTCTTCTAAATAAAACCCAAAACTGTTTTTTTGTTTTGTTTTTGTTTAAACCAGTATCAAACTTAGTACTGGGGAAAGTTAGTAGTTGGATTAAGGGAAAGTTAGTAGGTTTGGATTTGGCTTTTATAACACTATATATTTTTAAATATTTAAGTTTACCTGTGGTTTAGATAAAAGTGGTTGTAAATACATTAAAGTTTTCATTAAAATAAGTAAAAAGACAATTCCTTTATTCTATGACAAAAAAAGCTAGGTCTCGATTTACAAAAAAATATTTTGAAGTAGAATATGAAGAGTTTTTATTGAAATTATTGGTTCAAAATTTTAATCGGGGGCAGTTTAATTAAAAAAATATGTTGTTTTAGCATGTTTTATTACTTTAATTACTGTTTTATTATAATGTGAAAATTTAATGAAAATATAAACCTTCCTTTTCTTTGGACCATCATTCTTTATATTTAATGGACAATTTCTGCATTTTTTAAAAACATGGGAAATTAGTTTATATTTATGAAGAATTTCTTTCTTTCTGATTCCAAATATTCTAACAAAAGTTCTTAAAAAAAAATTAGTTATTTAAATATTTAGAAAATAAAATGCCCCAAAACCAGTGTGATCGAAACACTCCGCTATAGCTGTGACGTCATAACATCCTTCCATTCTCTTTGGTTATCGTGAAGTTTCTGCAAAATAGTTGGCGTTGGTTTGGTAGACAGGTGCCTTATCCCTTACTACATGATTTGTAAGAATTTTCCCAAACTGGTTTCCACTACTGAGTTTCATGCCAAGTTTCGGATCAAGTGACGTTACATTCAATTTGAGCCGAATGAATCGTTTTCTCGCCAAAGTCTAATAGGTGAACTTAGGTTGCAAATTAAAAAAAAAGAAGTGCAGTGAGCAAACTTTTTTGTGTTTATGGCCTTTTTGAAACATTTAGAGTTGAATAAAAAAGTGGGAATTGTCCATTGAATGAAATAACTTCCACATTTTATGTATGAACATGATAAATTTGTCAACATTTAAGTATTTTCTCATCTTAGCTGTACAGAAGATGAGTTTCAGCAGTGACGAAGTCAATTTTCTTGTGTATCGTTACCTGCAAGAATCGGGTATGTTGTTTTTTGTTAAATTGTTACATTTTTTGAATATGCATATTCCTGTTCAAATTGTATTTCACCAAAGCTATATTGTGACTGTTTAACTTCAATATTCTCATGACAAAGTGTTATAGTATCTTCAGGGGTTGCATTCATCCTTATATTCTTTAAATTTTTGTTTCTTCCTAAAATTGTACTTACATTTTTCAATAATTCCTAAAAAAAAATAAAAATCCTGAAATTCCCCGATTTTCCTCTTTGAAAAAAACCCCCTGTAATATTCGTCCTGATGAGGAAAAATGGATTTAAGTTCGCATGTTTGCCAAAATAGTATAATTGTTTAATTATATAATTTTTATTGTTTGATGCCAAAAATTTTTGAAAATTGGCATATTTTTGCTTGTATTGAAACAAGCTTTGGTTGGTTGTATTCAGATTATCTGGCGCCGTCAGCAACACGAGGGCTATAATGCGCCGAAACATTCGTCATTAGACAAGCCAACATACATTTACAAACACCCATGCGAAACAAGCTTTGGAAAAGGATATGTATGTGCTAGGAACCCACTTTGGAATCAAAAGAAATATCCCAATATGTTTTTGAATTCCTAAAATTTAAAAAAATTATTTCTAAAATTAAAAAAAAATATCCGTAAAATTCCTAGCTAAATTAAAAAAAAACTCACTGTGCCCCCTGTATATTGGTAACTATTGCTGTTATTTATGTTAAGAACAAGTCAGTCTCGTATGTCAATTTGCTCCACTGCCTCAATAAAAACAAAATGAATGTTGTCAAACTAATTTTTCTCAATTCCGAAGTTTGCCCTTCAACAATTTCAGGGGTCGCATTCGCCCTAATATTCGTTAAATTTTAGTTTCTCTCTAAAAATATTAAAATTGTACATAAATTTTTCAATAATTCCTAAACAAAATTAAAAACCTAAAAAAACCCGATTTTCCTCCGAAACCTGCAAAAAAAACCCAAATAATCCTACCGAGGAAGAAAATCTTTTGAGATTTTGCTTATTCAATTTTTGAAGATTGGCTCTTTTCTTCCCGGTATTAAAACATGCTTTGGAAAGAATGTCTCTGTTGGGAGCCTATGTCAGCTTTAAAATAAATTTTCTTAAAATTTTGAAACGGTCTCCAAAATGTTTAGGAATCGTGCCTAAAATTCTTGCCTAATTCTTTTTAGAAAACTTGCTGCATTCCATGCAATTTCATAATTCTTAAATTAAAAATTATAAACTTCAGCATATTTACATCAAGTTTTTATTCTGAGTATCCTGATTGTTATCCGATAGGAAAAGAGTGTGTGGTATTCTTAATCTAAAGGGTATCCTTATTCCTAATCTAATTCTTAATCGGGCCCAAAAATTTTGATCTGTAGTTAGGTATAGAAGCAAAGAGAAAAATTTAATTCAAAAATTTCACAATTAAACTATTTTAAGAATTTTGTTGAAATTGTTAATTATAGTTTGCACCCTTTTTTCTTGAAAATGAAGTAAAGCTGACACTATTTACATAATTTAAACCACTTTCTTAAGTAGTAGTTAAAGAGTGATAATTTTTTACGGAGCATCTGGATGTAATTAAAGTTATGAAATAAAATTTGAAAGTAAAATTCTTTAACTTTTTTGCTAATTATGTTAATTTGTTTTCAGTTAATGTTTGGGAAAAATACAAACTATATCATGTGCACCTGTTAAAAATAACCAAAAATATTTAGCTTTAGTTTATTTATATTTAAACCATTTATTATAGAGATCAACCATCAAGGTCATTATTTAACATAAATATATAAAAACATTACTGTTGTACTTAACGAACGTGTCATATGTTATGTATTAAACAATATTTTGGTTGATGTATTTCGAAGTCAATAGTTAATATTATATCTATGGTATTTGAAAAGACTGGTAATTCCTTTTTAATGTGGAAAAGTTGCATATTACTTATGGGGGGCCTATTCCTACAATGTTAATAAGTGTTTCCAAACTTTTCATTTGCTATAATCCTTATGATTTCCTTTAGGGTTCAACCATTCTGCATACACCTTTGGGATCGAGAGTCATATCAGCCAGTCAAACATTAATGGAGCTCTGGTTCCCCCTGCTGCCCTTCTGTCAATCATCCAGAAGGGATTGCAATACACAGAAGCAGAGATCAGCATTGGAGACGTAAGCACTTGTTTCGTTTGTTTTGTAAGATTGTCGGGAGTTGCATTTGCCTTAAAATTCCTGATGTTCCTTAAATTTTTGTTATGCTCTAAAGTTTTTAAAATTGCCCTTAAAGTGTTCAATGATTCCAAAAAGAAATTTAAATCTTCGATTTTCCTCCAAAACCCTTGAAAACAATCCCGATATGCCTCCAGAGGAATAATCTTTTCTAAAATTTGAATTATTGACAAACGATTTTATATTGTTGCTAAACTTGTATTAGTTTAATATTCTTTTTAAAGTACTTAATTTTTTGTTTAAAAATTAAATTTATGGTAAAGCGTAAGCTAGCTTTCAATGGGCAAAGAACGGGATTTGATCCGAGGACCCTGATGTCTCGGGATAGATACTTTACCTCTGTGCAAAAGAGTACTCCAGTGCACAGAAGTTTGATCTGTTATTTGATGTCGCCACATATAGCCCCCTCCCAGTGACGAAGGGCCGACCAAACGGTATAGTGGTTAGCGTGCTGGCTTCTAGACCGCGAGGTTGCGGGTTCGAGTCCCGTGATAGGCATGGGTGTTTGTAAATGTATGTTGGCTTGTCTAATGACGAATGTTTCGGTGCATTATAGCCCTCGTGTTGCTGACGGCGCCAGATAATCTGAATACAACCAACCAACCCAGTGACGAAGGAGCGATGCTGTTGATCAATGTCTGATCGGAGTTGGAGGTTTTTGAGATGCTTGTTGCATCGTTGTGTGAGTGTTGGCTGGTTGCGATGAAATGTCTCCTTTTCAGAAGCACCGATAGATGGCAGCATGAATCATTTTTAGTCCAGTCACCAATAAAGCGTAAGCTAGCTTTCAATGGGCAAAGAACGGGATTTGATCCGAGGACCCTGATGTCTCGGGATAGATACTTTACCTCTGTGCAAAAGAGTACTCCAGTGCACAGAAGTTTGATCTGTTATTTGATGTCGCCACAATGGATTTAATTAAATTTGCATATTTATCAAAATAGTATAATTGTTTAGTTGTGTAATCCTTAAAATTTTCCTGAAGTTTTTGGAATGATCTCTACAATTCGTACATAAATCTTTAAAAAAAAAAAAAAACTCCCTGCCCCCCCTCCATTGTACTTACAATACATTGTGATTATAATTCATCTGGACCTATTTAGAGTCCATATTGATCACCAGATTTTTATATCATCTTCTGGTAAAGTTAGGACCATTCATTATAAAAGTCTTTAATGCACCACATTTCC
The DNA here is from genome assembly GCA_963978545.1 of Linyphia triangularis. Classification (NCBI taxonomy): domain Eukaryota; kingdom Metazoa; phylum Arthropoda; class Arachnida; order Araneae; family Linyphiidae; genus Linyphia; species Linyphia triangularis. The sequence goes on along the minus strand of OZ021722.1, from coordinate 8,656,539 downwards.
ATTTGGTGGCCAAAAATTTGAACTAATTGGTATGCATGCTAAATTTTTTTAAAGATTTATTGATTCAAACACTAGCTTTAGGCACTGCTAAAGCTCTAGGCTCTGCTAAACTAGCAAACTTCAATTTTAAAGACTTGTGTGAATTTTTATCTCTGCACAATACTCATTTTTGTCCCATATCGTCCTTTTTTTTTATTAATCTAATTCAATTTATATAATCTTAAAGAACTACACTTCAAAGTATAATAAATGAATTTGAAGAGCTGCTACTGAAGAAGGTGGCATTTAGAAATAAGGTTTATCCTACTCCGTTAGAATTAAGATATGTAATGATGACTAGGTAATTTTATTTGCAAAGGAATTTAAAAGGGAGGAACAACACACACGTCTGTTCTGCAAGATGATAGCAGGCAGTCTGGTTACTATGTAGCCTTCCAATTTGAAAATCACAATCGCGTGTATAGGGCATGGAAGCAATATCCTGACTGCTTAAGCTATGCACTTGATCTTCAAGTAAAGAAGTAAGAGGCAATGCCCTTCAAATTCTCCTTTATGTGTTCTACTTTTTTTCTTTTACAGTTTGACTGAACTTTTAGGAAGTTGAAAATATGATATATTAGCTGCGTGGCGCTGTGTTGTGGAGACTTGTCATTGTGTATTGGTCCCAGTTTTTGACCCTTTGCGAACCGTCACTACTACTTATGCTTAAGATTTCGCTTATGCTTATTGGAAATCGTTTTCTACAAAATCCCAAAGATGGACCCAGAGACCACCCATAGAATACAATCTTAAATACATAGATTTTGGTGTATGAACTGCCTTTTACTGCTGGAATTGACCTAAAATCTTCCAGCTAAAACATGCGTGGTACATTAAACTGGTGTGCTACAGTAGATTTTTTCCGATATATAATCAGCAGTCACTATTATTTAAGCTTATTTTGATCTCAAAGCACAGCCTGTATATACATAGTGGTTACAGAACCTGGGAAATTGGAGAAATGTAGGGCGCTTTCTAAATCAGGAAAAAATCGGGGAATTTTTAAAATTTTGTGAAAATTGGAGAATTTTTCTATTGTTTTGAAGGTACGTTTCCTTTTCATCTGTATTTGTTCACCATTTTTCCGGAGAATTGTGGTAATAGTTAGAAGTTTCACGTATAATTTAAACTTTTAATTTCTGCCCAAACTATTTAAAAAAAAAATTGACATACTATTTCTTTGGCATAATTAATCGACCCATCTCCCTAATATTTTTGAAATTTCCCCTAAAAAATTCTAGGAATTACCCTTAAAATATTCCTGAAATTTTTGGAACTATCCTTAAAATTTCTACCTAATTTTTTTAGAAAACTCACTTCGCCTCCTGGCAAGATAAAATTTTTATTTATATATGAACAAAATTAGACTGATTTAATTGAAGTTGATTAAAATTTTATTGTGTTATTTGTCTATTTCAGGATGGCTTTGAAACTATGATCGATTCTTTATCATTGATTGATGCTGTGATGCCAGATACAGTTCTGTTGAGGCACCAACAAGCTCATAGTACCAAAGCCACTGTTGTGAAGACGGAAAATGCCAATGCCAATGGGGATGATGGTGTAGGAGGTAGCTCTCTTTAAAATTTTTTAATTTTTTTGTAAATAATTCTTAGATTTTATTTTGAATGCTTTTTTAAAAAAAATATTTCTTGGTATAATTTTTAAAGTGAGTTTGCCAAAGCTGAAATTTAGCACTTCATTTCGCAAACTGGCTACTTTTGCAAAGTGATGGACTCTTAATTGGCCTGAGTGTAGCAATATTCATTGATTAGGCTATTTGGCTGTACGACAAATTATGTTAGTCAAAGTCAGATTATACATTTCAGTACTACCACTTCTTTCCAATTGTTGTACTTTTCGGACTGGTCAAACGTTATCGAGCCATTTTTCAATGTAACTAGTCTTGAGCCTTTGCAAGGTAACCTGTGTATAACGATACTGTCTTTAACAATAAACCTACATATAATGATATTTTATTTGTCCCTTCATATTTCTTATTCACTCATTGAATTTTGAACTTGTTCACAGCTATAATCACTTTGTAGATGCACTTTTCTATAATGATAAATTTACCTCTTTAGAAAGCAGGTAGTATATATCAAGGTCGCATTGCCCTAAAATTCCTAGTATTCCTTAATTTTTTTTGTTTCTCCTTAAAATTCCTAAAATTGTACTTAAATTTTTCAATAATTCCTAAAAGTAACAAACCCGAAAAGTCTTTGACGTTCCTCCTAACCCCGTGAAAAAAACCTGATATTTTTCCAGATGAGAAAAGTGGATTTATTTAAATTCGCATGTTTGGGGTCAAAATAGTATAATTATTGAATTATATAACTGTTATTTTACTAAAAAGTTGTTTGGCATTCAATTTATCAAACTTGAAAATTGGCAGTTTTTTATAAAATTGTCGGGAACTATCCCTTTAAAAGTTCCTGAAATTTTTAAAATTGTCAAAAAAATTACTACCTAAATTTTTTTTTTTGAAAACTCACTGCATCCCCTGTTATACATATCTCCAGATTTTTGTTTTTATCTTGAAAAACAAAACTATACCCAATGATTCAATCCAATTCAACCAGAGTGTTTCAACCCTACCAAATGTTTCGGATTGGCATTTGAACTCTTTAGATGGATACAATTATATGTGTATGAGTGCCATTTGCATCAACATGAAAAGAAATGGAATTGAGGGAGGATTTTTTTTTCAATCAATGTAATATATCCAAGATTAAATTATATTTACCAAATGAATTGCTTATTTTAGAAATCACATAAGTCACTGACTGTTAGTTCTTGAAAAATCAACAAAAACTTTTCCTCTTAACTGGTTTCTGCATTGAAAACGATTTTCTAACGATCCAACGATCAATTTAAACAATAAGTGATTAACCTGACTCTCTTCTGCTTTATGTCACAAACTTGCATCTACCTGTAAGGAATTGATTCATACAAAAAGTCAATTTCGAAAATTAGTGACTTTTGTAGTTTCTGAAATAAACGATTCAAATAATCTTGTTAAGTAGTTAGGAAAAAATAAACACTGAAGGTTTGGTATTAATTAAAATTAGTGTGTTGTTTAACATGTACTTTGTTTTTATATTCTCTTTTAATTACTTTAAAGCTAACCATGCAGATACCATGGACATTGATGCAAATATCGAAATTCCCAGCACTCGAGCGACCATCCTCAGGGGACACGAGTCGGAAGTATTTATTTGTGCTTGGAATCCTACATCTGATTTATTAGCCTCCGGGTAAGATACACAATTTCAAAATATCTATTAGTACAGTAATAAAATTATTACTGTACCAATTTTATTAGATTGTCATTAATCCTTATTTCAAGTAATTGAAAATCAATTAACCAGGATAATGCACTAGATGTTTTTTTTTTACTTAAAGCACAAACAAGAATTATATTTTTAGTATTTAAATTGTCTGAACATGCTGGTGGATCTAGCTTAAATCACTACAAAACATCAGTGTTGGAATGCCCAACTTTTTTTTCTTGGTCCAAATTTTTATGAGGTTTAATATTTTAAGTTTTATTTTCAAGTAATTATTTGCATTAGAAGAATTTTTTTTTTTTTTAGTATGATAACTTATATACACAAGGGATTATTCTTATTTTAAGGATTATAACTGTAAATTATTTTGTCTTCACATAACTTTATCTTGTAAACAATTGGTGAAACTCAGCAATGCTTTGCTGATAATCGATTTTGGATAATTGTTATCCTACTTACAAATATGCTGTATTAAATATTGTATGATATTTATGTTTTCATAAATGGATGTGTGCTGCTACTGTATAAAAAAATAGGTTGTGATACTTTGATTACATGCCTTAAAAATCGAGTCAAGTACTTTTAAGTAATTGCACGCAGAGTTAGCGTACAGAATGCTTACTTTGTGCTTGGACCTGTGTAATTTTTTGACTGATATAATTCCAATGAGTTTTATTTGTGTGATGCATAACTTGAAATTTTTATTTTTAATATTGACATTTTTCATACCATGTTCTACAAATTTAATTTCAATTTAAAGGAATTTGATTTTATGAAACTTATTTATAAATTTCAAACATGGTTATTAATACTGACTAAGGACATAAATGCTAAGTAAAATGCTATATTTCATTATTTGTCTAGTTAACCTACCCAGAATCATTAAAAGTTTAAATGTACATTTTTTGAAAGTTGATTTGTGATGACTAACCTTTTGGTGTCTGGTAAAAATCTTGCGCGTTTATGCAGATTTCTTCTTTTTTTTCTTTTTTTGAAGTTTATCTTTTTCTGCAATTTTATTATTTTTAGTGGGCTTTATATCAGATTAAACTTACCTAAAACACTCCTCAGAAAAAATTTGTGGCTGCATCACTGTTCTGTTTATACATTAGTACATAAATATATTCTTATTCAGCTCTTTTTGTGGTTCAAAATAACGCTGCATATATTTACCTCTTTTTTACATTTTTGACTGTTTTCACCCTTGTGGTGTGTTTTTAAACAGCAACAATTCGTGGATAATTTGGAACTTCTTAGCAGGGGAATTTTGTATTTTCTTTAGTTAAATATTTAAGTTTTTGTGTTGCTAACAATATGGTCTTCTGGTGCACATCACTTTTTGATCGGCAGCAGTTCTTGGATAATTTTAAACTTTGCAGGCAGGGATTTTGATATCTTATGTTTATGTTGCAGTCAAAGACTGAAAACATTTATTGAGCAAAAAGATTGCCATGTTTTTTCCTTAGTTAGGCACAAATGCTAAAAATTAAAAACGCTAACTAGTTCAAAATGAAGTGATTGAAAATGTAGATTAAATGTTACGAGGAAGTCCTAGCAAGGATCATTCCCTATATTCGCTATGTTACAATCTTCTAGCCCAGTGCATTTAGAAACTACTTTGTATAAAACCTTGAAATTTGATGGAATAGATACGAAAATGATCTCTGAACGAAATCGCGTCTAATATATTAATTTTATTTTATATTTGAAAACCTTATTGCATATGCAGTGGCTCCACCTGGTTTTGTCATTTTAGTTTTCATTTATAATGGATCGACATTAAATGAAAACAATTTGTCATTTCATCAAGTGAAATTTTTTCGTACCTACTCGCCAAATTTCTAAGTTTTGTTGAATGTAGTTTCTAAATGCATTGGGCTAGAAGTTTGTAACATAGCAAGTATAGGGAATGATCCTTACTATACTAAACTCCAACTTAACTTGACATCACTAGACGATAGATCTTCACCGTGCTCATAGGCAGTTAATCCATTTTAGCGGAGTGAAGACATAATTCTCGCCAAACCTTATAGCCTTTTGTTCTCTATAGGGTTGTGGTTTGACGAACATTATGCTTTCACACCGCCAAAATGGATTAAATACCTATGAGCACTGTGACGATCTACCGTTTAGTGATGTCAAGTTAAGTTGAAGTTTAGTATAGGACTTACTCAACAATAATACCTTCCTTTAAGAGGAAGAGTCTATCATTATTATTAAATCTCCTTTGTTTATTTCTTACTAATTTGGCTCCCCCCCCTGTAGATCTGGAGATTCTACAGCAAGAATATGGAATATGGATGATAATAGTGGCAATAATGGTCCTAATAGTGGGAATCAATTAGTTCTTCGCCATTGCATCACAAAAGGAGGAACTGAAGTGCCTAGTAACAAAGATGTAACATCTCTGGATTGGAATGTATGTTTTTTCTGAATTTTATTACTGTGCTAAAGTTTATTAAAATATTAAACCTTATTTCAAGAACCGACCAAATGGTATAGTGGTTAGCGTGCTAGCTTCTAGACAGTGAGGTTGCGGGTTCGAGTCCCGTGTAATGCATAGGTGTTTGTAAATGTATGTTGGTTTGTCAAATGACGAATGTTTCGGCTCATTATAGCCCTCGTGTTGCTGACGGCGCCAGATAATCCGAAAAACAACCAAACAACCTTATTTCAAGTAATTGATAACAGAGTGGCCTCAGAACCTGGAAATCGGGGAAATGTCTGGAAAGTTTCTGATTCTGGAAATGTCGGGGAATTTTATAAAATTTCACGAAAATCGGGGAAATCTTCTATTGTCTTGAAGGTTTGTTCATCCATATTTTGCCGCCATTTACTTGGAGAATTGTGGTGGTAATTGTTAGAAGTGTAATGTTATGGAATTTTAACTTTTCATTATCGCCAATATCATTTAAAAAAAAATAAAAAAATGGCCTATTATCTCTACAGCATACATGGTCTATTTGATCAGAGTGTCTACACATCTGGAAAGCTTGGGAAATTTTTTTAAAAGTTTGCCTTAAAATTAGGAAATTTCTTAGAAATCTATTGGGGGGGGGGGGGGGGAATTACTATCGGGGAACTTTTTCTCTGGAATTTTATGGCCATACTTGAAAATTTATTAGCCAGGATAATGCACTAGATTGGTTTGTTACTTAAAGCACATGGAGCAATTATATTTTTAGTATTCTATCTTTTGTTTTAAATTGTCTAAACATGTCAGTGTATCCAATTTAAATTCAAAATATCTGACGAAATGCTATATTTTTTTTTCTTGCCTCAAATTTTGATGAAGTTAAATATTTTAAAAGTTTTAATTTCAAGTAATTATTTGCATTTGCTTATGAAAAAAATAATTTTTGAGTATGGTAATTTAGATAAACAAAGGATTATTCATATTTTAAGGATTTTAACTTTTTCATTTGTATAACTTTAAGATTTGTCCTTGATACTCATATCTTAATAAGTGTTTAAATATGGAAGAATATAGTTCTATATTTGCACTGCTTAAATATCTATATTTAGATTATTTTAATTAAATAACAAGTCTAATAACAATGAGTTTTTTCTCTCCAAAAATTATTAAAAGAATTAGGCATTTCGCAGGTAAATATTTTTTTGCTCTTTATTCGTTGAGCATGGTTTTCACATTTCATTACTAAATATTTTTTTTATGATTATTAAACTGTCTGTAAATTTAAAAAAAACTAGAAATTAAAAATCTTGTATCTGAAACTTTTGCTCTATCGTAATAGATTTTTCAGAAGAAAATAACTTTTTTTGCAGAAATTGGATATTTAGTTTAGGTTTCAATTGATTACTGAGATTCTTATCAAATTGTTTTTTGGGGCCCAGTTTGTAAGGTTTTTTTTTTTTACAAAATTTCATCACACAACTTTGTGCATTGATAAAAAGTGGATTATCTCATTTTCAGTCTGATGGCACACTACTGGCCACTGGATCCTATGATGGTTTTGCACGAATCTGGATGACTGATGGTAAGTTTCTGATGTTTTGATTTAATTATCTTACTATTCTAAATTTAATACAAAATTGTAGTGGAATTAAAAGTGGATGTTTTTTAACAGTTATTTTTTTTTATAGGTAGACTAGCGAGTACTTTAGGTCAACATAAAGGACCGATTTTTGCGCTTAAATGGAACAAAAAAGGAAATTATATTCTAAGTGCAGGAGTTGACAAGGTATGCTTAGTTTGTGAATATCACTGTTGTCATAGATTTGTTAAGTTAGCAATTTCTATTTTGTTTTCATGTTGCGTAGAAAATATCATGTTGAAATTGCATCCACTTGCCTACAGGGTTCCTACGGTTATTAAAAAAGCTTATTTTTTTTAAAAATTTGTTTTCCAGGCCTTAAAAGTACTTGAAAATGCTTGCAGATCAAGCGCTTGGAAATCCTTAGAGTACTTAATAATCCTTAAATCGTGTCACTTATCCGCACTGCACCAAAATGTTCTTATATTTGTACTACGCATGCGTCAACTTGTACATTGTTTGCTTCGTATTTGATGATTGGTGGCACAGAAATGGAGTGGTTTTAATAATACACTGTACTCTGCGAGACAAACGTGCAAGATTAGTGGTTACGTTTTGCGAGCAAAAGCTCAAAGACCCCCATGAAAGTCTGTTTATAAGTCAAAATGGCAAATTGTGAGTGAAAGATTTTGAAATCGCTACTCTGGCCAAAGCACTTGTAAAATCACCTATTAGAGACCTTATACTTGAAAAAAAAATGTCAAAGGTCCTTGAAAAATATTTTGATTGATTTCATTGATTTTCATTCTGAATTCAGTGGGAACTCCGAGCTAGGTTTATTGTAAGACTATCAGGCTAACACAGGATAATACACAACACTGACTGTGTTGGACGGGAAGAGAAAAAAATATAACTGAAATGCACCCTCTAGACATTGAAGGAAATTTACATATCCCTTGAAATTATGCATTTGGAAATAATTTGGTTTAAAGTATAGTTACAATTAACCTTATAGAACTTCTGTATAATTTTTTTTTTATTAAAATCTGAGCCTATTGCAATTACACTGAAAAATTAACACAATATTTTCATCAACCAATTATTGCAATAATTTTTTTGCTATAAAATAGTTTCTTAAATGACTTGGGGGGGGGGGGGGGAAGGAACAAAACAGAACCCTTTACTTCAACCATAGTTGAATTTAATGGCTGTGCTTTTCGTTCTTTTCTGTTGGAAAAAGCGATTGAATTTCTTTACAATATACTTTATGAAAATTAGAAATATAATCAATTTAAAAATGTGATATTGTGCAAATTGGTTTTTAAAATGTTTTTATGAACTTTAAGGAAATTTTATATAAACCTTATAAATTTCTCTTTGTATACTTGGAAGTACACAGCAGTGTTTAAAATGCTTGCAGCAAAATTTTGGAAAAAGAAATTAAAAATTAGAAATTGGCAGTTAAATCTTTATTATTCATGTATTATGTCGTAAAATATACTATCACTAAATTATAAATTTATTTTTACATTGTTTGTGGTCTTTTCTTTCAGACAACTATTATCTGGGAAGCGAGCACAGGACAATGTACTCAGCAGTTCGCTTTTCATAAAGGTTAGTTTGTATAAAATACTGCAACCAGGAATTTATTATATTGCTTATCCGACTATTTATCATTGTATTTAATTAAGTTAGTGGTAAAGAGATTTTTCCTGAGTAAGATTTAACGTTGTTTAAAGGACTACCAATTTTTTTTTAAATTTTTTTTTTTACATACTTGCTTGTAGCAAAAGTGATTTTCAGGGGCATTCACCCTAAAATTTCTAATATTTAATAATTTTGTTTGTTCCTAAAATTCTTTACAAAAAAAAACAAAAAAAATCCTCAAATTCCCCGATTTTCCACCAAAACCTGCGAAAAACTCTGATAATCATCTAGAGGAGAAAATCTTTTCTAAGATTTTAATTTTTGTAAAGCTTTAAAAGAAAGGTCCCTAAATTATAAAAAAAATTCCCGAAAATATTTTAAATTACTTTTAAATTTTTTGGAATGTCCTCTAAAATTCTTAGACATTATCCCTAAATTGTTCCTGAAATTTTTAGAAGTATATTAAAATTCCTACCTAATTTTTTTAGACGACTCACTGCGCCTCCTGGATTTTACGAAACTAATATTATATTTTTATTTATATAGATTTTTTACTGTCAAAGTTATTATAGTAATTTTCAAAGCACTTCAAACACAACTTAATTATTATGGATCGTCAGAATAAAAGTTTGTGATTGAGATTGTGGAAATAATTGGCGATTTTTATCTTATTTTTAGCTCCTGCCTTGGATGTTGATTGGCAAACAAACACAAGTTTTGCTTCTTGTTCTACAGATCAGTGTATTCATGTGTGTAAATTGGGTGTTGATAAACCTATTAAAACATTCACTGGCCATACTGTAAGTATAAAATATTATGACTTTGTGTATTTTTAAACGTGTTTGTTGCAGATGTGCTAGAAACAGGGTTCCGCGCGAATGAAAAGTTAGGAAATGTCATGGAAAATAGGGAATTCGGACATTGAGTAAATTTTTTCATGGAAAGTCATGATTTTGAATTAAAAAATTGCCATAAGTCATGGAAATACAGTGAACTTCATGGATTTCTAAACATTTGAAGTAAAATTACGTAACTGACTTCATATGATCGTTATTCAGCTCATCGAAATTCATTATGTTTTTATTTATGTTTTGAAATAAACGACGGTCACAGTTAAAAACTGCGGCCGATGAAAACATTTTTGAACTCCAAATTAGTGACATCACACGAGTAAGGTCTCATTGGTGAAAACAATTTTTATAATATGAGAACTGAAATTAACAGTTTTAATAAGCTTGTGTTTTCATTTTTTAAATTTTTTTTCCGTCTTCTTTCTTCTGTTTAACATTGTTGATATCAAAACATTTGATTTTTTATGATATAATTTATTATTATTGACTTGTTCTTTTTTCAAGTATTTCATCATTATTAAAGATTGATTAGCTTTTTTAAGACTGAAATATCGAAGAATGGAAAATTATTTTCCCCCTTTTCTTCTGATTTGGAAGTTACTCAAACAAGGATTTTTTACTTAATGTGAAATAGAACTTTATAAAAATCTTTTTAAGGCACATTGAGTTACTTACTATGTTCGTGTAAGCAAAAATTCATATAGTTTATTATTATTATTTTTGTGTGATTTGATTTTTGAGTCATGGAAAATTATATGTCTTAGTCCTGGAAAGTCCTGAAAAGTCATGGATTTGTGACATTTTATTATGGCAGAAACCCTGCAGAAAGGAATTTTGCATATAATAGCTAGAAACATCAGTGGCATAGGCCTGGATATCATAAGCTCTCTATATTTGTCATTAAAATGCAAGTTCAACCATTGTCTAAAATTGTTACAAGTATAATTTGAATGCTAGTGTCATCCTTAAATTGCTGATACCTATGTGTCCTAATTATGATATGTGATGTATAAAATTTCTCTTAAAGTCTAAACAAATGATTCTGAATATTAACTTTAAATATGAAAGTATTTCTCAGTTTAGTTGATTGATTCTTGTGAAAGAAATGAAATCGAAATACTTACTTAAAACTTTACTTGCAATAATATACTGCAAAAACTACTATTTGTTCAAAGTTTGTTATGAAGTCTTGTACTATTTATCCTTTGTCTATACATCAAGATTTTCATTTAATTAATTTGCTTTTACAGAATGAAGTTAATGCCATTAAATGGGATCCTCAAGGAGTTTTACTTGCGTCTTGCTCTGATGATATGTCTTTGAAGGCAAGTATTTAATATTTATATATCATTAGTAAATTATTTGGGCAGTTTTTTTTTAATTGACTGTTGTAAGAAAAGCACAAGGTAAATACTGTCAACTTTGTTAACACAAAGTTCATGGGGCTAGCAAAACTTTTCGTGTTAAGTATCTAAAAACTTTTTCATCTGATTAATGTAGATTTAAACTACTAGCTATGTCTGAATGCAATACTGTTTTAAAATTCACATCCTCATTTTTGTCAGTATGCATCTTTTTTTTACCCTTCCATCTTTTCCCAATTTTTTTTTTTTTTTTTTTAAATCATTGATAGTGCTGTTGGCGATTCTATACTTATCCACAATTTAAAATTTTTTTTTTAAAAAAATGCCATTAATTTCATTCAAAATTTTTTGCTTCTTTTGTAATGATAACAATTGCTAGATCATATTGACAAGATTCAACATTCAAATGCTACCAAGTTACGTTTCTGAACCTGCTATTGAATACAGGAGGGATGCGTGATGTCACAAAACCAGTTTATGGCGGAATGCGATCTGAATTTGTAATATTTTCATTTCACTGCAACTTTTTTTTTTGTTGAAATTATATCACTTGGATCTTTTTCCTATTTCATAGGGTTTCAACTGAAGAGAGGTTTTATTAACAACTTTAAATTTCATCTCGCATAATGAAGACTATCCGAAAGAAAAGTGGCTTTATGAGCAAATATTTTCATCTTAAGCAGGATTTTATGCTATGGGATTTTATGTTAAGTGAATAAATGAACTTTAAGTTTAAGCTTCATTTTATGGAAAACTGCTTGGATTTTGCTTTAAACAGGATTTTATGCTAAGTGATTTCGCGTTAACGGATTTGACTGTATAAGATCATACCAGTGCTTTGAATCCTGAACGCAGGTATTTTAGGAACTTTTACTTGCCTTCTGAATGGAGTAGATTCATTTTAGAAGAGCTGTCAAAGCTATCAATATTTTGTTGCTTACACAGTAATATTTATCTGAAAATATTAATGCTGATGCCGTTTTAACGATATTTCAGAAAAAATTGTAGCAGTTTAAGTGTCTATAAATAAGTATAGTTTTGACCAGTTTTTCTTAAATAGATCTACCCTCATCTGTGACTGTGTTATTCTAAATATTAGGAACATGTTTGCTCTATAGTCATTAATTAATTTTGGGTATTAAAAGGTGCTATTGTATTCGTTTAAAATCATGATTATTTAAATTGGCAAAATAGCATTTTTTAATGATACCTAGTGACTTCCAACTTATTTATACTAATAATATTTCTCTTGGTATCGTTTTCAAGTCCTATTCTGTAATGTGATAATTTGGTATTTAAAAGCTATATTGAAAGAAATGTCTTTCCAACCTCTTGCTTAAAAATTTTTTTTTTTTTTTTGTATGTTAAAAATGTTTCCTTACTAAATTTTTAATCTAATAAGGACATTTTACTTTTAAAATTTCTGATTATTAATTAAATTTATGCTTTGCATACCAAAAATATGTGGCCTTGATTCATAATGCATAGCACTGTCTAGATTAATAATTTTTTAACCCAATTTTTGGCTAAAATATTCTATTTTGGGTGTTTCTTTTTGCTAAATTCTGTAAAATCAACAACAGACTATATACTTTGCTTTTATTGGCCTTTTAAGTTTTTTTTTAACTAGACTATATTTAGTTTCCACTGTAAGTAGTTATAAAATACCGGTTTAACATTTTTTCAGTTTTTGATTATTGTAACAGTTCAATATATTGACAGTTAAAAACAAATGTATTAAAAAAGTATGAGTTTTTTCTGTTTATGAATTAGACTTATTGTGTATATTTCGTTATAGATATGGAACATGAAACAAGACAGCTGCGTTCATGATTTACAGGCTCATAACAAAGAAATCTACACAATAAAGTGGAGTCCTACCGGTCCTGGTACAAACAATCCAAACATGAACCTTATATTAGCAAGGTAATATAGATTGTACACTTTAATGCAAATGTATTTGTTTTTGTACTGTTGATATTTTTTTATTTAATTGTGAATATAATTGTTTGTGTATTTAACCTTTTGAATAACTAATTTCTATTTTATTTCTGATTTTAATGATATTTGGTCTTGGCTGTTTTTATGTGTATGAAAATGATGTAGTATACTTCTTTTTTGCAAAAAAATATTTTAACTTTTGTACGTGGTTACAACATGAAACTACAATGCAAGTAAAAGTGAACCCAAATGACATACCTAATAAAAAAATATAGCACTTTGTTTCAAGTCATATGCAATAAAAAAAAAAAAAAAAAAAAAAAAAAATCTGATATGTTGGAAGTAAAGTTTTGCTAATGAACCAGTCTGCATATAGAATATAAAAATTAAGTGGTTTTTGTGTGGAACCACTATGCTTCAAAGGGTTAATACAATTTAAAGAACTTCTTCTACTTGTCTACACTCAAGTGTTTTATTAATGAACAAATAGCTTGTCATGCATGAAGAATATCATAAGTTTTCTTGAAAGGTACACAGTTAATCTTTAAAGAAACTGAGCTAATTTAGCCATTTTTTTCTATATTTAGTTTCATTATGTTTCTATTTTTTGTAAAATTTCATTTCTAAAATCCAAATTCCTTTTATTTTTTTTTTTATTTTCAACAAGTTTAAATTTAGGTAGGCTTTCTTCATTTCAATTTTGTAATTCAGTTTTTGAATAAAATCATTGATCTATAATTGGAAGGCTTCTCAACAGAACTAAAAAAGGCTTTTAAAAACAACTTTACTGTATAAATTTTTTTTATAAGCTCTGGTGTTATGTAGAAAAGTTTTCAAATTGTATATCATCTATTTGATTTTACGCAACTCTGTTCTTTCCTTAAAAGTACAGTTTCCAAAACAAAGAAAATGCCTCAAATTGAGGGATACTGGTTGTCTTATTTGTTTTATTTCAGATTTATTAGGAATAATTTAATATTTCCTTTTATAAAGTATTTCCTTTTATATAGTTCCTTTTATAAAGTAGAAACCGTTAACAAAATTGGTTCATTAATTTTTTTTTCTATCCTTTCAATGACTGTTTAATGGAACACTCTACCATCTAAGCTATATTTTTTATTGTATTTATATTTAAAAAAAGAAAAAAGTCCTTTATAAGAAAACAATATTTCACACAAAAAAATTTAAATTATTTTTTATTTTTTAAAAGATTTCAAATTTTTTACACATTTTTTTTAAATGCTAAGGCTTTTTTTTAAATACTAAAATTTTTCTAAAAATTCTTTAAATTAATGATTGGCATTAAAATATAGAATACTCATAGTTATTAATTATGTCAATGTTTATTCGTTATAAAAGAAAAAATGCTATAAATCTACAATAATTTTATTTATATATATATAAAAAAAAAAGAATTACAACATATTTTGTTGATTGGAATGCTTATTTATAAAATAGTCATATTTTACAATATGCCCTAAAAATTTAATGTTTCCATTAGAAAAGAAAGAAAAAAAAAAAGCCTCAGCATTACAAAAAACAGTGAGAAAGTTAGTTTTCATTTTCTTAAGGTCATCCTATGATCCAGCATAAAATATCACATAACTCATTAAAAAAACGCAGAAGCAGTTTTAAAATTTTGCATGCGTATTTAGAAGATCCCAAACTATTATTATGCCTAGTAAAAATAAAAAAATTTCAAAATTTTGCTGGCTTTAGGGTAGAGTGTCTCTTTAATGTTTTACATGTTTAAAACGTCATTAGCACCCACCACAGCTTTTTATTTAACGTACAACTTTTTGAAAATGTACCGATTTTGGTAGCTTAGTTTATTTTAAACTGAATTGTTTAATGAAACTGAATAATCTTTTAGTGCCTCTTTTGATTCCACTGTTCGTTTGTGGGAAGTGGAAAGGGGTGCCTGCCTCTACACTCTCACTAAACATTCTGAGCCCGTCTACAGTGTTGCTTTCAGTCCTGATGGAAAGTACCTTGCCAGTGGTTCCTTCGACAAGTGTGTTCACATCTGGTCTACACAGGTAAAGAAACTATGCCACTGGTTATTTGTTGTAGCCATTTAGTGTTATTAACCTTTAACTGGTGTGATTCTTGTATATAATGTACTCCATAAAAGAAGTTTAATGTAAATGCTTCATTTGTATTGCCAATTTTTATATTCATTAAAATTATTTATGTGCTTGGTGTTGGCATCGGCATCTAATTTTAAATATTAAAAACATCGCTATCGGCAAAATATGCGGGAAACTACGCTTCAAAATTTATTCAGTAAAAATGTATGTGAATTTGTGCTCTTGCATCCGAATATCTTTTTTTTTAGTCTAATTAAAACAATTTTATTATTTACTTATTAAAAATTATTTTGGCAACTGCAAATAGTTTCTTCAATGATTGGTTAAATGCTATTTCAGAGAGGTTGAATGACTTCAAGTTGGTTTATTAGTGTACCGTAAAATCAACCTTTTAGTGACAGTCGCCAAAATTTAATAGAATGCATTGTTATTGACATTGAATCTATCTGCCAAGTTTCAGTCTGAGTGGATGACAGCAAGGGGATTAATTAGGCTTCCGTTGATTTGCGCACCATTGACATGCCCATTTATTTCATTGATTTTGTGTATGAACAATGATATGCTCTAAAATCCGGAATCACAGGAGTCCCGGTTTTACAAAAAGTTACATTCCTTGAGGTTTCTGGAAGAATTTCAACTCAGAACCTTTTTTTACCATGCTTAAAAGTTACATTTAGGCCTAATTGTTCTTAAACAAAAGATAAATCATTCTTAAATAAAAATAAATTATTCTTAAATAAATAACAGAAATAAATATAGATAACACTCACGAGTTGCAATAAAAAAACTGCCATATTGCTATAAACTTTTCATCCAACAAGTAATAAAAAATAGAACATCTGGATTTTTGTTTTTACTAGATTAAGAACAATCACTTTGGCTTTCAATAGCTATGTTGTCACATCGGAAATCAATATTTTAAAGTTAAATAATGCGAGTAACACTCACTAGATGAAGAGAGGACACATATTAAATTGAAATTTAACAATATTAATGAAATATTTTTAAGAAATCAAGTGCAATTTTATTAAGTACAATGTATTCTTTCACAGTTCTTAAATCATACACAAAGATTATATAGTTTCAAATCATAAAAAAAAAGTTAGGTTTAGAATTTGGTCTTGGGACAAGCAAATTTCCATTACTTAAGAACTAAAATAATAGAAAATGTACATATTTTAAAGAAATACTTAAAATTTAAAGAATACTTTGTGTTAACTATAAAATTATGTACCATTATATGTTCTAAAAGTTTAAAAAAATTGTTTTTATCTCATGAAATATGGATTCAAAGTTCAGGACATCAAAAGGCCAGTTCATTTAAAAATGACCCACCTACACTATGCCTGAAATTTAAAATTTTGTTATGTGATAGTGGTGTAATTTGTAGATAAACGCATTGATGAGATTTAGAGAAATTTGCAATAATTTAAAAAAACTTGCTGTGTACCTGTGTCTCAATGCAAAGCAACTGGTAAACCTAACTTCAGTGTTGAGACTGCATGGTGGAAAAATTGGTCTGGAGATTTGGTCTATTGGAGAAATTGGTCTGTACTTCTGCAACAAATCCATAAATAGTAACATTTACTTTAACGTTTGTATGCTTAATATTGCCTAGATGAATTGAATGCGGTGGATTGATTCTTAACTGTTGTGATATAGCTTTTGTTCACAATCCAAAATGATGTCTTAACAAACCATGGAAATTCTCATAGGCCAAGATGAATTTTTGAAATTAAAAAGATATGAATTATGAAGATTTATGATTAACTAGCAAGTCTGTAAAGACAACACGAACAAAAAAGGCAAAACTATTAAAAAGAAACAGATTTATAAACGAATGGGGAATAATTATATAAAATTGTAATACTTTTGTTCAGTTAAAAACCGCGGCAGTGTGCGCTTTGAGTGTCAAGGATTTAAACACCATATTCGTTTATCTATTTTTGTGAAAGTATTTTCGTTTCATTAGTTTATTTTAGAGTATGGCCAGTAGTAAAAATACGCTTCAGGTATAAAAACAATAGAAAATCATGAAGTGATTAAAAAGTTTTGGTTTTGGTATAATTAGTGTCAGAAGTTTTACCATGTTACAACTATGGGAGATGAACGAAATCCAGTAAATTCATTTCAAATAATTTTCTCATTTTCGAAATTTGCCTGAATTATTAAAAATCTTAAGAAAATTCTATTCCAATCGTACTTTCAGTTTGATTTTTTGTGAATTTTTGGAATGTATAAAAACATCTAAAATTTGACATCTGAAATTTTTGCTTTTCCAGATTTAATTTAAAATGGCATGTTCAACAGACAAATTGCTTTAAATTATGCTGACTAATGTGAGAAGAACTTTTGTGTAATTAATTCTGTTCCTGGTAATTTCAGTACATTCCCTAATATTCAAAAAAGATTTGGTTTAGTTGTAGGACTTGAAAGAACTGTATAGAACTTTTTATTTTACTTAATGCTAAAGACGGCACTAGTGTCTGTAATGGTGATTATATTTAACCTCACCCACCTAAATTTTGTATTCATATGTTTAACCACTTCTTGTAAATGACCAGATCGTTCTTGATTGTTTAAAAGTTATTATTATTTTTTTGCAGACTGGAAATCTCATACATAGTTATAAAGGAACTGGTGGCATATTTGAAGTTTGCTGGAATTCCAGGGGTGATAAAGTGGGTGCTAGCGCGTCGGATGGCAGTGTGAGTAATCAGGTTTTTTTTTGTTTACTTTTTTCTGTCGCCTCAATCTACTATCTAACTTTATTCTCAAACTACAGCCCTTTATATAGATCCAGGTGTTCGAGGTATGGTATTTTCTTGTGGCCAAACTGTTGTGTTATAAATGAAAGAGATATCTTATTTACTTGTGTACATAAGTAATGGAAATATAAAGTGGGTAATACAAGAGTCGCATTCGCCCTAAAATTCCTTAAATTTTTGTATCTTCCTAGTATTCCAAAAATTTTATGGGAATTTTTCAGTTCCTAAAAAAATCCCAAAAATTCAGATTTTCTTTCAAAACTCACAAAAAAACTGGTATTCCTTCTGATTAGAAAAGTGGATTTAATTAAGTTCACATTTTTGGCCAAAATAGCATAATTGTTTAATTATATAACTGTTATTGTTTGACGTTAAATTTTTCGAAAATTGGCATATTTTTGCAGGGAATGAAACAAGCTTTGAATGCCTTTATGTCTGTGTTAGTAAGCCAAAAGAAATATCCTTAAATGGTTTTGAGTGATGATCCCTAAAATTTATAAAATTATTCCTAAAATGTTGCTGACATTTTTGGAATTATACCTAAAATTCCTACCTAAATTTCTTAGAAAACTCACCGTGACCCTCATAATAGCCAATGTGCGCAAGACAAAGTTTTATATAAGTAAGTCAAAGTATTAAGAGTTGTCTCTAAATGCACATAATGCAAGAAGTAAGTTGAACACCAGGTCTCATCTGGAGATGATTTACTTCTTGCTTGTAGCTTCTATCACCTTGGTACTTTATATATTCTGATATTCTCATGTATATGTATTTAAATTCCTATCTTTTTTTTAAAAGGGATGAGATTTTTTTGCCGTTTGGCAGATTTCTGCTTTTTTTAAAATTAAAATGAAGGAAACTTTGGTAAAGTTTTCCTCTTTTTTTGCCTTTTTGTTCCTGTTTGAGGATCCATGTTTTTTCCGATCTGGACCAGTTTTTTCCTCAAAAAGTATACTTTTCTTGTGTCTAAAAATATCTTAAAAGTTGCAATGTTATTCTTCTTCAATATTGTTCTTTTACTGCTAGGTTGTTACTAGCAATTTTGTGTAGCGGTTGTATTTGAACCATGAAACAAATATTGCATAAGATTTTTGTCTTCGATTTTGTTTTGTAATTGAATACCACACTGCTAAAAATGTGTTATGGCCAAAATGAATTGTGGAAGAGGTTTCTAACCTAGAATGCTGAATATGACTTCTGGAAATTTTATTTAGTCATAGCATAATACAACATTTTAAATATTCACAGGATTTTTTTTTATCTATGTTTCTAATTTTTTTTTTTTTAATTTTTTTTTTTAAATTCACTACTTATTGGCCTGTGTGTATCACAGAATGGTTTTTCTAACATGTATCTAATAATCTTGTTTTTTTCTTTTCTAGGTGTTTGTGTTAGACTTGAGAAAGCTACAGGATCATTGGGGTCCGTTTTCTTCAAGAGAATGAGCTTTACTATTGGCGTGGTGTTTTTATTGAACAATAATCAACCAATATAGACACATGTTTATCTACCAATGCTTTGAAGGAACTGAAATTGGTCCTATTTTAAAAGTATGAACTTAAAACTGTCCCTCGAAAGAAAGTTCAATAGCTATGAAGTGTAGGATAATGTAGCTCTAGTCCAGCTCTGTTTAACTAGTATTGGGGAAAGCTTATATATACTGGTTTAGGCAAATCCACTTTAAGTATTTTCAATTAATCAAAAGGGAGATGATAACTTCTACTCTACAACCTGGTGCTTTATTGAAAGATTTGGCTAAAAATTTATTTTTAATTTGGCGTGTTCCTAAGTTTTCCTTGGCAATCTTAAGGATTTTATTTCTTGATTGTATTTGAAAAGAATAATTTATGTTGAACAGTTCCATTTATATGAGTTGGAGCTTTTTTTTTTGGCATTTTTAACTAATCTTTAAGAAGGCACTACATTTCTTTTTTATTTTATTGAGACATTATTTATACAGTAAGCTGAACTTTCTTGGAACAGTTATGTGTGTGAAATTTAAAAAAAAAAAAAGCATAATTTTCAATAAGATTTAGATGGAATTTGGATATATTTTGGCTACATTTGATTGGCCTCCTTTTGAAAATACCTGAAAATATGCCTTCGCTTGGGAGAGGATTCTTTTTCCAGGCATTTTCCAAAATGCAAATGCGATGGCTGCTTTTTGGTTATTTATCACCTGTAAGAGATCCCCCAGGTCTAATCGCTTTATCTC
Organism: Linyphia triangularis; assembly: GCA_963978545.1. Classification (NCBI taxonomy): domain Eukaryota; kingdom Metazoa; phylum Arthropoda; class Arachnida; order Araneae; family Linyphiidae; genus Linyphia; species Linyphia triangularis. The sequence continues at coordinate 8,636,339 of OZ021722.1, read as the reverse complement.
CATATAAGCAGAGCTGGACTAATGGTGCAGGATTGGTGCCTATACTGATTCTATACTTTTTCAATGTTCATCTTGAAGAGCTCTATTATAGACACACTTTCTGCCACTGAACGATTTACTCTAAGTTTCCATTTTGTCATTAGTGAGATAGTAATAGAACACATTGTAGAAGGACGTCATTGTTCATTTTGAACATGCAGCCTGAGTTTTCTGTTTGGGGTTTTTGTGCTTGCGAATTCTGTACAGAGAATCACATTCTGACTTTGGATTTTCAATCAGTTCGTTTTTATTTATGAATAATAAAATTGATGTATTTTTAGTCTTCTGTGTCTATTGTTATTTATTTCCAGCAGTTAAGATGGACATGGTTGTTGCGGGATCTATAATGTGACCAGATTTATCGGACTAAAAATCGGGACGTGCTTCTGCCAATGGAAAAAAGTTTTTTTTTTTCGTATTCTATTTATGGGGTTTCGGGACACACAACTCTAAAATCTTCAGTGTTCAAGGTTTTTCTGAAGATAAACAATATACATTGTAATTCGTATGTTTTTTCCGCCATACTTGCATATATTTCTTATTTGGGGCTATTGCGAGTTTAAAATTTTTTTATTTGATTTTAAGAAATCCAGAAACTTTCTGCAAGAATATGAAAAGTTTGTTTTAGTTATTAACAAACATTTCGGAGTATCCATAGAAAGTTCTGTCTTCTCAGTAGTCCAAATTTTATTACTAGAAAATGTCCTTTCACTTTCAATGGCAGCAGTTGTTCCTGGCAATCTAAAGTCGAATTCCACAATTTTCATAGAATTGGCAATTTCAATTAAGTGCTTGTGGAAATGGGTTCACATTACACTCCACCCATCACTTATCACCAGAAACTTCATCAGTTACCCACTATGGGAGTTCTTGATTAACGAAGTTCTGAAGAACATTTTTTTGTTTCGAAGAACTTTGGCAGGACTCTGTAAAGAAAAATCGGTGTAATTTGGCGGAACATTCAGGCAGTGAGGTCAAAAGTGGAAATGTCCCGCCAAAGTCATCAGGATGTCTGGTCGCATTAAGGATTTAGCAGTTAATGTACAAAAGGATGATTTGTTTAAAACTGCTCAGTTCCCCATTTTTGCAATAAGTTGCTTCATAAATAGATTCTTTCAATCAAACTGTTTGGAAGTGCTCTTTTAAGAATTGTATCATAGAAGTCGGTAAAAACCAATTTCTATATTGGTACTCGTATTAAAAGAATGTGTGGACCATCAGTCTGCCAGATGGGAGCTTTCCTGATTTCTTTCGTAAGATCTATACATAAACAAACCAAATGCAGGACAAAATGAAAGCTTTCAAACCCCACATGGATTTCTGTCTAGGATAAAGTTACCATAGGCATTTCTTGCAAGTCCGGATACTGTAGTGATGTTTTTCAGCATAGCTCATTTAGCTTTTGAACCAGATCGAAAATTAAACTTGTCAAAAGAAGGAACGAATATGCTGCATATATATTATCCAAAAATAAAAGAGAAATTTAACACTGCCATATGATTTCTTTGTTAAAAGTAGTTTAAATATAGCTTTATGAATAGTTGTCGCACACATGGAGTCTAAGCGATCATATAGACTGAATATTTGGTTCTTGTACTTGCATTGTTAGAGCAGACTTTTGATTACTGCGTGTCAAGGAAGAGTTTCTCCAAAGGTCTATTTAGGGGAAACTGGTCTACGTATGCTTATTGGATTGGCAGCCATGGATTGAAAACAAAAATCCTGCTTTTGCAACCCTCTGATAATATTGTTCACAAATGTAAAAGATTTTATTCTTCTGCATCTACTCCTATTCAATCCTTAGTTTGTTAAATATATCAGGGTTCTCACGGCCATTGAAAATCATTAAAAGTGCTTAATATTTTTGTACTCAGTGGCGGCTCGTGGGCAGGAAAAGTGGGGGGGACCGATGAAAAAAAAAATAAAAAAAAATTGGAGTTTGCGAAGTAATATATATATATATATTGAACCATAGTACGTAATTTAAAGTGTAAAAACGTATCTTTATAAGTAAAAAAAAAAAGGTTACAAAGACTCTGTAATTTGAATATTGAGCTTCTAAGAAAGTATATTAAGAAAGTGGGAAAAAGTATTTTTTTTGGTCTCAAAAAATATTAATACGAAACATTTGCACATTTTTTTTTTTTTGGCAATAAATGCAAAATGTTTTTATTTCTACTAGAAAATTTAGCAAGCACGATCAAATTTTTTTTCCAAATAAGAGAAACCTCTGTAAGGAATATTAGTCCTTAACTGTGAAAATCTTTTCAAAGTCATTTGCTTAAAAAAAAAACCTGCTTATGCTCCAGAAAGATAAGAAGTTTCCTTTCAATCTCTTCTTTTATATATAAAAATGTGCTTATAGTATTTGACAAAAGTTCACTCTACTTTCAATTGACTGCCTGTAGACTTTTTATTTGTTTTGCCTACAAATCCCATTTAAAAAAAAAAATGAGGCAAGAAATGTTTCAAGGAATTCTAAAATTAGAACTAAACCTTTTTCCAGAAATGAGAAAACAATCCTGGGAATAATTGCTCAGCAAAATTAAGAAATATTTCATTCGCTATCCAATGTTCATACTATGACCAATCGAGCGATGCAACTTATAACATGCAACTATGTAGCAATATAACTTAAAATAAGGATTTTGTTTTTTACGAAAATTGCAAGAAGGTCGAAAAATACGGGGGGAGGGGGGGGGGGCGGAGTTTTTGAGGTCAAACAATAGCAGTGCGATTATGTGAGATTGCTTACAGAGGCGGACATTGTTTGCAACTTTACTAGGAGAAAAGGGGGTGGGGCTTAATTATATTCCGGGATTCAAAGATAAAAGAACAGACGTATGGAGCATAACTTTTTGTCTCCATATAACCTAATCGCATTAAAAATGCAATAAAATTTTTTTATAAATATTTAATATTTTTATTAGATTAAGAATACTTAAGAACATTTTAAAATGAGCTAAAATGTTGATCGGGCGAAATGTTTAAGTTCAACAACTTTGAAGCTGAAATTATTTTAATGTAAGATAAATTATCAATATTTTCAACATACCACATCATTTTAAGCACAGTAAAGCTGATAGGATCAGATTTTTTTAGTACTTTTAGCTAGCACTGTAGGAATTTGAAACTACCTAATTATAAGGTTCTTAATGAGTTAAGCAATGCTTTAAAATTCTGTTTGACATTATAATAGTAAATTAAAATACCAAATTTCGTTAAGCTGTAGGTCCCTGCCTGATTAGCTGTCATTGGACATAAAAATAGGTCTTTGAGCGTACAAACCAACTAACCAAAATACCAATTACATAACATATGTGAAACTATAAAAACCGATATTGCTCAATCACTATTCTGTACAAAAGAAAAAGAAAATAAAGATTTACGAGTTACAAACTATACAAATCTAATAACTCGATTAAAAATTCTGCAGCATATGCACAGAAAAAAAATTTCGTTAAATATTACATGAATTTAAGAATTAAAATACAAATCACATATACATGAAAGACAAAAAACTATGAAAAAAATGCTTGCTTACAACAGCAAATAAGTTTTAAAAGTAATTGAAATATATATATATATATATATATATATATATATATATATATATATATATATATATATATATATATATATATATATATATATATATATATATATATATATGTATATATATATATATATATATGTATATATATATATATATATATGTATATATATATATATATATATATATATATATATATATATATATATATATATATATATATATATATATATATATATATATATATATATATATATATATATATATATATATATATATATATATATATATATATATATATATATATATATATATATATATATATATATATATTTTAAAGTCATCAGTAATGCTACTAATATTTCAGTCACTGATATTTTAATTATTAATTCATGCAAAATAAATTTGGTTTATATAACAGTTAATAAAATGTGACAAAACCTTTGAAAGTACAATATTTACAATTTTGCAAACAAAATTGAAGGTATTGTTATATTGACCAGTTCAACAGTTTTAAATTGAATTACTTGATATTCTTTGAATAGTAAAATATATCTCGTTGTGTATTTTTTTTTGGCGCAAGAGCTAAGGGAGAGTTATACTGCAACGGAATATCCTTCAATCAAAATTTTTTTCAGTACTGTACATTTACTTATTTATTACAGAATTTTTTCTAAAATTATATCCTCTCTCTTTTATTTTTACTACCCAATAAAAGGATAAATGTCGTTTCAATCCAATTCTAGTAAAACCATTTATTTTTATAAGGAATGTTTTGTTGTCTTTATAGAAACTCTTCTATTAATCGTATCGGAGAGTTACGTTAATGATTCCATACGATATCATATATCAGTGGGAGAGGTAGGACAAATCAACACTTCTGATTATTTGGACGAAATTTAAATACTCAGTTATTTTTTGAGACAAAGAGTAGATATCAAAACAAAAACCTATTATTAACTCATACATTTTACTAAATAAAGAGTAAAATTTAAAACAAAAAACTTACCGTTGTTATTTATTGGTGTAAATTCTTTCGCAGTCGTACAAGTTAAAGACACTAAAGATAAACGTCCGATCCCTGACTTCAAAGTAAGAATTGACCATTTCCTTGCAAATCCCAGGACCAGGAGGTGTCTTGGTAATTTGAAACTCATGTTATGACAAAAAACCAGGATGTCACGTGAAAGGGAAGGAATGGCCCTCGTCACATTATAGAATTTTCTGTCTTATCTCTTTAGGTTTCAAATTCAAGGTCGTCCAAATTAGGGGGACATTTTGTTCCCCCAAGCACAGTCTAGGGAAACTAACATCCTTTGAAGAGGGCAAGTTAGAGTTTTAATCGGAATTGTGGGTTCTTATAATATTCTGTGGAATTGCAATAATACTACAGTACGATTATTCAAGTTTTTTTTTTTTTTAATTATGAATTAGGCTTTTATTTTTGTAATTTATTTACGTGCGTTATTTTTTATATCAAATAAATTTTAAGGGGTATCCTAACGCTATTACAGTAAAACAAATTGGCATCTCATCAAGAGGAAGATTGCACAATGCTATCTGATGTAAAAATTTTACTCACTCTTTTCGACCAGATTTGTAGAAAAATTTGAATAGTCAGTTACAGCTACATTGGAAATTACTTTCAAAATAACACTTTCAGTTTTCAGAAACAAAAGGATTCTTCTTTAGAGTGAGGTCTTCTCTCTTTCCACAAGACCATCCTATTTTTTGTGTGAAATAAATTATTTACTTTCATTCAACTTATTTTTTCAAACACAGATGTGCATAAAGATATCGTAGTTGGGGATTTCAAATCCATTCTTTCAGCAATAAATTCTAGTGTGACTTACAGCATTAAACTTTATGAGCCTAGTAACAAAATAAAAAATATCGATGCGTAACATTAATATTGGGTCTTTGATCTAATGAGATTAACTTTTATTTCGGTTGGGGATCTCCTTATCCTAACCCTTGGCTACGAGCCTGCCTCCTACTCCTAGATCAGAAAACCGTGTCAAAACACGAAACTCGGGAATTTTGTAATTTGAGAACCACACAAGGGGTACAGACTCGCAGGATATTGCAGGTGGCGAAAATCAGTCCCCCCCCCCCCCCCGTCTTTTTTCCATTCCGTTTCTTCTACGGGCAAAGAAAAAGAAGCTCGATCAGGCGACTTAAATATCCATCCATAAGGACATTTATTAGTTGAGTGAAAGTGAACAGTTTCAAGATTAAAAAACCAGTTAAATCAGTATATTAACTAATAACTACAAAATTTATTTAAAAAAAAAAAAAAAAAAAAAAAAAAAAAGATAGAGAGGGAAACGACCAAAAAAAGTGAGGGGGCCCGGGCCCCCCCTGGCCCCCTGCACCAGCCGCCACTGTTTGTACTTGTTTTCAAGGTCTTGAAAATGCTTAGAAGTGCTTGAAAATGCTTAATTTTTGTGGATGTTTGGCCGACTGCAAAATTTATGAAAATACAACTCGGACTTGCTATCCCCGCGTGACCGCTACTTATCTGCACCGTATCGGAATTTTCAGACATATTTGTACTACGCATCCACCATCTTGTAACTTTTTTGGTAGAATATACTTTATTAAAAATTTATATACAGACATGATGCCTGAAATTTTGTTTCAAAGGTCTTTTAAAATACTAATTAGGTCCTTAAAAGTCCTTGATTTTCATTCTGTGATTTGAGTGAGAACCCGGTATATTTTAGTTTTTAGCGTCGAGCCATGCCTGGCTACTACTTGAGCAATTCTTAAAACACGTTGCATGTGTATTATAAACATGGTGATAAAATATGAGAAATAAATCGATTTAATTTCGTAAAAGCGTAATTTTGAAAAAATTCTTTATGTTATTAGAAACCTGTATCACATTATATATTTATTCGGTGATGATGAAACCATACGAGATATGTTTTCAAGATGCTCATTTTAAAAGATCGGGAGTAATTTTTTTAGAACAACCTTCATGCACTCCCAACATTACTCTAAAGCACTGAAATTATATTTGTGTTTTTATTTAAAAGTTTTGAAAAAAGAAAAAAAAAAAAAAAAATCTTTAAAAGCTGGAGAAAAACGCGTTTTGCTGAAATATTAAGTGCTTATCAGAGCAATAAACACTGATAAATGTGCAAATTAAAACTTAGTCAAAACTCTTTCAGATAATGAATAAACTTTTATTTTTTTAATTCAAAGAAGCAAGAGAAAAGAAAATTTACTAAGTACGTATTAAGGAACGAGTTTTCTATGATTGGTCTTTCAATTTATTAAAATTTGGCTTGTTTAATTTTATTGTATTCGTCGTATGTGCAAATATATATATATATATATATATATATATATATATATATATATATATATATATATATATATATATATATATATATATATATATATATATATATATATATATATATATATATATATATATATATATATATATATATATATATATATATAAAAAATAAAAAAAATTGCAGGATTTTGCTCTTGTAAATTTGTAAAATAATTTTTGCAAACTATTAATTTTCAAATAGTTTTGAAGAAAAAATTAAAACTGTTTAAAGAGAAACCTTTTTTTGACATGGAATCTTAAGATACTTTTTTCATTTTTCAAAATTGGAATTTTGTGAGATTACCATTTTGTAAAAGAATCTTAATTTTTCTAAAAAGGAACCCGTTATTAGATTCAGGGTTGGTTTGACAAAATTGGATAGAGTAGGAAAGCCAAATCCCTGTGATTGAAAATTTCATATCTTTCTAACCTCCCCTCCTCAATCCTAAAATTTAGTTCAAATTTCAAAAATCATTTGAGTACATAAATTGTGATTTTAAATAAGTATATATAGAAAAATGTTCTTTACTTTTTTGATGGAAATTGAAAATAAAAAATGCGGTGGTTCCTGAACACCCTGTTCACAAAGTGACGATAAATATTCTTTTGATGAAGATAGAAAATGAACAAATACGTTTTATCTAGTTTTTTTTAATGGTGAAGTATTTTTATTCCTAATTAACAGCAATACATATACAACTACAAATATTTTGAAATATAGTTAAACATTTGCTTCGCTTAAATTACACAAAATAATACTGATTTGATATTTTAGCCCAATCAATGGCGATTTTTATGAAGACACAACTTTTCTTGAGAAGAACTTTATAATCATAATAACAGCTACAATTATAAATGCCACAATCCACAGAAAGTAAAACAAAAGTGGCATTTCGAGTTTAGAGTCTGCTCGACGTTTTTCTGCTGCATCCACCATTGCCAAGATTCTATAAAAAGAACAGTAGGGTTAGTATCGCCTGTTGAAGATGTATCCCCACAAATGTAAAGAAAATGTCAATGAAATAATACTGTTGCTCAAATTGTCTGTATATAGCGTAAATAGTGACGTATTATTTTAAAATTCTATTGTAATTTATTTTTATCTTATTTTATTTATTAAAAGCGATTATACAGGTTAGAAAAAGGTGGCAACACCTAAAGCAATCGAGCAATTTCGAGATGTTTCTTTTTCGATGAATTGGCTGGAAATTTCGGGATTGTTCTCACGCGCCTGCTATATAAAAAGACCGGAGATCGGGAAGTTCTCAGATTAACTTCGTTGAAAGCTGATCGTGATCGCTTTGTTGACCTATTGGAGTGAGCTTGTATAATCGCTATATTCGAAGCTGTTCTTGTTGAAGCTTGTATTGAAGATTAATAGTGATTGCACTGTTATCTGTGAATAAATTTTGTGAGTTTTCTGAAGAGAATAAATATTAGTTTTTATTTTAAAAACTGTGCCATCATTGCCTCAGCGGAAAAATTCATAACAGTGGTGTCAGAAGTGGGGTCTCGTAATTTTGAATGCCGATAACTAGAGGAATGATGGAAGACCAAATGAAGCAGTTGATGGAAATGATTGCTGGAATAAAAGCCGGACAAGAATCCATGGCCGCTACAATCGCCGCTGGTCAAGCCCGTCAAGAAACGACAAATGCCGAACTCGCCGCTACAATCGCCGCTGGTCAAGCCCGCCAAGAAACGACTAACGCTGAACTTGCCGCCGCAATCGCCGCCAGCCAAGAAACAACATCATCGGAGATTAAAGCTTTAGCCGCCAAGTGTGAAACAACATCTGCAGCAGTGAATGAAATCAAAGAAGAAATGAAGATAGAGCTAGCCTCAATGGTGGAATCAACCATAATAGAAACTACCTCAAATGTTCTGCAATCCGTGAAAGAAGAAGTATTCAATGCAGTAAGAAAGGAAGTTGATGGAAAGTTTGAGGAGTTCAACGGAAAAATGAACAACTTAGGAGACAAAGTTTCCACCATGAAGGAAGAGCATGAAAAGTTTCAAGACGCTGTTGAAGAAAGGTTTGAAAAGTTTCATAACGCTGTAGAAGAAAGACTACGGGAAATGGAAACTCGCGAAGCTGCGACCATTGCAACGCCTAAATGGGATAATGTTTCCACTCCCTTCATCGCGCCACGTTCCAACATCAAAGTGGCCACTTTTGATGGAAAGTCTTCCTGGCGCGTTTATCAAACGCAGTTTGAGATGATTGCATCTGCAAATGGATGGGATGACCTCACGAAAGCATTCCATCTCGCAGCATCTCTTCGAGGTGAAGCTGCTGACATTTTACAGACACTACCTGAAGAGAAGCGGGAAGAATTCGTGTCTCTGGCAAGTGCGTTGGAGTTAAGGTTTGGGGAGCAGCATCTAAAGGATTACAACAGACTGCAATTGAAAGTGAGACAGCAGAAGGCCAACGAAACTCTTCAAGAATTGGCATCGGATATAGAAAGACTGTCGCTCCTCGCTTTCCCTGACTGTCCCCCGGATGTACGAGACGATCTTTCTCTGCAGTATTTCATCGACGCTATTCAAGATCCCGATGTGCAGCAGGCGGTAAGGTTATCTCAAAACAACAGCCTGAAGTCAGCCCTTGTGTACGCCATGAGAGTGGAAGCCGCACAGCTAGCTTCTGGAAAAGACCGATGATATGTGTGTGGTGCATTAGCCGAGGATTCTTCTGACTTTGTCACCAGTAAGCTTCGAGAACTGGAAAGCAAAATTGATAGAATGATGAGAAGCTATCCCGGAGCCAGGGATCGAAAGACCAGAGTCATTTGCTGGCACTGCAAACGGGAAGGGCATCTATGACGTAACTGCCTTGATTTGAAAAAGGGAAGGGATAACATTACCACGGAATCTCAACAACTGAATCTAAGAAGAAGCCATCTCGCAGGGCAGAAGCTGCAATGTAGAACAGGTGAAGCCCCGACCAGTCGTTTCCACGTTTCATCCCGACAAGGAGGAAACCAGGGTTTATTCGTGAAGGGGGAGATCAACGGAACTCCATGTCGTCTAATCGTCGATTCGGGAGCGAACGTAACGATCGTAAGGACGGACGTGGCTCGTCGCCTGAACAGCCGACTCCTCTACACAGCGCTCTCTGTCTCGCTACAAACTGTGTCCGGTGGTAATATCTCTGTGCATTGGAAATTGGAAGTGGACATTGCCCTTGGATTTAACACCTACAAGCACACCGTTTATGTTGCCGAAATTGTAGGTCCGTGCATTCTCGGACTAGACTTTTTGAAAAAAAATGGAATTACGCTGAATTTTGGGAAAAGCAAGCTGCAAACATGGAGAGGCGAAGTTCCTTTGCACGATCTAGACATGAAAGAGCTGTGCGTATATCGGATTATGGCTCATGAAGACAATGTCATAGAGAATGCTGAAGAGTCCACATCTATGAAAAGTACCTCTCCAGCCTCGGAAAGAGAACCGAAGAAGGCAACGTTGATGAAACCCTTCCAGGAAGTGGTTCATGTGGAAATGGACAAAGTTAGTGAAGAGGGAATCGACATCCGTGCTCCTGTTACAAGCATCGAACGGAGGTCCCGGGATCTATCAGCTGCACCCGCGGATGATTCGGACGCAATCACAGAAAATCTTACTGAAGATGATGTTCGGTTGAATGGGAGTGGGAACGGGAACTCTCTTTCCGGAAGTTCATGTCCGGAGAGCAGACGACATTCATCTAAAACGGAGTTCAAATCTTATCAACAACCAATCTCAAAATCATGTAACCAGCAAGATGGGGATCAGAAACTTTCACCGCTTCTGTTGGCATACGGGAGTGCAAATCACGAGACCACCGGATTTTCTCCATCTCTAAAGATGTTTGGAAGAGATCTTAGGCTCCCCTGCAACCTCCTCTTTGGACAACCACCGGACACTCCTTCCTCGCCTGTCCAGTATCTAGATGATCTGCAGGCACGTTTGGAAGCCGTACATCGGTTCGCCAGAGAGAGAAACAACATCATGACGGAACGCATGAAGATCCGGTACGATGCCTAGGCCACGGACCGTTCATTCCAGGAAGGTGACAAGGTGTGGTTATGGAACCCTAAACGTCGGAAAGGACTTTCCCCTAAGCTCCAGACGAACTGGGAAGGGCCGTATGGGGTCCTTAAGAAGATCAACGACGTCGTGGTGAGAATTCAACGGACACCTTCCTGTAAACCTAGAGTTGTACACTACAATAGGCTAGCCCCATATTATGGTAGAAGTCATTGAATGGCTTAAGGACTTCACTGCCCGGGACGTGCAGTCTTTAAGAAGAGGGAAATGTTGCACAAATTGTCTGTATATAGTGTAAATAGTTTTTTATTATTTTAAAATTCTATTGTAATTTATTTTTATCTTGTTTTATTTATTAAAGCGATTATACAGGTTAGAAAAAGGTGGCAACACCTAAAGCAATCGAGCAATTTCGAGATGCTTCTTTTTCGATGAATTGGCTGGAAATTTCGGGATTGTTCTCACGCGCCTGCTATATAAAAAGACCGGAGATCGGGAAGTTCTCAGATTAACTTCGTTGAAAGCTGATCGTGATCGCTTTGTTGACCTATTGGAGTGAGCTTGTATAATCGCTATATTCGAAGCTGTTCTTGTTGAAGCTTGTATTGAAGACTAATAGTGATTGCACTGTTATCTGTGAATAAATTTTGTGAGTTTTCTGAAGAGAATAAATATTAGTTTTTATTTTAAAAACTGTGCCATCATTGCCTCAGCGGAAAAATTCATAACATTAAAGTGCTGATAAAGTGTAGTGGGGTGAAATAAAAAGATAGGTTCAGGAAAAATTATTATTGGATAGTTAAAAGATTACTATAAATTGATCACTTATAATCATCATCTCGCAGTATATGCTTTATTTTTATTTGTATGTAAAGTTGGTAGATATTTATTAGGAATTGTTCCACCTTAGATAATTCAAGTTTTATATTAATGTAGAAACGAGCTACATATTTTATGAATTGTGTCTAATAATTTATTTAAACTGTAACGGAATTTGTTAGTTTATAAATTACATTTCAGAATTATATATATAAAAAAAAAATGTACAAACAATTTTTTAATAATCTATGCGCTAGAAGTAAGGATCACATTTTTAAAACAATATTGTTAATTTAATAATGTTTTATTTAACTTTTCTCTATATAAAGAACATATTTTTCTTTAATATAACACTGTTTTGAAGACTAGAATTTATTAGCAACTGCTCAATTTTGAATCGAAGTGTTGAATATTTTAAGAAATGGTAAATGCGCGTCTACTTTCATAGTCTACAATTGGTTAGTGGGGTGGGCTCCTATCTCACGGGATTTTTCGAGATTAATGATATTCGAGAGGAAAATGCGGTGTAGTTATCCTCTCTTCTCTGAAAACAAAAGCAAAGTCCATGCTTTGTGTATGGCAGATAATAATAAATAACTTCCTTGCAGAACCGACTTATTTTTTTGAGTCTCTGACCGGCTCGGTGACCCTATAGCAAGTAAGCCTCTGATTTTGCTGAGAGTTTCTTCATATAGTTTTTATGGGCCACATGGAGGAGAACTCTGTACTACATAGTAAAAACATACTATTTTGGACAAATTGAAATTATGTAAAAAATTGCCAAACCGAGAAATTTTGTTTTAGATGCTGGTGGGGACCGCAGAAAAATCTGCTACAGGCGCGGGCCAAGTACTGGCCTTGCACTGGACTACACTATCCGTTAAATTTACTTACATGTGTCGCCATCTTTCGCTAGTAAGTAGAGTTAGAAGTTCTATGTAAGATGTGTTATGAATGTAGTTGAACTTTTTTGCCACTTTTAAACTCTTAAACTATCATCCTTCCTAACTTCATTTTAGTTTAACGGTTGGAAACCTAGTTTATTCTGACTTTTAGTGTAAGTGACGTTATTCAAGGCCAATCAAGTTTTTCAGCATGAAAATTAGATTTCTGTAATTTTACTTTACTTAAGAAACACGAACATCTTATTTTTAGCGATTATTTGGCTGTCTAATTAAAAATTAACTATTCTAGTTTTGTTGGTATTGTACTTGCTCCGTATTTATTTAATTATTAAATATTAGTGATTCAGTTTGTAACTGTTTTCTTAATAGTTAATTATTTACTAGTAGTTATTTAATAAGTAGATAAATTAGCAAGATAATTAGCGAGTGACATAGTGCTTTACTTACTAAGTTTTTATTTATTTAACAAATAGTTACTATGTTATCATTAAATATTTAAATTAGATAATTTTTTACTAGCAAACTAGTTATACTTAATAACTACTACTCAAAATAATAACTACTAATTAACTATTTCCCTAAAATTTAATTAATAAATAAGCAACTTTTCCCTAATTAATAGCTACAAAATAATAGCTTGAATAGCTACAAAATAATAGCTTGAATAGCTACAAAATATTTAATAACTAAACAACAATTTAAAAATTTGGGTCTAAGATCTAAATAACTATTTAATAACCTCGAAAATTACTTATTGACCAATACTAACTACTTATTACCTTTACTAACTAAATTCTTGATAATTAGTAAACCAAATAGCCATTAATTAATTTCTAAATAATAGCTACTTACTAAATAGCGAGGAATACATTATTAATTATATAACAACAACTATCTTTCTTTTGAAAAACTGACTACTAATTAAATAGCGAGGAATTAATTATTAATTAAATATCAACAACTATCTTTCTTTTGAAAAACTGAATACTAACTAAATAATTACCTTATTAACTACTAGCCAATTAATTGTAATTAACTATAAGTTAATTATTAGCTACTTGTTAGCAAATTAAATGAACTAAATAACTATTTAAAATTAAATTACTTTATTTTTTGTTTGTATGTAAAGTTGGTAGGTATTTGTTAGGAATTGTTCCATCTTAGCAGATAATTCAAGTTTTATATTAATGTAGAAGCGAGCTACATATTTTATGAATATACCTATATTCACTATGTTACAATCTTCTAGCCGAGTTCATTTAGAAACTACTTTCCACAAAACCTTGAAATTTGGGAAGTAGGTACGAAAAAGATCACTTAATGCAATGACATAAATTAAAAACTCGAAAACATCGTCTATTATATTTTATTTTGTATTTCATATCCTTACATCAGTGCATATGCAGTGGCTCCACCTGGTTTGGTCTTTTGATATTTTTATTTATAATAAATAGACATTAAATGAAAACAATTTGTGTCATTTCGTTAAGTTATCTTTTTCCTACCTACTCACCAAATATCAAGGTTTTATAGAAATTAGTTTCTAAATGCACTGGGCTAGAAGATTGTAATATAGCGAGTATACGGAATGATCCTTACTAGGACTTCCTCTTAATAAATTACCTATATATAAATAAAATTATATCGTGCATATATGTGGGTATGAATGTATGTATGTATATTTGTTCCACAAAAGCCACCTTACCAATTAAATATAGTTAAACCTTATTCGTTTCGAATAAATTAATTTGGTCTAAAACACTAATGAGTAGAAAAAAATTAGGTTTGGTCTTGGAACTTTTACATAAAGATATTTCGGTAGAAGTTGTTGCACTATGTTTAAATATATTGAAAGTAGAAAATAAAATAAGGAAAGAAACAAATTAACAGGGTTCTAAACAGCCTATTGGACAAGGGGTTTTCCTGACAGGCAATATGTTCTTTTGTTTGTAGTTCTTAGATGTCAATTGAGATACATCAGGATTGCATTTAAAATGTGTTGAATAATACAAGGTGAGACTGAAAAGTAAGGTGACTGATGTCATAATAATTACTGTATTATATATTTGCAGATAAATACATAACTGTCCTTCAAAGTAGTTCTCGCCGTCTTCAATACACTTCTGACAACGTTCATAAAAGTTCTTGAAACTTCTAAAAAAGTCCTCATTTGAGACTGCCTTAAGTTCCTTGGTAACAGCAGCTTGAATGTCTGAGATGCTTGAAAATCGGTTTCCCTTCAGTGCCAATTTCAGTCGTGGAAAGAGGAAAAAATCCTTATTTCCCTGATCTAGCGCCAGCAGATTTTTCCCTCTTTTCACGACTGAAATTGGCACTAAAGGGAAACCGATTTTCAAGCATCTCAGACATTCAAGCTGCTGTTACCAAGGAACTTAAGACAGTCTCAAATGAGGACTTTTTTAGAAGTTTCAAGAACTTTTAATGAACGTTGTCAGAAGTGTATTGTAGACGGCGGGAACTACTTTGAAGGACAGTTATGTATTTATCTGCAAATATATAATACATCAATTATTACAACATCAGTCACCTTACTTTTCGGTTTCACCTTGTATATTGATCGTGAAAGGCCCAGTTCTAAACGTGATTATTTTGTGCGAAATTAAATACACTGTTTTTTATTATTCAAGATTTGGTTGTTTTACAATGGAATATTAGCCTAAGATGTATGTTTTGGCTGGGAGTGTCTTGGGGGATGGAGTTTAGCCAAACAAGAGGCAGTTTCGCCTTTGCATTGTTTTTTAATGTAGTATTTTAAAATTGATTACAAAGATAGGGTGTTAAGCCTTGATTATGGTTTCGCTTGCATTATGACATGATGTTCGAGAAGTTCTGCCTCGAACAGGTCCAGAAGGGTAAGATAATCAGCAATACTTCAGGAAACTCACTCAGTTTGTCTGTGCTGACATTTATATATCAAATGTTGGCGCTGCTGCTGACTACCGTGGAGAGGGGATGGGGGGGGGGGGGGATATGATAGAGCGTATATGACATGTATTCGCTAATTTCATTGACCCTCATGTTTTAAGCTTTAAAAGAATATATCAAACAACTTGCTTCCTTAGTTTTGTTTACTTAACGTAATCTTTTCAAGGCTCTAGCTTGTATTTGGTGTAAAGTTATAAAAACTCGTAACAAGCACAAATACGAAAGATTCCTTTCCGTTTGCGAGTTATTATTTTAAGTCGCAATATCTGCCAACGTATTCTTTCAAAACTAAACATGACATTTTCAAACAGCTATAAAACCAGTATTAAAAGCGTATTTGAAAAATAAAAGTCAAATAACTGGTGTGCTTTCATAAGCTATTTTATAAAAACTTTTAAAGTATACTAGAATACACCAGTTATTTTCTCTTTAAATTTTGCTAATCATTTTTTATTACTCTTGTTATACCTGGTTAAGAATTTGCATATGTTTTAGATTATTACTTCGACAGATGTCCGCCTCCCAAAAAAATTAAGCATTGGATTCATGGGGAAAGGACAAGCTGACTAATCCTCTTGGTTGGTCAGTGTGCTCAACAACCTATACTTGTGCACAATAACGGCTAATTAAGACGAGACTTACAGCTTAACGTGGAGTCCGCACCACAAAAATGTCCAACCTAGGATTCGAACCCGGCTTTGGGCATGCGAAGCCAGAGCTCTAACCACAAAGCCATCAGGTGGGCTATGAATACTCTTAATAATCATACAGGATAAAAAATAAAATTACGTTTTTTTTGGTAAAATCATTTCAAATGTTGCTAGTGCTTTTGTAAATAAGATTTTCAGTTTATCTCCTATACAATTTTTTTTATACAGGTGTATACAAAAAATTGATAGGAGAAATCAATATCTGTACTCCGGAGGAAAAGGGCACCATGTCACATTTTTGCATTTGTTCAGGAGAGCCAATTTTCACATAACTTTGAGCTATTAAAACGGACATGATTTTATTTTTCAATCTCTTATTTTCGTTATTTATGGGAACAGGTTATATACCTATATCATTGTAGCGATCAAAAAATGCACATTAAGAACAAGGGGTTAAGTCAATTTAATAATAAAAAAAAAGTAGACATGGTGTCCTTTACCTCTGGTACACAGATATAATAATATATATATCAAACCTTTTTTGTTCCTCCTTTAATTTTTCACCATTTGGCTGATCCTTATTATTTTTTTCTTGTTGGAATCTACCCTTACTTGTAATATGACTTGTATCTCTCTTCCCATTGTCACACTTCTGTTTGTTCTGTTTCTTAGAAGTCTCTGTAATGCAAAATAATATTGTGAAGAAAAGGTTTGAAAAGGTATAATTTACATATTACGATTTGAAACATGATTCTAGAGCATTTGAGTTAGATTCTAGAGCATGTTTTAGTCTTTATGAACTCTTGCAATCACCAACTACAGATCCCATTTTTAACTTCTTCATTTCAGTATACACTCTAAAATCATACCTTCGTGGCAAAAGACATAAAAGTTTAGATTTTTATCTCTGTAGTGTAGCATACGTTCTGCCGTACTATATCGAAGTAGATTGTCGGAAATAAACGAACATGTAAACTTATTTTTATTTTAATTACACCCAAGAACTTTAAGGTGTGACGTCATTTTTACAATGAATATAAATTTGTATAGTTTCAGTTTTTAGTTGAGTTTAAATGGCAACAATGATTAATTTTCTGTTGTTCTTTTTTAACTGTTTTAGAATAAGCCATTTTTTAGTTGCCTTTGTGAGAGTTAGAAAGATTTGTAATATTTAATAGAAATGTCGAATATTAAACTCGTTAATTATTTTTCTTAATTGAGTCTGATCTTGATCTTGACATAACAGACTACGACACAGAAGTAGTGAAAATTAGTCGGAATTTAGGACAAGCTCTTGCGCTATTTATCTCATGTGAGTATCTTGTTGTGATGTGCATGAAGGTCATAGTATAAATTCAGTATAGATTCAAACCAGTAATTAGCCTCAATAGATGCTTGAAGTATGGGTCCAATTAACAATGTTAATCAAAAAGGCTCAAACGAAAAGGCTCAAACGAAAGGAAACGATTTTTAAGACGTTGCTTTAACAACACAGGTCGGCAAAAAATGTTTTTTCGACTGCATGATATGTTGTTGCTTAATATAATGTTTTCCAATTCAATGAATCCAAGAATGATCACATACAGATTTTTTGCAAAATACAGGGAGTTTGCATGAAAAAAGCACATTTGGCGATATTTTTGGTAATAATTTTTACACGGGCAAAAAAAAAAAAAAAAAAAAAAAAAAAAAAATGGCGAAATTGAAGATGTTATCCGATAAACATTACATTATCCTTTACTGTTCGTGAGACAGAAGAAAAATAAATCGTTGATGGGCGATGCGCAAGGGCAGAGAACTCTGTGTTGAAGGCACTCGTTTTTCAACTTTTATCACATTTTTATAGGAATTTCGGAGGTGGGGACGATTAGAACACCTTAAGAGGCATTAGTACAGAGATTTTAATCAAAATCGTTGCATCTGTTTTTTAGCAATTGCTGAAAAACATGATTTTTTCATGATTTCAACCTCATGCACATGCGCAATTTTGACGAAAACCTTAATGTTCGGTCTCATGGTCACCAAATACAAATTTTAAGACGAACAACAGGCTCAAGACCCAACAGGGTTGGTCGAGTAAATATATATATACATGTATATAGAAATGGAATTTGTATACAGTAGTTACAGCATCATACATATACAATATATAATAGTTACAGGGTCGTACATACAATATACAATAGTTACAGGATTATACATACAATATACAATAGTAACAGAATTATACATAATAATACAATACAATGCACAAAGTTGAAACAGCGTTTGACTGCTAACCAGCACACCATATTTGAACATCGTAGGTCAATTTGTTCGAAAATTATGCTGACCATGTACAGACGGAAAATGGTGATGGAAAATTTGGAACTAGTTTACCTGGCAAGAGCTCGCATACGACGTCTTCCATGGTCTTCTGGTTTCAAGCAACTTCTTAAAGTTTTTCCGTTGACTAATGTGGTTAGAGAAAGAAAAGGGTAAAAATTGACGACACCAGGAGGCGACGGAGTGACGTCTCCAGGTGAACTGGTTTCAAGTCGACACTGGGTTGGTGAGCGTGATAATCTTTCTTAAAAGTTGGATGCAATTGCGGCCAACTTTTAAGAAAGACTGCAACATAGAGCTCGTATTTTTACTTTCAATTACCCTTAGGTATACATAGGGTAATAAAAGTATAGCATTCGGTCATAAAAAATAAAACATTTAAAAAAAAAAAAAAACATTTCTCCACGTTTTGGAGCATCCTGAGTTCAAAAAAGTGATCTAGAAAAAATGTCTGTCTGTGTGTGTGTATGTGGTCAGCATAACTTTCGAACAAATTGACCTACAATGTTCAAATTTGGTGTGCGGGTTGGTGGTAGCCATGACAACTACCGTTAAGGTTTTCGTCAAAATGGCTCATGCTCGTAAGGTAGCTGCCATTGAAAAAAATCATGTTTTTCAGTAATTGCTAAAAAACGGCTCTAATGATTTTGTTCAAAATCACTGTGATAATGCCTCTGAAGGTGTTCTAAACATCCCCACCTCCGAAATTCCCGTAAAAATGCTTTAAACGGCGTAAAAAGTTGAAAAACGAATGTTTTCAACACAGTCTTCTTTCCTTGAGCATACCTTATTATTGCTCGTTTTTTCTTATCCTAATCAGTTTCACTTATAATAAAGGATAATATAAGGAACCAAAATCACCACTTTGGCACAGTTTTTTTTTTTTTTTTTTTTTTTAATTTTTTTTTTAGATGCATACAAGAATTATCACAAAAAATATCGCCAAACTGGTCATTTTTTCTGAATGAACGATGAAAATATAATAACGGTAAATGACACTATTCCCCGTTAGTATTATAGTGTAATTGAAAGTTGTGCGATGTTCCCCACCCCTAGTTTAATTATGTACTACATTGAATGGAGAACTTTATTATTCTTGATAAAATGCATTTTGATGCATTTAAGGAATTCGTCAAAATTGGAAAACCTTACAATATTTTCGTACATCTTTGTTTCTCGACATTTAATGAGCTGAACTTGGGGGGGAAATTATTATTATTTTTTTTTTAAAATTTTATAATTTCCTGAAGATCAAAATTTATTCACTGCCCGCTATTGCTATAAGCCTTTAAACCTAATTATTAGTTACTTAAGTATAGTAATTAAAATACATTTTTTGATTAAGGATTTACAAAAATAAAATTAAAAAAAAGTTAGCCGAGTTCAAAATCGCTGCAGAGGTGAAAATTGGATTTCAAAATAAACACACATTTCAGCTTTTATTCTTTATCTAAGACATTCTAAGAATATGTATTTAATAATTTTTTTACCTCAAACAATCATAAGTTCTCAAACCAATAATTTAATTAAATCGTTGTTTAATTTTTTGAAATAAGAATGTAAAGTTACCGATATTGCCGGGCATTTCCGGTTCCGGATACAAAAACCTTTCTTGAAAATTGCATACCATTACTTTTCTTTATTTAAACTGATGGGACTTTTTCCTTAATTCCATGGAGGATAAAGAGTTCTTGTGTCAGTTTTTGGTGAGCAGAATCGTCTGACTTTTAAATTTGCATGAACGTATTACAATATTTACTCAAATATAATTTCGTGCATGACAAAAATAATTTCATAATTCCAAAGCATCACCTGTTGAAGATCCTCCCCCCCCAAAAAAAAAAATGTATTTTTTATTATTAAATCCTTTATTTTCAGTTCGATTCTGGTTGTTTGTTTGTGTGTGTGCATGTATGTGGCTGCGGGTGCACGGGTTCGAGTCCCGTGCAAGGCATGGGTGTTTGTAAATGTATGTTGGCTTGTCTAATGACGAATGTTTTGACACACACATACACATACACACACACACACACACACACACACACACACACACACACACACACACACACACACACACACACACACACACAAAGAAAGAAATGATTATGACATTTTTGTGATGAAATTGGAAGAATAGAGAAAATAATTACTTAAATTTATGGACAGTGTTTCCTTGTACTAAAATATTGAAACGTTGTTGCATGGAAACATATTACTGCTGTCAAAGGGAAATCCTAGTAAGGATTATTCCCTATACTCGCTATGTTACAATCTTCTAGACCAGTGCATTTAAAAACCACTTTGTTTAAAACCTTGAAATTTGGTGAGCAGGTACGAAAAGGATCACTTAATGAAATGACATGAATTGTTTTCATTTCATGTCTATCCCTATTATAAATTAAAATTAAAATATCCAAAAGACAAAACCAGATGGAGTCCATGCAAATGCGTTGACGTAAAGATTTGAAATATAAAATAAAAATATATGAAACGCTATTTTCCAGTTTTTAATTGATGTCATTTTATTAAGTGACCATTTTCGTACCTACGCACCAAATTTCAAGGTTTTATACCAAATAGTTTCTAAATGCACTGGGCTAGAAAATTGTGACATACACTGTAAAAAATAATAGTTCAACCTTTCACCACTTTTCTGGTTTAATCTAGCGAAGCTGAGAGATTTCACCAGAAAAGTGGTTCAATTCAATTCGAGCTACTTTC
Organism: Linyphia triangularis; assembly: GCA_963978545.1. Taxonomy (NCBI): domain Eukaryota; kingdom Metazoa; phylum Arthropoda; class Arachnida; order Araneae; family Linyphiidae; genus Linyphia; species Linyphia triangularis. Next base: position 8,614,997 of record OZ021722.1, on the reverse strand, counting down.
TCGATAAATGAGTTGCACCAAAATTCCGGTGAAATGTATTGATCCCATCATGCATTGCGCGGTTTTGCTGGCAATACAACATGGCCGAAACTTCGCACTCGTAGAACTCTTTTCGTGTTGTTACTGTCGAACAACATATTTCAAATCAAAGGTAAGCTTTTTTTTATTGCTTACTTTAATAATAGTTTTGTTTGCAAGTTCCATCTGTCTAATTCTATCATTTTACTTAATTTAATAATGTGTAAACAACTAGGCCTATTTATCTGAAGCTGACAGTTCTATAGTGCTTTAATATTTGGTAAACAATTGCTTTGAAACTTGAAATATGTATTGTAACTTTAAAAGTTGCATAAGTCATAATATGTTTTCGATGTTAATAGTTTAGACGTTAAAGTATTCATACCTTTTACAACTTCCAACTTTTAGATATTTTATCGAAACATTTTAGTAATGAATTTTGAAGCTAAACATATACAAATTGGATCACTTTATTTGTGAATGTTTGCATCGTATAAACAACAGCAGGATCAGTTTCATAATCGGTATTTTTTAAATACGATTTAAAATCTTGGGTACTTTTCCATTTCGCGGGGACAGGCGATAATGTCGCCATAAATTATGCAATTGACGCCAAACAGAATATCCCCGCTGGTAACTTTTTACCGCCACATTTTGAAAACAAGACGCTGCCATTTTTAAAATAAATTAAATTAATAAATATAATCTGCTTGGCGAGATTTGCAGCATTATCAAAAATTTTTATGTGTATACTGTGCCTTGTCGCAAATAAAGTCTGCTTGGCGACATTTGCGCCTGTGAAATGAAAAAGTACCAAATCTTAATGTTTACTCTTGCTAAAATTGTCAAATTGTGTGAACCATGTAATAGAGTATTAATTTTCCTTACACTTGTTCTATATTTTTTTCAGAAAACAGATCTTATTCATTTGTGGCGACATCAAATAACAGATAAAACTTCTGTGCACTTGAGTACTCTTTTGCACAGCGGTAATGCATCTGTCTCAAGACACAATGGTCCCTGGTTCGAGCCTCGTCGCCCTTGAAAGCTTGCTAACGCTTTATTGGTGTCTTGACTGTCAACAATCAAAAGTTTCACTACACACTCATAGCCGGATTATTCAAATACCAGTTCCTTCACAGCGATTTCAGCACATTAATATTGATCTGGTTGGACTTCTCCCACCGTCTGAAAGATACAGCTATATCCTCACATGCGTGGACAGATACTCCAGATGGCCTGAAGCAATACCAATTACAGACATCCAAACCGACACAGTCGCTCGTGCTTCCTTCAACCATTGGATTTCTCGCTTCGGCACTCCTTCTATTGTAACTACTGACCAGGGAAGACAATTCCAGTCTACACTCTTCTCTTCTTTATCAGCACTACTTGGTGTCAAGCTCATCCGCACGACCCCATACCACTCAGCAAGCAATGGAATGATCGAACGTTTTCATCGCTCTTTGAAACAAGCGATAAAATGCCACCGCAATCCGCTGGACTGAAGCACTACCACTAGTACTCCTTGGACTGCAATCAGCAGTCAAACAAGACCTTGGTTGCTCTCCATCAGAGTTAGTGTATGGTTCGACCATCCGACTACCTTCAGAATTCATCTCACCATCTGCGACTCCAGTCATCGAGACATCTGAATTCCTCCGTCTTCGTACATGTATGCAAAGCCTGTCACCAAAGCCAGCTTCTGCACACATCAAACACATCCCTTTTGTCCACTCAGCACTCAAAACTTGTTCGCATGTCTTCTTGCTCAGAGACCGCATCAGAAGAGCATTAGATCCACCTTACGATGGACCCTACCGAGTACTGGAACGCAACGCCAAAACTTACACCCTCGACATCAACACCAAACGTAGTGTCATCAACATAGATCGCCTCAAACCAGCCTTCTTCATTGCTGATGACTTCTTAGACCCAACTACTCCATCACACACAGCAGCCTTTTCACCCTCACCTACTTTATGCGTTCCATCTAGTGCTCCAGACACATCTCCCACCCCTAGTTCCCTAGAACCCCTCCCACCCCTCATACCTTTTACAACTTCCAACTTTTAGATATTTTATCGAAACATTTTAGTAATGAATTTTGAAGCTAAACATATATAAATTGGCTCATTTTATTTGTTGTTTGCATCGTATAAACAACAGCAGGATCAGTTTCATAATCGCTACTTTTTGAATACGATTTAAAATCTTGGGTACTTTTCCATTTCGCGGGCACAGGCGATAATGTCGCCAGAAATTATGCAATTGACGCCAAACAGAATATCCCTGCTGGTAACGTTTTACCGCCACATTTTGAAAACAAGACTCTACCATTTCTAAAATAAATTAAATTAATAAATATAATCTGCTTGGCCAATCTACACCCAAAATTTTTGCGACAAATCATAAAATAAAACACTTAAATAACTGTGTGCGCGTGCGAACAACAAGAATGCTCTTTATTGGCGGCACTTAAAAACCGCCAAATCTGTAGCTGCAGTGCCGTTAATACGCAAGTACCATTTTAATTTACATAAAAGTCAATTTAACTTGAAGCTTTTGTAAACTTAATATTTAATACTTCTATATTAAATTACTGGCATGTATTGTCATTTTTTTTTGTCAATAAGATAAAATTTGTGCCTGTTTAAAAACATTTACTCTTCCATTAGTCTGATACCAGATAAAAACCACCAGATTGTAGCGATAACTCATACAAAGTAACAACCTTCAAATCTATAATTCCTAAAATAAATTTATCGAATTTCAATAAAATTACTAACAAAAAATGTTTTGCTGATAGAATTGTTGAATTTGTTTCCAGAAAAAAATCACTACAAAACTACATATTTTAAAAACTATAAACAAATCTTGAAACACAAACTTGTACAATTCTAATTTTGTATTAAATCTGAAGTGTTATTTTCCTACCCACTTCTCCAAACTAATTACTGAATTTAGTTCTTTGATAACTTCTTGGTACATGTGTTATGAAACTAAACATCTGTACTTTAAAAATGTTGAACAAAGTGCTAAAAACTTATTAACTTGTCTTTGGTTACATATCACTGGCACTATAATTCTTGTAGACATGTAGGACAGCAAGATACGACTAATTATGCCAAACCATCAAATAAGAATATTTATTGTTAAGGTAATATAAGATTACCATGATTTCTATGTTTCGAAAGCACAAACTAATAAGCTTAATATAAAAATGATAATGTGTTTTAAACTAATGAACTAGATGAATTAACATTTTTAAAATTGTGGTAATTATCAGCAAGTCTGAAGATTTTTTTGTCTATCGTATTTTCATGTTTAATACCATTTTACTTGCGGTTATTACTGATTATCAGAATGTATTGATATTTTACCTTGTAAACAGTTTGTCAATAAATATCTACTGTTTCTTTATAAGTACAATAGCAATAATATTGTAACTCTGAAGAATTCATTTTTTTTTTAACCCTAATGAATGTAAAGTTTTATGGTTTGGCAACAATGGCATATTTTTTTTTTTTTTGATAACTTGGCTGTTATAGTAAAAATGTGTTACTGTTCATTATTAAGGTATTTATAGTGTGTGATTTTTGTAAAATTTTTGGTTTTGTGCACAACTTGATAATTAGCCATTGAATAAGAATGTTTTTTTGTATTCTAGCAATAAACTATTTTGTAAATAAGAATAATTTTTTGGAAAAATGTGTATATATTGTGCTATTAATATAATATTAAAAGATTTATCTGCTCTAATGTATAGAAAAAAATAGTGATTTATTGTTAATGTTATTTTTCTAAATGTAAAAACATTTCTATTGCAAAGCAGTTCTTAGTAAAAATGGTTTAATGTTGTTAATTTACAAATTAGTAAATAAACACTAAAAAATATGTTGTATTATGTGAAAGAAAGCAAAATTATTTAACTACAATAATTTACTTACTTATAGATTTGTGTTAAAAGAAAAATGAACCTATATAAATTTTATTATGTGATATCTCTAGTCGTAGAAAATTATTTGTTTCAATTTTGGAAAGTCATGGATTTGTGACATTTTATTTTGGCAGAAACTGTCATTATTGGATTTTCAGTTGTATACTCAATCCAATAACAGATAATTTAATTCCTCTTAATTAATAGTCCTTTTCTTTTATGTTTGATTTTCTGCATTCTAGAAAGGAACTATTTTGTAAATAAAAGTTATTGGGTGTGTTGAAATAATGTTGTGTGTTAAATTATACTATTAATAAAAGTTACAAATATTGTTTGCTGTAATGAACTCTGTTCTTTGCCAAACAATAATACTGATTTAATATGGTAATGCTATTTTGTCTAAGTTAAAAAAATGATCTTTGCAAAGTAATTTTTAGTAAAAATGTTTTTATCTTTTGGTAACAATTTATCTAATGGCAGTTCTAATGATAGTTGGTTTGTAAATAAATTTGGTTGGTTAATCTAAGGCAGCAATAAAACATTCAGTTAATAATAAAAGAAAATTTAACTGTCCCTTATTTTTTTTTTTTTTTTGTATTCTAGAAAGAAACTATTTTGCAAATCAAATGTTCTGTGTGTGTTAAATTATACTATTAATAAAATTTTAAAATATTGTCTTTATTAAGAAAGTGAATTTATGGTAGTGCTAGTTTGAAATATGAAAAAATATCTATTGCAAAGCAGATTTGAGAAAATAACAGTCTAACTTTGATAATTAATAAATAGTTAACAGACACTGAAAAATACACAATTCTCCTTTTCAAATAAGCTTTTATAGATTTACATACTTTATCAAATCAACAAACTTAAAAACTCAGTAAAAAGTTGTAAAATCAAACTCCAAAAAGTAACGAAAACTAGATTCATAAAATAGTGGAAGATAAATACAGAAACTGACGAAAGCTAAATGAAAAACTGGTAAAAGCTAACTACAAATAGTGGGGAAAGCTAAATCCAGAATAGTAGTGAAAGCTAAATACTAAAAGTGGTGAAAGCTAAATCCAGAATAGTGGTGAAAGCTAAATCCAGAATAGTAGTGAAAACTAAATCCAGAAACTGGTGCAGGGAAAAACGTGAAATCTGGTTCAACCTTTCACCATGAATTTCGTATATGAAGTTGAACCACAAAAGTGGTATATCATTTCACCAAATAGTGATTGCAGCTACTATATTACCAGATTTCTGGTGAAACCTAGCACCAAATTTTTAACAGTGTAGCTAGTACATAGGGAATGATCCTTACTATACTAAACTCCAACTTAACTTGATATCACTAGACGATAGATCTTCACCGTGCTCATAGGCAATTAATCCATTTTGGCGGAGTGAAGATATAATTCTCGCCAAACCTTAGAGCTTTTTGTTCTCTACAGGGTTGTGGTTTGGCGAACATTATGCTTTCACGCCGCCAAAATGGATTAAATGCCTATGAGCACTGTGACGATCTACCGTCTAGTGATGCCAAGTTAAGTTGGAGTTTAGTATAGGACTTCATCTTAAGTTAAAGAACAGTAGTATTATTGAACTTAAATATAAATTTAAATAGATACTTAAACTTAAGCCAGACCTTCAGTTATCCTAACTCAACAACAATAAAAAAAAAAGTTTAAAAAAAAAAAGTTTTCTTTTGTTCAAGAAAAAAATAAGAACTGAGTAAAAAATAACAGCTATTCTTGCTGTAATAGGAAACTATATAACATTGTCGTAGAGATACTGGTATGAATGATCTAGAAAGGAATTTTGAATGCCGAAAAATTGTTTAAAAAAAATTGCATTTAAGTGCAAGCAGATCAGTAAGTGCAGTCAATTTATCAAGGAGAAAAGCCCTGAGTTGGGGGCGGGGGTTCAATTGAATAACCGATTTGGATCTCCTGTCCAGTGGTCCAATCGGTATTCATATCAGAGGCTAAAGGAAAACGGTGGAACTGGAAGGAGGAAAGGTAATTGGTCACTTGGTAGTGAGGTTAGAATCAGTGAGCCTGTCGTAAGGTGGGCGAGAAGTATACAGCCAATAGGGGAAGTGCTGAGCTTTAGCAGTGTATTGATGTTGGTTGGGGCGGCACACCACAATTTTTTCATCTTCCCCATTTTTTTTATTTTTAAATTGAGTTTTATTTAAACGAAGAGCCTTATTATACAGAGTCACTCGATTGGCGAGCGAGCGCCACCGCTTCAGTCTCTCAGATAAGCCACTCGAATAGAGGTCCGAAATATCGATTGCCGACCAAACGGTACAGTGGTTAGCGTGCTAGCTTCTAGACCCCGAGGTCGCGGGTTCGAGTCCCGTGTTAGGCATGGGTGTTTGTAAATGTATGTTGGCTTGTCTAATGACGAATGTTTCGGCGCATTATAGCCCTCGTGTTGCTGACGGCGCCAGATAATCTGAAAACAATCAACCGAAATATCGATCAAAATAAGTATCGATGAAATATCGTTGCATAGAAAAAAATATCGATAAAATATCGATACATGTTTGTTTTTTTAATTTTATTTTTAATTTTGCCAGAAACGAAGTTTTTCGGAGCAAATTTCTACTTTTCATGAATTCATGCCAAAATTGTTTTAATAAATAAATTATAAAAATTGTTTTAATAAATAAATTATAAAAATTGTTTTAATAAATAAATTATAAAAACTGTTTTAATGAATAAATTATAAAAAATTGTTTTAATAAATAAATTATAAAAATTGTTTTAGTAAATAAATTATATAATCAATCAGAATAAATAAAATACATTTGGATGTCAATGAATAAATTCACATTTATTTTTAAAGAAGACATTTTGAAAAGTAGTTTACCGCATATTTAGCTGATAGAGATATTTTTAATTTTTAAATTTATATGCAAATTCCAGGCATACGTTAGCAACAGAAACGACGCTATGTTAATGACCATTACATTACTTTTTTTTTTGGCTAGGGTGTCATTTTAACTGTCTCTCAGCCAAGTCTATACTTTAGTTTTGAAGTTTTTGAAAAGGGAATAAAGAAAATCGAAAAAACACATGGAACTACAAAACAACCATCAAAAAAACTAAAAACTTTGAAAATATCGATGACTTGTATCGATATTTTTATTTATCGATATTTTTTTTTAAATATCGAGAAAAAATATCGCCGTATCGATATATCGCCGACCTCTACACTCGAAGCTAAACATGCTATGGAGCTTATTATACTGGGCCACAGTGGTGGCCAGAAGTGGTTCGCCACTCGAGTGGCTTTGCATAATAAGGCCCTTACATTATTCTTTGGCTGTGAGTAAGAAATTAATAATGAATCGGAAATGTGTCAATATGTAGCCGCCTGTGGTTATTGGCAAACTTCCCCTTCTCAATTAACAAGGTCTATGAAGCGCACACAAACTACTTTTATTTTTTCAAATTATTAGGTACTGTTATGTTTAGAAACGCACACCCGATGAATGCTCGTTTAAAAATATTTATCAATTCAACCAGCACTCACAATTTCTGTTACGGTTGGTTGGTTGAACTCCCGGCTGGGAGTGGAAAGGAAGGACTTTGTGAAGTAGCACCTGCCTCCGCATACATATGTGAGCCACCACCTCTCTGAAACAGGTTGAAGTAAAAAAAAGAACAAATAAAAAAAAAAGGGGGGGGGGGATATCAAATCATTTCGGGGTGCAGAAGGAATTTTGTGAAGTTGCCATTTCAATGCTTTCTCCGGGTCAATTTCTGTTATTTTAGAGAACTTCGTTCTTCTTTGTTTCTCTTTTATTTGCTTCTTTCTAGCAGTTTTTGTTTATAGGATGACAAATAGCAATAATATAGCCCATAAAAAACAAAGGGTTTAAAATATAAATCCTTTGTATGCATTGCCAATTTTTATATTCAATAACATAGCGCCGGTTTCTGTAAACAGTGGGTTCTTGGTGTTTGCCTGTCATTTTAAATATCAAAAACATTTCTATCCGCAAAATGTGCGGCAAATTACGTTTCAGAATTTATTTATTAAAAATGAATGTCACATGAACATCCAAATATCTTTAATTTTTTCTGATTAAAACAATTTTATTATTTATTAAAAAAAGTTTGACAACAGGAAAGAGTTTAAATAATGGCCAGTTCAATGTTATTAGTAATCCGTAAAAGCGACCTTTTAGTGACAGTAACAGCCCCAAAATTTGATAGAATGCATTGTCATCGACATCGAACCAACCTGCCAAGTTTCAGCCGGTTTGGATGACGGCTCTACTGTGCATGATCGAAATTCAAATCCAAAATTCAAAGGTGTCGCCACAAAATTCAACAACCGTTGGAACATAGGCACTCAAACCATATACTTAAAATCTAATCATTCAAACTAACGATTTGCTAAAAATAGGCATTCAAACCATATACTTAAAATCTAATCATTCAAACTAACGATTTGCTAAAAATAGGCATTCAAACCATATACTTAAAATCTAATCATTCAAACCAACGATTTGCTAAAAATAGGCATTCAAACCATATACTTAAAATCTAATCATTCAAACTAACGATTTGCTAAAAATAGGCATTCAAACCATATACTTAAAATCTAATCATTCAAACTAACGATTTGCCAGAAATTGAGCTATGGGATTTTATGGCCTTAGCTTGCCAATTATGGAAACTATATTTTCAAAGAACCAATACTTCTATTTCTGAAGCACAGCATGCAAACATCGTTTTCTTTTACAGAGGGTCACTCTTCCATGTGGCTAAACGGAGATATATCGACAACTTTACAATCGAGGTTTATGAACAAGACATATTGATTATATTTATTGGTATTCTTAAGAAATAAAATTACTGGCTTAAAGTCTCGTCAACACATAATTGTATACTGCCTTATTATTTAAGAAGGTGACAATGAACCCTTTGATGAACATATACCAAACTTGAATGGTGTAGAGTTTCAAGGTGCTTATGAAGCTCCTTTGTTGGTTCTAGGCTGTATTTCCTTTCTTAAGACACCATGCATAAATCTAGTCTCTGTCCCCTGTGATTATGGGGTGATAGATGTTGGTTGATAACCTACCACCCAAAGAAAACCATTGTTCCGACCTGGCTTGAAAATCGCATTGAAGTGAACCCCTTTTGGATCCTTCTTTGTTTCGGAGTAAACAACTTCATTATTTCTTGTCCAGTTGAAATCCAAGTTCACACAGTATGCCGCCTTGGTTCTCTTGTAGAAGGTAAGCATAATCTCCCATGTGGCGATATCTTTGACAACTTGTCAGTCGGGGTTTATGAATGGTGTGATCAGGGCCGTCGCTAAGAATTTCGTTTGGGGGGGCGTTAGACATAATTTTGCCGACTAAAATCAAGACAAGTACGGTGTAAATGTAGAAAATATCCATTAAGGTGTTATTCTATTATTAATTAAATTTTATTAATGCATAATTTTTCTTAATTAATATATAATTATTTGTTGATTAATGCGTGATTAATTCTTAATGAGTAAATAAATAATCGTTAATTTTTTTTTATTTAATTGTGAATTATTTTATTTAATGTGTAATTAATTTTAATTAGTGTTTTTAATATTTTATGACATTTTATTAATACGTAATTAATGTCATATTTTAAGTAAATTCTCATCACATTTTAGTTAACAAATTCAATTAATTTTTCATTTTTGTTTAATAAATAACCCTTTCTTTCCCGAACAAAGGGGTTAATTTTTCGAAGTGCTTTTTTGGGGGGAAGGGAGGCATTTATCATTTGGCAGATAGAATGCATTCTCACAATCTTGAACCCATTCAGTAACACATGAGCCGTACAAAGGCTCCATTTCAATGCAATTTTTTTTTTAATTTTCAAATTGCAGTTTCGAAGAAATTAATTAAACGTGTAAAAGTTTCGTACGAGTTCACTACAACACAGAATAAAATAAATGAAAAATATTGATCACACAGGTGACTCTAATTTAGAATTGTAAAAAAAGTTAAACAAATTCTGGAAAAATTCTTCTGTGTAAAATCCTGGCAGATTATTGCTAAATCACAAAATACTGCGATTTTTATGATAGAGACAACGTCAGGGACATGCACTTACACTCCCTCCTGCCTTTCGAAAATTAAAGTAATGTGGAAGAAGTAATTCACAAGAACAAAATATATAGGTAGTAAATTATCAATTCGAGCAAAAAATTATGTACAGCTATTAACTAACATCAAATTAGGGAGTCCAATTCCCATTTTCGAAAAATCTAGGATTAAACAAAGACTTTTGCCGCCTTATCCCTCCCTGTTAGCGATCTGCACCTCCCTGCAAATAATCCTGTCGGCGCTCATGGACAATATAATTGCATTTCAAAATACAATAATTACTAAAAACGTTTTGTTAATTTTTAAATACTTTTTAACATATTTTCCTAACCAAAAAATAAAAGAGGATTTTACCTTTCTTGAAAAGTATATTAATAGTAAAACTTAAATTTTTTTTAGCAATTTAACACAGAAATTTACTTCTTAAAAATAGTCACTTCGTGTTCATATCTTTTACCAAAACTGCTGGATTGATTTTAATGATTTTTTGAGGTTTTTCAGCAATAATTTCTGTAAATATTACTCGTTTTATTAATAATAATTATTTGTTTCAGAAGGAAAGTATAATGCTAATTTTCTCTAAGCAGGACTAAAAATGAAATGTATTACTTTAGCATTAAACCAAACTATAATATTATTTATATGTAAAAAAAATAATTAAAAAAAAAATAATATACATAAACCTCTTTCCTAATGAAGCAGAAATCAAGTTTTATAAAGTAAATTATTCTCAACTAACTCACTACCCTTATGAACTTCGAATTTAGAAGCAAAATATTCAGCTCAATAAAAAAGCAAAACATAATTTTCGGCACAAAAATCAAAACTAAGTAAGGAATAGTACACCCACGAATTTTTTTTTTTTTTTTTTTTTTTTTTGAAAGAGGGAGGGGGCTATTTAAATCGCCAATGTTATTATCTTGAGGAAGGAGAAGTTGCGCATATGATCTTCTGAAGAAGAGAAACGTCACAGTCACCAGGAGATTACTAAAAAAAAATCCCATTTCCCTTTCCCACCGTTAAAGGTTATGACCCTAATGTGAGATCTACTGATCCAATTTGAAATATTTTTAAAGGTATTTTAACCAATCTAACTTATCTGAAATACGATGTCTTTCCTATGTTTCATGTATAAAGTGGTGAAATCTAAGATAGGTGTGAAAGAGGGTACTCACTACTTCTAATAGACCGAAACCTGGTTGTAAGTCGGACAACGTCAGGCCGCAGCTATTTGAGTACAGGAAACGTCAAGAAATTTAGATAGTATTATAACAAACCTTTCACTACTTTTCCAATGGTTATTTTGTTGCAATAAATGCGACATTGCCTTCCAATTTACATGGCATGTATTATTTCGGTAATACATTTGTGGCTGTCTCGTGTACAAGTGACAGATACAACACCTAGGCACTAATGGTCAAATTTTGCCTAGTGGTTAGCCAGCCTGTCTTCTGATCTAGAGAGTCCCGGGTTCTATTCCACGTTAGCGCACACCGCTTCATTGGTGATCCGAATATTCAAACATTTCAGTGGCACCATCTACTGCACGACCTCCGCACTACCACCTCAGCATCTCTAGCGACTCACTGTCACACGCAACGCACTCAACCCACACTAAACTCAATCACTCAACTCAATCGTTCACCCCTTCGCAACTCACTGGGAAGGGGTTATGTGGTGGTCTCGTGTACAAATGACAGATACAACACCTAGGCACTAGTGATCACTTTTGCCTAGTGGTTAGAGCGCCTGTCTTCTGATCTAGGAGTCCCATGTTCGACTCTCCATTACCAAAAAACAGTTACACATTTTTAATAGAAGAAGTACTATATAACATCATTTAAAGAATTCTACTTGACATTAATTGCAATAATTTGGCAAAATGTAATAGAAATATATTTCAACAGAATTGTACGCTATTTCCATTTCACTCAACTTCTCGTTCGTAATAAGTAAAAACTAGGGGTGTGGAACATCGCACAACTTTCAGTTGCACTATAATACTGACGTGGATTTGTGTCATCTACAGTATTTATATTTTCATCATGCATTTAGAATAAATGACCAGTTTGGAGGTAATTCTTGTATGGGTCTAAAATAATAATAATAATAATGGTGCTGAGAGGAGAAGAAAAAACTATCGTTGATGAGGTATGCTCAAGGAAAGAGAACTCTGTTTTGAAGGCATTCATTTTTCAACTTTTTCGCCATTAAAAAATTTTTACGAAAATTTCGGAGGTGAGGATGTTTAGAACACCTTAAGAGGCATTACCACGGTGATTTTTATCAAAATCGTTAGAGCCGTTTTTTTTGCAATCATTGAAAAACATGATTTTTTTCAATGACAGCTACCTTATGCACATGCGCGATTTTAACGAAAATCTTAATGGTAAGTCCCATGGCCGCCACTAACCCTCATACCAAATTTGAACATCGTAGGTCAATTTGTTCGGGAGTTATGCTGACCACAGACACACACATTTTTCTGGATCACTTTTTTGAAATCAGGATGTTCCAAAACTTGGAAATGCAAAAAAAAAAAAAAATCGATATTTTTTTTTAATTTTTTTTTTACCGAATGTTATATTTTCATTACCCTATGTAAATATACATATGGGTAATTGAAAGTAATAAACCTCGTTGAATAACCTTATAAAATGTATTTTTTATCTTTACCAAAAAATAAGCAAGTTTTTTTCGAAATTGAAACTTCTCGCCAGACCAGTGTTGTACATAAGGTATATATTTGATAAAAGAGGGCTCATTTTCCGGATGTTAAAATTTAGATGTTTTGAAATTTTCTGTAAGACTTTCAATTCATATGATTTACAATACATACTTTATGTAAATGACGTTTAATAGGCATATCATGGTTTTTGAGGCGTTACCTGAAGAACTAAAAATATGTCATCTACTGTAACCCATTAGAATTATCTATTAATTGGAAGAATATTGTCAGTTTCTTCCTGAGGATATGGTGTGTACTTATCAGGTGACTGAATTAAAAAACTTACGACAGTCGACTTGACGATTTATTCAATTGAATGTTCTGATCTTGAAGGAAAATTATTCATTCTGAAGAGAATTTGTGGAAATTGATATTTGTGCAACAGTACGGGGTACGGAAGTTATGTTCATATTTAATTTTATTTAGAAGCTGTTAGTGACGATATCATCTTAAATGTTCCTGCAAAAAAAGAATATACTTACTCCAATTTAAAATTGCCGACCACCAACTTGGGATGAATTGTGATCAGGATTTTTAAATACTATTGACGATTTTAATTATTTATATTTTTGTCTATTCAATATGTTTTAAAACATCCATCACTTGGCACTTTTAAAGGAATAGATGAAATTTTGGAAATTTGCCGAGTGCCGTCTTTCTTTTCTAAAAACTTTGGCGGGGTGAAATAATGAAGATATCTATGATTTGTGTTCGCACGATACCTATTATATGTAGGCGGTCCATCAATATAGGCGGTGGAAAAGACACCGACTCCCTTATAATAGACTTCTTGTGTAAAAATGCCGATTCGTTAAACTCGGGTTGGTATTTTTAATATTTCTGTTCGACATTTTTTTTTTTTTTTCATATTTTTTTATTCAATTCGATTTTGTTGTGGATCTACTATAAAAAAAAAAGGCTCAGTAATATTTTGAAAATTTGCCGACTGTTCAACTTTCTAAAACTTTGGGGGGGGGGGGGCGAGACGCCCCCTACGCCCCCCGTTCGCGTCGCGTCTGGGTGTGATTTCCTTGAGAGGAAAACTCTCTAAGAAAAGTGTTTGAAGACATTGTTTGAGTTTTTGCTTATTTGGGGATCAAATGTCATTATGTAGAGCAATGATGAATGAGTGTATTGTGTGGTTCTGTATTCGAGTGAAGAAGTTCTGGGTTGAGACGATCGTTAATCAGGTAGTTAGGGAGGAGTTTTCTATACGCTTTGGTATTGGAACACATTTCTGGAAAGATCGGAGGAAGAGGGGATGTATGTATACAAAACGCATATCTAGATGACCAGGAACCTTAATAAGGTGTAATGACGCGTATCGGAAACTCCACCCAACCCTCTGACTAACAATTAGATACACACAAATTGGTTATGTGTGTATCTAATTGTAGAAGTCTTTCACCAACGTTGTGATTGTTGGGTTACACTGTTGTTTTTGTCATTGTTCAAAAGTTTCTCAGGATGTATAAGTTGCATTAGAGGATTCAATTAGATGTCTTCAATTATTTTGTGATATGTGTAAAAAGGTTAGATATGTTTCAATTTAAAAACTTGTTATAACATGTTAGGAAAAATAATATATCACTAGATTGCATTGAATGATCAGGAAATGGAAGTCAATAACGTAATAAATGTGCTGCTGCTTTATAGTTCTTGAAGTGGTCGTAAAAATTTAGTGACTTCAAAAAGTTCAGATCCAAAGATCTCGGATTAACCTTTGGCTAGCCGCGCGACCTTCTGTCTAGCGGTTAGTCACGTGGGGGACAAATGTACCCCCCCCCCAAATTAAAATTTTCGTGCATACCAAATTCGTGACCAAATATCAAAGTACGTGGGTATTTAAATTAAAAACACAACATTATTGTATAGAATAAAGTAAAAATTAAAAAATATTTTTACAATAACTTGAAGGAAAAAAAAAATGTAAGAAGGCTTTTACCAAGTGCTGCCATCTATTGAGCAATTGATTGCCGGGTATCTTTGTCAACCGCGCGATTAACCAAGATCAGGAGAAAGGATCTTCTAGAGTTTTAAATTCTACCCACTAGCATTGTTATTGGCAAAGCATGAATTAATTAAGTTTCATAACATGCCAACAGCTGGTAATAGGTATTCTCACATCCCTTATTACTGTATGTGGTTCTGGTGATTTGGCTGATTTGGGAGAGTGATGATTCCTACCTGTTCTACTCTCAGCAACTGATCGAAACCGTTTGAGTTGCATTTTACCCTCGCCTGCTAAAGAGAGCCCCACAATACGAGTGCTTTGCAATTAATTATTTTCGGTGTCCTACAAAGTAAACACTGAATTTTTCTAACTTGTTACTTATAGAGCAAAAGAGTGTTTTATTCATACTATCAATTAAACAATTCATCATTTAAGCATACTTTTAATGTTATACAACTGCTCATCTAAAGCAAGTGATACGACTATCACCCCGTCTTTCAGGTCAACTTATTGGATTAAAGGGACGGGGTGACCTCCCCTAATTTTTTAGTGAGAAAAAAATGGGTTGTTCAATGAATCAACAAATGTATATCAAACATAGCCGATTAAGAATCACATAGTAACCACACGCACAAAATGGTCCCTCTGTTGGCAATGCTCTAGTATTTTCATTTCCTCTAAGCAGACGCTAAAGGGACAAACGAAAAGAAAATATTCCCATTTACTGTCGAGGAATGAGCTTGATTTTGATATCAACATATCCTCTAGCGAAATGTTTCTTTCTTTGCAGCGTATATTGCCAAATATTGTTTTAGGCTCATTTTTAATTATTTTCAGCCGTTGATTTCAATTAAAACAAAATGCTCAGTATAGTTTTTTGATTCCGTTAAAATACTTTCAGTAAAATTTTAATTCACATTGTCCCAATTAGGAATTACACAAATTCATAGAACCACAGAATACTGAAAAGGTTCACACAATGAAATTTCATAATCCATGGACATTTAATTCATGTTTGTCATGTTAAAAATGCTCACAAGATGTCATTTCTGACTTAAAAATTGTGTTTAAAAATAGAAAATTACTCACTGGAGCTGCCAGCTAGAGGCCCGACAGTGACAAATTGACTTTCCTGTGACTGGAATGAACCATTTAAACGGTGCTAGTAGCTGATATCTAGTGAGTGGGGATATTAACTAGTAGGGTGACTGGTAATGTATAACTCGGCCTTACGTTACAGTCACTATTATATTATCAGGAAAATGAATTGTGGCTAATGCAATGTAAAAATTAAAATTTGTGTTCATAAGTGTATTGTTATTTATTACAAGCAGGTCAGATTCCAAGTGCTTCCAAGAGTCTGATGGAACCCCCACAATATGATAATGTTACATAAGGTCTATTTTAATTCAATTAGTCACTTTAATTCTAACTCTTAATTAATGTAATGGAGCCGATGAATGGATATTTCACAGTCAACTGCTATATTCACGGGAAAATAAAGTGTGCATGGTGATTGGCTAATAGAACTTGAAAATTCGGAATATTTTTTAACCCTACAAGCTTTTAACCTCAATTCTTTGCGCCGACTCTACGTAGTGCTTTAAAAAAAAATTAACCGCTATAGTGATTGCAGCAGATATGCTCTACGACATATGAAGAGCATATTGGTAGGAAATTCAGTCTTTTACTATTAAAAAAACCAATATGAGCAGATCTCCTTAAAAGATCTCTCAAAAGGCATTCCAGATGTGGGGGTTCAGTAGAGCGAGATGTCGTCACGATGCTTTAACGAAGTATAGCTAAATTTATATTAAAATAGAAATAATATACATATTGTTGCACAAATTGTCTGTATATATTGTAAATAGTGACGTATTTTTTCAAAATTCTATTGTAATTTATTTTTATCCAATTTTATTTAGTAATTAATAGCGATTATACAAGTTAGAAAAAGGTGGCAACACCTGAAGTAATCGAGACGTTTCGAGAAATTTCTTTCCGATGAATTGGCTGGAAATTTCGAGAATGTCTCACGCGCTTGTTTATAAAAAGACTGGAGAACGGGAAAGTTTTCAGATGTACTTCGGATTTCGTTGAAAGCTGATCGCTTTGTTGACCAATTGGAGTGCGCTTGTATAATCGCTGAATTCGAAGTTATTTTTGTTGAAGCTTGTGTTGAAGCTTGAGAGTAGTTAAACTGTTGCCTGTGAATAGATTTTGTGAGTTTTCTGAAGAGAGAATAAATACTTTTAAACCGTGAAAACTGTGCCATCATTGCCTCAGTGGAAAAATTCGTAACAGTGGTGTCAGAAGTGGGATCTCGTAATTTTGAATGCCGACAACTAGAGGAATGATGGGAGACCAAATGAAACAATTAATGGAAATGATTGCTGGAATAAAAGCCGGACAAGAATCCACGGCCGCTGAAATGAAAGCCGAAATAAAAGCCGGACAAGAATCAACCGCCGCTACAATCGCCGAAATAAAAGTCGGACAAGAATCAACCGCCGCTACAATCGCTGCTGGTCAAGCCCGTCAAGAAACGACAAATGCCGAACTCGCCGCTGCAATCACCACCTGCCGAGAATCCACATCAGCAGCTATAATTGGGATTAAAGAAGAAATGCAATCCGAACTAGCTACAATGGTGGAATCTACGATAATAGAGACTACTACAAGTGTTCTACAATCGGTAAAAGAAGAGGTTCTGAGTGAAGTAAGAAAAGAAATCAGTGAGAGCTTTGAGGCGGTTAATGGGAAAGTTGACTGCTTGGGAGAAAAGGTTTCTACAATGAAAGAAGATCTTGTGACTGTGAGGAATGAAATCGAAGAAAAGGTTTCCACCTTAAAGGAAGAGCAAGACAAATTCATTGACGTTGTAGAAGAAAGGCTGCGAAAAATGGAAACGCGTGAAGCTCTGGCCATAGCGTCACCTAATTGGGATAACGCTTCCATCCCCTTTATGGCGCCGCGCTCTAACATCAAAGTGGCCCCTTTTGATGGGAAGTCGTCTTGGCGCGTTTATCAAACGCAATTTGAAATGATTGCGTCTGCGAATGGTTGGGACGATACTTCGAAAGCATTCCATCTAGCAGCATCTCTTCGAGGTGAAGCTGCTGACATTTTACAGACACTACCTGAAGAGAAGCGGGGAGAATTCGTGGCGCTGGCAAGTGCGTTGGAATTAAGGTTTGGGGAGCAGCATCTAAAGGATTACAACAGACTGCAATTGAAAGTGAGACAGCAGAAGGCCAATGAAACTCTTCAAGAATTGGCATCGGATGTAAAAAGACTGTCGCTCCTCGCCTTCCCAGACTGTCCCCCGGATGTAAGAGACGATCTTTCTCTGCAGTATTTCATCGACGCTATTCAAGATCCCTATGTGCAGCAGGCGGTAAGGTTATCCCAAAACAAAAACCTGAAGTCGGCCCTCGTGTACGCCATGAGAGTGGAAGCCGCGCAGCTAGCTTCTGGAAACGACCGACGATATGTGCGTGGTGCATTAGCCGAAGATTCGTCTGACTTTGTCACCAGTAAGCTTCGAGAACTGGAAAGCAAAATTGATAGAATGATGAGAAGCTATCCCGGAGCCAGGGATCGAAGGACCAGAGTCGTTTGCTGGCACTGCAAACGGGAAGGGCATCTACGACGAAACTGCCTTGATTTGAAAAAGAGAAGGGATAACACTACCACGGATTCTCCACAACTGAATCTAAGAAGATGTCATCTCACAGGGCAGAAGCTGCAATGTAGAACAGGTGAAGCCCCGACCAGTCGTTTCCACGTTTCATCCCGACAAGGAGGAAACCAGGGTTTATTCGTGAAGGGGGAGATCAACGGAACTCCATGTCGTCTAATCGTCGATTCGGGAGCGAACGTAACGATCGTAAGGACGGACGTGGCTCGTCGCCTGAACAGCCGACTCCTCTACACAGCTCCCTCTGTTTCTCTACAAACTGTGTCTGGTGGTAATATTTCTGTGCATGGGAAATTGCAAGTGGACATTGCCCTTGGATTTAACACCTACAAGCACACCGTTTATGTTGCCGAAATTGTAGATCCATGCATTCTTGGACTAGACTTTTTGAAGAAAAATGGAATTACGCTGAATTTTGAGAAAAGCAAGCTGCAAACATGGAGAGACGAAGTTCCTTTGCACGATCTAGACATGAAAGAGCTGTGCGTATATAGGATTATGGCTCATGAAGACAATGTCATAGAGAATGCTGAAGAGTCCACATCTATGAAAAGTACCTCACCAGCCTCGGAAAGAGAACCGAAGAAAGTGACGTTGATGAAACCCTCCCAAGAAGTGGTTCATGTGGAAATGGACAAAGGTAGTGAAGAGGGAATCGACATCCGTACTCCTATTACAAGCATCGAACGGAGGTCCCGGGATCTATCAGCTGCACCCGCGGATGATTCGGACGCAATCTCAAAATCATATAACCAGCAAGATGGGGATCAGAAACTTTCACCGCTTCTGTTGGCATACGGGAATGCAACTCACGAGACCACCGGATTTTCTCCATCTCTAACGATGTGTGGAAGAGACCTTAGGCTCCCCAGCAACCTCCTCTTTGGACAACCACAGGACACTCCTTCCTCGCCTGTCCAGTATCTAGATGATCTGCAGGCACGTTTGGAAGCCGTACATCGGTTCGCCAGAGAGAGAAACAACATGTGGACGGAGCGCATGAAGATCCGGTACTATGCCAAGGCCATGGACCGTTCATTCCAGGAAGGTGACAAACGTCGGAAAGGACTCTCCCCTAAGCTCCAGACGAACTGGGAAGGGCCGTATGGGATCCTTAAGAAGATCGACGACGTCGTGGTGAGAATTCAACGGACACCTTCCTGTAAACCTAAAGTTGTACATAACAATAGACTAGCCCCATATTATAGTAGAAGTGATTGAATTGCCTTTCCTCTTAAGGACTTCACTGCCCGGGACGTGCAGTCTTTAAGAAGGGGGAAATGTTGCACAAATTGTCTGTATATATTGTAAATAGTGACGTATTTTTTCAAAATTCTATTGTAATTGAGCGAGATGTCGTCACGATGCTTTAACGAAGTATAGCTAAATTTATATTAAAATAGAAATAATATACATATTTATCAAACCCCATTTTTGTTTAAAATACGTTTCAAGGAAGGAATCCTTTAAAGGTATTTTAAACAAATATTTCCTTTGTTAATTGTCATTTCATTATAAAACACATTTTCAAGCACCGAGGAACAGATTCCAACCGAAAAATAAAATAATACAGTGAAATCATTAACGTGAAATGTCTGAAATTTGGAGGAAAATATCTATCTTGAAAATGAATTTGCCCATCTATATCGAGGATTTGCCCAGCCCCTAAATGTAGGGGGTTCACTACCACTTTGACGAGGTGGTCCAAGCCAGGTAGTCCCCTTAGGTTACCAGTTGGGAGGAGCTCTTGGCGTTCACTATCGCTGAGCAGAGCAGAGCGGAGTGGACTGAATTTGCCCCAATTACAAGGTTGGCAACGTCTACTGAAGCACGAGGCTCGTGCTACAATCACTGAGCTAAAGAACTAAGACTGGAGTGCGGACTCCGCGAGCCGACCGCATACACCCCATTCCGAAGTGTGAGTGCGCAAATAGGCAAAAGGAGGAGACATTTTTCTTCGCGTCTTATCTTAATCATCGTGACGGGGAACCAGAGTTGAAATATTTTTCAATATTTATGACATTTCAAGCTCAAACGTTAATATTTAGTTCTTTTAATTTAAATGAATAATTTTTAATAAGAAACATGTAGCATTGTAAATTAAGAGTAAAGTCACTGATATGTCTTCCTAAGTACCTATTTAAATAATGTTATTAAGTATATTATATATAAAAGCGTCTTGAAATAATGAGGCAATAATGAGAAAAACGTTATTGTATTACTACTGTAGTATGTATGCTGTAAGACATTAAACGTTATCCCACTAATTGTACAAAATATTTTAAACTTTAAAACGGATAGCAATTACAATTCAATCTTAGTGTTTTTATAATTCTTGTAGGTAGAGAAGTTTGAAAATAGCTAGTTTGGAAGAAATACTTTTGAAATTGTGTATATTTAATTCTCACAATAATTAAATAAAACTAAAAGTTCTGAACTTCACACAAGCATTTCTTCGAAATCCTGATTATTCCTACAATGTGTCATATCTGAAATATTTACATTTCATGTGGTCTAATTGAAAAGCAACTATATTAGAGAGAATAGGTCAACTGCTGTCTTTTAGTTAGACTATTTTTATGTATTACCTTTAAAGTTAATTTTTTTTATCATAATGTTTTAAACGCAATCTAAGATACCGATCTATTATATGCTTCGTCATCTGTGACTTGTGAAGGTCTTCACAACACACTTCGTTTTCAATACCATGATAAAATTTATTTTTTTCAGTTAATAGAAATTAATTTATTATAATTCTTAATTTAAAATTGATATTTATAGTAGTTTGGCAATTTTCCTTCGACATCATGAACTTGGCTCGTAGAATCATAGTTTTATACACTCAGTACATTCCTGTGTGGTCGCTCAATTATATATACAAGTGAAATTCAAAATAGTTGAACATAAAAGCTAATCATATGTAAAATTTAAGCATATGGTATTTCGGTGATTGATTTTCGGTTCCAATATTACAGCATATGTTTTTGCGAAACAGATTTTTGGTGAAAATATTCTTATCTAAAAAGCAGAATACGGTTTCCTAATTATAATTATCTTAGGATTCGATTTACCGAAAAAAAGTAGTAAACGAATGTATAAAAGAAGCATTCATGTATTTAACCAATCATTAAAAGTATCTGAACAATAAATCGGTTTGAAACAATGAATGATTATTTCATCAATTCAATAAAATAAAAAAATAAAAAAAATATTCCCTACAAGTTAGATTTAATATCCAAAATGTATATATATAAAAAAAAAAAAAAACTAAAGCTCGTACTAATGTGCTTAAACTTAAAGATATGAAATTGAAGTTCCGATCCATCCTCTATCAATTTTCCCCATCAGTTTCTGCAATTAAATGCTTAACAAGAAATTATCATTCTAAAATAATTTTTAAAAATTAATAATAAATTTAGTTGCATAGCTTGAAAAGCTGAAAACCGCAGAATGTTTTACTATAACGCGCTGGGCAACAGGGAGAAAATACATGTTTTGCCTATTTGGCTGTCTGAAATGCGCTTTTGTATGCTTCCGCGGAAGCTCGTTTTGGTCGCTTGTTAAGTGATAGGGAGTCGTTACTCCAGTTCAGTATTGTAGCTCAGTGGCTACAATGGACGTTGACAGACTTACAATTGGCTCTAATTCACTCCGCTCTGATTTGCTCTACTCTGCTCAGCGATAGTGGACGACAAGCTTAAACGTCCCCTTTTCCTTCACTGTTGATTGCTCGAGGATTTAAGAGGTCAATAGATGGGGATCGATTGTGACCGTGAGAGTGATGGTGATAGTTTGTCAACTTGGGGAAGAGGGGAGGTGTGATACTACCTGGGCTCTATGAAAGATACAAAATAGAGGGTTTGACCATCCTCTTTTGTACCCCATATAACAAATCACCCCGAAAATGTAATAAAATAATTTAATTATAAATATTTAATATTTTTTATTAGATAAAAAATATTTAAGAGCACAAAAAAATATCGCATGCAGATCACGTGAAGTGTAAAAAGTTCAACCCTGAAAATTCAACTTTTTTTATACAAGTTTATTTACCAATATATTCAACATCATAAACCATTCAATGCAGAAAAAAGGAAGCAGATCTTTTAACAAGTTTAGACAACATTGCAGGCACGCAAAATTCTATATTCATAAGGCCTTCATAATTTCCAAAGTTAAACAATGCTTTACAACTCTATTTGACATCACATTAGTAAACTAAAATATAAGTTATATGAACTTGTGTGGAACATAGTGCACCATTCAATCAAGGAACGCGGCAGTGTTCCTTCACAAAGTCCGATATAAAAGCTGCAGACATGCAAGTGTATATATAATGTTGACAGAGCTTAGGCTCGTTTTGGACCCCTAACAGCTCAGCTTCTATTATAGCTAGAACCTTGATTTTTTTTGCCATCGTGTTGCCCCGGGTGAGTAGACGAAAAATAACAATATAATTGTTAACATAGAACAAGGGAACATGGTAAAAATCCTTTGAAAATCACCGGAATTTTGTTCTTTTGATTCTTCTTTTTCTTCTGATTCTTTTGGTTCTGACCAAAACTTTAGACTGGGCTACAGCCAAAACTGTTTGATCAATTTTGACCATTTTTTTTTATTCTTCTCAGCTTGATTAGAGGAAGTGACTTTTGTATGTTTTGATGGGTACGAGGGTCTGTACCCTCCCCGGGAATGATCCTGATACTTGGGAATTTTAGCCTGGCCTACAGCTTAAACACTTTAATATATTCAGACCATTATTTTTTTTATTCCTCTCAGATTGATTAGAGGAAGTGCATTTCGTATGAATTAATGCGTAAGAGAGTCTGTACCCCCCCCCCCCCCTCCAGAAATGATCCCGAAAGTTGGGAATTTCAGCACGGATAATGAGATTATAACAGGTCAATGGATTTTGGATATTCATCTTTTGCTCAATTTGAAGAGGTGACTTGATACTTAAAGTTGAACTATTTAAACAGTGTAATTAGAAAAGAGTAAAAATTACTTTTTGCTTATTACCGAAAAACATTTTGCGAATTTCGTAATTATAGCAGTTTTTTTTTTTTTTTCAATGAAATAATTATTATAAAAAATATCGTCAAACTGGCAATTTTCTTTTTAAGTATTGAAAATAAGAGCACAAAAATAGTAAAATTACACTGATCCATGTCAAACTTAAATGCTGTGACCAGTATTAAAGAGTAATTAAAAGTTTGGCAATGTTCCACACTCCTAGTCTTTGAATTTTTATGATCAAGTGCGACGTTATTGCGTAATAAATAAGTCATGTGATGGCAAAGTGGTAAGATTATATTGTCGTATTTGGCGATGGTTAAAACCAAATATATGTAAATAAAATGCAACTAAGCAGTTTGGAAAAGAAATATGTGAGTAACTGAAAATCTGAACAAATTTTTAAGGGATGGTCATTTAATGAGAAAGATTATCGGAAAGTATGGGTCGACTGCAGTTAAGTTAGCAAACTTTACAAAAAGAATTGATATCTCCCCCCCCCCCCCTCCAAAAAAAACTAGACGTTGTAAAAAAAAACGCCAAGTCATCCAGAAAAAGTTATGAAATCTAACGTTTGCCGCCTTGCGGCCGCGTTTAGTTTCTTTGGGGTACTTGTACACAATGTACAAATAGGGTACTTGTACGTAGGCAATCAGCACTTGGCAGGCTAGAGTTTTTATAAAATTAATCTCAATTCAGTGCAAACCAAGCGAATAGTTCCATAGAAATATCTGGACAATAAGTCCCGAGATTTCTCTAGAACTATTCGCTTGGTTTACATACAGGTCACATTGATAATCTCCTTCTTTTAATTCGATTCAAATTGAACTTTAGGTTTGGTACAAGAAACTTTAGTTATACTTCTATTAGAAATTAGTTTTTGCAATCAGTCACTTTATTTATTCAGAAACAGCTTTTGAATTACTCAATAAAACACTTGTATAGTGCTAAAAAAAAAAAAAAAATCTTGTAATATACAGCGTAGCTGTTTCAAAAACCGCAATAGAAGTTTAATATTTAGTAACTATTAATACAAAACGTTTCTCAAAATATGACTAAAAAATTGTTCACCACTTGTTTATTTTACTAAAATAGCCAGCAAACAGAAAATGACTAGCTGGAGCTGCCAGCTACAGGCCCACCATTGACAAATTGTCTTTCCTGTGACTGGAATGAAGCGTTTAAACGATTCTAGTCGCTGATATCTAGTGACTGGTGACCGACTAGCACTAAAACTTTGCAGCAACGTGCTGAGGAGTCCGCATTGGTCACTACCAGGAGAGGAGCAAGAGTCCGTCTTCGGATCCCGTGAGCAGCTCCTTCGGAAGGGAAGGGGGGGGGGGTGATGTGACGACTAGCGTACATTGGACCAGTGCCTTATAGTGACCAAACGGTATAGTGGTTAGCGTGCTAGCTTCTAGACCACGAGGTTGTAGGTTCCGAGTCCTGTGTTAGGCATGGGTGTTTGTAAATGTATGTTGGCTTGTCTAATGACGAATGTTTTGGCGCATTATAGCCCTCGTGTTGCTGATGGCGCCAGATAATCTGAAAACAACCAACCAGTGCCTTATCAGACTGTCGGCGCCTCATCAGACTGTCTGCGCCTCATCAGACTGTCTGCGCCTCATCAGACTGATCCAGTCCAGTGCCGTTATGCTGGTTATGCAAATTTGTCATCTATGTTAACTGCCACCTTGAGACATGAAGCAGAATGTTGTAATAGTCTGCTTTATTGTTTCCTGGATACTTCCCAGGAGGAAGTTTTATATTTATATCTAGTCATTTTTTAAAAGTTTTAAATAAAAAGTCGACTCACTTAAACGCCTTATTTTCTTTTGCCACTCTCTACACACAATGTATCTACTGTTACTGACTACCTGAGGTACGGTCGGAACAACTGTGTTGCATATATTTGCGACAAAAGAGCAAATCGGGAAAATATAAACAAGAGTTTTCATCGGTAAGTAAAAAATAGTTATTCAAATATGTTTATGTATTTTTTTCATTGTTTATTTTAAAAAAATATCTAATATGACCCTTTTAACATCGATCGCTCGTGGTTGATCTCTTATATGGCAATTCATATCATAAATGATTTATTTTAAATTCAAAACAAATAGTATTATGATCTAGGATAAAACACTTGATTTATATTTATTTAATCCTTGTTTTTATGCTTTTTCAAGGGCATTTGGCAAAGAAATGGGAAATGAAAGCGAAACTAAAACTCTACTTGTTAATGTTCTATTCTATACTCATGTAATAATAAAAATAATTTCTCTAATTATTTATAACTAGATAATTTGTTTTAGGTATGTTTTATTTAATCAATGTTTTTATTAGAGGTCGGAAATATCGATCAAAATAAATTTCGATACTATATCGTTGCATAAAAAAAATATCGATACATGATTTTCTTTTATTTGATTTTCAATTTTGCCAGAAAGGAAGTTTTTCGGGCAAAATTTCTACTTTTCATGAATTTGTGCCAAAATTGTTTCAATAAATAAATTATAAAAATTGTTTTAATGAATAAATTATATTATCAATCAGAATAAATAAAATACGTTTGGATGTCAATGCATAAATTCACATTAATTTTTAAAGAAATATTTTGGAAAAGTAGTTTACCGCATATTTTGCTAATATAGATGTTTTTAATATTTAAAATTAGATGCATATTTCAGGCACACGTTGGCGACAGAAACGGCGCTATGTTAATCATTACTAATAATTGATCTTAGCTTTCTTTACATTATGTTTTCTTTTTGGTTAGGATGCCACTTTAACTGTCTCTCAGCCAAGTCCAAACTTTAGTTTTGAAGTTTTTGAAAAGGGAATAAAGGAAATCGAAAAAAACACATGAAACTACAAAACTATCATCAATAAACTAAAAATGTTTGAAAATATCGATATATCGGTGACTTGTTCCAATATTTTTACTACCGATATTTTTCAAGAAATATCGATAAAAATATCGTCGTATCGATTTATCGCCGACCTCTAGTTTTTATACATTTTTATGAACGTTTAGTAATTGTATTAAAAAAAAAAAAAAAAAAAGTAGAAATGGAAATAGAAACAATAACTCAAAATGCTATTGTTTTGTTGTAAATTTATTTATTAATGAAATTGCAAACGTCAAAGTTTATCAGTTTCTTTATTACTTGCGTTTTTGTTTTAAAAACTAATACCTGAAATTATTTAGTTTTAGTAAAGTTTTCTGCATTTTTCTCACTTCAGAATCAATGGATCAAATATATGTCTTTGACTTGCAATAAACAAGTTTCAAAACCTGTACATTTAAATTCATAAGTATTCATATAATATTGAGTACGAAAAATTAATATAAAAGTTTGCCTTTGAAACTTAAATTGTTCTTTGTATTACATTAGTTATACTAGTATAATTGAATCAGTATTTTGCAATCTTATTATTATATATTTTCGAATGGTTTACTGTATTTCTTCAATTAGCTTTAATTTCTACTTCTAAAATAAATATATTTTTAAAGTCTATTTTCATTTGTTTACTGTACTCTCATAACTTGTAGATGATAATTTATTTTTAAACCTTTTCAATCGTATGTCCCCGTATGGGGGACATCACTCATTTTACCATTGCGCTCCTATGTCCCCTTATAGGGGACATTGCATCTGTATTGGGCAAACTGTGATAACTTAACCAAAACATTTATGTTCGAAGTATTTCTAAGTTGATTTGCTTTGGTGGAGGTGCCGGCATTACGTTCTGCCGCTAAATATTGTTTATATAATTTGTTCATATTATTACATTTCTTAGATTTTTAACCTTTTGCACATTCTGGACGGCTACCAGCAGCTCAGCCCCCCCCCCCTCCCATTAATTATATATAATAAGGAATAATTGGAAAACGGATGTGCTTTTAAAATCTTTTTTATTAACTAATTTAAGAGGGGCACATGTACAAGAAAAAATTTCAGATTATCACTTATGAGTTTATTAATATTCATTCGAATTTTATTTTTTCTCTTTAAATGATGATTCATTTGTAATTTTAGTTTATTTTTAATAATTTTTTGAAGTAAACAAAACGTAAGTATTTAATGCATGTTTATTTTATCTACAAAGCCAAATTTCACAAAATGCTGTTTTTTCATGTTTGGGGCACATAGCTTAAAACCTATTGGACATAAATGCTTGAAATTTTTTTATACATATTTCTCTTATGTATATTTGAGTACTTTAAGATAGGAATAAACGGTAAGTAGTATTCTTTTTTTTTATTTAAATAATTAGTTAATTTTTAACATTTTTTAAATATATTTTTAGAAAGTCATATTTATTTTAATTTTCGAAAAAATAATAAAAACCTCGCATTAAAGTATTCAAATATTATACTATGAAAATTTTGTAATAATTTAAGAATCGGTTATTAAATGAAATGCCCCAAAGTTGAATTTTACATGGGCGCCTGTGGAGGTGCCAACCTCCCCTCACCCTTAACCCAGTTGCCGTCATCCAATCGATCTGGAACTTGTAAAATTGACTCGTTGTAGAGGATAATGCATTCTGTTTTTGGGTCAAGAAAAAAGAAGTTTGTCATTGGCATGGAATAGATGGTTTTCTTCGTAGTGGTCAAATACCATGAAAACTTGATCTCAATTCAAAATAGCTTGTAGTCGCATATAAAAGTTGGCAATGCATATAAAGGAAAATATATGTTAGAAATAAGTTGTATTGTATGCTTTCAGCTACAAAATACTACTTATTTTTAACTTAGTATCCGGTTATATAGTTTGGATTTGTAGAGTCTACAGCTTTAGACAATGACTGGCTTCTAATCAAGAA
The DNA here is from genome assembly GCA_963978545.1 of Linyphia triangularis. Lineage (NCBI taxonomy): Eukaryota > Metazoa > Arthropoda > Arachnida > Araneae > Linyphiidae > Linyphia > Linyphia triangularis. The sequence goes on along the minus strand of OZ021722.1, from coordinate 8,586,717 downwards.
GGAGTTGAGCATTATTTAGGGTAACCAGGAATCGAAACTCATGATAAAAGATTTTAATTGTTTCATACAGCTTTTAGGATATATTAACATTGTCGATATCTATAGTGGAAGTATCTGCAGAAAATAGACATAGGGTGTCGGTATACTATGAATTAAGGGGGAATTGCTTACTTTAAACTTGATGTACTCATATGTTTTTGATGTACCTTTTTTTCGGGATTATTACATCCAGAAACAACATTTAAACATTAAAGTATTTATTAATTATTGCTAGTTTAACATGGGCTTCTAGAAATATTTATCCAACAAGAAAAGTTATTAAACTTTAAACAATAAAAATGCTTTTTTTTGTCATTTTTTTTTTTTTTTTGTAATGTTTTAGTGAAAAAAAAAATTAATTTTTATGCAACTAGGCAATGTATTTGAAAAAGCCCAATTTAAAGTAATATACAATATTTGATTTATCACTACAAATGATTTCTATTCTCTAATAAAATAGGTAATTTTTTTTAGATAGTTGTGTGGTGCTGCGTTGCAGAGATCTACCATTGGCAGTAGCGGCTCGTCCACTACTGCCAGTAAAGTCGGGCTGCATTTAAATTTATTAGTTCAAAACTACAATTATCTATTTTACAATTTTCTAAAATGAAGATCCAATTTTTACGGTAAGTATAAACAGCAAACCTCTTGTCTCAATGCTCAATTCATGAGGGAAAAAAAGAAAAAAATTTCAATCAATGTGATCTTCCTTTGAACGCCAGCCATGTGTTCCTGAAACGCGTTTCGGCTGCGAAGTTGCCATGGTAACCAATAGAGCTTTCCCACCACGTAATGTGTAGCGATTCAGTCAGATAAGCGATTTTCCGATTTCGGCTGCCTTTGAGAATTTCGGCTTTAAAGTAATCTCTAGATAGAATTTTGCAAGACAATTTTATCATCTGAAGGCTTGAGAGTTATGCTATTAGTTTGAAGCACTATTTTGTTCTGAAAATAAATTTTAATATTTTAAACTCATTACCTAAAAAAATCGTGTTTTTGGCACGGGAAACCTCATTCAAACAGTTATAATTGAAATTTGAATAATAATCTTTTTGAAAAATGATTTGAGAATTCAAACCTGTATTAACTTATTAGATGTTTTGAGCCTCAAAAACGTAGTCAAATTGATTGGAAAAGAAAATTAGATTTGCGATATTTTTAAATGCAAAAGTTATTAGAAAAATTGCGATTTTTTCTACTTTCAACAAAGTAATAAGGAACTTAATTCTGATATGAAAAAAATAATGATAATCACCTAATCTTTTCATACAGCTATACTTCTGCTTGATGTGTCATAAAATACTTCATCAGGCAATGTGATTAAAAAAAAAAAAAAAAAAAAAAAAAAAAGCTATAGAAAAAGACAAGCGCGTACTAGTATTCAATTCCGTTTTTGAAACTGTAAGTATTTACGAACACCAGTAAAGTTCTTAGTTCCAACCTTAACTTTTAAAAGCTGACAGCTATTGTCTGAAATATTGTGTCTAGGTATTGTAAAGTGGCCTTGCAGCTATCTAAAGACTTATAGTGCAACCTAGCAATTATCATAAGTCCAAGTATGTTTTGTTTAACAAGCTGTAAATCATAAAATAAGTAGGCACATTAAAATTTATCGTATTCACAGGCTTTATTTATTTGCAAAAATTAGACTTTTATTTACATCATGCAAATTCCTCTTAAACGGAATTGGCTTGTCCTATCCGAAGAGGACGCCCTAGTTTGAAAACGGCCAGGAGACACACAAACGTGATGACAAACAAGATAGACAATAGCACTATGACCAGCGCTCCTGTTATGGTGTCCTTTGGCGAGAAATGGATCACGCCAAGAATCACAGCTAATTCTATGATTCCAGCGACTAAGATACACGAGATCCTGCAACATCCTCTGGCTACAACTGATGTCGACGAACTGCCGATAGAACTGTAAAAGAACAATAAAAAGAGATATAGCTGGGATCTTAAATGAACGCACGAAAAAGTTATAAGTTGAAAATTATTTGAATAATCATGCTTGCAAGAGGATTCTTTGGAGACAACATTCTTTTATTGGGTTAAATTTTTGTATGCTTGAAGTTTTCAAGAAAAAGGATTTTTTTTTTTTTTAAATATTTTGTAATAAAATTGACGAGGCAATTTTTTATTAATAGTGGTCCTCGAACTTTTGTAGAACAGAATATTAAATTAAAACGTTTTCAAATTGATTGCTGACGTCATCCGTCATTAAATTTCATTTCTAGTTGAATCAGAGAAAATGAAAATAACTTTAAAAAAAACACATTAATTACTCGAAAGAATTTCTTAATACATTAACTTACTAATAATAACCTTTATAAATACAGGGATTAACCTTTGAAAACTTTTTTAGTAATATACCTAAGAACTTTCATAAATGCTAAAATTGGAATTTTTATTAAATTTTATTTTTTAGCTTTATATTTCAAAACACGTCGCTGAAAAATTGACTAAGTTACCATTTTTGTTATTCGAAGATTAGTCATCGACCTAAAAGAAAAAGTAAGTGGAAAGTTGAAAAATTTTCCAGTTGATATTCGGTATGCAAAAGGTCTATATTTAATATTTCTAATGAATTCACTGTAAAAAATGTATTCATTATTTTAGATTAAACATCAAGTGCTCAATCTCGTAATCATTTTAACATTTTGCTAAGAAGAAAATTGGGGAAGGGAGATGGGAGGGGGGGAGCCATGTATTTATTTTTTACCATCTTTAAAATAAGTTTTTTTTTTTTATCAATTTAAAAAAAAAAAAGAATTTATGAGTTATTTGAATTAAAAATTAAATGTCAAATAAGCACAGTTGGTTAAAAACCTAAATGGCTATACTTTAGAAACTTCTGTAAGTTAAATATTTGGATTTCTAACAGATGCATTCTTCTAAACTTATTGCTGTAAAAAATGGAGATTTGTGCACTACAAATATCATGCAGAAAAACCAGCACGGGGGGAAAAAAATAAAAATATTACCTTTCACTTGGGTTCTTTGAATTGTATGGAGTTCTTGGTGTATACCTTCCACTACCAGGTGATGAGTTGGATGATGGGATATCGCTTTCCGACGTCGTTGTATGTGTTCTTGGAATTTTAAAGCTGACTTTAGGAGATTCTTTGCCTACAATGGATGTTGACGAAGTGGTGCTAGAACTGTAAAAGAACACACAAAAAGATATATTTTTGTATTCTTGAAGTTTTCGGGGAATGGTAATGTTATAAATTTCTTGTAAAGAAATTTACATGGCAATTTTATTAATAGTGTTCTTCGAACTTTTCCAGGGTTCGTACTCAATTTAAGAAGGGGGGAAAAAAAAAAAATCCCTGATATTTTCAGCTTCGTGTTCTTTATCACGGAACAATTTTTTTAGCCACATAAATATAATCAAACCTTAATTACACAAATTCTTCAGATAACTTGATAAAAGTCTTCTTTCTGCAAGTCTATGTTATCAAATAATTCTGTTGTTGTCAATTCCTTGAGTTAGGGTTAAACAAGGAGCATCGAAGAGTAGGATTTTTTTCCAGAGTAACAATGACTTTTTCCAGGTTTTAGAGGAGATTTTTCTTTTTTTCCTGAGATTTTAAGGCTGATTTAATTTCCTTGAGTTTTCCAGGTTTTCCCTGAAGCGTATTAACCCTGTTTTCCAAAACACAATAACAGTAGAATGTTAAATTAAATAGCTCGCAATTTTACGAATTGATTGCATGCTTTTTTTTTCTTTTCGCTTGTTGCTATTAAAATACTTAATTTGCTCTTTTTAAGAAGATCAATGCTACGTTGCAGTTGAACCAGAGAAAATGAAAACAACTCTCTTAAATACAGGGATCAAGCTATGAGGACTTTTTTTTTTTTTTAGAAAAATGCATAAGAACTTTCATAAATGCTAAAATTAGAAAACGTTTTTTAGCTTTCTTACTAAAACATATAGCCACAAAATTAGTAATATCACTATTTTCGTTATTCGAAGATTACTCATCGATCTAAAAGAAAAAGTAAATTGAAGGTTGAAAAGTATTTTTTCCACTTGATATTTATTTTACAATCAGGGGACTATTTAGGTTTTTTCTTCTTTTTTCTAACAGGGTCCTATTTTTGTGAGAATTTTTTGTAATTTTGTGAAAAACTTCCAATTTTATATATTTTGAGCATATGGTTTGCCGTCCATGATGTTACTTCCTTGAAACCAACATGTGGGCAAGCGGTCTGTTTTCTCCTTTTGGCATAAAATAAACTTTGTGATTTTGTAACTGGTCCGTTTTCAAACTGGAAATATCATGAAGGATCCGTTTTTTTTTCTTTTTTAACATGGAATCTTGTGAAGGGTCCATTTGTTGGACATGGAATCTTGTGAAGGGTCCTTAAACGGACCTAAATTACTTTCTGCATAGACCCATGACAATAGCTTCATATTTAATGTTTTGGCCAGAAAAAAAATGGGTTTGTTTCATGTAACCCTACCTACTCCAAAATTACAATATAAAAATTCTGGAAAACCTAAACTTTTCTTAGACTTTTTAAAAAAAGTAGTTATACAAAAAATAAAAACATATTCATTCAAACGATTAACTGATCACAATGTGTTTGCAATTGCGCAATAAGCAGCTAAACTTGGAGAAAAATTTTAAATATCCAGTTCGGGTAAATACCTGGATATATACCCAGGATATATATTGGCCTGCAAAAATATACTAATATCACTGCTTACACATCTGAACAATTTTAAATCTAACATTAATATTCATACTATATTTCCTTTTCTGTAATTACTAAAAATATTTAGCAAAAAGAAAATTTCCTACCTACCTTAATATTTTTACCCATGTTACTTTGTCGTTTAGACTTTTGTCGTTTTTGGACCTTATAATGATTGGATAGTAAAAAATTTATTAATCATTGTAGATTAAATATTGTTACGAATTTTTGTATATTTGTAAATATTTCGTAGTGTTCATTTTGTAAATAGGAAAATTTATGTACATTTTACATAAGGCAGTGCAATAGTTCGCCTTTAAGTTGGTTTCCCGACAATAGGGGTGTTATCGCTTGATAACGAGTTTTACAGAGGTAACTCTTGGAAGCGAGTTTCAAGGGGCAGGGCATTTAACATTATGGTAATGGGAATATCGCCAAATTGGCGAGATAGAGCCAAGTTGGCGATGGTTTTGGCGACTAATTTTGTCGCCAAGTTTGGCGACCATTTAGCGACATTTTCGGTACATGTATGGGTACATGTATCCCATGTACATGTATAAGGACTTTTCGACTATAATCTGGAAAGTTCTCCAAATGTCTATCTCTGGAATATTCACGAAAGTTCCCCACTCCTATATAAGGACGGCCGTGAGTAGGGTTAGTAGTTCTTGAATTTTGAGTCACTGAGTTAGTTGACTGGAGATACTGAGCATTCTAAAGCGAACTGTTTTATTGTCTTTTGCGGCGATTTAGCAGTTGTTTGTCAAGTTTTTAACTGCTGTTTTGTGCTCTATCGAGGTGAAAAAGAGCTGTATTGTGTCTACTAGAAATTCTGGAGCTGTAAGAGAACTGTGAAGAGTTATTTTGGAATAAATTTCTGCAAGTTTTGATCTGCTTTGGCGTCAAATCTTTCGAACCCGTACAACGCAACAATATCAATTGTTCGACCTCGTAATCATTTCAAAACTTTGCAAAGAAGAAAATTAGGACAGCAGTGCATTTCTTTTTTATCCACTTAAAAATCAGCTTTTTTAGCAATTAAAAAAAAAAAAAAAAAAAAAAAATAAGTAATTTGAATAAAAACTAAATGTCAAGCAAATAGAGTTGGTTAAAAGCCTAAATGACTATAATTTATAAACTTCTGTAAGATAAAAATTTACATTTTTAACGAATGCATTTTTAGAAAAACTTAATTCTGTAAAAAATTAAGATTTATGGAGTGCAGACATTTAGAAAAACCAGCAAAAAATAATAATAAATAATTACAAAAAAATTACCTTTTATTCTTGTTCTTTGAGTTACATGGTGTACTTGGCGTTGTTGGTGTATACCTTTCACTGCCAGGAGATAAATCTGATGGAAGATCGTTTTCCGACGTCGTTGTATTTTTTTCTGGTACCGTGAAATTGACTTTAGAAACTGCCGAATTCTTGAAGCATTTTCTGGCTAAAATGGAGATTGACGAAGTGGCGAGAGAACTGTAAAAGAACATAAAAAAGGTATATTTTTGTGCTCTTGAAGTTTTCGGGAAAATGAAACGTGTAGAATATTTTGTACAGAAATTTACATGACACTTTTATTAATAGTGATCTTTGAACTTTTCCAAAACACAATAGCAGCAGAATATTAAATTAAAACGTTTGCAATTATGGAAATTGGTTGTTGACGTCATTCGTCATTGAATAGACTTCATTCCTAGTTGAACCACAGGAAATGAAAATTACTTATTTTTAAAAAAATTATCACTCCAAAGAATTATTTAATACATTAATTCCCTAATAATAACCTTTTTAAATACAAAGATTAAGATGTGAGCACTTTTTTAGAAAAATACCTTAAAAACTTTCATAAAAGCTAAAATTAAAAAACTTTTATTTTTAAAGCTTTTCGCCGAAAAATGGACTAAGTCAACATTTTTGTTATTCGAAGATAAGTCATCTACCTAAAAGAAAAAGTAAGCTGAAAGCTTGAAAAGTATTTTTCCACTTGATATTTGGTATGTAATAGCTTTACATTTCAAGTTTAGAAGGGCTTTATAGTAAAAAAAGTTTATTATTTATTTTAGATTAAACATCAAGTTTTCAACCTCGTAATCATTATAACGTTTTGCTAAGAAGAAAATTAGAGGCAGAAATGTATTTCTTTTTCTGTCAACTTTAAAATCAGTTTTTTTTATCAATTTAAAAAAAAAGCAAGAATTTTTGAGTAATTTGAATAAAAACTAAAAGTCGAACAAATACTGTTGGTAAAAAGCATAAATGACTATAATTAACAACCTTCTGTAAGTTAAATGTTTACATTTCTAGCGGGTACATTCTCTTAAACTTATTGCTGTAAGAAATGAGGATTCATGAAGTACAAATACCATGCAAAAAATAAAAAAAAAAAATAATAATAATAATAATACTTTTCACTTGTGCTCTTTGAGTTGTAGGGAGTTCTTGGCGTTGTATACCTTCCGTCGCTGGCTACAATGGAAGATGACGAACTGGCAATCGAACTGCAAAAGAACGTAAAAAAAAGATATATTTAGGACCTGAAATGAACGCAATAAAACATAATATATTGTAAATTCGTTGAATAGTCAGGTTCACAAGAGGATTCTTTGAAGACAATTTTTTTTTTTATTGGGTTAAATAGTTATATTCTTGAAGTTTTCGGGAGAAGGGAGTTTAGAATACTTTATATTGAAATTTACCCGGCACTTTTAATAGTGATCTTCGAACTTTTCCAAAACACAATTGCAGTAGCATATTAAATTAAAAGGTTTGTAATTTTGCGAATTTATTGTACGCTTTTTTTTGTTGCTCTCATATACTCAATTTACACTTCAAGAAGATAGATGATACACCATACGTCATTTAATAAACTTCATTCCCAGTTGAACCAGAGAAAATGAAAATAACTGATATAAAAAAATTATATACTCGGAAGAATTTCTTTATATATTAAATCCCTAACTGTAACCTATTAAATACAGGGATCAAGCTGTGAGAACTTTTTTTTAGCAAAATGCCCAAGAACCTCTGTAAATGCTAAAATTAAAAAACGAAGATTAGTCATCGACCTAAAAGAAAAAAGTAAATGGAAGGTTAAAAAGTATTTTTCCAGTTGATATTTGGTAAATATTATTTCAAATTTATAAGGATTTTATAGTAAAAAGTTTATTAGTTATTTTAGATTAAACATCAAGTGTTCAGCCACTTAATAATTTTAACACTTTGCTTTCTCACGATTTTCTTTTTAGCAATGTATTTTTTTTTATCAACATTACAATAAGTTTTTTTAATTATTTAAAAAAAAAAAAAAAAAATAAAAAAAAAAAATATTAAGAATTAATGAGTAATTTGATTAAAAACTAAATGTCAAACAAGTACAGTCCGGCCACTCTAAAAGTCAGTACAGTAAAAACCTAAATGACTATAATTAACAACTTTCTGTAAGTTAAATATTTACGTTTTTAACTGGTGCATTCTTTTATAATTTATTGCAGTACAAATTGAAGACTTATGCAGTACAGACACCATGCAGAAAAAACCAACACAAAAAAAACCCTAAAACTTTACCTTTCACTCGGGTTCTTTGAGTTGTAGGGGGTTCTTGGCGTTGTATCCGTTTCACTGACAGGAGACCAGCAGGACAGAAGAACTCTTTTCAACATCGTTGTTTTGGTTTCTGGTACTTCAATTGTGACTTTAGGCGATTCCATTGTCTTCTCTTCGTTTCTTTCTGGCTTGTCTTCTTCAAGTTCGTTCTTCTGACTAGTTCTTGAAGCCTTTTGCAACCTAACGATTTTAACAGCTTTAAATTCATCGACGTGTTCGAGTCTTGCCACACCGAATTCAACATCTCCGTCACTCAGGAGGGAGGGTTTGGAAGTCTTTGCATCGTCCCTTTTGCACAGTTTGTTAATTTCTTCTACAAAAGTTTCTTCATTCAGCGAAAGGAAGCTAGGAGAAAATCTAGAATCAATACTAAAGCCGCCGGAATTTGAGTATTCACCCGATGATCGGAATGAGAAATTGAAAAGTCTCTCTGGGTCGATGTCTAAGAATTTCAGATCCAAGTTATCGATGGCAAAGTGCAAGCCACTGTCGTCTGTGGATGAAGATTCCAAGGACCAAACTGATGACATGCTTGCATAACTTACGTGGGGCTTTACATTGCTTTGATTCACATTGAATAAACGAGCCTTGGTTCTAACTAAAGTTCTGAATGCATTGACTTGTTCTATGTTTATCGGTTTCTCAATCGATGCACCAGAGTTGGAAATATATATAGACCCGCTTGAATTGGCTTCGAGCTGCTTTACTTCGCCATGCTTCTCAATAAATGCTCCAGCATCTAAAGGTTGAAGTTCTGTAGGAACATCGAGGGGACTTGTATTCATACGCATTTCATCCATAGTCGTCAAATCTGTTGAAATCAATAACCAGATTAAATACTTCAGATTGTACTTTTCCATATTGTATATGTCATGGTGATCTTGCATGAAAGCCATTGCAGAGTTCACGGTGAAGTTCAAAATAAAAACTTTTGGGTTTAATGTTTAATCTTATAAACATGCAAGGGAATTTTTAGGAGTGATGTTTTTTAATAGGATTTTTAGTTAAAATAAAGTCAAGAATGTGTGCACACATAAATTCAAAGATTCCATGTTCTGCAAAAGCAGATAGAACGGAATGTATACGGAACAGAGTCCTGAATAAATTAACCTTTAATTTAATTTTCCAATATCTTCAAAAATAATTTGGCTTTCTAGATTTTTTTTTTTTTTACTTTTCGGGTAATGATACTTTTTCAGACAAAATTTTCTGAAATATTCACAATATGCATAATTTTGTGCCTTAGGTTAACATTATTGATTAAAATTAATCAATGGGACCTGAAGGTAAATTAAATTACCTTATATAATTTTATAATGGGAAACATTTTAAAATGATAAATGATATTTTCGAATTTAAAATTTTGAACTGAAATTTCATAATTAATAAAAGGTGTTATATTACATATGCCATGTGTCATATCAACAATTTCATAAGCTTTTAATTAATACTTCGACTGACTTTTTGAAATATATTATATTATATTAGATTTATGGGGCAGGATGTGATTGGTGATCATTTAGCTCTCTTAATAGCCAATAGGTGACAGCACTACTTTTAGGAAGTTCTCTATTCAAATTTTTGTGTCTAAGATATAGAAATATAGTATAAAAATCAACATATATATCTTTTTCAAATTTTTTTAATGTTTTTTGGCTAAAAAAAGACATGGTGATTTTAAAATCGATAGTGTCTGTCTGTCCGTCTGTTAGCTACGTTAGAAATGGACCTGTAAATTCCTTTTAATTTTTAGTTGAAGCTTCAACACTGATTAATCTTAGATAATTTCAAAAATGTTTAGGGGTAATTCTCAAAAATCTATAATAATAAAACATGCCATCTGTGTGTGGATCTATAGAAAGCCACTTAAAGTTGGAGTAGGAATTTTCAACATATGTAGTTTGGCCTTCTGATTGTACTTATTAGGAGAAACAGAATGCTAAAATTTTAATAAGTTCTTTTTTTTATTAATTTTCTTAATTATTTCTTTTTACAAAATGACTTGAAATAGAGGTACAGCTCTGAAATTTTCAACATAGGTAGTTTTAACCTTCTGATTGGATTTTTGATAAACAGAATACAAAAGTTTTGATTAGTTTTTTTAATACATATTTTTGCAAAACGATTTCTAGTAGGGCTACGGCCCTGAAATTTTCAACATAAGTACTTTTAGCATTCTAATTAGACTTTTGGCAAACAGAATTTAAATTTTTAATTTTTTTTTTAATTAACTAACAAATATTTTACAAAATGATTTCTAATAGGGCTAAATCTCTGAAATTTTTAACGTAAGTAGTTTTAGCCTGTTTTATATTGGACTTTTGACAAAAAGAATATTAAATTTTTAACTCGTTTTTAAATTAATTTTTTAATGAATATTTTCGTATGTGTTAAAATATTTTCAAAGGGGTGTTGTATTATTGTATTAACGGAGACAATATTTTTTGTTTTTCGACAGGGGAGGGCTTCTAATATTAAGGGTTTACGTAGCAATTAGTTTTTAGTGAGTGAAGCGATCTTATGCTTACAGTGAACCTTTCAGGGAGCGAAGCGAGCCTATGCTTGCATAGCAATGAACATTTCAACGAGTGAAGTAAGCATGTGCTTATGTGTTAATGAACTTTTCAGCGAGCGAAGCAAGATTGGTTTTGAGTAGCAAAGAACCTTCTTGAGAGCGAAGCGCCAAAAGCTGGGACCTATACACTAATGATAGATCTCCGCAACGCGAGGCCATGCAGCTAGCTAAAAAATGTCACATGGTAAAATTTCGTAGCGAAGCACTACATAGTCGTATTCTAATAAAAAGTTAGGGGTAATTCTTAAAAATTTAGGCGTAATTTCAAAAGTTTTAGGGATAATTTTTTTAAAAATTCGGGATATATTTCTTTAAAAGATGTCATAGGCTCCTAACACAGGCATTCTTTTCAAAACACGTTTCAATACTTGCACAAGACTGCAATTTAAAAAAAATTGAATAATTAAAATCTCAGAAAAGATTTTCTCTCCTCTGAAGGATTATTTGAGTTTATTCGTGGTTTTTGATGGAAAATTGAGGAATTTTCGAGGTGTTTTTATTTTTTAGGAAATATACTAAATTTTAAGTACAATTTTAGGAATTTTAGGGAAAAACAAAGATTGACCGACTGAAGATCCCTCTTCAGTAACTGTAAATATTATTAATTAATTTCCATAAAATAGTCAGATTCACATTTAAGATAATTCTAAAATCAGTAATACTCAAATGAACAATGGATTATTTTATCACGAAGGCATGAAATAAAAGGACGTTTAGAAACATTATAGTCAGTAAAAATTAAAAAATATATAGTGACGTATCGTTCTTTTCCAAAAATATGAAAACCAAGTATAAAGATATAATATTTTATGTAAAAAATCTTTGAAAGTATATGAAGTTTAAGAAGACACTATCATCTAAGCTGTATTTTTTATTATTGTATTTTTAAATAATAATAATAAAAAAATAAAAAATTACGTGTCTCTTATTTTAATTTATAGGAAAGCACAATATATCTCAAATTTGAAAAAAAATCTTTTTCATATTGTAAAGAAATTAAAATTTTCAATTTTTTACATATTTTTTAAAATGCTAAGGTTTTTTTAAATACTTAAATTTTTTCCCCATAATTCTTTTTCTAAATTTTTTTTTAAACTATGCTATTTAAGAATTGGCATTAAAGTATGGTAGACTCGTAGTAATTAATTATACCATGAATGTTTATTCATAATAACTCAAAAAAGTTCTACAAATTTGCAACTATTTTACTTCAGTGTTAAAAAAAATTAAAACTAAGACATATTTTGTTAATTAGAATGCCAATCTATAAAATAGATTTATTTTACAACATGCTCTAAAAATTTAAGATTTTTCCATTGATTAGAAAAAAGCCTTAGCGTTTCAGAAAACCTAATATCAACAAAAAACAAACGGTGAGAAAAATCGATTTAAAGTTTTCCTTTCTTAAGACGATCGTAACATCATCCAGCATAAAATGTCACATAACTCATTACAAAATGCAGATACAGTTTTAAAATTTTGCAAGCGTATTTAGCAAATTCCAAACTATAATTATAGAGAATAACAATTATATATAAAAAAAATTTGCAATTTTTAGGGTAGATTGTCTTCTTAAGATAGAAATTTTTTCTTTTATATTAACAGAATAAAGAATTAAACATTTGCTTTTTGTTAAATAACTATAAATAATAATTTTTGTTTATTTTTAACTATTACCCATTGGGAAGTTTTGTTAATACTACTTTGATGAGTATTTAGTTTATCAACCGAAATAAATTCTACTATTATAATTAAACTAAAATCAGCATATAATTTTTTTTTAAAGTTCCGAGTTACATAATTTATATAAGTTTTTTTAGTATTTAAGATACATTGGGCATAATATCAATACCAAGTGGAATTAGTGTTTCGAAGAAAAAAAAAAGAATTAACTTCAATTCTAGAAATAGTTTCTTTAAAACTGAATATAGCAAATGAGCAATCGTAAATGTGATAAAAACATTTGAAAACAAAGAAGTTATTTATAGATAATAGTTATTTATGTAACTATAGTTGGAAAATTAACTTTTTCAAAGTCAAAAGGTATATTTGCCGAGTGTGATAGCACGACTGAAAAAGGGATTTCCCACGTGTTACATACAATATTTTTTATAATCACGAGCAAAAAAATACACGTTTGAATTCTATTCAACGAATCTATTCCAAAAATATGATTTCTATGCCAAAACAAAATTAAGTTTGAGCACGGGCAGTGCGGGAAAGTACTTTTCACATCAGTGCGAGAAAAGTACTTTCCCGCATTCCTCACCGTAAAGTGGTACTTTGCCACGATTTCTGATTAAAAATGATTAAATAAAGCTTAATTTTTTTTTATCTCGTTGCTATAGAGATGTATTCAATAGATGATATTTGCAACGCGATATACATAAAAAAAAATCACGTGTTTTCTAACGGAAGGAAACCGCGTGGAAAGTCTTAACAATTGCATTGAAATTATTGAAAGATGGTAATCATTTAAAGCAAACAAAATATATAAACAAGATCTCTCACCTTTATCTTTATGGTACACTTCCTTCTGGGTCTTTGTCTTCTCTCCTGGATCTTTGTCGAGGAATAATATTGTTGATGGCACACTCGCCCGCTAATATTTAGGCAAGAGCCAAATGACCAGGGCTTGTTTGTCGAACAAAGTCACGTGGGATTCGCAGGTAGGGTGGACACACCTGTAACCAGTTCTGGATGGGACATTCGAAGGGAGAAGGGGGTGAGGGGTTAATTTTCAAAGGGGTGAAAGGGAAAGAAAGACATTGTCTTGTCCCTAATGTGGCCATTTCCTTTAGTTCTTCTGAGGTACCATCTTCTTGCTTGAGAGAGTATGGTGCCAGGATGAAAATGTTTCTGTTTGAATGCAGGTTTTAAGGGGGTCTGATATTCAAAATTTTTTAAATTCTCAAATTTAAAAAAAAAAAAATTATTGTAAAAAATAATGCAAATATTCTTAAACAAAATGGCATAAAAATTTGGTTTCTATCTCTAGTAGAACTTGAAATATTTAAGTTTTTGTTACATGACAACTGTATCTCAGACATGCCATCTTGAAACTTTGAAACTGTTTTTCTTTGTGATGGCTTTTTGTCCCTTTTTTGAGTTTAAATGGATATAACTTAAAAATTACTTGATATAAATCTATGTATCTTTCCACAATTATTTTTTATATATATTTCTTTAATTTGTCTTCATGAATTATGTTTTTTATTGAACTTTTAAAAAAAAGAATTTGGAGCTTAGCATACTATGGATTTTATACAGTTTTTGCGCAAAATATTTTTCTTAATTTTTTTAAATTACTTTATTAAAAAATCATGAAGACAATTTTTTATATGAATTATTATAAGTAGTTTTATGCAAAAATTAAGGGATTTTTTAAAAAAGTTTTTAGATATATTAAAAAATTTAGAAAAAAACCCACAAAATTTTGAAGTTTTTTAATTAAAAAAAAAAAAAAAAATTTAAATTGAAAATTTAAAATAGTTTTTAAAGTTTTAAAGCATCATACCTTACCGTATAAAAAATTTCAGAAAAATAATTCTAAAAATAAAAATTTTAGAATTTTGAGTTCTAGACCCCCTTAAAACTTCTTAAAATGTTTAAATGTTGCGTAGCTTTATTTCTATTTCCAATTTCGTGATTTTTTCCTTTAAAAAGTAGCATTTTTTATCCGCCACTTTGGGGATGCCCTTTTAACAAATTTTCATATGTTTTGTCGTTGCAAAATAGTATGATACGCTTTTTCTCCAACCTACATTCAATTACATTATCCTTCAAGCAGACAGTTCAATTACAGAAGTTGTTTCATTATTTTTTAGCCAAGTTTTTCCATGATGAATCATATTCAAATTTCCTTATTTTCCTTAATCCGCGTAATGAATTTCGAAATAGGTTTTCAATTGGTTTATATAAATATTATGCACTTTTAAATATTATTTTTTTAAATAAATCTGCAATTCAAGTTCAACTCTTTCATTTCTTACCAGAGCGAGTAATTGGGCATAAATAAAAATTAAGAAGCAAAATATAAGATTGCAATAGGTTCTCTCCAAAGAAGACGTGATTATGATAACAGATACACAAGTCATTGCATTTATCAATCTCGAAAGCGACCACAACGTGTCGGATATAACAATGGAGTATATTGATACATATTTTATGTTTCCTGATGATTATGGCAGGTTTAGAAAAACCTGAGAATTTCAACATGGCCTATACATGTTAAATATTAAACTTAACGGGGGGGGGAAAAGAAACCGCTTTTAAACAGTAAAATAAGAATGAGTAAATTTAAAAAAAAAAAAAAAAAATTATCTTGACGCAATGAATATAATCTTCAAAAGTTAATTATATTCATTGCGTCTCGATAGTCTTCCAGTAAGTTATTGGTTATTCGAGTTCATTTTATTGAGATTTTACTGCGAAGGTAATGAAATGAGCTCAACAATTTACTGGAACAATAGGGAAAATACAGTATTTTCAAAGTTATAAAACTTACAATAAGTTTTATAACTTTGAAAATACTGTAAGTTTTATAACTTTGAAAATACATTCAAATTTTTGCAGATTCCTTGAAGTTTAAAATGTATTTTTTCTTATTTTGCAATTTTTATTTTGAATTACCTGTATGTTGTCTTTTTGTGTGTGTGTGTGTGTGTATTTATACACATTTTGGAACATGTTGAGTTCAAAAAATTGAATCGAAAAAATGTGTGTTTGTGTTCAGCATAATTCCTAAACGGTTTGACTTGCTATGTTAAAACTTTGTATACGGGTTAGTAGCAGCCACTTAACCTGTTATTAAGGTTTTTGAAACAAAATTGCGCATGCAAGGTATTTTCCATTGAAAAACTTGTTTTTAAGCAATTGCCAAAAAACGGCTCTAACGATTCTGATAAAAATCGCTGTGGTAATTCCTATAAAGGTGCTCTAAACATCCCCACCTCCGAAATTTCCGTAGAAAAACAATAAAGGTGGTGTAGGAAGTTTTAAAACGAATGTCTTTAACTCAGAGTTCTCTTCCCTTGAGCATCACCCACCAACGACTGATTCTCCTCTGTTTAAATTAGAAGAAAGTATAATGTAACACTTATCGAGAAACATGCAAACAATTTCGCTATTTTGGCAGTTTTTTCCCCGTTGTAATAATTTGCAAAACTATACCCCAAATTGGACATTTTTTTTTTTAAATTTTAATGAAAACATGAAAACAAAAAACGGTAAATTACACTAATCCATGGTTGGTTGGTTGTTTTCAGATTATCTGGCAGTCTGGCACCATTAGCAACACGAGGGCTATAATGCGCCGAAACATTCGTCATTAGACAAGCCAACATACATTTACAAACACCCATGCCTAACACGGGACTCGAACCCGCAACCTCGCGGTCTAGAAGCTAGCACGCTAACCACTATAGCGTTTGGTCGGCCACTAATATATGGCAAAATTAAATGCCAGTATTAAGTGGAATTGAAAGTTGTGCAATGTTCCACACCTCTTGTTAAGCAGTTTTTTTTTTTACTCTTTAATAGCGTTTTTTGTTTTCAATTTTTTGGAGAGAAAGTCCTGGTAAGGATTATTCCTTACACAACGTATATTATGATCTGCTATTCCAGTGCATTTAGAAACTACTATGCATTAAATCTTTAAATTTGGTAAGTAGATACAAAAATGATTACTTAATGAAATGACAAAAACTAAAAACTCGAAAATAGCGTCTAATATGTTTAATTTTATATTTGAAATCCTTATGCCTATGCAGTGGCTTCAACTAATTATGTCTTTTGCTATTTTAATTTTCATTTATAATATATACTCATGAAATAAAAAAATAAAAAATTATGTCATTTGATTAAGTGAACTTTTTCATACCCAGTTATCAAATTTCAAAGTTTTATAGAAAGTAGTTTCTAAATGCACTGGGCTAGAAGATTGTAACATAGTGAGTATTGTTAATGATCCAAATGATTCTCCTGACTTTAATTTTCAAAATTTTGACAGACGATTTTTTTTTTTTTTAGCATTATGCAATCTAAAAGGTTTTCTACAACTTTACTAGTATTTTATACTTGGATTTTACTCAGAATTTTTTTTTTTTAAGAAAAGTAATTAAAAAAAAAAAAAAAAAAAATGTTTACAAGATATTAAAAAAAAAAAAAAAAAGACTAGAGAAATTAACTAAATTCTTTTAAAAATAAACTTGAAATACTATCATTTATCGTTTGAAACAAAAAATACCTCAAAAACTTTATTTAGAACCAAGAAATTACTGTATATGTCAAGAGAGATAGTTCGTTGATTGGCGGTTTCTTCCGAAGATCTCTAGACAAAGACACTCTAGGCAAAGCACATGGGTAAAGTTGCCTTTTCATCTTTATGCAATTTTTAAACTATAAAAATAAAATGTTCCCTCCCTTTTCTACCATGGTCAGTAGTTCAGACAAGTGATCACCCAAAATAATTATGTTATGAAATAAAATTGGGCCATCTATCTCACGAGTTCAGATCAGAAACTAAATTAACTTAGTTTGATTATATTTAAGCATTTTCTACTAAGGCAGTATTTTGGAAAAGTATAATCTGCATAGTAAGTAAAGATACTATTGTATATAATATTAAGTATATACAAAATTTTGGATGAAATTTGAATTTTTGTATATACTTAATATATAAAAATAAAGTATTAGATAAAAAAAAAAAAAAAAAAAAAAAAAAAAAAAGGCTGTAAGAAGTACCAGCTCTTAAAAAAGTACTGGTACGCCGTACTGACCCTACTTTATTCCTGATCAAGATAAAAATAAAATCTGGATATACGTATATACAATCTACTTTCTTGATCGGGTAGAGCCGACCAAACGGTATAGTGGTTAGCGTGCTAGCTTCTAGACCGCGAGGTTGTGGGTTCGAGTCCCGTGTTAGGCATGGGTGTTTGTAAATGTATGTTGGCTTGTCTAATGACGAATGTTTCGGAGCATTACAGCCCTCGTGTTGCTGACGGTGCCAGATAATCTGAAAACAACCAACTTGATTGGGTAGAATTATTGTTATAGACAGGTACATCTACCAAAGGTGATTATCATTGTGGGCAGATTCAAAACATATCGAGTGAATATGAATTTTTACAGGACTAAAGAAAATATCAATATATGCAGGTTAGTTGTTAAAGACAGTACTGTTAAATACAAGTTTTTCTTTATTGACTATTTACTTCTTCGAATATCAAATCATGTTTTGATTTCTCTGACGGCCGCCAGAATCGTCATTCACGATATTAGTTATTTTTTTAACGAGAGATAAACAAATATTTGTCTTGCTGTTATGTTGCTGAGTATGAAATTGAAATTCAGAACTGAACTGAAACATTTTGATTGAACAGATAGATTTGACTATCCGCCTCGCAAGTGCAAGGTCTTAGGTTGTCTTATTATGTTTACTGTTTAGTCAACATTTTTCAATAATAATATTATGCAGAATTCGATGAATTTCTGATAAGGTTGTCATGTTTGGGCTGCTCTTTATTTGGGGCACTTCATAACACCAGTTCATATATGTGATGCACTTTCATTAGAAGTTAGCTTTATCTCTCATTTGTTGTAAAACAAAGCTGACAAAATGTGATAGAGGATTTCCAAATCTGATTGAATGGTAATTTGCCCCTTGTTGTCTGGTGATGAACTTTATCAATTAACTAAACATTTACGACGCTACTTCTTAAACTTTCATATTTGCTTAGACGATGAATAGCCGCAACTTCGATTGAAAATCTCCCAAATAAATGGTTAGCGTGCTACACTGTTAAAAAATTCAGTTCAACGTTGAACCAAATTTTGGTGCAATTTCATGGCTGGCAGGCAGTTGCACCACTTTTTGGTGCAACTTCCATCAACGAAAAATACTGATGAGGAGGTTGCACGAAAATATGGCGCAACCTCGGATCACCGCAACCGTAACTTCGATTGAAATCGACAACAACCGGACAACCGCATCAAGACCGAGAGCAATGTCTAGCACAGAGTATTTAAATCATTAATCGAATATCAAGGTAAGTAAAATGTTTTATTTTACATATATGGTAAATGTTTTTTGCTTACTGTAAATCATTTATCGATGCAGAAACTGATTTGCCCTGTGTTCAGTTAGGCTTAAGTGATGTTGACAAATTCGCAGCAATGCATTACCAGTGAAATTACCTTAAAATTTCTGATTTCGCGATGTTTTACCGCACTCTTGCTACAAAAGTGACACAACCCAAAATTCTTTTTTTTAAGTTAAAGTGTATACATAATCATAGATTATATGGGCTGGAAGGACGCTTAAGTCTGTTTCAACTTGAATTTAATATGAAAACAATCTTGTGCCATTCAACTAGCTTCAAGTACATGCAGTCTCGGATTTTTTACTCAAAATGATAAATTTTGACTTATGTCATTTTTGTAGAAAGGGTGCAATATATGCATGAATAAAAAATTATTTTATTCAATAATTATCAGCATTATCCTAAAGTTTATAAGCTTTAACTGTTGTATGCAGTTTCAGACCCGAGTCATTTTTCATGAAATGTTTCCACCCTTGAAAGTGAACAATGGTCCCTCCTCATTTCAAATAAATAATAGTACTTAAATAATATTTTATTAATTTTCCGTCAACTTTTAATCACGCTTATGAGTGGCCTCTCAAACCATTCTTCCATATGAATTATGTAACAGTTTATGCCACTGCAGTTGAAAGTTTAATCATACAAAATATTCAAAAGTTCAATTTAATCAATTTCTCGAACAATTCAATGCATTTTCATCTAAACATGTTTTCTGAAAAAGAATGTTAAAGGCCCCTTTCGTTCAAATTATACGTTTTCAATTAATGCTATTTTAAATGTACTTTTTTCACGCGTAGTTTATTGTCTTTTTATATATCCTTTATTTCAATTCTACCTGTATTACTAATAGACGACTGCATGTTGAGGTACATCATCGAACATCATTCTGTATTTTTTATAGAATGCGAAGAAAAGTAAGAAGAATGTAAATCCCCTCGTCTGCTGTGGCAAAAATGGCCAAAACTGGTCGAAAATTTACATTTAATGACTTGAACTAAATCCGACTGCCAAATATGTCGTAACTTGCTAGTATATATATTAACCCACTTTTTCTTCTGGTCATCCAATGCACTTTGATTTTCAATGAAGAAGTACGCAAATGATTTCTGATTTCTGGGTCAGAAAACTAGCATATTTCAAAAGTGAGCTTAATTGGCAACATCAGTTACGTCATTAGGGACATAATATATATTGTGTACTTGATTCATTCAGATGCCATTATTCAGATAGAATTATCGCATTAAAGTAGCTAAAAGGTCGAAAATCTTTGAAGTAAATAACATATTTGTAAATCTCATTGCACCAAAAAAATCGTTATACAACATATTTGGTCTACTTAAGTCTAATATAAACTGAAAAAAAAAAGGAGAATTGATCAAAGTAAATGGCTGTTTTTGTTTTCTAAATGTTGTAAATAGAGTTTCAGTGCTACATGGTCTTTATATTTCAAACGACATACATGTATGATAAGTGCATAAAAATAGGTCGTTGATCAACCAACCAACCATATCTGATAAAATCAGTCTAACATGGTATTAATAATAATAATTTTACTGTAAATTTTACCGTTTTTTAATTATTAATAATTTTACCGTTCGCCTAAAAATATTACTCTTTCTCTAATTGAATATATACAAAAAAGAATATCAGATTAATCTACAATCTAGACTGACAATATGGATAAAACAGGATGTATAGATGAAATGAAGTATTCTACACAGCATGAAAAAATGCACGCGTGGCCTAAGCCTATACTGTTCAAGCATTTTACCGGATTCGAAACGAATTTTGACGAATTCAGGCATTTTGACGAAAGAGAAATCTGTGCAAATTGTTGAGGGCAACGGGAACGGAAGCTTCTGCTGAAGATGGCATTTGGGTTCAAATTTGTTTGTTGTGTAAGCTGCTTTAATTTTTTCACGATTCTTTAAATTTGTGAACAATGTGCTTTTTGGAATTCCAAAATCAGCAGCCATTTCAGTTTTAGTCTTGACTCAATCATCAATTTCAATGAGTAAGGCATATTTTTCTTCCCAAGTTAAGGATTTTTTTTGCTTTACTTTTAGAACTCTTTCTAAAATAAGTGCTTCAATTTCGATCTACCCACAATAACAAGGACAGTGCTACAATGCCCGAATGGCAATTGATTGTTAAACGACAAATCCAGTGAATGGGCTGTTGCAGATTAATGGAATGTTAACGAGACAAGCATTACAAGGAGACAAGAAAAGGACCTGTCGCAGTGTCATCTATAGAATCAATCTTCTTTGAACCCCTGGAGGTATGAGTTTCTGCACCAGTGAATTTAACGAGCCATTTCATGCTTGATTTCAAAATCTAGAAACTGTTTGGAATTTTGCATTTCACAGGTGGCTGACAGTTGTCAGGGAGACATGAAGGCGCTTCATAGTCCAACAAGATCGTGGGAAAACCTGTTACAGACACTACGCAGGGGTGTAGTGGGGTTTGTAAGGATTACCAGAACAATTTTTTTTTTAAACTTTTTTTTTTTATTAATAACTAATTAATAATACCTCATAAATCTTTATGCATGTATTGTTATTTATATTATTGAGAAAATAAATATGCAAATTAAGAGTATTTAGCTTTTATATCATATGTAAAATATTGTGAATTTGCATTTAAAAAATATCAAGCTTCAGTTGGAGTTACCGCCACGATTAAGGCTAGCGTACCGAGGAATTTGTTTTTAGCACTTTTACCCTGGACACTAGCCATGTCATTGGTTTATGGGTCAAATTTACTTCTTGTTTTTCAGTTTAATCAAACCCCCAGTAGCACAAATATGCTGGCCAACGTCGCACAACTATGGCAAATCTCGACGTGGACTGTTGTCGACTGGTCGTTGCTACTGATTATGGCCAATCTCGACCAGTGCTGGCTAAAATGTACTGGAAGTTTTGAAATGTTGATGCAGAGTTTTAAATTAAAATACAGTGTTATAAGAAAGGAAGGAGAGTGTAAAAAATATGTTTTGTGATGGTTTTGACACGTTGATTGTCATTTTTTAAATCGTGTATTTTGGAAGGATGCTCGAGTTTTGACATGGACATTCCAATTTTCCCAGAACCCTTGTTTCTGACATTGGCCAATACCGTTGTGCTACCTGGGATGTTGTAACTGCGAATATGCAGAAAAATTATCGTTGTTTTCCTTATTATTATAAGGTGTCTCATAAAAACTTTTTAAATTATGATAAAAAAAAAAAAAGAAGACTCAGATTTTTTTATTCCCGTCAAAATTTGTTAATGATATTTTATAACTGTTGTTGTACGTGGCGTAAAAATTCACATGTTTAAATGCATTACTTCGATTGATATTATGACCAATAATATGGAAGCATTAAGTCTATGGGGGGGGGGGGGGAATGACAGAGTAGCAATCTCTCTTAATATGAAGTCCTATTAGAGGGATCGCTACTCTGTATAGTAATAAGGATCATTCCCTATACTCGCTACGTCACTATCTTCTCGTCCAGTGCATTTAGAAACTACTTGGTATGAAACCTTGCCATTTGGTGAGCGGGTACGAAAATTATCACTTAATGAAATGACATAAACTGAACACTCGAAAATAGTGTTTAATTTATTTTATTTCATATTTGAAATCCTTACGTCAATGCATATGCAGTGGCTCCACCTGGTTTTGTCTTTTGCTATTTTAATTTTCATTTATTTTATAGACAGATATCAAATGAACGCAATTTATGTTATTTCATTAAGTGATATTTTACGTAACCCACTTCCCAAATTTCAAGGTTTTATGGAAAGTAGTTTCTAAATGCATCGGACTAGAAGATTGTAACATAGCGAGTGTAGGGAATGATCCTTACTAGGACTTCCTCTTAAGCCTATGCCGATCAAACGGTATAGTGGTTAACGTGCTTCGAGTTCCGTGTTAGGCATGGGTGTTTGTAAATGTATGTTGGCTTGTCTAATGACGAATGTTTCGGCGCAGTATAGCCCTCGTGTTGCTTACGGCGCCAGATAATCTGAAAACAACCAACCAACCTCTTAATAACTTAGCTGCCGGTTTGGCGCCAGCTCGAGATGCCTACCGACAAACTTTCATGAGGCAGTACGGCGCCGGCATCGCGCGAAGTAACATGCTAACGTGTCTGTCATTTAAATTTAAAATGATTTTGGAAGATTGTTGATTAATAAATAATTATTGTTTTGAAAATGATTACAAAAATATAAATAATAAACGATTTATGTAAATTAAAGTCTGTAAAATCATGATCTCCAACCGGCGCGAGACCCGGCACTGATAGAGAGAATTCCTTTCGCAGTGCCGGTCTCGCGCCGGTGCGTGATATTTTTTATTTCTTATTTTTTTTTTTTTTAATTACCTTATATATGCAAATGGTACTTAATTAATAACATTTGAATCCTTTTTAAACAAATAAACAACAAAAAAGAAAGTTGGCTTCTGACTGACTCCCATGTTCAAGACACTGGCAGCTAAGTTTTAACAACTTATCTCCCATATGTAATGAAATAAAGCGTGTTTTAGCCCTCTTTTAGAAACACCCTGGCGGAGTAACAATGAAATCCTCGCCTCCCCCTTCCACTTCTCGACGGTGTTCCCTGCCACTTGTAAAGTGAGCATACACAGAAGAGGGGCGTAGCGTTGTCACTTGTCATATTAGATTGACAACTATATTTGCTCAGAGAGAAAAAGGGAGTTGTCTCAGCAGGGAAGCAGAGGTTTGGGCTACTTTGGAATTTCAGAATAGCGCACGTGTCGGGTAGGAGCCTTTTTCTTTTGGCGTTACTTTCTTTAAAAAAAATCATTGCAGTTTTATTGTTATTTATTAGTTTTCCCGTTAAAACTTATGCAGTTTAAATTGTTTTCAGGAACGATGATAGTTCTGTACTTTTCTTTTGATTTTATATCTTTTTCGTGAGTTTTTTTTCTTTTTTTTTCTTCTTCTCTGTTTAAAAATGATATTCATTTATTAGTCTCGTCATGGCTTTTGTGGGGAAAAAAGCTATTTTTCTCTCTTCCCAGTAAAACTTTTTTCCCTTTCTTCTTTCTCGAAAGATGTTTTTGTACTTGGATTATTGTTCGATTTATTGGTGGTCAATATTGTTTATGCAGGAAGAAATTCGCATTCATAATTGCCCGTGTTAACTTGAAATTTTTGTTAAAGTGGGGAGAATTTACGGAAAAGAGGAAAGGGGAGATGATATTTTTCTTTCTGCATTTGACATATCATTTATAACTTCATTGAAAATTTTATTCTTTGCAAAGGAAACATATTTTACTCTGATATTTGACAGTTCTAAGTGAGAAAAATTACCTCTGTATGAATGCGATACGTTATAATTTTTTACTTTCAATTACCCATATGTATTCATAGGGTAATGAAAGTATAGGATTCGGTCAAATATTGTTTTAGATTTTTTTTTTGTATTTTTCTACGTTTTGGAACTTTCTGATTTCAAAAAATGATCTAGGAAAAAAAAAAAAAAAAGTCTGTCTGTGATCAGAAAACTCACGAACAAATTGACCTACGATCTTAAAATTTGGTGTGCGGGTAGATTGTGGCCATGGGACCTACTATCATTGTTTTAGTCAAAATCGCGCATGCGTATAAGGTATTTTTCATTGAAAAAATAATGTTTTTCAATGATTGCTAAAAAACGGCTCCAATGATTTTGATCAAAATCGCTATGGTAATGCCTTCTAAGGTGTTCTAAACATTCCCACCTCCGAAATTTCCTTAAAAATGCTTTAATGGCGTAAAAATTTGAAAAACGAATGCCTTCAACGCCGAGCTCTCTTTCCTTTGAACATAGCTCATCAACGATCGTTTTTTCTCCTCTAACCAGTTTCACTTATAAGAAAGGATAGTAAAAAAATTAATTATTAAAACGTATATCGCCAAAAGCATTATTTTGGCAAAGAATTATTATTATTATCATTATTATTATTTTTTTTTTTTTTTTGTCGAAGACCCATACAAGAATTATCGCAAAAAATATCGCCAAACTGACCATTTTCTTTAAGCGAATGATGAAAATATAAAAACGGTAATTGACACAAATCCACATCAGTAATACAGTGTAATTGAAAGTTGTGCAATGTTCTACACCCCCTAGTTTTATTAATAATTTCAAGAGGCTGCATTCAATGTAGGGAGGACTTGAGCAGGTTGGTTCAACCACAGTGGCGCTAATCCTCTGGCTAATATCGGCTCGAAACTGGCAAATTCCCATGTGAACCGTTGTACACTGTTAAAAAAATTTGTCCACCATGCACCAAAATTTGGTTCCCATTTAGCTGCCACCAACATTTGGTGCTTAGTTTTGCGATTTAATGGTGCTTACGGTCCGAGGTTGCACCATTAAATCGTGAAACTAAGCACCAAATGTTGGTGGCAGCTAAATGGGAACCAATTTTTGGTGCAAGGTGGAACAAATTTTTTAACAGTGTAGACTGGGCTGTTGAATAGCCTAGGTAAATTTTGTTGCTCTTAAGTTGGATTACTATACCATGGGATAAATTAACTTTGATTATACAGAATATGTTACAAGAAGGTAAAAAGTCTCAATAACATAAAGGCGACCAATTGTTGGCTATGTGTGAATCAACGACAATAAATTAGAGTTGTCTATTTACTATTTGATTCAGGGTAAATTATTGTTAAATATGATAGACAGAACAATCTAACTACGAATAGATATACACATTGAACATTTTCAAATCTATTATTTGCTTTGTTGTCTTGCTTCATCCTCGGCTTTTTCATCTCCATTTTTTCGGTAATGACAATATTTATATTAAAAATGTTCAGTGCGGGTTTGTTAAATCTTGATTGATTTCATACATCCAAAGCCAGAGAGCAGCGCACGTTAAAAAGTGGGCGGTTCATGAATAACAGAGGGGAGGGGGGGGGGGGAGATCGCCCTTTCCGTCCCTCGCAGGATCCGCCAATGAAATAGATAATTACTATCTTAAACGGTAATAGTTAAAGAATAGTATTAACGTAATTAAGGAACTGAAATAGGTTAGAACCGGAAATAGCCGAAGCGTAGCTATGCATCGATATAGATAAACAACTGGATAGACTGCTCCATTATCAATGCAAAGAGAAAATCGCGCAGGGGATTGCGAAACTGGGGGGATGATTAACCAATCACAGTTCACTTTTATAGTTGGATGGGAATGCGAAAAACCTTTTTAAGTGTTAGAGTATATATTTTTTTGCACATTATTATTAATTAAGGTCTACTATTGACATTTCTGCTGTGTACAACCCAAACTTTTATTTTCAATCCTAGGCAATCCGTATTTCTTATCCCACCAATTGCATCTGGCAACGGCTTCATTTTCCCAGCTTTAAGCAGTCTATCCAGTTGTTTATCTATATCGATGTAGCTGTGTGGCAAGTTGGCCCCAACGAAATGAAGCAGGTCGTCTTATTCAAAAGACGTGAAATAATTTTATAACTGGACATTGCAGTACATATGAAATCCACTTGATAGGTATTTTATCAGAGAATTGTTGAAATACTTGAGAGATAAAGCATATGATGATACTTACATTGTGGATTGTTTTAAAACAGTGGATGTGTTGGAGCGTAATCTTGTTGTCTTGTTTTCTGGTATGAATAGAAGTGAAATTTAGGAGTGTTTGAAAATACAACAAAGAGAAATTTTCCTGAATGTGCATTGAAAACAACAGTGTTTCAGTGGCGATGGAGTTTCTAGTGAAATATTAGGACGATGCTGCGTAAAGCTTCAAAATGCTGTATTCCAGTCTAGATTCTATAAATTTGGTGAAACAGGTATAAAATCAGAATCCATCCACTTTCCAAGAAAATAATTGAGAAATTCAATATATGGTGATGCAATGGCTTAAACCTTTCATAAAATCAAGCCGACCAAACGGTATAGTGGTTAGCATGCTGGCTTCTAGACCTCGAGGTTGCGGGTTCGAGTCCCGTGTTAGGCATGGGTGTTTGTAAATGTATGTTGGCTTGTCTAATGACGAATGTTTCGTCGCATTATAGCCCTCGTGTTGCTGAAGGTGCCAGATAATCTGAAAACAACCAACCAATTCATAAAATCAATCCATTCGAGGTTCCGATATATCCGTCTTTATGTGATTACTCATCCCGTATTTGGAACAAGTTGGCCCATATTACTTTATGGCAATAGTTTTTATAACGCTTTTAATACAAAATAATATAACCCATAAAAATACAAGTTTTTAATATAATTTTATTATATTAAAAACTTTGTATTTATGGGTTTATTTTATTAATTAATATTATTTAATTAATTTCAATATAAGCCAATTTTTATATTCATTAACAAAGCACCATTTCTGTTACCAGCGTGTGCTTGGTGTTTGCAGCTAATTTAAAATATTAAAAACATCCCTATCAGCAAAATATGCGAAATATAGAAAGATACATTTTTAGCTCTTCTACCTCCAAAAGTCGGTCAGCATGCTCAGGTTTCCTCAATGATAAAGGATAAAACATGCTAATACACGTGTATATTTCTTTTGCTTGTTTGAAGAATTTAAAACTTTTAGTCGTTATGGGGAGTGAGTCGTTACGAAGGAAAATAAATAGACGTAGTTTGTAAGAGGACAGGACTTTGACAATGTTGTGTTTACAAGTGTTTAATTTTGTAAACAGACAACTTTTTTGTTGATTTTATCCCTTTGACATAGCTATTTCATATATATAGGCACTTGGAATATTGGCAGAACATACATGTCTTGAAATATTTCAGATATTATTCTCATTACTTTTTCAAATATTTATAATTTTAATTTTGAAAATGACACACCTTATCCATTTCATATACTTTCTGAGAACTGAACTAAAAATATATTCTTGTTAAATCAGAAACACAATTTGAAATATTCGCCAAAATACTTCACGGCTGCAAATGTTAATTTATAAAACAATTCATATTCATATCGTTACTATATATGAGATAGAATTAAGTTGTACATATTTACTGCTGCCTTTCCCTTTTGAATCATTTTTAAATAACATTATTGTTTATGTCTTAGTGTATTAGTATGTCCCATTCGCAAAATTGTACTTTAATTAAAACAAATAGGTGAACGTTTTAAACTTTTCAGTATTTTTGCTGCATACTTTATAATTAATTACTGTAATTAAAACACGCAATTTCGCATCCTAATTATCAGTCTACAAGCTTTTAATTTCTTACACTCTATTCGAAATTTAAATCTTTAAAGAATAAAAACTAACATGCACAAAAATATATTCCAACTTATGAGAAAAAAAGAAGGGAAAAAAAAAAAAAAAAAAAAAGAGATGCAAACAGACCGTTAAATCCACAGTTAGGCGACTTTACATTTACAACACTGTTTTTACGCTTCTCCCCCTCCCCCCCCCTCTCTTCAGATATTATTCTACAATCCCTCCTCTTCCCTAAGACTACAACGCATCTCTCCCTCCTCCATCCAAAGAAGCATCCCCCAGATCGAAGTTAATCTGCGCGTGTCGAATGCCTTGCTCCTCCATCCTCCCGAAAACAGAGAAGAAGAGAATATTGAAAAGAATCCCCAGATGCTGCGTCGCCATGACAACGAGAGGGGAGGCTCAAGAGGAGGAGGAGGAGGGTGAATATTTGATGGAGGACGGGAAGAGAAGCAATTAGGGAACGCGCGAATAATTACTCTCGTAGCCGGAGTGTAATCAGAGGATGTTTTCTCTTTCTAGGGGCTTCCGTTACCTGTCGAAGCTTTTGATGGTCTGTCGTAGAAGAAAATGTTGAATGTATGAATATATTCTGGAAGTCTCTTGTATATGGAAAAGGCATTGTAGATGATGGATTTAGTTTATGTTCGATTGATTTCAATTTATGTTTGATGCTAGATTTTAGTTTATTTTTTTTAATAGGTTTTAGTTTGTAAGTGATGTACTTCGGATTTTCCTTCACATATCTCTTATGTTTGATTATAAGCTTTTGATTTTTAGGTGATACCGTAAAACAGGGTGAATCGGGATGCTTTTCAACTTTCAACGTAAAAATCGGGAGTAATGAGATCGCTTGCGAATACATCTTTCACTTTGAAACTTGGGTTTTGGCTTTTTCTTTCAGCTCTTGAATGAAAAGACATTGTAGATGATGGATTTAGTTTATGTTTGATAGATTTCAATTTCTGTTTGATGTTAGATTTTAGTTTACGTTTTATAGGTTGTAAGTGATGTACTTCGGGTTTTTGTTTCACTTTTTTTTAAAATATTTTTTTATGATTGATAGTAAATTTTGTATTCAGGTGATACCGTAAAACAGTATTGAATCGGAATGTTTTACAACTTTCAAAGTAAAAATCGGGAGTAAGAAAATCGTTTACGACTTGCCTTCTTCTTTAAGAATCGATCCTAAAAATGATGAAAAAAACTACGGTTTGCATTTATTTAGATTTTTACTTTCAATTACCCATATGTTTAATGAAAATATTGTTTTGGGTGAAATTTTCCCCCTCCCCATCCTGATTTTTTGTATTTTTTTCCGTTATGGGGCATCTAAAGTTCTGAAATGTTCTTCATCCCTTGTTTTTTTACATTATTATTTAATATTTTTTTTGTGGAAATAGCTAAAATTAAGACTTTTATTGTGTATATTTGATCGCCTTCAAAGCATACTTTAAATTTATATCCTTGCTCCATCTTAATTTAACTTATCAATGAGTTTAAGAAAAAGATTAGATATCCTGGTGTCAGAGATTTTTATTTTCTTTTCCGTCTCTTTTTCTTCTCTTTCAAACATCCACCATTAATCGCGGCGCTGGTAATTCACCTTCCTTGATATCACAATTTCATCACATCCATGTCTTGGTGAAATCTTTCTCCTTGTTTCTCACTGACTACATAGACAATTTTCAAAAAAATAGTCCAGATGTAAATGGAGAAAATAATTTTTTAAGTTCATATTAATCCCCTATTCTTAAAATACAGAGTGGTCATAAAGATACTTTCTCGATATATGGATCTCTAGCGGTCGTTCCGTTGAGCAAATCGAGATGAGATTCCAGGCATAGTTATTCAGAGGTATGAGCTCGAGATTCTGTGAATGGCAACAATATAGCGCTCACGGTTACGGTTATAGTTACAGATATTCGAAATTTTCGAATGGCAACCCCTACTTTTTCCTATCGAAAAATGCTCTGCGCATGCGAAAACCGTAAAGGGTGTTGGAATGGTAAGTGTATTACAAAAACCAGACGCGTTATGCACGCACAAAAAACAACTCTGCGAACGTCTAACAGAAACACGATGGGGGCACACTTAGGCCGCTAGCCAGATATTCAGCGTAGAAAACCCATAAAATTGCTTATGATGGCACCCACGTGAACTTTGTCCTCTGTTATATGCAAATTTCCACCGGGCGCCCCAATCGTGTTTTTTTTTTTGCCTTTTCGCAGAGCTGTTTTTTTGTGCGTGCATAACGCGTCTGGTTTTTGTAATACACTTACCATTCCAACGCCCTTTAGGGTTTTCGCATGCTCTGAGCATTTTGCAATAGGGAAAAGGTAAAGGTGTTGCCATTCGAAAATTTTGAAGATTCTGTAACTATAACCGTAACTGTGATTGCCATTTTGTTGCAATTCACAGAATCCCAAGCTCATACCTCTGAATAACTATACGCCGACCAAACGGTATAGTGGTTAGCGTGCTAGCTTATAGACCACGAGGTTGCGGGTTCGAGTCCCGTGTTAGGCATGGGTGTTTGTAAATGTATGTTGGCTTGTCTAATGACGAATGTTTCGGCGCATTATAGCCCTCGTGTTGCTGACGGTCCCAGATAATCTGAAAACAATCAATCAACCAACTGAATAACTATACCTGAAATCTCATCTCGATCCGTTGAACGGAAAGGTATAGCTAGAGGTACATATCTCTTCAAAGTTTCTTTTATGACTATCCTGTATGCTAATAACTCTTCTGTAATAGATATACAGTTGAACCAATTTGTAAGAAAATACTAAATGAATAAAAAGCTTCATTTTGGGATGAAATTTATAAAGCAAGTAATTTTTTTAAATTCATAAATGTTTTTTTTTTATAATATCATGTAAGCAATATAACGTTGCTCTTAAATATATAAAATTCTCACATCGTAGACCTGTGATTTGTGATCAAATTGAACCTGATAGAAGGTATTGATTATTTCCCAAGTAATTAGTATCCAAAAAGCTTTTAATTTTTTTTCAAGAAAATTTTTTCATCGTAGATCTGTGATATCAGTAAAAGTTTCAAAACGTTTTTGAAAGTAGCAATAAAGTCAAAAGTTTTGAGACAAATTCCACGCGCTTCATAATATCCAATCTCATTTGAAGACACATTGACGATTATACACTTAAGTTTCATTAAAAAAAAAAAAAAAAAAATAATAATAATAATAATAATTTAAAACTTTTCCAACAAACTTCGAAATTGCCTGAAGGTGAATACTTTAACTGAATATTCAGAGCACAAAATAAAAGACGCTATTAACTATCAAAACTTCACTTCATGAAATCTGCACAAAATCAGCTTTTTTCAGGACTTTTTTTTCTTCATAGGAAAACGGATTGATGCTGCATATTCACAACGAGTAACATCCTGATTGATTGCGTCGGCGGCGATGGTGACGCGAGGGGGGGGAGGGGAGGGGGGGGGGGGAGGCAAGAATCCTCGATCCCAATCGAGCGCCACGTGCCCCCCCCCCCCCCTACACTAAACACAAGAGACGCAACTCGATGATTGCAATCGAGAAGACCCGGTGTTCGTCAAGGGATAGCATCGTATTTAATCAATTACGGCGAAGACGGGGGAAAAAAATGATGGGTTAAAAATAGAAATGGAGATTAAACATCGAGATTTGTATCAACACTTGTCGTAATATTAATACAGGAGAGGGTTGTTTCTGAGATCTTATCTGATTTTTCACTGCAAATTGATATGTAGCGTGAGTAAGCTCGATACCTGTGGTTCAGGCAGGGGCGCAAGCAGAAAATTTCTGTGGGAGGGGGCTTCAATCAAACCCTAAATTTGCCTCTGTATACCTCTTTATCAAAAACAACTTAAATGCAGAACTTTCTCACGATATATTTGTCATATGTCATCAATATTTTTGAAGTTTCTCAATCTGTCTGTGACATAATGACAGAATATGAAAGTGGTTTGGGTCCAGTTTTCGAGCTATGCATCAAAACAACAAAAACATGGGACTACATTCTATCTTGATTCCGTATTATTTATATTTCCTGCCAACCAAACGGTATAGTGGTTAGTGTGCTAGCTTCTGGACCGTGAGGTTTCGGGTTCCGAGTCCCATGTTGGCATGGGTGTTTGTAAATGTATTTGGCTTGTCTAATGACGAATGTTTCTGCGCATTATAGCCCTTGTGTTGCTGACGGCGCCACATAATCTGAAAGCAACCAACCAATCTATATTTCCTAGATTATAAATTTTAATATTAAAAATTTCCTCCTTTGTTAAAATTCAGTTAGAGAAGTAATAGTATTTTAGGTAAATGTTAAAACCCAAATAACAGGCTGATTTTATTATATTTCTTTTTATGACTCTTTAAATATAAGGGCATGTATTACTGAAACACTATAAGCTACCTTTAAAAAACGGCAACATCCATAATTTTACATTTCTTTTAAACGGCACTTTGTATTGGATCTATGAAGACTAAAAATAAAGCTGGTTGGTTGGTTGTTTTCAGATTATCTGGCACCGTCGGCAACACGAGGGCTATCATGCATCAAAACATTCGTCATTAGACAAGCCAACATACATTTACAAACACCCATGCCTAACACGTGACTCGAACCCGCAACCTCGCGGTCTAGAAGCTAGCACGCTAACCACTATAGTCCGTGGGACGAACACCAATATCGTTCAGTTCCGTTTGCCATGTTTTGTCACTACATAATTTTTTTATTAAACTATTGTACTTATCTAATTCCATCTGAAATATCAATGTTCCCGCACTTAAATGTGCACATTATTTAGAGAAAAACAATTTTATAGAGGACTATATTTTGGTTTCTGTTTACAGTCATTAATAAAACTGCTACTAGATAGCGCAGTCAAATTTCAGTTAAAAATTTAACAAACTGGTTTTTTTTATAATAATTTCCTACTTTTTATTTATATACTATTCGAATTATTCATTTTATACTATTCGAAATATTAATTTGGGTCTTCATACACTTAATATTTGTGTTTTATTTTTATTTAGTTCGCATATTACTGAATTTTGTATTCTTCCGCCGTTTGTTTACCTTTCAATTCAATGTTTATGGTTGTCATCATTTAGTTATTGTCAGCTATTAGTGTTTAGTTAGTCATCATTTTATTGTATTATAAGAACAAGTATAAATTATAAACATCAGTGTATTTTAAAAATAAAGAAAACCTTACTGTTTTATTAGTTACAAAAATAATAATTTGGGCAATAAAATAATAATGGTATAGAATGATAAGAGGGTAAAATCCTAGTATACGTTACACGCTTGGCGCGATTTTGAAAAATATCGCTACGCCGAAATGACTTGATGCTTTTATCTCCAAACTGTTGCCAACACCGAAGTAACGTTTCTACGATTGTCACCAAGAATTTGCTTAGGCAAAAACATAGAAAATCGTAACCTGAAGATGGCAAATACATAAAACATACCATGAAAAAAAGCATATGCATCATCACCAATGTCGCCAAATTCATCGTGTAGCGTATACTAGGATTAAGCCTGACAAGAGTATTAGTACCCCAATTTTGTCACAATTTTCAGTAATTATACCTAGATCGTTTTTCATACATGTATTATGAAATAATTATTTTCTCATTTTTATAATTTTCTATTTTTGATAAGCAAATGATTTCCATAAATAAAGCTTGAAATGCAGTTTTCAGATAGCGATTTGAATTCGTCTATCGTCTCTATGGCAGAATGTAAACAATAACAAATGGCGGAAGGTTACAACGCATGTTTAAATATAGGGAAAATATAATCAAAAAATGAATATAAAACGATGTTTAAGATCGTATTAATACTTTTCATGATAATGGGTGATATAAAAAAATAACTTAAAGTGTTAAAAATGCTATTTTTTAAATCTTGATATAATATTGACTGCGACATCTCATGGCGATTCTAATAATGTCTGCAAACAAGTCGGGAAAAATAGTTCTCAATAAAGTTGTTATTTTATAAGTTATGTGCATATTTAAATGTGGGAACATCGTCATTTTCGTTAAAATGTAGTCATTAAAATGCTTAAGTAACAAATGTCTGTAGTTTTGTTTGATGGCAAACGAAATCTTTTTGTAAGCGTTTTTTTCTCTCTTGTCCTATAGTCTATAACCGAAGCTCACAGCACCCAATGTTATACTTATGCTCTTCTCCTGGGATCCAGACGCGAACCCAGGGGGTAGTTTTATGGTCGGATCCCCCCCCCCCCCCCAGTATCCCTAACATCACGGTGTTTGTTGAATATGAAACACTTGGCAATCGTAAATAATTTCAAAATAATAGGTTTTTAATATACC
Organism: Linyphia triangularis; assembly: GCA_963978545.1. Taxonomy (NCBI): domain Eukaryota; kingdom Metazoa; phylum Arthropoda; class Arachnida; order Araneae; family Linyphiidae; genus Linyphia; species Linyphia triangularis. Next base: position 8,552,121 of record OZ021722.1, on the reverse strand, counting down.
ATAATTCAAGCAGAGTTTGCCTACCGTACACTGTAAAAAAAACCCGTCACTTATACGGAAATTCCCAGTAATTGTAACGATTTAAATCCGTAAACCTGAATTTACGGTTTTAAGCAGTTTTCACAGGCAAGACTACGGTTAATAACCGTCATTCACCAAAAATCGCTCTCTGCGCATGCGCATTACACCATCTTCAAAATAGACGCCGAACGGCGAGGATGGCATTTTTGTTTTGAAAGAAAGTGGCTTCCTTCGTAAGTTTCTTTTCATTATACAATTAATTTGTTCATTAGTATTAAATTCTAAATTAATGTATGTACATAAAATTACATCAGAATCAGAAAATGTTATTCTTTTATTTAATGGGAAAACACACAGCAATTGTTGTTTTATTGCATTTCTGAAACATATGCGTGTGATATAGAATATTGTACGTAATATTTCACGAGTTTGTAAGAGTTGTAAAACTAAATGAAGTTTAAGTAACTGCATTGGCTATCATTTAGAAATGTGCTCTTTAGTTATGTAATAACGGTTTTATTACTTATATTTTAATTTGATTTTATTGTTTATGTTTTAACTTATTCAGTTACCATGTTTTTGATCTTGTTTTGATTTTTTTTATCGCCAAATGTCCTACTACATCTGTTCCATTGTGTGAAGTCTCAGTCAAAAGACACATCAGTTTCATTGCGATTGTTTCAAATCAGTCTGTTGGGATTGCATTAGAAATCACTTGGGAACATATTCAGTCTTTACATGGCACCCACCGCCTTCGACTGAGGACTTTGACTTCCTCAAGATTATATAGCTTGCTTGTCAAGACAAGATCATCTGTCATAAATGTTATCGTACTTGGTCACTGGCAAAAGTAAGGGAAGGGCTGGTGATCTTTGGGATTGAATTAATCGCAAAACAGATACTTAAAATGTTGCTGTTTTCAAGTACTATAGCATTGGTGTGGTGATATAGCCTTTCAATGCAGGGTTTAAAAGACCTCTTCATTTTATGAAATGTGTTACTTGAATTAATGTAAAATTCTTTAAAAACGTAGCTGAAAAATGAGCCTACGTTTGTGAGCAAAGAAAAAAGATTTTCTTTCGATAAATTTCTTTTTTTAGCGTTAACGGATAGTAGTAATTGAGAATTTCTAATCCATTCCTTCTGCAAATTATCGTTTTATCACTTATAACATTAAACGCCATGGACCTAATGATATAATAAGATATATTGTTGTGTGAAATATTGAGTCTTTATTTTAAGGAGATAAACTTAAATTTTATTTTTGAAGGTGATTTATCCCATCCCTAGACTACCCACCTGATGTGCAGATCCATATTTTAAAATAAGGTTTTTAAAAGACGATTTCATGCTAGCTAGTTCATTTGACTCTTTTCACGAGTGTAAATATATGTACATAAGGATGATAAATTTTACAATATTTTTCATATTTTGTACAGTTTATTGGAATTTTTCCAAAAGAAACTACCAGTTGTGCTGAATGCCTTGAAGACTTCGAAAGCTCTCTGCACTTTTCAGGTAAACTATAGAGATTATTTTATTTTGTTGCTGGGATTAAGCTGTGGGTGCTGTTTTAACAAAATGCTGTGTGTTAACTCAATGAAAGTGTTTTCATTGAGTTAAATTAAACATCTCGAGGGATGTAGCTCGTAACCATTTTAGCATTTTGCTGAAATGAAAATTGTGACTTAAGCTTTTTTGCTGAAAAAATTTTGTACAGCAGCTTCAACACTGCTTTATACATAGGATTTAGGGACAAATACAACACTATTTATTTGAAGTGAGAATACTGTTGGAATAAATTGTAGTGCTTTTAGAATAAATTTACTTAGTGTATTATAATTAGAATTAAACATTTTTATTTCTTGCAACGTTCCGTGGGAAGATAAGTTTTACAAGAACTTGCTTGTTTCACCTTTGTTAGAAGTGCTATACTTAAATGACACTAATACAGAGTGGCCAGAAAACCTGGAAAAATGGAAATGTCAGGAAACTTTCTCATTCTGGAAAAAATCAGGAAATTTTTTTAAATTTCACAAAAATCAGGGAAATTTTCTTTGTTCTGAAGGCACGTTTCCCTGTTCATCCACATTTTGGCACCATTTACCCAGAGAATTGTGGCAGTAATCGTTGAAATTTTAATGTTTCTGAATAATTTGAACTTTTCATTACCGCCAAAACTATTTTTAAAAAATTGGTACGTTATCTCTTTAGCATACATGTTCTATTTGATCAGGATGTCTACACTTCTGGATAAGTTGTGGAAATTGGATAAAAAGTTTGCAGTAAAATCAGGGAACTTATTTTCGTAAATTTTGTGGCCACCCGGTAATAGTAGTTTTGATAATCTGCTATCATTTACATATAAGTGTTTATTTCATTTACTATTTGAGGTTTGTTTTAAAAATAGTTTTGCTTTTGTGAATGCTAATTATGACATTAGTATTGTAACAGAGCTATGCTAGTGGCATTTAAAAAGCTTAAACACTGGTTGTAATTGCACATAAAAGTTGCCAATGCATATAAAGGATTTATATTAAAAACTTTATTTTGATCTGTATCACAGGTGCTTCTGGGTATGAATCCAGACAAAGGCTCAGTCACCGCAATGATGTTCCGATACCCTGTAGCATTCATGGTCTGCTCTACCACTACCACGGGTCCCAGAGACGCCCAAGAGAACGTCCCCTAAAGCATAATACCGCCAGCACCGTCCTGTGTATGACCTACTGTACATTGAGGGAGCAACTGTTCGCCTGAAAGACAGCGTATCCTGCAGACCAGGCAACTCGATCAGGCCGATATCCTTGCTAAGGAGGGTTGCAGGATTTCAACATCTCCCTCTTCCACACTTATTTTTTTGGAATTGTACTCTCTGGAAAAATCAAAGATCTCGGAGGAGTGGAAAACACCCCCAACCCATAATTGGTACAAGGGCTCAAAACCAGGTTTGTCCCTTGACCTCCCGTGTGACAGACATACCCGAACTGTTCTATCAAGGCTTGCTAGCGGTCACATCAAGTGCCTCACTTTCAACGAGGGCAGGAAAACTTTCGCCACCTGCACCAAGTGCCAAAATCATCAGGCCTCTCCTGAGCACCTCTTGGATTACATGGGACTCTCTAAGGAGGGTCTCTTTAGCAATCCTCTCCTAGTCTTCGACTACCTTTTAGTCAACGAACTCGTGGATCTTGTCTCACTCCGTCAAACAGTGAGGATTAGCAACAACAACAGGCAACTCGCTCCCACACACAGAAGTAAGTGAAAGAATGATTCTTCAGACTCTCCAGCAGTAGTTAAATACCTTAAGTATGTTTACTGTGGTAAATTGGACATTTTATAAGATGGTTATTTTGTAGAGTCATAATTATTCAGATATAACTTGCATTGGTCAATTTTGAAAATTTATTAGATGTGTTCAATAATTTGTACATTCCGCAATCTAAATTTTTCCTTTTCGTATATTTTGCATATTTTTCTTAACTGAAAAAATAATAATGACTTTTATATGGCCTTAAAAGTTGCCGCAGCTTGTATTGAAGGATATAATTAATTATTCCTAGATACTTCCTAGAAAATTTTTATATTTTGTTTATTTAATAAAGTAATCTGAACCACTTTTCATTCGTGTGTATTGAAATTTTATAATTATGTATACTTTTATACTGTCAACTTTGAAAATTTATTAGATGTGTTCAATAATTATTAGATGTGCTTCAATAATATTTTGTTTATTAAATAAAGTAATCTGAACCACTTTACATTCGTGTGTATTGAAATTTTATAATTTATATTTATTAGATGTGTTTAATAATTTGTACATTTTTCATTCGTGTGTATTGAAATTTTAAAATTATTATTTATTAGATGTGTTCAATAATTTGTACATTCCGCAATCTAAATTTTTCCTTTTCGTATATTTTGCATATTTTTCTAAATTGAAAAATTAATAATGACTTTCATATGGCCTTAAAAGTTGCCGTAGCTTGTATTGAATGATATGATTAATTATTCCTAGATACTTCCTAGAAATTTTTTAATATTTTGTTTATTAAATAAAGTAATCTGAACCACTTTTCATTCGTGTGTATTGAAATTTTATAATTATGTATACTTATATTATGTGTATTGAAATAAAATTATATTTTTATCAAATTTAATTTTTTTTACTTAATACTTAATACACAGTGTCATAAAATACATTTAAATCCTGTCGCGTTAAAAAATATTTTGAAAGTTAGTAAATTATTGCATTTTTTTAATGTTTTAATCAAATTGAAAGTCTAGGTAATCATAGTATAGATAGCCAAATAAATTTATTATTATAGTTTGATATAAGAAAAGACTGATAGCTATTAATAAATTATTTTGTGTGACATGCTCATTTTGTGATATATTTTTTACCTTTCTATTTATGTTGAAGGATTACCTTATTGCTTCGGAAATTTTTTTCGCTTTAATTTATAATGGGACATAGAATATTTTGCTGTGATACAGAATCGTGCTTTAATTTTTATGATTTTCATCCATTGAATATGGTCATTATTACTAACAAAACCTTTAGCAGAACACAAATGCCTCCTTGATATTGTAAACTGTTTAATACTAAAATTAATCATATATTTTGTGGCAGAAGCTTTTCCATCTACAATTGTAAACTACTTTTAATATGTAAAGTTTCTTAATATTTTGCAAAAGCAAACTGTTCACTTACATTTGTAAACCTTTTTTGTCACTAGAAGTTTTTGTATAAGAAAAACTTCGCTTATAGGGGTAAACTGTTTCTTATACAGAAAAATTTCTGTGTATTTTATATGAAATTTATTACAGAAAGTTTCCGTGTACTTTACGGGAGAAATTGTATTTTATATGGAATTGACCTTATTCAACACAGAAATTCTGTTTATTTTACAGGTGGAAATTGCATTTTGTATGGAATCACCGTACTTAATACGGGAAATTTTAATTTATTTTACGGGAGTAAATTATTTTGCATGAAATTACCGTATTTAATACGGAAAGTTTACGTTTATTTTACGGGGATTAATGTTAGCAACCAGTCAATAACCGTTTTTAATACGAAAAGCTTCCGTTTATTTTACGGGAGAAAACTATTTTGTACGGAATGACCGTAATTATTACTGAAAGTTTCCGTTCATTTTACGGGGAAATACTGTTGCAATCAGTCAAAAACCGTACTTAATACGGAATGTTTCCGTATTTTTTACGGTTTTAAACTGGCGACCCAGCTGCCAGTTTAAAACCGTAAATTTGACGGGATTTTTTTTGCAGTGTATTGCACTAAAGCAACTATTAGGTCCAACATCTTTAAAATAAAAAATGGATTTGCAAAATCTCGTACTATCAAAAAATCATTATGCTTTATTTTTAGTCATAGTTAAAATCATTATGTTATTATTAGTTAGTTATGTTATTATTTAGTTTGGTTAAAATCATTATGCTTTATTTTCAACGGTATAGTTGACTATGGGACAAGAGAGAAAAAAACGCTTACAAAAAGATTTCGTTTGCCATCAAACAAAACTACAAACATTTGTTACTTAAGCATTTTAATGACTACATTTTAACGAAAATGACGATGTTCCCACATTTAAATATGCACATAACTTATAAAATAACAACTTTATTGAGAACTATTTTTCCCGACTTGTTTGCAGACATTATTAGAATCGCCATGAGATGTCGCAGTCAATATTATATCAAGATTTAAAAAATAGCATTTTTAACACTTTAAGTTATTTTTTTATATCACCCATTATCATGAAAAGTATTAATACGATCTTAAACATCGTTTTATATTCATTTTTTGATTATATTTTCCCTATATTTAAACATGCGTTGTAACCTTCCGCCATTTGTTATTGTTTACATTCTGCCATAGAGACGATAGACGAATTCAAATCGCTATCTGAAAACTGCATTTCAAGCTTTATTTATGGAAATCATTTGCTTATCAAAAATAGAAAATTATAAAAATGAGAAAATAATTATTTCATAATACATGTATGAAAAACGATCTAGGTATAATTACTGAAAATTGTGACAAAATTGGGGTACTAATACTCTTGTCAGGCTTAATCCTAGTATACGTTACACGATGAATTTGGCGACATTGGTGATGATGCATATGCTTTTTTTCATGGTATGTTTTATGTATTTGCCATCTTCAGGTTACGATTTTCTATGTTTTTGCCTAAGCAAATTCTTGGCGACAATCGTAGAAACGTTACTTCGGTGTTGGCAACAGTTTGGAGATAAAAGCATCAAGTCATTTCGGCGTAGCGATATTTTTCAAAATCGCGCCAAGCGTGTAACGTATACTAGGATTTTACCCTCTTATCATTCTATACCATTATTATTTTATTGCCCAAATTATTATTTTTGTAACTAATAAAACAGTAAGGTTTTTCTTTATTTTTAAAATACACTGATGTTTATAATTTATACTTGTTCTTATAATACAATAAAATGATGACTAACTAAACACTAATAACTGACCATAACTAAATGATGACAACCATAAACATTGAATTGAAAGGTAAACAAACGGCGGAAGAATACAAAATTCAGTCCTATGCGAACTAAATAAAAATAAAACACAAATATTAAGTGTATGAAGACCCAAATTAATATTTCGAATAGTATAAAATGAAATAAAAAGTAGGAAATTATTATAAAAAAAAACAGTTTGTTAAATTTTTAACTGAAATTTGACTGCGCTATCTAGTAGCAGTTTTACTAATGGCTGTAAACAGAAACCAAAATATAGTCCTCTATAAAATTGTTTTTCTCTAAATAATGTGCACATTTAAGTGCGGGAACATTGATATTTCAGATGGAATTAGATAAGTACAATAGTTTAATAAAAAAATTATGTAGTGACAAAACATGGCAAACGGAACTGAACGATATTGGTGTTCGTCCTACGGACTATTATAGTAGAATGGGTTTACGATATGTTTTTAGGGAAATGTAGGTATAACGGTTATTGTTGTTTGTTGTCCAGTGTGTGTAAAAAAAAGAAAAAGGAAGAAAAAAAAAGAAGAAAAAAAAAAAGAAGAAAAAAAAAGAGAAAAAAAGAGAGAAAAAGAGAGGGGAAAAAAAAAAAAAAAAAAGAAGGGGGAAAAGAAAAAAAAAAAGAGACAGAACAAAAGGAATTTGGAGGTGGTAGTACACACTAAAACAATTCTTGGCTTTTGTTTGTGATTTGTTTGGACTGGACAGAGGGTGCGCGGAGTTGTGCGGTTATAAGAAAGTGTTGACCTTTGCAAGACTTGATCTGCATAAATCGGGGCCCAAAGCACGACAAGTTTTCGGGACCCTTTAAAACAATTTGAAGGGGACGCCCTGATATTTATTGACAGTGTTTGCTGGAAGGATTTTCGTCTTTAGTCTGCAATTTTATTGCTAACACCATTTTCACGTGTTTTTTTTTTTTTTTTTTTTTTTTTTTTTTTTAGATTTAGTTGCCGGCTACTGTTTTAAGTTTATTTGACTTCCGAGACGTAATTGTAAATTTTTTTTTTTTTTTAAAGCACCTTGGTTTAATTTAACTAAAACAACTTTGAAAGTTTTGGGGTCCCCAAAAATGTTGGGGCCTCAAGCCTTTGTTAGCTTGCGCGGAAAGCGGAAATCAGGTTTCGGCCCTTTGGACGGAGAGATATTCTGTCCCACAGAAATGACTCGTTTCTTTCATGATGTTTTAATTTTATTTGACATACAGTGACTTTCTGGCTTCTTCTCTGCTTCTTACTTCGGTCGACTAGCTGACCAAATGGTATGGTGGTTAGCTTGATGGCTTCTAGACCGCGAGGTTGTGTGTTCGAGTCCCCTGTAAGGCATGGGTGTTTGTAAATGTATGTTGGCTTGTCAATTGACGAATGTTTCGGCGCATTATAGCCCTCGTGTTGCAGACGGTGCCAGATAATCTGAAAACAACCAACTTCGGTCGACTAAAAACCAACTGGTTGGTAGGCAGATGGTCTAATAAAGTTGGTTATTTTCAGATTATCTGGCGCCGTCAGCAACACGAGGGCTATAATGCGCCGAAACATTCGTCATTAGACAAGCCAACATACATTTACAAACACCCATGCCAACACGGGACTCGAACCCGCAACCTCGCGGTCTAGAAGCTAGCACGCTAACCACTATACCGTTCAGGTCTAATAAAGATGTGGCGACATAGTATCAAATATCTAATCTGGCTCTATAGAGGACTGTTATAAGCGATTGGCTCTGTGGAGGACTTTTTCTTACTCATAGTGAGCTTTTCATTTAATGCAATTGTTTGTATATAGTTTTGTTTCCTGCATGCTGTGTTACCAGACATAGTATTTTTAATATCACGCTGTTGTATTTCCCAAGCCAATATTTTGACATAGTCTTTCTTAGTACTTTTTTGAAGTACATGAAGTCTTAATTTTTGGAATTGCTGTTGATGTTTCAATTGGTGATATATTATTCAATATGCTATCTTCAAAATGCATTGTGAAAAATTGCTTACCTAAGAATCTCAAATCCAAGATCTGGAACGCTACCTGAAAACAGAGGGTAATGTAAATTAATTGAATTGTATTCTTATGTATACTCGGATTCTGTTTGTAACGGACGCTCAGTTTTCCGTAGTGCTATTCAGGAAGATGTATGTTTTAAAATAGTATTATTAAAGTTATTTAGTTCTTTTAAATGCTCGGCCGATCAAACGGTATAGTGGTTAGCTTGCTAGCTTCTAGATCGCGAGGTTGCGGGTTCCGAGTCCCGTGTTAGGCATAAATGTTTGTAAATGTATGTTGGCTTGTCTAATGACGAATGTTTCGGCGCATTATAGCCCTCGTGTTGCTGAAGGCCCCAGATAATCTGAAAACAACGAACCAACCTTTTAAATGCTCGTGTAATGGTTATTCTTTTTTATGATTATTTGTCCTGTTGATCTGCTGAGCATATTTACCCCTCAAAGATAATGATAAAGGCATCATGGTCAAAAATGAAACTCAAAAGCGCTATTGAACGTAATACGGTGTACGCTTTTTTAAAAAGATTTCCTTGCTTTTTCAATAATAGGATTGATTTTTATTGTTATCATCAAGTGTCATACAGCCCGCCTCCTTCACTTAGTCGTAGTCTGATTACACTAGGAGAAAATATGATAATAACATGTAAATCAAAAAAGCAAGTATAATGACATAGAGTTCCAATAATTGCTCAAAAGAGCGACGACCAATGGAGACTGCTGAAGAGTTAATGCGGTTATTAGCAGATGCGGCTGCAGAGTTATGAGAACAACGGAGATGAGAGCCTATTTCCATGCGGTTATTTAGGATTGACTTGAAAGAAATTAAAGAATGGAAATTACCGTGCCTACGATGGGACCCTTTCAAAGGAGGTAGATTAATAAATTGAGAAATTCTTTGATTAGCGACCTGCTTTTGAACATTGTGGCTGGCAGGCTTTGATCATGTCGGGGTTCATATTATAACGTAGCATATGTTTTATCTCTATTGGCAAAGTTTGACAGTATTTTACAAATATGCTATCCACAAACTCACTGCATATGTCAAAGAGCCCAAATTCATAGGAAAATTATAAACTTTGTTTCGCTATGATTGTAATTTATACATTATTTTAGAATTTTCCTTGGTAATTCTTTTAATAATGTCCTAATTATAGATCTCCTCTCTTTATATGCCTCAGGCCAAAGGTTCCGGGTGCGAATCCTTGTCTTGGAATGGTTGCTAATTGTGGTTCGAAATCCTTGATCTTAGCCTGATTAGACATTATTGTGCACTAAAAAAGATATAGTTTACAAACCAACTAATCTTAGGTTTCCCAGACGCTATTAAATGTTATCTTTCTGTATATAAGGTAAAGCCCTCACTCACTCATCACTAATTCTTCCACTTCCCACATGGTCACAACTCTAAAAATTGGTACAAATATCAATAATGGTAAAAATATAAAAATTTAGCTATCCCGACCTCGTATAACCCACTTTAAGGGGAGGAAAAGGGGTTAAACGTTCCAAATGAGGGATATTCGAATGTTCCAAAAGAGGGATATTCGAATGTTCCACATCCCATTTGGTCACAACTCTGAAAGTTGGTGCCGACCAAACGGTATAGTGGTTAGCGTGCTAGCTTCTAGACCGTGAGGTTGCGGGTTCGAGTCCCATGTTAGGCATGGGTGTTTGTAAATGTATGTTGGCTTGTCTAATGACGAATGTTTCGGCGCATTATAGCCCTCGTGTTGCTGACGGCGCCAGATAATCTGAATACAACCAACCCACGTGGTTACAACTCTGAAAATTGGTACAAATGTCAGCACAGACAAACATAGAAGAAATAAGATATTCTGATCTCGATTAACCAACTTTAAGGGGTGGAAATAGGGTTAAACGTTCCAAACAAGGGATATCCGAATGTTCCACTTCCCACATGGTCACAACTCTGAAAATTAGTACAAATGTCAATAAAGACAAACATGGAAAAAGTAAGCTATTCTGATCTCGATTAATTAACTTTAAAGGGTCGAAAAGGGGATAAACATTCCAAACGAGGGATATCCGAATGACTCACTTCTAATGTTGTCACAATTACAATATTTGGTGCAAATGTTAAGAAGGGCTAATATAGACAAAATTAGTTATTCCAGTATCAATTACTGAATTTTCAAGGTATGAAAAGTTGATATAACATTGAAACTATACGAGGAATATCTCAATGTCTCACTTCCAATATTGTTATAACTTTTAAATTTAGCACTAAGTGCAAATATTAACACACTAAACTATTGCACTAATTAAAAAGGGTTCAAAGGGTTAAACGTTCTAAACGAGGGACATTCAAATGTCTCATTTCCAATATATTCTCAGTTATAAATTTGGGAAACAAATTTCAACGAAGGAAAGTTTATATTTTGATAAATCAATTCGTCGGGATCAAAATGGGAGCAAACGTCTGAAGTATAGAATACATGAATGTCTTTTGATTGCTAAATTGCGCATGGTAAAATTTTGTAGTGCAGAACTGGTATTCAGCTAGTTTAATATAGTAAAATGTAGTGTCCTTACTTGATGTTTCTTTTATACGTTAAAAAAAAAAATTCAATCATTGATTAAGACTACAAGCAGTTAATTAAACACCAAGCGAGTAAGATTTTAACTTTTTGATTATAAAGGACTTGAACCTCGTATCACTGCTGGAGACTAAGCCCAGATGTTCTTCAAAACGTCTTAAAATGCAAACTCTCACGGAACTTCCATTTTCAGAAATATAATATAAAAAATATGTCTACACTTCTATAAAAATATATAATAGATATATGCTTTCTTTTGAATATACAAGGTGAGACCGAAAAGTAAGGTGACTGATGTCATAATAATCACTGTAATATATATTTGCAGGTAAATACATCATTGTCCTTCAAAGTAGTCCCCGCCGTCTACAATACACTTCTGACAACGTTCACACAAGTTATTGAAACTTCTAAAAAAGTCCTCATTTGAGACTGTCTTAAGTTCCTTGGTAACAGCAGCTTGAATGTCTGAGATGCTTGAAAATCGGTTTCCCTTCAGTGCCAATTTCAATCGTGGAAAGAGGAAAAAATCTGCTGGCGCTAGATCAAGGGAATAAGGATTTTTTCCTCTTTCCCTGACTGAAATTGGCACTGAAGGGAAACCGATTTTCAAGCATCTCAGACATTCAAGCTGCTGTTACCAAGGAACTTAAGACAGTCTCAAATGAGGACTTTTTTAGAAGTTTCAATAACTTGTGTGAACGTTGTCAGAAGTGTATTGTAGACGGCGGGGACTACTTTGAAGGACAATGATGTATTTACCTGCAAATATATAATACAGTGATTATTATGACATCAGCCACCTTACTTTTCGGTCTCACCTTGTAAGTTCACCGAAGAGTTTATTTCTACCTCAACTCTTCTTTTAAATGTCATACTTTATAATCCGATTTAAGTCATAATTCATACCCAATATTTCAATAATAACGTGAAATATGGGGATTTTTCTGTGACGGCGGTAAAGAAAGGTTTGCAATAAAACGTTTCGGCACCTACAGTGATTTAACTTTAGATATATGATTAGAGAACAGGGTTGTAGTGCGAAACAAATTTTTCCCAGTAAGCACGCTTGTCGATCGTGGCTGTAATAAACCCAAACGTAACCTGGGATTTTTTAATTATAAAATGCCAATTCACAATATTTTTCATAACTTACCATATGGGGTAAAAAAAAAAAAAAGCTAAATACTCTAAACTTACGTATTTATTTCCTCACTAATTTATATCACAGTACATGTATGAAGATATATGAGCTATTATCAATTATTTATTAATTAAAAATTATACACAAATCAACCCATTGAAACCATTTCTAAGAAGATTTATAAAAAAAAACACACACGCCGATCAAATGGTATAGTGGTTAGCGTGCTAGCTTCTAGACAGCGAGGTTGCGGGTTCGAGTCCCGTGTTTGGTATGGGTGTTTGTAAATGTATGTTGGCTTGTCTAATGACGAATGTTTCGGCCCCTTTTAGCCCTCGTGTTACTGACGGCGCCAAATAATCTGAAAACAACCAACTAATCAGCACACGCACTTTTTTGGACAATTCCTGTTTTGCCATTCGCGTCTGTGTATCCATAGTTGATCTCTGGTGTCTTTAACAGCTGATGACTTATTCGTTTGGTTTCCACTTTTGTATCGGTGGACTACTGATTTTAATAAACATAATGTTTTCAACGTGTGGAATTATTAGTCGCGATTGTGATACAATAACGTTCATGTGGCCATGCTCTCATTCTGAAAAGCTTACCGGTATTAACTTAGAAACGTTCATCAATGGCATTAAATCTTCGGAAACTCTTCGCCCGACGGCAAATATCGATGTGTAGACAAAGCTTTTGAAAATGGTGAGCAGAATCGTCTGCACTGTGAACTGATCTCATACAAACCAAAACCTGAGCGTATTTCATCTGGTCAGATGCTTTGGCTCAAATAAGAAAGCCTAGAAACAAAGTTCTCTTTGACAATAGTAACAAAATTATCAATTTTCAAGCGACTCAAAGTGACATTATATTTTAAAAATGGTTCCAAAAAGGCTTTCAAACAATACTTTTTTAAGAGCAGATAAGCCGTACCGGCTCTCAAAAAAAGTGCCGGTACGACGTACCACTACACCCCTGTTAGAGAGTTGTACGAATTTTGGAATAACCAAGTTTCCTGATATTAAGACTAATTGTGAAATTTCGTTTAAACATAATAAATGTTATCAGATATCGTACATATTTCGCTATTTATCTCTTTAAACTAAACAAAATACACGCAAGCATTATATCCTTTTTCCTGTTTTGAGAAATAATTCATTTCCAAAACAAGAAATACTCATTTTCTTCACTAAAATCAATTCCTCGATTTTTCAAAAAATATAATCGATTTTTCCAGTTCCCATCAAGTGTCAAACAGTCCGCCTCCTTCACTTAGTCGTGCTCTGATTAGTCAATGCGTCACAAACTCCGCCTTTTTAAGGCGGAGTCAACATCAAGCTCCTCCCTCTTCGGAGGATTTCCCCGCGAATGATCCGAGAAAGGGAAATCTCTTCAATGGGGTGAATGTGCGCTGGATGTGCATCTCTATTGAATTAAGGGCCTTTGTTCTAGAATGAAATGTGCCTTGAAACATTAGGGAATGAGTGCTGAATTATTTCTCCGACATTCTTTTTCGCAGTGATTGTGGACTCTTATTTAAGAAGTAAGTGTTTCGTTTTCTTTTCACTTCAAATGAGCGACGGTGTTTGTGGTGGCAGGAACGCGGGAATTACACGTTCGACTATGAGGTTTCGATTTCGAAAAGTGCGGAGACTCGGGTACAGGTATGGTTCGTATGTCTGCTGCTGTACCGATTTCAGTTCCATGTAGATGGTATTTATTGCTTTATCAAGAAAATCTCCACGCAAAATAATTATCGGATATAACTTCTCTAATGTTCATTCATTATTAAATCCTATATATTAACTTCGATTTTGTGTGTATGTTTATGGGTAAGTTTTTCGATGGGGAGCCAATTTGCGGAGGCCTAATTAACCCCCCTTTTATCTAATCAGGCTGAAACTTGGCAGATAGATTCAATGTCGATGACAAAGCATTCTATCGAATTTTGGGCTGCCACTAAAAGGTTGCTTTCCTGGAATACTAATAAATCAACTTGCCGTCATCTAATCGCACTGAAATAGCATTCTTTAAAGAAACTCTTTCCCGTTGCCAAAATTGTTTTATTAAATAAATAATAAAATTATTTTTATCAAAATAAATAAACTATATATGGATGTGAGTGCATAAATTCACATAAATTTTTAATGAATAAATTTTGAAATTAGTTTACCGCATATTTTGCAGATATAGATGACATTTGCATCTAATTTTTAATATTAAAAACGAACACACTCTGGCAACAGAAACGGTGCTTTGTTAATGAATATAAGAAATGGCAACGCATATAAAGGATTTATATTGAAAACTACTTGCATTATTTTTTTCATTCAAAAACATACAGATCGCGAGGTTGCGGGTTCGAGTCCCGTGTTAGGCATGGGTGTTTGTGAATGTACGTTGGCTTGTCTAATGACGAATGTTTCGGCACATTATAGCCCTCGTGTTGCTGACGGCGCCAGATAATCTGAAAACAACCAACCAACCAACCAAAAACATGCAAAAAACTAAGAAATGTGTATGCTCTTTTTTTTTTTATGCGTCTGAGAAATTGCAAAGCTATTGTACATTGCAAATGTTGGCTAACTATTGAAATGCTAGTTAATAACAGTTTTGATTTGCAAACGGCAAAACGTTGGAATTTAAAAAAAAATCTTATCTCAAAATGAAGGGCTACGGCAAAGAACGATCGGAGTCCGTTTTACTCAATTCTCCAGAAAAACTGATTTAAAGTTTCAAGTCATGCTTGTATCAGGGTTGAGGATAAACGGTTGCTTAAAATCTCACGTACCATAATATTTGTTTACCAGAGGACTCTTCGTGGTTAAACTGTCTGCTATAACCTTGCAGTTGGCTGGAAAACCTCGATTTCGAAAAAAATTGAACTCTGATCGTTCTTTGCCGTGGCCCTTCCAATGTAAGTTATCAAAACGTCTTCGAATAAAATTGAAAATTATATTTTTGATAGAATTTAGCTTATACAGTCAAACCCCTTTTAACTCGAAGTCGGTTAACATGAAATCCAGTTTAACGCGAAATAAAAGCGGTTCTCCGTACTTAAAACTTAACGTTAATTTATTCGTTTAACGCGAAATTCGGTTAACGCGGACAATTTTGGTGGTCTCATTGACTTTACGTTGATGAGGTTTGATTGTATGTGTATTATTTTTTCGGAAGAACAATTCTAAAAAGGACTGTTTGAGATATTACAACGAATTAATAATGAACGGAAAATTGCATAACTCGGCAGATTTCTTTTTCATTTTCTTGAGAGATTTGTATCTGTTGAAAAGTACATAAGAAGGGTCATTAAAATAAATTAAAAAATAAATAAATCTTGATTTATTAGTAGTTGTGCATCCCTGCGTTGTCAGGGTTTGATTCAATTGCTGCATCGTTTTATTCTGTATATCCTGAATTGCTTTCTCGCTTTGTTCCCTGGGTACGTCATCTTATGTACAATGTTTCAAAATACTTTATACAATTTCAAACATTGAATAATTAATGTCGTGAAAGGTATTGAAATAAAAATGCTAAATTAAAGTGCTACTCGAGCATCAGATAATATGTTCGAGCTTTATATAGATCATAGTTGAGTGCTTAAAAGTTTTTGCTGCATGACATGTTTCTGTTATACCAAGTTTCCGTCCTTCAAGTGTTACCATTGTCATAGGATAAAAGATTTCGCAGGAAAAAAAAAGCAACTGATTAAACATGTTAAAATTAGTTTGCACGGTTCCGGTTGTCAATTTATGCCACTATGAAGTGATTATCATAATTTTAACTACGATAAGATTAAGAGGTCGAAACCTTATCGCTTATACCTCCTCTCTTTTACCCAGTGATTCTCAACCTTTTTTTTGTCGCGGTAACACTTTTAACGATTTCAAAATTTGGCGGTACACAAAGAAAAAGATAAGTTTTAAAGTTGTTTACTTACCTATAATACACTGTGTAAAATAGTTTATGATAATAATTTGGAATGTAAAATAAAATAATATAACATGTACTACAAAAACAACAGTACGTTTATTAAGGGATTAATTACAAATGAATAATAAGAATATTTTTAATGAGAAATTTGAGCTTGATGTTTTTTGATAATTTCATTTATATTTGGTCCTAAAAATGACAATGCTACTCTCGTATCGTCTTCTACATTTAACAGTCTCGATCTTTTTTTCGTTTTTATTTTGGTTAATACTGAAAATCCGAATTCACACAAAAAAGATGTAGAAAATTGTAATAATATTTTTAAAGCTTTTTTTGGCCATAATCGCATCTAATGTTAATCCAAAAGGAATTAATTGATTCTTCTGAATATTTTTAAATTAAATCTCGATTATTAGAAAGCGAAATTAGTTCTTCCTCTTCATTCAAAGTTAATTCAAATACAGAAGTATTCGTTATCACAAATGGATTACGAACCCAATCAAATTTTTTTTATATCTAATAATAAAAATTAGCCAAAAACGAGACACAGAGAAATATGTAACGAAGCGGTGAAAGTGAAAAATCTTCGCTACAATATTCGTATATATATAAGTACTTTTCTTTAATTTAAACTTTACTAGTAATAAAAAAAAAAAAAAGCATTATAACTTTTACTATATAAATTTCTAAAATTTTGCGGCACACTTTAAGAATTTGGCGGCACACAAAAGTGCCTCGGCACAGTGGTTGAGAATCACTGCTTTAACCCCATCACACAACAAGAAGGCATCGAGACTACTACCTGTTTAATGTGAATGTGCACCAGCCCTCATTATTATGCACACCAGGATTCGGAGAAATCAGGACCGAACCATCCATCTACCTTTCATGACTTCCGCGCCTTTAACCGCCGGGTCACTGGAGCCCTTCGTGTACGTTCGGAGTACTTTTTTAAAAAAACTTAATGCACGAATATTTTAAGTGCCTTTTTTTATTTAGTACTACTATAGATTAGTAATACAGTGAAAAAATTCAAATTTATTATTATTATTTTTCAAAAATTCAAATTTCGAATGAAATTTTGATGAAACATTTCAAAAACTTTAAATAAGATAAATAAAAAACTATTAAGTTTTTTAGGAAATGAATTGTATATATATAAACTATATGCTTATATCTAGGGCATACACTACATTAAGAAAAATATATTCATTAAAACTTTTTTTATGGACAATCGAAAAATAAGTTCATGATTTTTTAACAATTTCACCTTGTTTTTATTCAAACTAAAGGTGGTATTTCATAAAATAACCATCCAATCTCAATTTTTGTAGCAGATGCACTAGAAAACAATCAACAAGAGAATTACAAAAAAAAATTATATTGATTCATGAATAATTTTTTGAGTTATGACATTTCAAATTAGTAATATTTGTGTGAAAATCAATTCTGAGAAAAATGCATTTTAACTTTAAAACACTAAATTTCTATATAAACCATATTACTTACACACTTAAAATGCACCTTCTTTTTAAATTTTTTTATTTATTAAAAAGAAGAAAATGTTAATATTTAGAAGGAAATCACTTTTTAATCGGCAACATTTGGTTTTGATATCCTATTTCCGGTCATTTCTGATTATAATTTACAGTTTTAGATCAGTTTCAAATTGTCATAACTTTTGTTTAAATCAATGCAGAAAAAAAAAGTAGACAGTTTTAGAAACTTAAAGATTTGGGCTTAAGAAAAATATTTTTTTTTTGTCAAATTTAATCAAAATCGACCTTTTCAACGTAGGCAAGTACCTTAATA
Organism: Linyphia triangularis; assembly: GCA_963978545.1. Lineage (NCBI taxonomy): Eukaryota > Metazoa > Arthropoda > Arachnida > Araneae > Linyphiidae > Linyphia > Linyphia triangularis. The sequence goes on along the minus strand of OZ021722.1, from coordinate 8,534,117 downwards.
AAGAAATAGAGACTAAAAATATTATGCTCAATGGTGTCGTTCAGCTAATGTTTTTCAAGAGGAAGAAAGAGGCTCTTGGACATCAGCGGTGCATCAAACAGAATAAAGGGATCTATATATTTAATAGGCAATACGTTTTTGGTGGTTAGTCCGTCCGCCTAAACTGCTCAACCAATTTCAATGATCAAGGTGTAATTTTAAAGGAAACAAGCTGTAGATTTGCCAAAACGTGCCAAAATAATTTATTAACACTTTATTAATTAGTTAAATTTCAATATTTTTCATCATTAAGCTACTACAAAGCCTCAATGATTTTGAATATATGATTGGCAACATCCTTACGTATGTAAACAACAAACCGGCTGCTAGAGGGTTCAACTAACCAACCAACCGTTGCTAATTTTAAAGCTATCCGTATGTAAACAACAAACCCGTTGCTAATTTTAAAGCTCTTTTTAAACTCTTCGTTTCAAAGTTGATTTTTTCTATTTTTCTGAAGCATTTTTGTATTAGAGTAATTATTATTTTGAAGTATTTCTATCCAGAAAATGCTTCGCGTTGGACGTCGTTCTCTTTGGGGCGACTTATCAGAATAAATAAAAGATATTGAGACTTCAATGTAAGGGCATAGCTAATAAAGTTTTAAGTCAGAATGTTGGCGGATAGTATATTTAACTTTCTATTATGAAACTTGCAATTTAGTTTCCATTAATCTATCTTGAGCTTACGTCACCAATCCAGTTGATTTAGACGTTCTTCAATACTTGGTAATTTATGTGATTCGATATATTTTCTAGGCAATTTTATAATTATATCGAGTTAATTAATATCCTCATGATCTTAATAATTTTTGTCAAAGGTCATATGTATGAATTAACTGCCTGAATTGCGATTTCTACATGAAAAGGGCAAGAAATTGTTTTGTAACATATCTTTAAAATGATCTCTACCTCTTGTATTACCCAGGTAGCACAGCGGTGTTGGCCAATGTTGGGAAAAAGGGGTTCTGGGAAGATTGACCAGTTCATGCCGAATCTCGAGCATTGTTCCAAAATACAAAATTATATAAAAAAAATAATAATAAAAAAAAAAAAAAAAAATCTGTCGAAACTATCCCAAAAGATATTTTTTATCCCTCCGTCCTTTCTTATAACACTATATTTCAATTTTAAAACTCTTCATCAACATTTCAAAACATCCAGTATATTTTCCCCAGCTCTGGCCGAGGTTGGCCAAGATTCACACCAAAGGCAAGTCTACAATGTTCCACATCGAGATTGGCCACTGTTGAGCCGATGTTGGTCCGCATTGAGATTTGGTCAGTGTTGAAACTTGATCAAAATCAGAGCTCAAAACACTTAAATAAGTTTATTGTTAAATGACTTAAAAGTTGGCAATGCATATAAAAAATCCATAGTAAAAACTTTGCTTCTTTGGGTAAATTGTTTCCAATCACTTTGTAAGTTTCGTAACAGTCTTCAATCGGACCGTCTACCATTTTTTAATAATGGAAGTTTCACAAAAACCATACTAAAAGTCTAAAAAAATGTATACTTTAAGATATATTCAAATAACTTTAAAATGTAAACTTGTGTATTTCTCAATTCTTGAACAACTTGAAAAGCAATTTAGATGCTTCACATCGCTGTATTTGTAATTTAATTAAAATAATTAATGCGTCTTTTTTTTTACTGCGCATAAAACTTTATGGCATTTTATGAAGTCCAATTTAATATCGAAATTGGTTAGATTAAATAGATTTAGATCAGTTGTTTTATACATGGACAAAAATTTAAGTAATCTATCGGTTGTGTTCCTACTGATTGAAGAATGGTAACTTTCAATTTACACAAATTAGAGTTCAGTTTAGTTTATTTTTATGTTTTTTAAAACAGTTTTCTTTGCGTTGAAATTCTAAAATTTTAATCAATGTAATTTTAACAACAAAAACTCATGCGAGTATAAAATGCAATTTGCGTATGTGAAAATCCTACCAAGTAGTTTGGAAATTCACACGAATCCAGATAGGCTTTTGTCATCCAAGTCGCTTCTTCTATTGCTAAAGCATTAGCAATGGATGGTCGATGGCTTTCTATACTTAATTGTTATTACTTTGCTTATAACAACTCCTTAAAAGTGAAAAATACTTTCGTGTCCAAACCAAAACACCTGACCAAAACCGCTTGACTAGCACAAAAAGAAAACGTCAAACCAACCTGTCCTGGGTTGGTTGGTATGTTCAACGACCTATTTTTGTGCACAATAGCTCAATAATAGCTAATCTGGTCAGAACCTACAGCTTAAAATGGATTCCGAACCACAACAAACATCCATGTCTAACCACAGGATTCAAACCTAGCACAGGAAACACCTTGACCTGTGCTTTTCTGTACACCAGGAATATTTTTTTTTAGTCTGTTTTTTCACTCGTTATGTGAAACAGGTTTGCAGCGGCGTACTTAGAGAGAGGGAACTAAGTGTGAAACTTGTTTTATGTCTGCTTAAGCTACAAGTGAAAGTGACTTTTTGTGATTTCATCTACATTCTGCAGTTTGCCTTCCAACTTTTGGAGCTTAATCGCCGCTTCTTGTCGATGTATGCTCATATGCAAAGGTGGCATAGCTATTATAAAATGCTATAATAAAATGAAGTTTATTTGATGGTCATAACTGGGTGGGTTGATAAGTACGCTCAACAACCTATTTTTTTGCACAATGACCGCTAATCAGGTTGAAACCTACAGCTTAATATGGATTCCGAACCATAACGGACATACATACCTAATCCAGCATTCAAACCCGGCATCTTTGTCGTGCAAGGCCAGAGTACTAACCCCAGGCGCGTAGCCAGGGGGAGGGATATGGGGATATATCCCCTCCCGAAAATTTTCTTTTTAAATTTAGAGCTCTGAAATTATAGAATTTTATTGTCTAAAATGATAAATGTATTTAAAATGTTTTAAATATCTAAATATGCGCAAGAAAAATATGTTATCGGGATTGCTAAATACATGTGGCATTAACAACAAAAATGATTGCCGAGATATGCTGACTAATACTTTCATACCCCCTTCCGAAAAAAATTTCTGGCATCGCCCCTGATTAACCTCTTAGCCATCAGGTGGGCATAAATGAATAGGATACAAGACGTGCATACGTTGGAAAAAATTTTAAGAAAGAAATGGACAATCTATTCCCAGCTTGTACCCTTTCAACTCGGCCTGTACTCCCGGTGAACATCCGTGTTTCCTCAGTCCTAACCTCTACAGAACGGTATAATGGTTAGCGTGCTAGCTTTTAGACTGCGGGTTCGAGTCCCGTGTTAGGCATGGGTGTTTGTAAATGTACAGTGGCTCAAACAATTGAGAATACACCTTACTTACACTTGATAAATCCAACTTTCAATATAAATAACATATTATCAAGAACTGCAAACACGTCTCTAATTTTACACATAGCAATTGGTTTAATTTAAATTAAAAACAAAGAAAAATCAACGAAAAGCTGCTATTATTAACAGTTTTGGAAACATTTTAAATAAACTTATAAAGATTTTTACCTCAAAAAATTGAGAATATACCAATGAAATTTTTGTAATATTTCACATATAAAGAAAGTGTCAATATTTGGGTGCAAGTCCTTTGGCATTTATAATGTTTTTCAAACGTCGTGGTACCGATTTGATAAACTTTTTGGTATCTAAAATTTTTTTTATCCCATTATTCTTGCAACACTTGTTTTAAATGGGCTTTGTTCCTAATTTTGCGCTTTTGAATCACTGTTTCGCGTTTAGTCCACAAATTTTCTATGATATTGATATTGGAAGACTATGGTGGTGCGTGTAACTGCTATTTACAATGAAAAAGACACCATATTTTGACATTGCATGCCTTGTGTTTGAGGTCGTTGTGGTGCTGGAATATGAAACTTCAATCTAAACCCAAGTTCTTAGCACTTTCATTTAGATTGTTGAGGAGTACATCTAAGTAAACCATATAGATCATAATGCCATCAATAAAAACTAAATTCCCAACCCTGGTTAAAATCGCACTATCCCAAACCATGATGGAGCCACCACCACGTTAAAATGAAATAGGTAATTGTTTTGGATCCATTTGAATATTGGGCTTTCTCCATACGATGTGACGGCCGTTACTTCCAAAACTTTGAATTTACATTCATCACTAAATATTACTTTCTTCCAAACGTTATTTGTCTTTAATTGGTGAGTTTTTGCAAACTCAAAACGCTTTTTCAGATTTTGCAAGCTAACGCACGGTTTCTTCTTAACAACTCGACTTTTATACTCAGCTTGTCTAATAAAATTTCGCCCAGTTTCAGCACTTACACTTCTGCCAATGATTTGAGAAGTTTCTACAGCAAGTTTGACTGCATTTACTTTATGAAAAGCCTTTATTTCTTTCGAAATTTTCCATTTTATTATATCACTCAGAATTCTTTGCCTTTTTCTTCTACTTTTATTTTCAATCAATCCATTAATTTAAAATGTTCTAATGATTTTCTGGATACACGTATGTCCTTTACCATCAATTTTAGTTGTTTCAATGAGATTTTCCTTTTTTTAAATAATTTTAATATGAATTTTTGTACATCAATACTGGTTTCTTTTCGAAGAGCCATTTTCTATTTAAAAGTTTTGATTTAATTTCGTCTAACAAATTTCATCACAAAAAATTTATCGTTGAAAACGTTAAGGATAAGATTACGCAAAATTACATTAAAATAGCAGCCAAGTAGAAAATGTTTACAGGTAGTTAAACAAATTTTTCATAAGTGTATTCTCAATTTTTTGACAGCAAAATTTGTTTAATAAAGTTTTAAAGCTGTATGAATAATATGATTTTTAATAAATTATTCTATTTTTTGTGCATATACAAAGTAAAATATCCACAGTTTAATGTCTCTGCAAAAAGTTGTGTTATAATTACATGTTTTGAGCATTATTCATCATACAAAGGTACTTTGCTCAAAAAACGAAGTGTATTCTTAATTGTTTGAGTCATTGTATGTTGGTTTGTCTTATGACGAATGTTTCGGCGCTATAGCCCTCGTGTTGCTGACGGTGCCAGATAATCTGAAAACAACCAACCAACCTAACCTCTACAGATGCAATTGAAAGTGCGTCCTTACGCGCTGTTTCTTAGCAGATAAGCAATATTCGTCGAAAAAACACTTGCACAGATATTTTGATGTAGTGTTGGTTATTGTGCTGTTCTATTGTATCAAATTTCACTTCTCCGATTTTTAACCACATTCAATTTTAAGTATGAAATTCGCAAATCATTTTTTAACCTATCAACTACAAGGGAATTCATATACTGAAGCCAATTTTAAGACTACCATGAAAGTTTTAAGTAACTTGGCTTTTGCATCATGTTGTCTCTAGAAGTTGGGTCGAGGGAGTGAATGCAAAAAATATTGCTTCTAGGATTTGATAGTTGTAGTAGTGATGCATATTTCTAGGTAAAGGTAGAAATTTAGGGAAGTTGGAAATCAAATTTTTGAAATTATCAATTTTGTGATTTTTACATATTTTGAATCTTCAATTTAATCCCTTTCCAATTATTTATCGTTTTTTTTTTCTTCTGTAAGCTAATTAGAAGTAAATATATAAAAAAATTAAAATGTTTTTACATCTGAAAAAATTAAACAAGAACTAAATCTTTCGAAGCAAAGTGACTACGATGTCTACAGATTTGTACTCGTTTTACATGGCAAGCCTCAACAATTGTATTTTATTTCCTGAGAATCGTTATTCTAACTGTAACTATAACTTCCAATCCATGTTTTGAAAATTAAACCATAAATAAGCGCTTGTTTTGTCATGTTATACTACAAATTTCACCTGCATTTCTCTCGTGTTATATCAATTTCGTTTTGGTACTCAAGTATCAAATTGTTTTGGTAATTTGTTTGACTTATTATTAAAATTGGTAGATCTTTAAATTTATTATTTAGAAAGCGAAAAGGAAACTATTTTAAAGGTAGCAATGCAACTTCAACAATTTTTTTTTTTGACGTTGCAACTTCTGAACAGTGTGCCTTTGTCAATGGAAGTTTTGGATTCAGAATACAATGTGTTCTGGTAGTGGGAAAAATCAACAACCTCATCGACTTTGCAGTGTTATCAGACGTATTTAGGCCGATCAAACGGTATAGTGGTTAGCGTGCTAGCTTCTAGACCACGAAGTTGGGGGTTCGAGTCCCGTGCTAGGCATGGGTGTTTGTAAATGTATGTTGGCTTGTCTAATGACGAATGTTTCGGCGCATTATAGCCCTCGTGTTGCTGACGGCGCCAGATAATCTTAAAACAACTGAAAACAACCAGACGTATTTAGAGATTTTCTTAAGTGTAAAATGTTTAATTCAGATGGACTTACTCTCGTACTAAATAATATCTCAGGTATGGTTGTGGAACTTGAACTTTTCCGTGACAAATGTCTATTTTAACTAATGCTTTTTGAATTCTGAAAACCAGCAGCATTCAATTGATGGAAAAAACATGGATTTATTTGCACTCAATTTAAAAATGGTGTATGCCTCTTCTATAGATAAAGGAGTTGAAGCCAGCGGATTACTTTGCGGTGTAATGAATTTGCTTAGCTTAGTCCCCATAAAAAATTTGCTGTAAATAACAATGTACTTCTAAGTTCAGCAAAAGATGTTTGAGGAGACTATGACGGTAGCAGCTATAGAAAGCATCGAAGAAAATAATGATTGCCAAGACATTCGAATTGCTTTGGATGTAATGTGACAAAAAAGGGGATTTTCATCATTAAGTGGTGTCGTTACAGTGACTAGTATCGATATCAAGGGCGCAACCAGAAAACTTCTATGGAAGTTTTTTTAAATCAAAGCTTAAATTTGCTCCTATAATTGTATAAAGAAACATCTTTCATGCAGAACTTTCTTATCTTATATTTGTCACATACTATCAGTGTTTTTGCAGTTTCTTAATCCGCCTCTTACAGATGTAAAATATTAATAATTTTTTTTTTAAAGTTTTTGAGTAAAACCAAACAACCTATCATGTGATTACATTTTATCTAGATCCCATATTATCTATATCTCCTAGATTATAAATTAATATAAAATTTGTCTCGTTTGTTCAAATTCAATTAGATAAGAAATAGAATTTTAGGTAAATCGACAAACGCCAATATCAGGCTGATTTTACTGTACTTTTACGCTACCTTAAGTACAAGGGCTTGATTGAAACACTATAAACTGCATTTGAAAAACGGAAACATTCACATTTTTAATTTTTATTTTAATGGATACTTTATATTGGACCTAATTAGAACCAAACTGAAGCATAATGGATTTCTGCTGTGGAAGATTTACAAATCAGTTATTTATTTTAAAGTTTCTTGGGCCTGATAGCTACTTTAGTGCTATATATGATAAACAAACTGCCTGAATTATGGTAGATTAAAAACGCATTCCTTTGAAATAATTTACGATAATTAGGTGTTTCTTATTCAATCGTAACAAAACACTGGGATGTTAGTGATCCTAGGGTGGTTCTGGCCCTAAAAACCCGCCCCCTGGTTCGCGCGCCTGATCTACTTAGAAAAAGTATTTGATGCGGAAGTACGGTCAAACTATTGCAATTGTGGAAGTAAATCCCATTTGCTAACGTGTAAGAAAAGTTTCGATGTTTTTAATGGTAAAATGGAAGTGTAAGATGTGGCAGCGATTTTCTAACTTTGTATAGAAAAGAATTAAGCTCGCTATGTTCTTTTAGCTTATAATTGGAAGCTTATATATACCTAAGAAATGGGGATTCGAAGGTTTTCTTCAATATAGAAAACAAAAAATTTACCGAACGGATTTTCCTGTTTAAAAATTAGAGTATATTGGGTGTATTATGAAGAGCATCAGAAGACATCTTCGAAGATTAAAAGCAATATTAAAAAGACAGAGTATTGAAAGATGGGAAGCAATTTTTGTGGAAAGGGTTGTCTAACTGACAATTTTACAATTAGAAGAAATTTAAAAAATGTAAAAGAAATGTAATCAGACAGTGTGGGCTATATTCTTACACAAAATATCAACTGATGATAACCCCCAGCATGAATTTTGTTTATTAGGCGAGGGTGCAAGATTCAACCGAAGCAAAAGGTGAAACATATGTTCACAAAAACAGCATTCCAGTTACAGTTATGGAAGAAATTGAACAGTTTTTCCGAGACTTATTTCACCCAAATAAATAATGTGTCCATGGAAAAACGCAAAATCCATATGAGAGTTTGAACAATGCTATTTGGACAAGGGTCCCAAAACGTGCTTTTTTTCAAATTGAAACATTATCATATTGCATGTTTCAATCAAGGATATAATGCAAAAAATTTCTGTTATTGAGAAATTAAGCATTAAATCTGGTGATTGCTGCAAGGCAATATTAAGGCGTCTCAACAGCGAAAGGATATTAAAGGCCTAATATGTACAGCAAACAAAAGCCAAAAGAGTGATATGAATATGGCTATGGCACGTAATAATTGGTATGCTTTTTTTTTTTCTTTTTTTTACTTTAAATCCATTTTTCTTAAAATGAGTTTTTTTAGCAAAATGTGTTTTTCCTATGTTTGCTTTATTTTTTCTCAGAAACTTGCATGTATTTAAAATACTTTTTTATACAAATCTATATGTTTCTAAGTTTATACTGAAATGAGCTTTTGAAAATAACTTTAATAAATTTTTAAAAATCTTTTTTGATGAAAAATACCAATTTTTGTAAAAATTGAAGTGACTTATAGAAAATTAATTATAAAAAAATATCTAGAGTGATTTTCTTTAGAAGCTAATTTCAGTAAAATAACAAGTGTTCATTTTATATATATAGAAAAAAATTTCAGACTTGTGTATTTGGTGGGTTCTGAGAAAAGGTTCATCAAAATATGCCAATTTATCATGGCAGGCCTTTCGATTCCCCTTAATTAAATGGACTTCAAACTTGAGCTGGGTGCATTATATCAAAATGTATAGTAGGCAAAAAAAAAAAAAATCTGAATGATGGTTACATCTACGGTTCTAATCATCGTAGAATCTTGCTGTTTGCATCAAAATGGTTTGTTTACGATTTTCTATATGTCTAAACATGTAAGAATAGTGAAGATTCGTTAGTAAGAGGACTAAGGATGCAATTTTTTTTCTTAGGGGGCTGTTTACAAAGTAAATTTAACTCTGTTTTTGAAAAATTCAATACGAACTCCCATTTTTTTTATGTTTTCATTCGATTTAGAATGCTTTGTTTACCCTAAAAACCGAATTTCAGCTCATTACGTTGAAAAACACGTCACTTATGAGCGAAAATGTTTCGGCCGATCTTCAGGGCAAATCTCTTTAAAGCGGGGAAGAAATGAACGTTTGAGTGAGTGCTTCAAGACATAATCTATTACACCGTCCCTTAATGTGAGCTTTTTTTTTTATAAAAAAAATATTTTTTGCTAAAATATTGTGAACCAACAGTCAAAATGGAATGAAAAATATTCTGGAGGCGGTTCCAACCATGATAAATCTAATGAAAGCAAAAAAAGTTTACATATTTCTATTTAAAAAAATTTAAAACTTGTATTAAAGCACTCTTTGGAGTAAAAGTTGATTGCTGTTTATGTTTGGCATTTACCAAACTATCTTTTGAAACAATAATTACTAAAATATATTAATTATGAATTTATGGCCCAAAAAGTATTTTTTTTTCTTTTCACATTAATTTGTCAATTCTTTGACATCATTAAAAAATTTTACCACTTATTGGAAAATTATGAAATTTTGTATTTCACCGTTTTCTTGGATGCTAAATCTAAATATGATATAATATTATTGGATTTCCATTGATTGGTTCAGTTTAAATATGTAGATGACCCCTTAAAGAAATATATATATATATATATATATATATATATATATATATATATATATATATATATATATATATATATATATATATATATATATATATATTATATTATACACACACACACACACACACACACACACACACAATTTATCAAATCCTTGCACTATTTACAACGATACTTGATTTTTGTTATTTCCTCAATTAGAATACAAGATATAGCCAGCATTCGGATTTTTTTTTTGCGTAATGTACTTACTAACATCAGCTCTTAAGGTCTATAAGGCCCATCTGAAGGCTGTGGGGTTGATGCTCTGGCCTCACGTGTCGAAAGTGCCGAGTTCGAATCCCGGGCTAAGGGTGGATGTTCGTTGTGGTCCGAAATCCACGTTAAGCTGTAAGTTCCGGCTTGATTAGCCGTCATTGTGCATAAATAGGTGAGATTGAATATTCTAGCCCAAATCTTTAAGTTTCTAAAACTGTCTTTTTTTTTTTTTTTTTAACTCGGCGTTGATTTGAACAAAAGTTATGATAATTTGAAACTGATCTAAAACTGTAAATTGTAACCGGAAATGATGAGAAATAGCATACCAAAACCAAAAGTTGCCGATTAAAATGTGATTTCCCATTGAAATATTAACATTTTCTTCTTTTTTCATAAATAAAAAAATTGAAAAAGAAGGTGCATTTTAATTGTGTTAAGTAATATAGGTTATATAGAAAATGAGTGTTTTAAAGTTTAAATGCATTTTTCTCGGAATTGATTTTCACACAAACATTGCGAATTTGAAATGTCATAACTTAAAAAAATATTCATGAATCATTATAAAATTTTTTGTACTTCTCTTGTTGATATTTTTCAAGGACATTTGCTATAGAAATTGAGATTGGATGGTTATTTTATGAAATACCACCTTTAGTTTGAATATAAACAAGGTGAAATTGTTAAAATATCTCAAAAATTATTATTATCATAAAAAAAGCTTTAATGAATATATTTTTCTTAATGTAGTATATGCCCTAGATATAAGCATGTAGTTTATTTAAATACAATTTATTTTCTAAAAAACTTAATAGCTTTTCATTTATCTTGTTTTGAATTTTTGAAATATTTCATTAAAATTTCGTACAAAATTGAAATTTTTGAAAAATAATAATACATTTTAAATTTTTTCATTGTATCACTAAACTATAGTACTACTAAATATACGTGGTCAGCATAACTCCCAAACAAATTGACCCACGATGTTAAAATTTGATGTGCAGTTAAAACTAAAATTGATATGATGAGAAAGGATTCGTTGGATTTTCTTGAAGGGGAAAGTAGAATTTTGTAAGATTTTAAATAACACTGGTGAAACAGATATCGAAGTTCAATCAATGGTTTTGTAAAAGGTGGCTGTCTAGAGGTCTTGGGATATTTTGAATAAAAAGCGGGAAATGGCATTGGTTTTGTGTATTGCATCTTCAGAAAGGTTGAAAATCCAGGAATAAGATAAGGGAATGATGCAAAGCTTTGATCCTAGTGTTCCTTTTATTTTCGAATCGCATGCATGTTAAGAGTTATGTGTTCACATGTTTCTTTAACTTGACGCCGACCAAACGGTATAGTGGTTAGCGTGCTGGCTTCTAGACCACGAGGCTGAAGGGTTCGAGTCCCGTGCTAGGCATGGGTGTTTGTAAATGTATGTTGGCTTGTCTAATGACGAATGTTTCGGCGCAATTAGCCCTAGTGTTGCTGACGGCGCCAGATAATCTGAAAACAACCAACCAACTTTAACTTGATAAAGATTCGAAGATGAGAGCCCAAATCTTGCAAAATTGTATTTGGTGGTTTAGTTCTGAAGCCAGCTGAAATTACTTCAAGTTGTCTGTTGGGTGTAATGAGACGAATCTTGGTTTGAATTGTAGTCGAATGGAAAAAACAAACTCGAGGAGTATTTGCTGCAGAGACGAAGGTTTTTGTAAAGTTTTATTTTGAGGAACTGAAAAATCTCTTCAGAAACAATCCAATCGGAAACATGGATATCGGCAGAATTGGTTGCAAACTAGTCAATTTAGCTGTGATAAGTACTTTAGAGTAGCAGAAATAGGCAACCCAAACAGTGCAAACTGAACTAATACACAAACATACGGAAATGAAGCTAGCGAAGACGTGGCTTACGTTTCTTTGTGTTGAGGGTGATGGTATGATTATTCCCGTTCAAACATTTATAAACCGTATTTTATTCATAATACTTATTATATGCTACAAAAAAAAAAAAAAAAAAAAAAAAAAAAAAACTTCCAAAAGACTACTTAAAGTTGAAAATGAAACTGCCAGGTAAAATACTCAGCCAAAAAATGCTACGAAAAATAATGGTTGTTGACAAGTGGTGGTGTTTCATTTCTTTGGGGTACTTTGAACTCTATGCACAAAATTGAGGCTATTGAAAAGAATATCGGTGGATAATCAGTAATCGGTAGGTTAATTTTTTTTTCTCTTTTTTTTTGTGTGGAAATAATATCGGTTCTTAGTTTGGGTTACTTTGCACTTTCAACGAACTGAAATGATATTATTTCGATAAAAGCTCGAGCCAGTTAACTACTGATTACTTACATGGGATCACTAATTTATATTTAGAACCTCATATGCAAAGTGCGCAAAAGAAGTGAAACATGTCTACTTTGCGATGACTGTCAAATTTCGTAATTTTTTTTCTGGCTGACCTATTTCTCTGACGTCTATTTTTTTTAGAATTTAATGCTACGATTCGTATCTTTTGAGAATAACACATCTTGTGTATTTTAACTTTTTATATATTCAATAACTAAAGTGTTGTGTTTTTAGCATACTTTTTTTTCTGGCTGACCATTTTACTTGGTGGGTTCTTTAACAACGTCTATTTGGAGGGAGAAGGGGACTTAATGCTACGCTTGTATCTTTTGAAAGCTAACAGTCGACTTTTATATTTCCACTTCTTATTATGATCAGTATCTAAAGTGTCGTGCTTGGTTGAACTCCCGGCTGGGAGTGGAAAGGAAGGACTTTGTGAACTAGCACCTGCCCCCGCGTACATATGTGAGAGAACCACCTCTCTGGAACAGGTTGAAGTAAAATAAAAAGAACTAATAAAAAAACAACAAGGGGGAGGGGATATCAAATCATTTCGGTGCAGAAGGAATTTTGTGATGTTGCCATTTCATGCTTTCTCCGGGTGAGGACGTGGACAGTGTATTTGTCTTGTTTTTATAATGGTTACAAAATAAATAAACAAAACAATACACTATTAAGAATATTATTTGATTGCTTAGGATAATGTTATCCGTTTCATATTTGCGAATATTTTTTCTCTTCTAAAAGTATTTATAAAACGTGACGTACTAATGGGGTGTTGAAAAAATAATAGGCAATACTAAACTTGAAATCTGTGAAAGCTCTGTAGAAGAAAGGGAGAGAATATTTTTATTTTAAGACCTAATTCATACACTATTAGGATTTGAACAGGTGCAAAAGTTCTCCACTGAGAGGATTTTAAAACATATTTTGTGCGCCTTCATTGACTAAGTATAAGAAGTTTGTTTATTATAATATATCACTGATGTTGTAAACTTGTAGTTGTTATGCATTTTTAGGCTCACATGATGGTGGTTGTGAGGTTAGCGCTCTGGCTTCTCATGCTTAAGGTGCCGGGTTCGAATCCCGTGTTTGGCATGGATGTTCGTTGTGGTTCGGAATAGATTATAAGTTGTAGGTCCTGGTCTTATTAGCTGTTATTGTCTACAATTATGTGTCGTTGAGCGCACAAACCAACCAACTACTCATTTTTAGAGTAAACAAAATAGAAATCCTTTTAGAAATATATATTACAGTATATTACAGAAATATATATATCCATAATAAATTTAAAGCCTATACAGCACAATGAAATGAACGCTTCTTTACTAAAATTTATAGAAAAAAATAGAATTTTATAAACATTTTAATTGTAATTTACTAAAGAGATAATTTTTGTAACAATAATTTCGTTAAACGAAAACTATGCCTTCAGGGGTTTGTTTTTGAATGGCTAGTTTTTGAATCATGCCGACCAAATGGTATAGTGGTTAGCGTGCTAGCTTCTAGACCGCGAGGTTGCGGGTTCCGAGTCCCGTGTTAGGCATGGGTGTTTGTAAATGTATGTTGGCTTGTCTAATGACGAATGTTTTGGCGCATTATAGCCCTCGTGTTGCTGACGGCGCCAGATAATCTGAAAACAACCAACCAAACAATTTTTGAATCATAAAATTGGGGATTTTGTAAAATTTCTGACTAAATTGAAAATTAGGGAAATCAGCGTTTTTAATTTCAGCATGCAAAAAATACCTTCAACAGTTTGCCGAAGAAAAGTACCTCGATCAGCTCCATTCTATCTATTCTCTCTTAAAAATTTAATTGCTTCTTCTTTTTAAACTTTATTTTAATTACACTCATTACTCTTTTAAAAATAAAACTATCCCTCAGTTCATTTTATTTCGTATACCCTGATAATAGACAGAAACAAAAATCAATTTCTTAACTGTTGTCTGAAGTGCCGATGTCCAAACATTTTCAACCTTGTCGACTCTAATTTTTAGATAGTCTATATCTCTTTTCCTCGATAAAAAATTATTATTATTATTTTTTTGTTGTTGAATATAACGATAGTACTTTTTTAAATGAGGTGCAAACAGACAATTGCTTTCGACCCATTTTTGAAAACTTTATTTTAATCATGCTCGTTACTTTTCTAAAAACAAAATTGTCCCCGAGTTCATTCTATTTCATAAGCCTTGATAATGCAAAGGGGTAAAAAAAAAAAAAAAAAAATCTTCACTTTTGACAAATATAAAAAATTACAATGGTTTGTTTAGTTCGTAATTGTGAGTTCATTTTTACCAATTTAAAGTTTTTCAGCAATTTTTGAAAATGTGCAGTTTATGTTACTAAAAGTAACTGTATGAAAAAAAGAATCTTCCCATGCCGGGAATCGAACCCGGGCCGTCTGGGTGAAAGCCAGAAATCCTAACCACTAGACCACATGGGACACACAGAGACGTTTCTCTTCTTTTAATAAATAAATACTATTGCGATTATTACAGTGCAGTTCTAATTATTAAGCACTGCAGCAAAATATACAATTTTAAAAGTATTACTTAATTTATTATTGAGATTAACGATTTTAGGAGGTCTCCATTTTTGATTGAGTGAATATAATCCAAAATTCCATAAGAAATAATATCTTTTGTATTATTTCTAAATGTTATTTTTTTTTTCGTCCTCTATATAACAATAAAATTTATAAATAATTAATCAATTTTAAGGTGTTAAGACTTCAGCCTCGGAAAAAAGAAAATCAGAGTTTAAAAAAAATAATCCAAAAATGTCGGTTAATTGTGAAAGTATACAGCACGCGACAACACTATAGAAAAGAGATAATTGGAATTTCAGCACGTTTATGATACTTAAGGAATTTTATATCTTTCAGCAATAGAACACACTAATAACTATGTAGAGCCAAAATTTATCCAAGCAATGTTAAATGCGAGAGCTTTACTATTAATTTTTTTATTATTATCTATTTAAAAAAATTAAAATAAATAATTACTTTTCAGTACTATTTAGTAAATTATTTTCTTTGTTTTACGCCTATAGCTTTTGTGTCGAACAGACTTGCATACGTACAGACTCACATACGGACAAAATCGACTCATATACGTATTTCTTGAATATGTATTTGCCGACCAAACGGTGTAGTGGTTAGCGTGCTGGCTTCTAGACCGTGAGGTTGCGGGTTCGAGTCCCGTATTAGGCATGGGTGTTTGTAAATGTATGTTGGCTTGTCTAATGACGAAAGTTTCGGCGCATTATAGCCCTCGTGTTGCTGACGGCGCCAGATAATCTGAATACAACCAACTTGAATATGTATTTGACTTCAAAACACATTCAAACAGCTTCTTGGCTATTTCAAAATCGGCTAAAAATTCTAATTTTTTTTTCTAGACACGAAAAATTTAAGTGGGGATAGCGGGATTGGAAACCAGTTATTTCCACAATTAAACCTGAATATTAAACTTTTTAATTTATTTCTTTGTGCCTGAAATAGTTTAATAAACAAAAATACTTTTCTTATAAACTGTTCGTATAATTATAGCTTGTGTTTTTCAAATTTTTCTACCTATAAGTTTGAGAATTAAAGCAAAGGGGAGGAATTAAAAAAAAAATTATTTTCTGAATTTTCCTGTGAATTGTCAATCGGTTAAAATTTTCCATACGGGGGTGCTACAGGTCCCCCCCCTCCCCCCAGGTCACCTTTGGAGGTCAACAAAGAAAACTTTAAAATAAAATGTAGAATTTTTCCCACCTTAAGAGGTTTAAAAAAAGATGCTAATTAGAGTTGATAATAGAAATTCCTGGGTTATAACTTAAAATGTAATTTCACTTGAAAATAAAAATTTTAATGGAAATATTAAGTTAAAATAGAGACGATTTTATCGGTAGAATTTCACAGAAGACTTAAATCTGCAATCGAGTCGAAATATTACATAATCACTCTAATATTCAATCTTAGTCAAGCGACGGATTTCATTTTCAGTACGCAATTTTTTTTTTTTTTTTTTTTTTTAAAGAGCTTCAATTAGTAGCCTCAGAAGTAAAGTGAATTAATTTTAACCCTTGGTTAGGTGCGGGATCTTTTGTCTCGTGGCTAGTCGCGTGGGGGACAATTGCCCCCCCCCCCCCCAAACTCAAATTTTCGTGCTACCATTAAACTCGTGACCAAATATTAAAGTAAGTGGGGTATTTTAATTGAAAACACAACATTATTGAACGAAATAAAGTAAAAATTAAAAAAATAATAATAATAATAATAAAAAGAAATATTTTAAAAATAACTTGGGGGGGGGGGGGTTAAATGGGCTGCCATGTATTGAGAAATTGATTGGGGACATTTGCAAACCATGGGACTAACCAGGGGTTAAAAGAAATTAAGTTCATCTAAAGGAAGTATTCTTTCAACTTTTAATCATGTAGTACCAAACTGAAATTCAATTTTTGTCCATGAACATCCAGTTAATGATAACATGTTAAACAAACTTTATCATCAATTGTTTGTTTGTAAAATTTGTTAAAAAAATTTCTTTCTTGGAAAAAGAATATATATATATTTCATAATTTAAATCGTCAATCGGTTTAAATGAATCCTTAATAGCAGATTAAAAGCAATAAAGCCTTTGATTGAAACACTTTTTTAATACAAATTTTCTAATACTCTGGCTGACGCACCGACCATTTTGGCTTCTTTTTTTTTTCTACTCGTAAACAGGTAAAAATTATTAAATTAAGATGAATAAAGTGGTTATGTTTTTATTTTATATAATATTACTTAGTGAGTGAGCTTACTTACAAATTAGTTATTTTAACTGGGTCGAATATGCATTTATATCCGCCAACGCACGGGACACGGATAAGTCCTTCTGGCTTATACTACTTTATTAATGATTAATGATACTTTATTAATGATTAATTATACAGAAACAAAAAGTTTGGAACGTTTAACCCTTTATCCACAGCTTAAAGTTGATTAATTTTGATTGGAATAGCTTACTTTTTCTAGGTTTGTTATTGTTGATATTTGTATCAATTTTCAGAGTTGTGACCATATGGAATGTGGGAGAATTAGTGATGAGTGAGGGACTTTGCCTTATATCTATATATATATATATATATAAGGAAAAGTCCCTCACTGTGACTCACTCATCACTAATTCTCCCCCTTTCCATATGGTCACAACTCTGAAAATTGATACAAATATCAACAATAACAAACCTAGAAAAAGTAATCTATTCCAATCAAAATTAATCAACTTTAAGTTGTGGATAAAGGGTTAAACGTTCCAAACTTTTTGTTTCTGTATAATTAATCATTAATAAAGTTCAAATCAATACTTTAGTGCAAGAGGTTTCCAACTCAAATTATGTTCTGAAAAAGTTGAATATCTTGGTAAGATGTGTAATCTCAAAGTAATTGCTGTATGCGGTCAAACTGCTGTATGCGGTTTGGCAGACCCCGAGTCATTTTTTGTGAAAAGTTTAAACCCCTTAAAATGAACTATGATCCCTGTACTTTTCAAGTAAATAAGGCGTAATAAAAGAATATTTCATTAATTTAGCGTATCAGTTAACTTTTAATTGCGCTTTTAGAAAAATGTTCTAAGAGACCTCTAATGTTAGTTATGTAACAGTTTATGTCACAGAAGTTAAAGGTTAAAAACATGCTATTTGGGGAGAAGAAAAAAAAATCAAAGAAAAAAGTGATTTGGGGCCTAAAGAATGTTTATAGGGTAAGACCGGGCATCACGGGCCTATCTATTCAGTAATCAGCCCCTGATGACAATGCATTCAATCAAATTTTGAAGACTGTCACTGTCACTAAAAGGTCCAACTTGCCGTCATCCAATCACGCTGAAATAGCATTTTACCGATTATTGAAGAAACTCTTTCCTGTTTCCAAAATTGTTTTAATAAATAAATAATAAAATTGCTTTTATCATGATAAATAAAAGATATTTGAATGTGAGTGCATAAGCTCCCATTTATTTTTAAGGAAAAAATTCTGAAAGTAGTTTTGCGCTCTATGTTAATGAATATAATTTATATTAAAAACTTTTTTATGGGTTATATTATTATTCTTTAAATAAAATAAGAGAAAAACATATCGAAATCACCATATCTTCAATCAATAGTTAGCAACTTTTTAACTCAAATATAATGAAGGTAAGGAACAGAGCCGTACTGTGCCATAATATCGCCCCGATGAATTTTAGATTGATACCGTCCCACATTTTCAATACAATCATTAACCAAATTATAATTGTAATGAAATAATTCCAAAAATTAATTAATTTTAATAATTAAATAATTTTGATTAATACTTTTTAGAATTTAAATATTTATATTTAATAATTATTTTCAATAATTAAACAATTTTACTGTAGTTTTCATTACTTTTATTATGGCCGACCAAACGGTATAGTGGTTAGCGCGTTAGCCTGTAGACTGCGAGGTTGCGGGTTCGAGTCCCGTGTTAGGCATGAGTGTTTGTAAATGTATGTTAGCTTGTCTAATGACGAATGTTTGCCGACCAAACGGTGTAGTGGTTAGCGTGCTGGCTTCTAGACCGCGAGGTTGCGGATTCGAGTCCCGTGTTAGGCATGGGTGTTTGTAAATGTATGTTGGCTTGTCTAATGACGAAAGTTTCGGCGCATTATAGCCTTCGTGTTGCTGACGGCGCCAGATAATCTGAATACAACCAATGACGAATGTTTCGGCGCATTATAGCCCTCGTGTTACTGACGGCGCCAGATAATCTGAAAACAACCAAACAACCAACCATTACTTTTATAGTTTTGTTATTTAAATTGTTTTAATAATTAGTTTAATTACATCAAATTATCTCTGCTATTTATAACTCCTTTGAGAGGACTTGGTTTCTATAAACCTTTTATAGTTTGTTGCCAAAATTAAATCAAATAAATCTAAATTACAAAATAAAAAATGTCAGGGTTATTATTACAGAAATACGTCCGAAATAATAATATATATTTTCCCTCCAAAGTTATAAAATAAATAAAAACCTCGTAATATGATAACATATAAACTTTTCTGTATTTATTTTCTAAATACAACATTGAATGCATTGGGCTTTTTTAAAAAAAAAAAAAAAAAATGTTAAGGAATTCAATTACTTGAAGGTAGGGGGGGGGGGGGGGGGGAATAGAAAACTAAAAAAAAAAACTAAAAAAAATTTTTTTTACTGGACAATCCTATGGCCAGTACGCCGCTGATAAAAAACTACTCCAATATTTTTAAAATATTCACACCCTTTTCTATTTCTTTTCACAGTAGTCCGCCATGTCTTCATATCCGCACGATCCCCTCCTGGAGTACTCATCCTACCTGCCGCACCACCACCAGCCGCCTCCGCACTACGCGGAGAGCGGGGAACAGCCGCCTCCCTACGCGGAGTGCGCCTACAGATACCGGTCCCCCTTCGCAGCTGAAGCGGGAACATCGTTTCAGGGACTCACAGGTATGCAGAGCTCTTGCCGTAGGGAACTAACTCAGTACCCTAAAAATGAAAATAAATCGATTTTGGTGTTTTTTTTTTTTTTTTAATTTCATGTTGGTTCCTTTGCCTTTTTATTGATGTATTACTTTTGTTTCTTCTCAAATTAGAAGTATGTTATATTTGTTTTCAAAATGACTAATTTGAATGTTACCTTTTAATTAATATGGTTTTCCCTAAAAGTTATATTGTAGAAACTTTAATGTAAGTTTTCTAACTAACTAGCAGAGATATGCCAGTATTTTTTTTTTTTTTAAATGAATTTGTAATACATAACTTACAGATTATACGGAGGTTAAAAATTCCTAAGATTAAATGGTCTTTGTAAAAATAAAAAAAGAGATTTTTCTAAGAAAAAATTGGAAAATTGATTAGAATTTAATCAAAAAAATTCCGATATTTTGTTTAATCGAACTTTAACCTCAGTTGAATTTGTAGATTATGTACTGCAATTTCTTAAAAAAATTCGAGGTATATATCTTTTAGTTGGTTAGAAAAGGTACTTAGAAGTTTAAAACCCATTGACGGTTATGCACGTATATATACGTCTTAGGATCCCCAGTTTTTCTAGCAATACACAACATTTTTAAGTTTATAAATAAAATTTAAAATAAGATATATTTTAGATATTTTTATTAGGATGATAGTCTATAACCTATCTAAAACAAAATAAATAAAAAATAGTTAAAAAAAATTATGTATTTGAATTAGAAATATAATTTAAAAATTATTGCAGGGAAAACAACTGGGGAATTTCGCCCATTCCCATGACCGTCAGTGGGTTAAAATATCACGTTTAGGGAAAATCAAAGTTAAATGTAAAAGGGTTGTATAGTTAACATAGATAATTTGCTTTTTTGAAACAAAGCATAACATACTTCTAATTTAAGTAGAAACACAAAAGTAATACATCAATGGAAAGACAAAACTACATAGAGTAATATGAAATAAACATCTAATTTTATTTTTTTAAATTTATTTTTAGGGTATGTTTTTTTCACTGAGTAAAAAAAAAAAAAAAGGTATTTATGGATTTTCAGAAAAGCATCCTTATGTAAACTAAAGTAATTTTAATTTTTCTTCTTCAGTGATAAAATTTTTAGAATAATTAAAGTTTCTGTTTCGTGAGCTTAGGAAGAAAACAATGACCATTTTGCTCTAAAACACGGCATCGGAACACAAAATTAAGTCCGAAATTCAGAGAGGTAGATTGTTTTTTAGTTTTCTGGTGGAAGGGGCTATACGAAGAAGTATACTGCGCCATAGCATAAATCTTCCATTAAAAAAAAAAAAACCTTCAAGCAAAATAGTCAGCCATAAAAAGTTATGAAATCTAATTGTTGCCGCCAATCGGCCGCGTTTAATTTCTTTGGGGACTTGCAAGCAATGAATTTAATAAAGATTATTGGGAGATAATCCCACAAGCAATCCATACTTGTCAGGCTAGAGTTATTTTGAAATAATTTTATTTCATACGTTTGAGCTACTCTGTATCCATTGCACTGAATTGAGATAAATTTTATTAAAATTCTAGCCTGCCAAATTCTGGTTGTCTGTGGGGCTTCCTTTCATTAATTCATTGCGTACAAGTACTCCAAAGAAAATAAACGCATCCTTTTGGTGTCAACCATTAGATTTCATAAACTTTGTTTTGCGACCATTTTGCTTGGAGGTCTTTTTATAAAGCCTAGTTGATTTTCGAGAGATATCAATTCTTTTTTAGAGTCTATTTTGTTCCAAATGAGCAAGATCAGATCGAAGGATATTTTAGCGTGAATAATCATATTAACTCTCTAAGCTCAAAATGACGTAAGCGCCAACAACATTACTTTCACTTATATCTTTGCAGTGAAAATAAATACCATGATGCAATGTTGTAGAGAGATTTAGATTTACAATCAAAATCAAAGTCGTTTCCTTTAATAGAAGTCCTCCTTGCTACGTCAAGAAAAATGGCTTATTCATAATTAAAAATATGTACCTACTATACTAATCTTCAACTTAACTAGACATCACTTAGACGGTAGATCGTCACAGTGCTCATAGGTATTTAATCCATTTTGGCGGAGTGAAGACATAATTCTCGCCAAACCTTATAGCCTTTTGTTCTCTATAGGGTAGTGGTCTGGCGAACATTATGATTTCACGCCGCCAAAATGGATTAAATACCTATGAGCACTGTGACGATCTACCGTCTAAGTGATGTCTAGTTAAGTTGAAGTTTAGTATAGTAAAATATATGCGACTATCTAAGGAGACTTTTGAGACGGATCCTTTGCTTTCCCTGGATTTTTTAAGGGTGTGTGGGCTCATGGACGGTGTCTAGCTGCCTCTAGTCAGAGAGGAATTAGTAACAACAACTTGAGTTCAAAAACGTGCAAATACATCCTAAAAAATAAGTGTTAATAAAAAGTAAGTATGATATACTAAAAAAATAAATACTTGTTTTATCTATGAAAAACTTGAGGATTATTAGCTTTTCATATAGGAATAGATACAAAAAAGTGTGTTTTCAAAACATACTTTCTCTTTAAGTTTGAAAAATAACATTTGTTATCATTCTAAGTAACATTCAACATTTCTCGATTTTTCAATCATTAAAGTGGCAAGCTAGTAATCAAATGGTACGTGGTTCAATGCTAATCGGGCACCTTTATGTGCCAATACTTTATTTGAAAACAAAAGTGGTTTTATAACTCGAGCTTGAAACACTTATTTTTAGGGCTTTGATAAGCATAAATTTGAAGAAATTTACAAAAATTAAAGACTGCAGTTTTACCCATGTGTGGCTAAATGGTTTTTTTAATAAGAAGTAAATAATTAAGGGATGATTAAAAAAAAAAGGAGAAAAATAACCGAACTTTATTTCTCACTTCAATTTTAATTGATTAGCATATATTAATATAGTTCTACCTACGACGTCAAATCGCAAACATTTTACTACCATATTTCTGCTGTTAATGTTTGCTGGAATTTTTTTTACTAAATTTATGATTCATAAAAGATTGACTAATACTCTCAATTTGTCCATTGTTTTCATATTGATGGCTTTATGCTAAAATAAATGTTAATCGTACCGAAAAAAATATCGAATTATCTGATAATTTCATGGTGAAGTTATCTTATACATTGTTATCTCAAAATACCAATAATTTGCTAATTGACTTATTATTTGTTATGTTGATGTTTTGCTGTAAATTAATATTTGTCAATTTTGTAACGTAAATTATTTTTAACTGCATAAGTTTACTTGTAATGATTTGAATATATGTTTGTTAAAATTGGTAGCTGATCACTCTTACAGCTTAGATAAGCAAATTGTTACATGGCATATGTAAATCTATCATCCACCACACTGTTGGGCAAAGAGCAATTTTTGAGATTTTTTTATATAGTTTAAATATAAGCCTTTTTCCATTGAAATAACACTACTGGGTGATCGGGATCAATTGTCGAACTTCGTCCCCTACCTCGACCCTTTTAGTACCGAACGACGATATATCGTTGTTCGCTGCACTTGCAAAAAGCGCCAACGACGATACATCGTTGCGCAAGCGTTGGAGCCTATATCACGCATCACAAGAGTTCTGTATTTCAAAATAACTTTATAAAACGTTATAAATGGTTCAAATTCTTTGCATTGCAATTAAAAAATTATTTACTAAAACTTTTTACTATGTTTTCTGCTGGTTGGAGACGAAAGACTGATATTGATTATTTTATTGAAAATTATTGAAATTAAAATACTTATATTTCATACTACGAGACATACACAAAATTGATCAAGCGACGATAGGTGTAAATATTGTTTGTACAAGAGCAACTCGTCTTTATGTTTTCTATTATAGTTTTTTTAATATAGTTCAACCTTGAACCAAATTTTGGTGCAATTTCAAGGGCGGCAGGCAGTTGCATCACTTTTTGGTTCAACTTCCACCAACGAAATATACTGATGAGGAGGTTTC
This sequence comes from Linyphia triangularis, assembly GCA_963978545.1. Taxonomy (NCBI): domain Eukaryota; kingdom Metazoa; phylum Arthropoda; class Arachnida; order Araneae; family Linyphiidae; genus Linyphia; species Linyphia triangularis. The sequence goes on along the minus strand of OZ021722.1, from coordinate 8,510,150 downwards.
ACGAAAATATGGTGCAACTTCAGATCACCGCAACCGTAACGGAACTGCAATTGAAATCGACAACAACAAAATTTAGCACAGAGTATTTACATCATTAATCGAATACCAAGGTATGTAAAGTGCTTTATTTTATATATATGGTAAATATTTTTTGCTTACTGGTAATTATTTATAGATGCAGAAATTGATTTGCCCTGTGTCCAGTTAGGCTTAAGTGATGTTGACAAATTCGCAGCAATGCATTTGTCGGGTCTGAGTACGAAATAGTGCTACCAGCACTCTCGGACTAGTAAAACTTATAGTGAAAGATTATCGAAAAGTAAAAAACAAATTTAAGTTACGAAAGAACAGAAGACATTTCTTTATTTTAAATTCCTCAGAAAAAAACTCTTACAAAAACCGTTTTCCTTTTTCTCTCGAGACCTTTTTTTTATCATTCACTATTGCCACTCACCTTGGCAGTAAACAATTTACAGTGGCACTGAAGTAGCAAATATATACATATAATTAAACAACTTTTAACAGCATTACCACTGAAATTACCTTAAAATTTCTGATTTCGCAATGTTCTATCGCACCTTGCTACAAAAGTGACACAGCCCCATTTTTTTTTTTTTTTTTTTTTTAAAGTTAAAGTGTGTACATAATCACAGATTATATGGGCTGGAAGAACGCTTAAGTCCGTTTCAACTTGAATTTAATATGAAAACAATTTTGTGCCATTCAACTAGCTTCAAGTACATACAGTCTCGGATTTTTTACTCAAAATGATGAATTTTGAATTATGTCATTTTTGTAGAAAGTTTGCAATATATGTATGAATAAAAAATTATTTTATTCAATAATTATCGGCATTATCCAAAAGCTTTAACTGTTGTATGCAGTTTCAGATCCGAGTCAATTTTCATGAAATGTTTCCACCCTTGAAAGTGAACAATGGTCCCTGCTATTTTCAATTAAATAATAGTACTTAAATAGTATTTTATTAACTTTCCGTCAACTTTTAATCACGTTTATGGAAGAATGGTTTGAGAGACCGCTCATATGAATTACGTAACTGTTTATGCCACCGCAGTTGCAAGTTTAATCGTACAAAATATTCAAATGTTCAATTTCTCGAATAATTCAATGCATTTTCAACAAAGCATGTTTTCTGAAAAATAATGTTTAAGGCCCCTTTCGTTCAAATTATACGTTTTCAATTAATGCTATTTTAAATGTATTTTTTTTTCAAGCATAGTTTGTCTCTTTATATATCCTTTATCTCAATTCTACCTTTACCACTAATAGACTGAGAGGCGACTTCATGTTGAGGTACATCATCGAATATCATTCTGTATTTTTTTATAGATTGCGGAGAAAAGTAAAAAGAATTCAAATCTCATGATCTGCTGTGGCGAAACTGGTCGAAAATTGACATTTAATGACTTGAACTAAATCTGACTGCCAAATATGTCATAACTTGCTAGTATATTAACCCACTTTTGCTTCTGGTCAGCCAACGCACTTTGATTTTCATTGAAGAAGGACGCAAATGATTTCTGGGTCGGAAAACTAGCATATTTCAAAAGTTAGCTTAATTGGCAACATCAGTTACGTCATTAGTGATATAATATTTATTGCCTACTTGGCTCATTTTTAAAAGGTACGAGTAAGCCGTCGCCTGATATCTGAACCGTCTGCAGCCTTAAATTGAAAATTAAAAAGCTAAGGATACTCAAATAAATAAAGAATGCTCATTATTTGACAATCGGACTTAGTTCAATACATTCCTAGTCGATTTTCGACCAGTTTCGGCCATTTTTGCTACGGCAGACCAGTGGACTCGTAATCTAACTTTTCTCCACATTCTGTAAAAAAAAAAAAATTAAATGATGTTGAATGGGGTACCTTAACATGCAGCCCTCCCTCTGACTATAAGTGTTTAGTTGAGAAATAAATTGCATAAATGATAAATCGTCTCAGATAGTTATCGTTTAAATAACCAAAAAAAAAAAAAAAAAAAAAAAAAAAATTATATATATATATATATATATATATATATATATATATATATATATATATATATATATATATATATATATATATATATATATATATATATATATATATATATATATATATATATATAATTCTGTGTAGAGCGACCAGCGATATTTCATTGAAATTGCAGTAAGCAAACACAATTTTATATGTAATAAAAATAATAATAAACTCGGGACTTAATCATGCTCTTTTGTATATTTCAGTTTCCCGATGATGATGCTCGGCTCAGCTCACAAATCCATAGGAGTTTAGGTGGTGGAGATCTCTTCTGATCATCACGTTGCAAGGCATTCCAGATATGCTCAATATTTCTGTCTGGGGGGGGGGGGGTTAGGTGGTCAACGGAGATGTCCAAAGTCAAAAGAGTGTCCCTGAGCCAGTTTGTAGCAACTCGTGACATGTGGAGTGTCCCATTGTCCTTCTAGAATTGCCCAAGTCCAGCCGAATGCACCATGGGCATGAATGAGTGCAGGTGATGGGATAAGATGCTTACGTACCTGTCAGAGTCGTCTCTAAACTAATCAGGGGTCACATATCGTTCCAACTGTACATGCCACGTATCATCACAGAAGCTCCACTAAGTTGAACAGTTCCCTGTAGACATGTAGTATCAGGGCCGTCTCGATAAGCGCTGCGAGCACACAGGTCGTTCTACTACTTACCCGGGCCTGCTCCTGCATTTTGTGACGTCACCGAGTTGATCCATTGCTGAAAGTGTTTTTCCCCATTCTACAGTCTATTTTAAGGCCATCTCGGTCAGAAAGTTAATGATTTCAAGAGCTTAGATATAGGAACCCGTATTTTTTTTTTTCAGAATGATAAAAAAGTGTACACTTAAATTTTTTCTAACATAAATACTTACTGATTAAGTAGATTTTGGTTCTTAATAAATGACTATAAAACATCTCACAGAAATTAAACATATTAAAAGTATTCAAAACAAAGTTTTTCAATTGCTTGGGAACAATTGGAAGAATATATATATATATAAAGTGTGTGTGTGTCATAATTTTTAATGATTATAATTAGATTTCATTAACAGGAGATATTGCAGATACTTAAAAATACATTAAAAAGTAGACAATAACTACACTTTTTTTATACATTACGGTAAAATGGGGTGAATCGGAACACTTTTCAACTCTCAAAGTAATAATCGGTTGTAATAAGATCGTTAAGGAACATATTTTTGACATAGAAACTTGGGTCTTACCTTCTTTGACAATCAACCCCAAAAATTTTGTAAAAACTAGGACTTTAATTTATTTTGAATTTTTTCATGGTGTTCCGATTCACCCCTTCAGAAAGGGGTGAATTGGAACACTCGTTACAATTTATGTCTAATCATATTTAAATGTTTACAGGGTGGCAAAAAACAAATAATAATGCATTGTGATGAATAGGAACACAAAATTATCATAAAATAATTATTTAATATGCTGGATAAAATTTGTGTTTGTCAATTATTGTCAAAACAAATCATATGTTTGAAAACGTATCAACTCTTATATAACTCTCCTATAACTCATCCAAATAGTCATTAAAATTAAAAATACTTTTAATCTACTTTATGTTTGCCTGTCGTATGACTGCAAATTCTTTAAAATATCTTGAGAAAGGAGAAAAGCATCCTCATTTGTTTCAGAAAATCTCTTCGTTCATTAGCGCTTTTTGTAAAACACACTTATATAGCAATAATATTGTGGGTGTAAAACTTTTCTCACATAGTCTTCATACATTTTCCCATATAACTTAAAGATAACGAAGTCCTTTAGAGAAAAAAACCACTGGAACAATCGGGTTTTCTGCCATGCGGAAACTAGGCTCCTCTTCTGACATTTATTCAAGCCTGCAATCTTGATTACTGTCTCGAAGGGAGTAATTAGACTTTTCTTCAGTCGTTGAATCTTATGTGGAACATAATCTTGCCAAAAACAGTTTTTTAATATCACTTTTCAAGTGTTCCGATTCACCCCGCAAATCTCAAAATCGAGACGAGGCAAAACATAAAAATTTGTAAAACAAAAAGTTTTTAAAACCAAGTTAAATTAAGTATGGCATGCTGTTGTGGATGTTTATACTTATCTAAAAATATATTAGTTTAGTCTATAACCGGTACATGTTATTAATTACGGGATAAGTTATGAAGAGGTTAAAATTCATTGGATTGTATGCACGCTGTTTCAGAATTTTTTTTAAAAAAAAGGACAGTGTTGAAAACTCTATAAAACATGTTCCAAGATTAAAAACATGTTAACCAAATGAAAAATATATATATAATTAATAAAACTGCTTTATTTGTGTAAAATAATAATTTCTTTGTAATTTCATGAAGTTTCGTTCCGATTCACCCCGTTGTTCCTATTCACCCCATTTTACGGTACTAATACCAACTTTAGAATAAATGTAATGTTAAAAAGAGTAGTAATTTATTATCCTACACTACACTTGAAATCTTTTTGGTCTATTTATTCGCGTCCAGCGAAATAGAATAGTTTAAAAAATTTCGATCGAAAACCTTTCTTAGAAAGAAAATATTAATTCTGTTAATATTAATCAGCTCTTGAAACGTATTAAAAAAAAAGATATTGCTTATAAACTTTACTTTAATGTAGGGTTTGCTGTGGTGCTATATCCCCTAGGTACTTTGCCACCCTGTGCATATGATCCCGCAGGGCAAATATTCAGTGAGATAATATCAGGTTTGTCACAGCAAAAACTACCAAAACGTGGACAGACGAGATGGACAAGCAATAATAAGGTTAATAATACGAAGAAATCAATTTGATTTATAAAATGAATTACAAAACATGCTCGATATTTAAATATAAGGACAGCAATAAATATTAAAAAAAATAAAAAATTATATACTTGTTCAAAGGTTTGAATTATAGAATATATTTGTGGTGAAAGTTAAAATAGAAAACATGTTGTATTCGTAACTATCAACGATTGTGCAAACAATAATAGGTAGCCGAAGTATATAAAAAAAAGTATTTTGAGGAAAAATGCAATATGATATTTTAATATAAAAGAAGGGGAATATTATCAATGACTTATAAAAGTCTTTTCAGCAATAAAATTTCACATGAAATCTTCAAAAAATGCATCTGATTTCCGCTATGCCCTATTGAAAACAACGCTAGACGAGGGATTGAGCATGTGACGTCACACCGTCAATTTTAGCAGCAGAAGCAGACCTAGGTAAACAACAGGGGTGAAACGAGTTCGAGACGGTCCTGGTAGTATCCATGGATTCATAAGGTCCAAACCCTGCTTGTCCATCTGCCCAATACAATTGTAAACGAGACTCATCAGACCAGGCAAAGCTTTCTAGCCATCAACAGTTCAATAGCGATATTGGTGGACCCAGGCGAGTCGTAAATCCTTGTGTCATGTAGTCAACAACGTCATGTGTGGGATTCCGTTTCGCATCATTGGTGATTCTTTGAACTGTTTGCACATTGACACTTGTTGATGCCCCAGCATTGAAATTCGTGGCAATTTGTAGAAGTGTTGCACTTCCATCTTGTTTTAAGGATTCTCCTTAGTTGCCAATGGTCCCTGTCTTTCAAGCTATTTTCCTAGACACATCAGTGTCTGAGATTTGATGTTTTACCGGGTAATTGATACACACGGTACAGTAGTGAAATGGTTCAAAGCGAAAATCCAAATTTATTTACCACCTCGGAGATACTATGTCCCATCTCTCAAGCGCCGACTATAATGCCACGTTCAAAATCCCTTAAATTTTGATAACCTGCTATTGTTACAGCAGGAATCGATCTAAGTAAAATGAGTAAGTACACAATTGAAGACTATGCTGCACCAAAACGTGGTTCGGATATGATTTGGATAAGTAACCTGATGCTCCGTTCAAGAAAACTAGAACTTATTACAAGTTTTATTCTATAAAAACCTTAAATAATCTAGTATATGTTTTGTATTTAATTTATACATAAACAAGGTTGCTACTAGGTCTTGTTCTTTAAGAAATCCTTATTTTTAGTATTCATTTATAAAAATCTTTAATAATTCTTATTTTTCTCTAATAGTAATTTAAAGTTCCAGCTTATTTACAAGAGCTAACTAGATTCGACTCATTTTCTATATGTTTGTGGTATTAATGGTTTCAAACGTGTTGTTTATTTTCAAATAAGATAGTTTATGCTAATTATCATACAAAATCTTGAACAGGTTTGATTTTTATTTCATGTATGCGAGTTAAGATTAGTTCTTATGAAAAATATTAAAAGTGTTCAATAGCTTCTTATTGTATGAAAAGTGTGGGAACCCTGATTAAAAACAATGTTTTTGTGTGCTAAATTAAGTAAAGACTTTTTCATTTCTACCCTGCTCGTAATAAACATTATACATAAACATGAGCTATCTTTTTCGGTATGTTTGTGGTATTATTGGTTGTCCCTTAGCTTTTTTTTTTTTATTATTCTTCATTAAGAATTCACCTATTTCAACATGAAAAACTTGCATTTAGTACAAATAACAGTAAAATGACTTGCTCTGAAGGTGACTTTAAATATTTTTTTTTAAAAATATATCCTGTTTTAAGCTACATGATACCATTGCATAATGAAAGGTTGCTGTAATATGATAAAAAATATAACCTGCAAAGTAATTAGTCCATTTAGCGTTCAGTTACAGACTTTAAATCAACTAAATGTTTTAAAAAGCATCTTCGGTACTTTTTCGTTAAAGGAGGCCATTGGCAAAATTCTAGTGTGGTACGATTCTGCGCCAAGATAATTTTTGCCAATAAATAGCAGCAGCAGCAGCAGCCATTTTTTAATAACAAGTGAACTGCCTATGGTTACCATGATTTGGCTTAGTTTTACGTAAAAAATTCTTAAAGCAGAATCCGTACTGTACTTGGATATTTTTCGACAATAGCACCCTTGAAGAGAAAATTACCCTCTCTTCTGTATTAAAAATGTATGTTTATAATATATTACTTTTTTACAAATATATTTAAACAGAATTTGTTTGATAGTATAATCTAGATACACATGTCCAACAGGGCAAAATATAATGGTATTCTGAAGTTGTGGTTGCCGTAACACAAGTTGCGATTAGTTGCGGTTTAGAAAGTGGGATGCTAATTTTACCAACCGTATTGTTATTCATAAAATGCTTTGTAACTACATCTGTTCAGTTTGCTTTTTTGTAATGAGCAATTAATAAAACATTATGATTTTGCATTTTCGTTTATAATGGGAAGCTGCTATTTAAATTTGAATATATATATATATATATATATATATATATATATATATATATATATATATATATATATATATATATATATATATATATATATATATATAGATGAAATTGAGGGTGTCATGTGACTCATTTTGATTGCATTTGAGATCTGATTGAATAAGTAAACAATGTTTTCCTGTTCCAGTATTCTGTGGGAAATAATGAAATATACAGGGCTATAAAAATAGTTTGCTAAAATATGAGAATTGTTGATCTGATCATAATTTTAATTATTTAAAAGGTTATTGTTAGTAGCAATAAATAAAGATATTCAGTTTTTTAATAAATAGTAATGCTTATTACAAATAAATTTTTTTTTTCATTATACGTGGATATTTTATTTGTTGAAAAAAAAAAAATATTGGTTGTTTTCAAATGGATATACTTTTTAATTAATGCATGATTATACTTCATTGTTCTAGTTGAAGAACCCATGCAGTTATATCCTCATTGAATGTACAAATAATAACTATTTTTTATTTATAATACAATATACATTAAAATAATTTGTATACAAAATATTATTTATAAAACTATATAATATATGAAAAAGTAATAATTTAAAACAAAAAAATCATTTAATACAAACAATATTTAATATAAAAATATATATTCTATCCACAGCTATAACAAGCAGGAAAAAAAACTCCGCATTATTCAACGTTTAATGCACCTTTAAGTTGAGGACAGAAGTCATAAATATTGATTCATCCTTAACTCTAAAAATGCGGTACAAAAAATATAAAACGGTGTTCAAACTATCACCATAAAATGGTGCAACAAAAACGCAAATATTGGTTCAACGTTTCACCATAAAATGGAGTAGCGAAAACGTGAATCTTGCTCAGGGTCCGATTTAGAAATTTTTTTACTGTAGGTCCAACATTCAGAGAGGGGCCCCCAATAGCAAATATTTATTTTCTTACTTCACAATATTACCAGATCAAGCTACATTCGTTAAGACTAACTTTTTACAATTAAAACTCATAGTTTACTTTCACACGGTGTTTTTTTTTTTTTTTTTTTTTGTTGTTGTTATAATTAGTATGATCTTGATTTCCTCAAAACATTTGAATTAATCAAGACCCCAAGCACTGATTTTAAAGCACACTTTCCTGTATTTACATTTTACCACAGGATCCACAAATTATATAATAATAAAGATTACTTAATTTTATAACAATAATTGTAAATGATACAAAGTAACCCTTCCACGATCTCCCCAAAAAGGAGGGCCAAAAATTTTTTTTAAAAAATCCACGGAAGAGCCTGCAAACCAACCAATCACAAAGACTCTTTCATTTCATAATATAAGAAGTTGTATATGGTTGGTTGGTTGGTGAACATCTCTTTACAAGAGGGGAGAGAAGAAGAACAACGGTGTAAAGCCCTCGTCTCCGTGTACATATGAAGAAGTTGCATATGATTGGCTGAACCGGAAAGATTTGCTTAATTAGGTTTTATTAGGTTAATTTATATAACTTAACTCTCTGTGACTATAAAAAATATGGAATTTGCGATTTTGTAACTAAATTTTTTTTATTATTTTTGTTCATTACTTCCCATAAAAAGACCATTATATTTAAAATTTTTAGAAAACCTTCAAAATTTGAGGCCCCCAAATTTGGGGCCCCTAGGCCCGGGCCTAGTGGGCCTAATGGTAAATCAGGCCCTGATCTTGGTTCAACCTTTCACTCCAAAATGGTGCGGCGAAAACGCGAATTTTGGTTCAACCTATCACCATAATACGGTGTTCGAGGTAGCACCATTAAATCGTGAAACTAAGCACCAAATGTCGGTGGCAGCTAAATGAGAACCAAACTTTGGTGCAGGGTGGAACCAAACTTTTAACAGTAGTAAATTCATCAAATTCCTCCTGTTATCTTCGCACAGGTATCCGTTTTTCGCGCGGCACTAAACGGGTCAAGGCTGATTTTCCATGCTGCCAGTGCTTGGAACGCCAGCCGGTATGTTGATTGGAAGATCACTTTCATGCGTTGATCAGAATACACAGTAATCAGCACTGGGAAAATCCAGTTATAAACCGAGCATTGCGCAACCTGTCGTTGATCAAAACAGAACGCGCTCAATCGGATGGTGGGAACTGACGCGCCAGTGAATAAAAAAAAACGTTCAATATACTGGAGTCGCCAGTCAGAGGCGATTACGTGACATACTGGTATTCCCTGAGACTGAAATGAAGTATTTACTCGGTGGTAGTGCTGGCGTCTGACTCAATTGGTGGTTTTTGGAGATCTCAACTGGTAAGCCGAGTGGATACGTGTACATCACATTGCCCTAGTTAAAATATCTAAAAATCGAATTTTTTAAGACAAAATAATTTTTAAAAAAATAATTAATCCAAAATTTCCTGAACGTTGATCTCAGATTAATCTCTGAGGTTAATGTAAGATTTTTTTTTTTTTTTTAATTTTTTTTTTTATAAATAAGCTTTTTTAAAAAAGGTACACTGAAGTTTGAAAATTGACATTTTTAAGATAATTTGACTTTTTCCTAACGGGACTCGGTACCCTAAAATAAAAATAATAAAATTGATTTTGGGTTTTTTTATTTCATTTTGCACTATGTTTCTTTACATTCCATCGATGTATTACGTTTATTTTTACTCAAATTAGAAGTACGCTATATTTTGTTTTAAAAATTTGAATGGTTGACCTCTTTTTACATTTTTAAAGTAATTTTTCTTCACAACTAGAAGAAGCGCAGACTAAAATTATATGTTAAAAGAAGCAGAATTGTTTGAAATTTAAAAATATGCACACAAAAAATCACGAAATCGTAATTTTGAAATTTGTGACCTACTAAACCCTTTTTACAGGCAATAACCATCTCACAAATATTTTCTAGAATAAAATTTCTGCGATTTTGTACGATTCGATTTCTTGAGTGAATCAGAATATATATGCTTGTTTTGTTTTAAGAATTTATCTGTGCATTTAGGTGAGTTTCAACATTCTGTGTGTGTGCGTGTGCGTGCGTGCTGGGAATATGACCCATGTTGCAAGTATTAAAGTACTTTAGTTAGCATTAGTTTCTAGTAGAGATTCCAACTGTACATGTAATACTTAGTTAAATTTGAAAATGTGCGTAGAAAATTTCTATTTGCTTTAATATATAAACTGTAAAAAAAATTTGAAAGCTGTACAAATATCACACGAACTGCAATTTTGTTAAAATTTAGACAAAGAAAATACACACATTTTATACTTTTTGGGGACATTTCTTTATCGCTGCTAAATGGTTTGTTATCGAAGAAGGCCGAAATTTTTTTTTATTTTGTCTGCAGTCATTAAAATACGAAATGATAAATGCACCATTTTTAATTTCCTAATAATTAGTTCTAACTAAATTATCTTATATACTGTTGCGTTGTACGGGTTCGAAAGATTTGACGCCAAAGCAGATCAAAACTTGCAGAAATTTATTCCAAAATAACTCTTCACAGTTCTCTTACAGCTCCAGAACTTTTCGTTCTAGTAGACACAATACAGCTCTTTTCACCTCAATAGAGCACAAAACAGCAGTTAAAAACTTGACAAACAACTGCTAAATCGCCGCAAAAGACAATGCAAAACAGTTCGCTTTAGAATGCTCAGTATCTCCAAGTCAGGAATACAGCTCTCACAATGAACGTTGAGAGACAACTAACTACTAACCAACTCAGGTCGCGCTTATATAGGAGTGGCTGCGAACATACTTGAACCTTCCAGAGATGGACATTTGGAGAACTTTCCAGACAGTAGTCGAAAAATCCTATACATGTACCGAAAATGTCGCCAAATGGTCGCCAAGTTTGGCGACATTTGGCAATTTCTCGCCAAATTTGGTGACAAAAATTAGTCGCCAAAACCATTGCCAACTTGGCTCTATCTCTTCAATTTGGCGAGATTCCCATTACCATAATGTTAAATGCCCTGCCCCTTGAAACTCGCTTCCCAGAGTTACCTCTGTAAAACTCGTTATCAAGCATTGAGAGATTCATTGCTGGGAAACAAACCAAGACGAACCATTGCACTGCCTTACGCGAGATGAACATAAATTTTACTATTTACAAAATTAACACTACGAAATATTTACAAATATACAAAAATTCGTATCATTGCCCCCCCTCCCAATGACTGCACGTCCCGGGCAGTACAGTTCCCGGAAAGAAGGCTCAAGCTCTGCAATAGCAAACACTCTGTGTTCATAACTAAACTATAAAACTTACTAAACTTACTAATTTAAAGACATAAACATTACTGAATAAATAAATAAATAATTAAATAAACAATAAACGTAAAAATTTATATACATAGGTGACCATGGTCTTAATAAGTCTTAATAACTATATACACTTTGTACATAAGGGGGATTACAAACTATGGGGATTACACACTATGGCCATAGTAAGGAGCTAACCTGTCGTAATGAACGACTCTAGGTTTAGAATTTGGTGACTTACGTATTCGGACCACGACATCATTCAGCCGGTTGAGGACTGAGTAAGGACCATCCCAGTGAGACTGAAATTTGGGAGAGTCCTTTCTGTCGTTTCGGATTCCAGAACCAAACCTTGTCACTTTCGTGGAATTGATGTCCTGTAGCCTTCGTGTCGTATCTGGTCTTCATCTTATCCGTCGCCAAATGGATTCGCTCTCAGGCAAAATTGTGCTCAGCTTCAAATCGTGCCTGAAGATCCTCGACGTACTCCTCTGGCGATGTAGGTGCATCCGGAGGGCGGCCAAACAGCAGATCGCAAGGCAGACGAAGGTTACGACCGAAGAGCATCTGGGATGGGGAATAGCCGGTAGTCTTGTGGTCAGCGCTGCGATAGGCCAGAAGAAACAAAGGTAACTTCTGATCCCATCCTGTTGGTTTCTGGAAACCATCAGTGAAAGGTTATAGAGGATGGTTCTGTTAAACCTCTCCACCATGCCATCCGACTGTGGGTGTAAAGGCGTCGTCTGTGTTTTGTCAATGCCAAGTAGATCACAAAGTCCTTTCATTACAGCAGAGGCAAAATTCCTTCCTTGATCAGAGTGTAACTGAAGAGGCACTCCAAATCTGGAAATCCAGCTCTGCACCATTACCTCTGCAACGGTGGTAGCCTTTTGATCAGGGATAGGATAAGCTTCGGGCCACTTCGTAAAATAATCCATGACAACAAGGATGTATCTGTTGCCGTCAGCAGATCGTGGTAGTGGTCCCAAGATGTCAAACGCAATCCGTTCAAAAGGAGCTCCCACGTTGTAACGTTGCAGTTTTCCTCGACTGTGTTTCTTCGGTCCTTTCCGGGCTGCACAGGCATCACATGATCGGCACCACTTCTCCACGTCAGCCCTCGCCTCACTCCAATAGAACCGCTCTCGAACTCTTTGCAACGTCTTCATTACTCCGAAGTGGCATCCAGCTGGACTACTATGAAGTTCTTTAAGAACGTCTGGTACTCGGGATCTTGGAAGTAATAGTTGCCATCGGGATGTCTTTCCATCATCAGATTCGAATTTCCGGTACAGTACGCCGTTTCGAATATGGAGAGAGTCCCAGAGGGCCCAATATTGCTTTGTCGTAGGACTAAAGGTGGAAATGTCCTGCCAAGTAGGTGTCGCATTCGAAGTCTCCTTTAAATCGATTATTGGCTTGATGTCAGGATCTCCCAATTGGTCTTTTCTAACTTCTCCGTCACTCCACGGGTCTCGATCCGATGATGCTGAAGATGTAACTTGGCGTATTACCGGATTGATCAGTCCGTAACTCACCTCAACCCTGGAACAATATCGGCAGCTCTCTGGGCAGGGTCTCTTAGATAGGGCATCTGCGTTTCCATGTGATGATCCTTTCCGATGACGGATATCGATGTCGTACTCTTGGAGTCTCTCTATCCATCTGGCTATCTGACCTTCGGGATTCTTGAAATTTAGAAGCCAGGTCAGCGATGCATGATCCGTACGGAGCAGGAATTTCCTGCCGTAGACGTAATGATGGAAATGCTCTACGGCTTTAATTATGGCGAGCAGCTCTTTCCTGGTGACACAGTAATTCCTCTCCGGTTTAGATAGGCACTTACTCCAATATGCTACGACTCGTTCTTGGCCGTCTATTTCTTGGGACAAAACAGCACCGATACTCTCGTTGCTCGCATCCGTGTCAAGAATGAATTGTTTATCGGGCTGAGGATACGTCAGGATAGGTGCAGATGTTAAAGCCTCCTTCAGTTGGTCAAATGCATCTTCACAGTCTTTCGTCCACAAGAATTTCTGCTTGCTCTCTGTCAGTCTGTGAAGGGGTCTTGCGATGTAAGAAAAGTCCTTCACGAATCGTCTATAGTAGGTGCAAAGCCCCAGGAAACTCCTTAATTGATGTACGTCTTTGGGGCGTCTCCACTCTTTAACTGCCGACACTTTTTCTGGACCTGTGCTTACACTCTCGGCAGAGATGACATGTCCGAGGTAGGTCACTTCATGCTGGAATAATTTGCATTTGGCCGGACTTAACTTCAGGTTGGCATCTTTTAATTTCCGTAGTACCTTCTTAAAATTTTCAAGATGTTCCTCGAAACTTCGCCCCACGATAATGATGTCATCGAGGTAAACGAGACAGGCTTCGTAGGAAAGACCTCTTAGCACTGTTTCCATGAGGCGTTCGAATGTTGCTGGAGCATTGCATAATCCAAATGGCATCACCTTGAACTGCCAAAGTCCTTGTCCGGTCGTGAATGCTGTCTTCTCTTTGTCATCAGGGTGTATCTCAACCTGCCAATATCCACTCTTTAAGTCTAGTGTTGAAAACCACTTGTTTCCAGAAAGAATATCCAGTGTGTCATCAATTCTGGGAAGAGGGTAGCTGTCCTTCTTCGTGACATCGTTCAACCTCCGATAATCGACGCAAAATCTAGTTGAACCATCCTTCTTCCGAACCAGGACGATGGGAGAGGCCCAAGGGCTGGCTGAAGGTTCAATCACCTCGCTATCTTGCATTTCTTTTAGAAGACTTCCTACTTCTTCCTGTTTAGCAAACGGTAGTCGTCTTGGGTGTTGCTTGATAGGTGGGTGGTCTCCTCAATTCTATGCTGCGTCAAACTTCTTCGTCCGACATCCGAGGATGTGCGGGAAAAGACATCTTGGAATTCTTGGATGACCAGTTGTGCAGCACTTCTTTCTTTGTTGTTTAACGGTGCATTCTGCAGTAGCTCTGATGTTAAGTTCTCAGAAGACACAGTGGCTGGAGGATTGGTAATTCGATTTATGCAAGTTACGGGAGTACAGGTGGCTAACACTTCACCTTTCTTAATGACTTTCACTTTATCATTCACATTGGCGACCCTCACAGGTATGGCAGTCCTTGAAAGGTCGACGAGAGTTGAAGCTACCAGTACTCCTTTGGGGCTGTTGTGGTTTTCAGGGTATTCCATTATGCCATATAGGAAACTTTTATCTTCAGCTATGTATCCAGGAAGTAACAATTCTGTTCTTGCGGGTAATGTGATGTCATTTTGAGCTATTATTAGATGTACGGATTTAACTTCACTATCTTTGATTCCAAATAACGCTATGTCTTCAGAAACTGAATGCAGCTCATTATTTTTAAAGTCTAAGGAAAAATTATATTTCCTTAAAAAGTCCAGTCCGAGTATACAAGTGTCCAAAATGTCCGCCACATATGCCGTGTGATGATAAGAAGCACTCCCGAACGTGATGTTAATGTTCATTTTTCCATGGATGTTGATTTTATCGCCGGACTCAGTTTGGAGGGTAACGCAGGGCGGGGTCCAGATTAGTCTTCCATCCAGTTGTTGAGCCAAATCTTTCCGGATGATGGTCACATTGGCTCCAGTATCGATGATCATATTGCAGGGAACTCCATTTACGTGTCCCATGATGAAGAGTCCATTACTGCCGCCACTCATTGCAGAAATTTGTAGAGCTCTAAGATGGGGCTTCTCAACAACTGACAACCTCCGCCCCGCGAGATGGCCAGGATTTAGTTTTCCTCCTCCCTTCTGGGAGCGGTCTTAGCTCCAGTGTCTTGGCGGGATCGGCAGTTTCTCCGTATGTGGCCCTCGCCTCCACAGTTCCAGCACTTCAGGCTCTGCTTCTTTTCCGGGGTATTTCGTCTCAAGTTACTGACTTGTCTTTGCAATTCATCCAGACGAGCAGCAATTTGTTCTGGCTCCTGTATAGTAGCAGTCCTGATAGGATGGCGTTCTCTACGAGTTGCTTGCTGGGCTGCCTCGTACTTCATGGCATATACTAAAGCACTTTTTAAATTCTTGACATCTGCCATTCGTAGGGCCTTCTGTATCTCTACGTCCCTGATGCCATCGACGAAGTACAGTAGAGACAGGATTTCTCTCGTTTCAGCCGGGCAGTCTGAAAAGGCGAGATGGGAGAGCCTTTCAACATCCGTGGCGAGCTCCTGGAGTGTTTCGGTAGGCTTCTGTTGGCGAGATTTCAACTGCAGCCTGCTGTAGACTTTCACACATTTTTCGCCAAACAGCAGTTCTAATGCACTTGAGAGTGCTTTGAAGTCCAAACGTTGCTCTTCGGAAAGCGTTTGTATTATATCTGCAGCTTCAGCTCGCAGAGATGCAGCTAACTGGCAGGCTTTTGTCACGGAGTCCCATCCGTTGGCGTTGGCGACAATTGTGAATTGAGTTTTATACACTTGCCAGGAAGATTTTCCATCGTAAGTCGAAAGCTTGATTGAAGGTCAGGTGATAATTGGTACACATTTCAAATCTTCAGAAATAGTTCTGCTCACCAGTCTCTTCTCTAACATTTGGTCTATCTTTTCTTCTATTTCACCCAAATTTTCTTCTAAATTCTTCTTTTCTAGAATCTCTATCTTCTCCAAATCATTAAACTTGAATTCGAATTTCCCTTCTAAACTATTGCACCTCTTTTCGACATTCTCGAATTTCTCTTCAAATTTGTCTTCTATTTGTTTCACACTTTCTTCCATAGTTGCTAAAAGATGACCCTTTAATTCCTCCTGTCTAGCAGAGATCGCAGAAATATTCTTTTGCATTTCTTCTTGGGCCGTTTTCATTTCTTCTTGACTCGCTTTCATTTCTTCTCGCCCTTGGGATATTTCCTTCTTCATCTCTTCTTTGCCAGAGAACATATCTTTCTTCATTTCGTCTTGCCTTTCTTCATTTCTTGCATGAGAGCAAAAAGCTGTTGAAATTTGTCCTCTTGTTCCGCCATTGCTCTGGTAATCGGCATCAAACCCCACTTCTGACACCAGTTGTTGCGTTGTACGGGTTCGAAAGATTTGACGCCAAAGCAGATCAAAACTTGCAGAAATTTATTCCAAAATAACTCTTCACAGTTCTCTTACAGCTCCAGAACTTCTCGTTCTAGTAGACACAATACAGCTCTTTTCACCTCAATAGAGCACAAAACAGCAGTTAAAAACTTGACAAACAACTGCTAAATCGCCGCAAAAGACAATGCAAAACAGTTCGCTTTAGAATGCTCAGTATCTCCAAGTCAAGAATACAGCTCTCACAATGAACGTTGAGAGACAACTAACTACTAACCAACTCAGGTCGCGCTTATATAGGAGTGGCTGCGAACATACTTGAACCTTCCAGAGATGGACATTTGGAGAACTTTCCAGACAGTAGTCGAAAAATCCTATACATGTACATACATGGGATACATGTACCGAAAATGTCGCCAAATGGTCGCCAAGTTTGGCGACATTTGGCGATTTCTCGGCAAATTTGGCGACAAAAATTAGTCGCCAAAACCATCGCCAACTTGGCTCTATCTCTTCAATTTGGCGAGATTCCCATTACCATAATGTTAAATGCCCTGCCCCTTGAAACTCGCTTCCCAGAGTTACCTCTGTAAAACTCGTTATCAAGCATTGAGAGATTCATTGATGGGAAACAAACCAAGACGAACCATTGCACTGCCTTACGCGAGATGAACATACATTTTACTATTTACAAAATTAACACTACGAAATATTTACAAATATACAAAAATTCGTAACAATACTTATTTAAAAAAAAAAACACTCTTTAGGTACATTATAAAACAATTTTCATCAAAGAGCTTTTCTCCCTTTCAAGAGCTACAATTATATCCATTTTAAATTTTATTTAAATAAAAAAGTGCAGCCAAAAATATTACTAATTTTGTGATTAAAACGCTGTTTTGTAAAACAGAAAATCTTAATTTGTTTATTTTAAAAGTACTGAGAACTCGATGAAAATCGTAAAGATAATATTTTAAAATTATATTTTTGGAATTGGTTTTCGTTTTTTAATTATCTAGTTAATGTTAATTTAATTATTTATATCTATGCTCTAACAATATAAACAATAAAGCACAGCATGGTATTGTCTGTTTAAAGGTTTCCCTACACATATTCACCTTCGGAATCGCAAAAATTACGATCATAATTAGTTATACACTAAAAATTAGTTATTAGAAACACATTTATTTTTAAAATGAAATTTTTAATCCTTGAATTGCAGTTCAAATTAGTTTATGGCCGTATTGTAGGATAATGTTTATGCAACACTGTTGTTTCTTACTTTCACAACGCACAATGTTGTAATGGAAGATATGCCGTGTTTACAAACTAACGGATGTTACAAATTAAAACTTACTCTATGTGATTTGTAAGAACTCTAAAATATGGGGTAACTTGGTATATCTTGCAATTAAATAAAATTAAATGAATTGCAAATAACCATGTGTTCAGAATGACTGCTGATTACACTTAGAAGTGTTTATCTTAAGAGTCAGTTTGTCCCCCTAATGCTTCCTTTCTTGGGGCCACAATATATTTTTTTTTTTGTCTTTATTTATTTTACTTTAAAAAGCTTTGCTTATAAATTAAAAAGAATTAATAATGAAAACAACATTAGTTATTTCCTCTTCAAATATTATTAATGTCCTTTAATTACGGTTGTTATACTTGGTATGAAAATTTAAATGTCTCATTACTGCTTTAAATATTGTGGTTAGAAAATGAAGCATTACAAGTTATTTTCCCTTCAGATATTATTAATGTCCTTTTATTAGAGTTGTTATACTTGATTTGAAAATTAAAATATCTTAATACTTCTGTAAATGTTATGATAAAAAAAAAAAAAAAAATATATATATTTTTTCTAAAAATATTATTAATGTTCTTTTATTGTTATACTTGGTGTGAAAATTTTAATGTCTTAATACTTCGGTAAATAGGTAAATAGTCTGGTCAAAAAATGAATCATTATTTCTAAGCAGCGAACTGACGATCGCTTTTAATGAAGGCTTTATGTTATTTTAATCTCTAAATCGTTACAATTTCAATAATTTGTAATTATTTTTATTGAATAGTATAACTTGGTCTTTCATCCCCAATGCAGCGTCCAGCCTTCCCCCGTACAAAGTGTACCCTGGACTCCACCACGAGGGCACAGTGATGACCGAGAAACGCAAGCAACGCCGCATCCGCACCACTTTCACCAGCATCCAACTCAAAGAATTAGAGAAGGCGTTCCAGGAGACGCACTACCCTGACATCTACACACGCGAGGAGATAGCGCTGCGGACAGACCTCACGGAGGCCAGGGTACAGGTAAGATACCGTTAAGACACACAATAAGTTTCGATTTGAACATTGGCATTGAGATGTGTTCGCGCTAGAATACAAGCGTAGTTAGTGAATGAGAGCTTGACTATATTATATTTAATATTTGAAGCGTGTAATGGTTGTAAGAGAAGGAGGGGTGTTCAGAAACAACCGCATTCGCAATATTTTTCCTTAACTGAATTAAAGCTTGGCTATAAGACATTGTGAATTCGGAATTTTTAATGTGGGGCGCTTTTTGAATACTTTATATTAATTTTATACGGTTGTTTGTTTGAGGCGGGAAAATATGTGGAGGGTTAATTAACACTCTTGCCGCCATTCGATTGATCTGAAACTTGGTAGATAGACTCGTTGTTGATGATTGACATTGCATTTTATCAAGTTTTGGGAGCAAAAATGAGATAGTCCACGCTAAAGAATCGGGTTTTTTTTCGTAGTGGTTAAACACTATGAAGAGTCAATCTGGACTCAAAATCACTTAAATAAGTTCCCATTACAATAAAACTTGGCAGTCATATAAAGGATTTACATTAAAACTTTAAGGGTTAATTTTTTACATAGCGAATTAAATAAAAAAAAAGTAAACAGCTCTAGTACAGTTATCGCACATTTTATCTTACGAAAATACGTTATGATGTCACCAATTATTACTTAATATTTATATTTATTAAAATATGAGTTATTATTAAGATATTATTAATTATTATTACTTACATATAATTTATTCTTGTTAAAATATGAATTATTATTAAATTATTAACATGCATTATTAATTACAAAGCCGTGCAATGAATAAATTGTCTTAATAATAATTAGTATGTTTTATAGTTTTTTGGATGCTAATTACTGGAAAATAATAATAAAAAATTTCCACCACGTGCAGTTTGATCCCAAAAAACATACCTATTGCGTACCTAATACTATCCAAAAAACAATAGAGAATTATCTATTAACGATTTTCCTCTAAGCTTTGTATTACAGAGGCTACAGGAAACAAATTAAAATCGAGTAACTAGTCTTTTGTAAAATTGAGTAACCACCAACCCTCATTCCCGTTTCACTATCCTGCGAAATTTCTTATCTTATTTATGTCTTTCTTAATTCAGTGCTAAGCTCATGTTTAAAAGTCGGATACTTTGAGAAGAAGTGATTTATACTTATAGTTTGATTTGCGATAAGAGATGCATGTTTGCAGCTTGAAGGGGATATTTATTTTGCTTGTAAAACCTAGCCCTGGCAGCATAGTGGTACTGGCCAATGCCGGATACAGGTGTTCTGGAAAGATTGGCCTATCCACGGTGAAACCCGATCCTCCTTCCAAATTGTAAGATTTTTAAAGAATAAACATATTAAAACTATCACAAAACATATTTTAGACCTCGCCGCCCTTTCTTATAAAAATATATTTCAATTTTAAAACTCTGCATCAACGTTTCAAAACTTCCAGTATATTTTACCCAGCACCTGTGAGAGTTTGACCAAGATCCATAGCAATGACCAGATTACAACGGTCAACAGTAGGATTGACCAGAGTTGAGCGATATGGGCCATAGGTATAAAAGAATACTAATTACTTAATTAATGCCAAAAAAGTGCGAAATCATTGGGATCTATAGTCAAAAGACAAGTTTGAATAATCCATCAAAAGTTTTACTTTCACCATTTCAAAAATAAAACTACCACCTATAAAATTAATTTTTAAGGCATTACCAAATAAGGAGAACATTTCAGATACCTTTATGGACAGTTTCTGATTTATATGAAGCCAAGCTGAAGAAAGACCTATTTGTAGAACCTGATATCAGAAAATAGATCAGCCGACCAAACGGTATAGTGGTTAGCGTGCTAGCTTCTAGACCGCGAGGTTGCTGGTTCGAGTCCCGTGTTAGGCATGGATGTTTGTAAATGTATGTTGGCTTGTCTAATGACGAATGTTTCGGCGCATTATAGCCCTTGTGTTGCTGACGGCGCCAGATAATCTGAAAACAACCAACCAACCAGAAAATAGATCAAGAGAGAACACTTTGTGTTTTCAATGAAGAGAAACGAGAGACGATTGTAGTATATCAGTTCAAACTATAGTGGTAATCCGTTTTCTTGGAAAATAAAATGGCTCAAATTAGATATCCAGACTTTATGAATTTTTAAAATATTGAAGTGCTATATGAGCTTAAAAGCTTATTTTCTCCATTCTTTCCTGGACTGTTTCCATAGAAATTTAGATACATCCAGCAAGGAGAAAGGTTATAGATTTCACCAAGGTATAAAGGAAATTAAAAGGTTATATTAAGGAAAGTGCAATATCAGCAGGATAGGCCTAAAACCTATCTGATGTTAAAAAGACACGATTCTCGGCAAGTTCACAAGAAGAAAAGTGAAAAATAAGTTTTTGGAGAGAGAAAACTCTACTATAAAAGGATTTGTACACTTTTTCAGCAACTCATTTATCATTTAGATTGTGAAAGACCTAGGATATAAATATAACGTATGTATTTCGGAGGTGATAAAGTAAAAATTTCAACATATCTTGGTTTGAGTTATCTCCCCCAAAATATAAAACTGTTTGCAAATAAACCTTGTGTCTTATATAATAGAAAAAAGAATGGATTTCATATTTGGAATCACCATTGAAATCGGCTACAAAAACTAAAACAATTTTTAAAAAGCATTTTTTGTAGACCTTGAGTTTGAAATAAATATTATTAATTATATTAAAATATTATTAATTATTATATAAAATATTATTGATTATTATATAAAATATTATTGATTATTATATAAAATATTATTGATTATTATATAAAATATTATTAATATTTGTATAAAATATTATTAATATTTATATAAAATATTGTTAATTATTATAAAAAATATTATTAATTATTTTATAAAATATTATAAGTTATTGTATAAAATATTATTTATGGTAATTATTTAAATATTATTAATTACTGATATTTTATTAAATATTGTCAATTATTAATAGTAGTAATTAGTAATAAAATTTCATTTTTCATAGTGTATTCATCATTATTAAAATAAATCAAAAATAAAAAATTGTTCCGACTACCACTCTTAATCGTCAACACTAATTTTTTTTCATTCATGACGTCACAAGTTGCTTCCGAACTAAGAATACTTGTTCAAAATGAACGATAGTATATGACAGTTGTAATGAATATATGCGCGCGTGCACGAATCTTGTAATGGCGTGAACTAATGGCAGATGGTCACTTGAAGAGGCTAAAAGGGGGGAGAAAAGAGTGTAAATGTTTACGGCCCAACCCCCTCCCACTAGTGGTGTTTCAGATGATTAAAATTGATTCTCGAAAGGGAAGTACATATTTGCTCCCCTTTCGACGCAACTCAAAATCTATTTTCATTTTGCTGTTAATGATTTCCGTGTTACTTCTTTATAATATACATTCTCTTTTATCCAATCAAAGGCAGAGGGTGAGCATTTTTTTTTTATTTCGAAAATATAATTTTAGATAGTTATTTTTTATTTTTGGTTTAAAAAAAAAAAAAAAAAAAATAATAATAATAATAATTAATGAAAATAAAATAGGGTGTTTTTTATTATTAATCGGCATTTAACATTTATTTTTAAATTTAAAATAAATAAAAACGCCATTTATTAGAGATAATTGGAAATACTGAAATAGTATTAAAACGTGATTTTCATTACAATATCATTCATTGTTATTAAATATTATTATTTTTGACAAAACGGTATTAATTATTATACAATATTATTATTATGAAATGTTATTAATAATTATTAAATTATTATTAATTATTATCAAATCATTATTATAAAAAAATAAATTATTATTCAGTGATTGAAAATTATTTGTTTAGGATTAAATTATCCAAACAATCCCAGTATCACAAATCCGCAGGCCAATATCGGCCCGAACAGGGGCCCAGTGCAAGGTAAAAGATACTGGAAGTTTTGATACGTTGATGCAGAGTTTCAAAATTGAAATATAGTGTTATAACAAAGGATGGAGGAGTAAAAAAATATGTTTTGGTGATGACACTGATATGTTTATTTAAAATAATAATAATAATGTATTTTGGAACGATGCTCGTCAATTAGAATGGACTGTCCAGCCAATCTTCCCAGAACCCCTTGTTTCCGATATTGCCAATGCCACTGTGCTACCTGGAAAGTTTTACAGAAATGTTAGGAAATAAAGTTTTTTAAGAGAGGTTTAAATTCAAATATTTAAATGAACTACAATTAATAGTGTTTAAATATTTCATGAATGATATTACAAAGGTTAAATAAGATTAGATAAAGATTTAATATTCGAAATTATCTGAAATCCTTTATATTAACTTCTAATTTGTGTGTATGTGTGACATCGACAGTTGGAGACAAATCTGCGGACGCCTAATTAACCCTCTTGCTGTCGTCCAATCAGGCTGAAATTTTGCAGATAGATTCGATGTCGATAACAATGCATTATATTAAATTTTAGGGCTGTTACTGTCGCTAAAAGGTCACTTTTACGGAATACTAATAAACCAACTTTCCGTCATCCAATCGTGCTAAAATAGCATTGAACTGACCATTGGTGAGACTCTTTGCTGTTTTAAATTTTTTTTAATAAATAAATAATAAAATTGTTTTAATCAGAATGAATTAAAGATATTTGGATGTGTGAGGGTGACGTTCATTTTCAATAAATAAATTTTGAAAGGTAGTTTGCCGCACATTTTGCTGCTAGAAAAGTTTTTCATATTTAAAATTAGATACAAACATAAAGCACGCTGTTTACAGAATCGGCGCTGTGTTAATAAATATAAAAATTGATGATGCATATAAGGGATTCATATTAAAAACTTTATTGTTATTATGGGTTATATTATTATTATTTATAAACTACTTTGTTACTTTTATTAGGTGTGGTTTCAAAATCGGCGTGCGAAGTTCAGGAAACAAGAGAGGTTGAATCAGCAAAAGCAAGCGCAGCAACAGTCCAGCCAAAAATCAAATAACAATATGAACTCATCCAATAGTCCATCCCCATTGAACAGTGGCAACAGCACTTGTGTCAATCCCCTCATAAACAACAAAGCATCGAAGGATTCTACAATTGAACATTCAAAAATTGTGTCTTCTATGCTGCCCCTGTCCTCCCTCCCGAACGCCAAGATACTTAATGGTAAGCAAGTTGCACTGCACAAAGCTGTATTTATGTGTACGGTGCAATCGTGACGTGAGACAAAATCTCCAATTGATATTATGCAGGAGGACATGCTCTTTCAATCGATGACCAAAATTTATTTAGCCAGTTGTTTTATGTGTATTCATGCATTCATGACGTGTCCGCAAGTTCTCTAACCGATATGACAGAAGAAAATGCTTTAGAATTAATGAATCCCCCCCCCCCCCCCTTTTTTAAAAAAAAAAAAAAAATCCAGTTAGATTAATGCTTACTGTGCAATCATAACCTGTCCGTAAAATCTCTAACCGATATGACCGAATGACATGCTCTTAGAATTGATGACCAAAATTTATTTAGTTTTAGCCAGTTGTATTTATGTGTACGGTGCAATCATGACGTGAGACAAAATCTCCAATTGATATGACAGAAGGACATGCTCTTAGAATTGACGACCGAAACTTATTTCGACAGTCGTCATGATTGCATGCATACGCTTAAAAACATGTCCGCAAGTTCTCTTACCGGTATGACAGAAGGAAAAGCTCTTAGAATTGATGACCAAATATTATTTAGGCAATTATTATGTGTACGGTGCAATCATGACGTGTCATCAAAATATCTAACTGATATGACACAAGGACGTGATGCTCTTAGATTTGATGACCAAAATTTATTTAGCCAGTTCTGCACCGTAAGCTTACAATTTGCACTGCTAACACATGGTAACAAATGCAAAGAATATACTCATACTCACTTTAAGTAAACATGGAGATTATCAAAGCTCCGATACACACAAAAGCTGGCAGTGTACATATGAGGTTAATACAGTAGAATCTCGATTAACCGACCTAATTCGGACCAAAGGTAGGTCGGTTAAGCGAAAATTCCGGATAAAAGAGAGTTGTGAGAAACAATAAAAGTAAATGATTTTCGTCTATTGAATACAGGACTTTTAATGTTTTTTTATGACATAATTGTTGGAAATGAGTTTTTGTTGCAATAATCTTGATAATCTTTGTTTCGCTGTTCTATCCCGGAGTCTTTTTGAAGGCAATAGTACAGTTTGATCTGCATCCGAAGGTTGCTCTAACCATGTCAGTTCTTTAGAAAAACAGTCAAAAGCCTCACCATTACTTGTGTAACTTTAGAGCAAGGGAAAAGATTACTGTTTAAAAAGAAACAAATGATTTATTACTCATTTGGGAGATTTTTGATGTCGACTAAATGATTGCCGGTTAACAGAGAGTTCTGGATAAAGGAGGGACGGTTAATCGAGGTTCTACTGTAGTTTAATTTTTAATCACTTTAAACTCTAGAAAATGCTCCCTTTTTATTTTCAATTACCCACATGCTAAAATAGGGTAATGAAAGTATTGTTTTTGATAAATTTTTTTGGCATTTCTTCACGTTTTGGAGCATCCTGACTTTATAAAAGTGGTATAGAAAAAATGTAATTCTGTGTGTCTGGGTGTCTTGTGTGTACGACTACGTGGTCTGGTCAGCATAACTCCCGAACGAATTGACCTACGATGTTCAAATTTAGTATACAGTTTTTGGTTTTCATGAGACATGTCATTAAGATTTTCATCGATATTGCGCATGCGAAAACCATGAAAACATGGAAAAAATCATGCTTTTACGCAATTGCTAATTTAATTTTGATTGGAATCGCTATGATAATGCCTTTTAAGGTGTTTTAAACATTCAAACCTGCGAAATTCCCATAAAATTCTATAATGGTGTAAAAAGTGGAAAAACGAATGTCTTCAGCACAGAGTTCTTTTTCCTTGAGCATCGCTCATCCATGACCGTTTTACTCCTCTCCTCTGTTTTACTTACAATAAAGGATAATGTAAGAATCATTGAAAAGTATACAACCAAAATCATCACATTGGCTGTGATAGTCCCATAAAAGAATTATCGCCAAAAATATCTCCAAAGTGGCCATTTTTTCTACATGAATGGTGAAAATATAAAAATGGAAAATAATAACAATCCACGTCCGTATAATAGTGTTATTGAAAGTTGTGCCATGTTCCACCCTTAGTTCAATAAAGCGATATCGTAAAAATACTACTTCAAAAAAGGTATTTTAATTTAATTTGCATTCAATTTATTTTTCTTCATTGGAAGCACTGTTCCACTCTGCATTGTGATGTGGAATTTCCCTTTCCGAACTCTCCTTAAACTGGAAGTTGACTTTGAATTATTGTCCTGATCCTTGTACCATTTGTTCTTGATATTGCGTTTAAAATAGAAATCATAGCCTAGATTTGTTCCAAAGTTCTTAACTACGATGAATTGATTAAACTGCTTTAGTTGGTATCACGTGGAATTATACATCTAAGTTCAAGTCTTCGAATAGCTTGTAATGGTGGCTATAAGTAGTTGAAAAGTGAAAAAAAAAAAAAAAAAAAAAAAAGACAAGCTACCAAAGTTTTGACAATCGTATTTAAAAAAAAAAAAAAAAAAAGTGTAAAAATTAAACGATCATTGCTCCCCCCTCCCCCTCTTCTCCGTCCTAATAGCCATTACAGTGTTTTGTACACTTCAAAATTTGTAAGTATCTCAAGTAAGACAGTAACAGTATAGTGGTTAGCGTGCTATCTTCTAGACCGCGAGGTTGCGGGTTCGAGTCCCTTGTTAGGCATGGTGTTTGTGAATGTATGTCACCGAGCTACAATACTGAACTGGAATAACTACTCCAGGTCACCTTAACAAGCGACCAAGCGAGCTTCCGCGGAAGCATACAAAAGCGCATTTCAGACAGCCAAATAGGCAAAACATGTTCTTTCTCCCAGTTGCCTAGCGCGTTATAGTTAAACATTCTGCGATTTTCCGCTTTTCAAGCTATGCAACTAAATTTATTAATTTTTTTTATAATTATTTTAGAATGATAATTTCTTGTTAAGCATTTAATTGCAGAAACAGATGGGGAAAATTGATAGAGGATGGATCGGAACTTCAATTTCATATCTTTAAGTTTAAGCACATAGTACGAGCTTTAGTTTTTTTTTTTTATATCTACATTTTGGATATTAAAACTAACTTGTAAGGAATAGTTTTTTTTAGTGAATTGATGAAATAATCATTCATTGTTTCAAACCGATTTATTGTTCAGATACTTTTAATGACTGGTTTTAATGAATGCTTCTTTTATGCATTCGTTTACAACTTTTTTCGGTAAATCGAATCCTAAGATATAATTAGGAAACTGTATTATGCTTTTTAGATATGAATATTTTCACTAAAAATCTGTTTCGCAAAAACATAAGCTGTAATATTGGAATCGAAAATCAATCGCCGAATTACCATGTGCTTAAGCTTTGCATATCATTAGCTTTTATGTTCAACTATATTGAATTTCACTTGTATATATAATTGAGCAACCTCACAGGAATGTACTGTGTGTATAAAACTATGATTCTACGAGACAAGCTCGTGATGTT
Organism: Linyphia triangularis; assembly: GCA_963978545.1. Taxonomy (NCBI): domain Eukaryota; kingdom Metazoa; phylum Arthropoda; class Arachnida; order Araneae; family Linyphiidae; genus Linyphia; species Linyphia triangularis. The sequence goes on along the minus strand of OZ021722.1, from coordinate 8,482,597 downwards.
GAAGGAAAACTGCCAAACTACTATAAATATCAATTTTAAATTAAGAATTATAATAAACGAATTTCTATTAACTGAAAAAATTAAATTTTATCATGGAATTGAAAACGAAGTGTGTTGTGAAGACCTTCACGAGTCACAGATGACGAAGCAAATAATATATCAATAGATCGGTATCTTAGATTGCGTTTAAAACGTTATGGTTAAAATTCACCTTTAAAGGTTATACATAAAAATAGTGTAACTAAAAGACAGCAGTTGACAAATCCTCTCTGATATAGTTGCTTTTCAATTAGACCACATGAAATGTAAATATTTCAGATATGACACATTGTAGGAATAATCAGGATTTCGAAGAAATGCTTGTGTGAAGTTCTGGACATTTTAGTTTTATTTAATTATTGTGAGAATTAAACATATACAATTTCAAAAGCATGTCTTCCAAAGTAGCTATTTTAAAAATTCTCTAGCTAAAAGAATTATAAAAATATTATCATTGAATTGTAATTACTATCCGTTTTAGAGTTTAATATATTTTGTACAATCAGGGGGATAACGTTTAATGTCTTACATCATACATACTACAGTAGTAATAAAATAACGTTTTTCTCTTATTTAAATTGCCTCATTATTTCAAGACTCTTTTATATATAATATACTTAATAACATTATTTAAATAGGTATTTAGGAAGACATATCAATGACTTAACTCTTAATTTACAACGCTACACGTTTCTTATTAAAATTTATTCATTTAAATTAAAAGAACTAAATATAAAGTTTGGGCTTGAAATGTCATAAATATTAAAAAATAATTCAACTTTGGTTTCCCGTCACGGTGATTAAGATAAGACGAGAAGAAAAACTTCTCCTTTTGCCTATCTGCGCACGCACACTTCGGAATGGGGTGTGATGCGGTTGGCTCGCGGAGTACGCACTCCTGTCTTAGTTCTTTTTAGCTCAGTGATGTATGTTGGCTTGTCTAATGACGAATGTTTCGGCGCATTATAGTCCTCGTGTTGCTGACCGGCGCCAGATAATCTGAAAACAACCAATCAAGTAAGACTGTCAATTTTTTTTTCTTTTATTTTTTTTCTAATACTAACGTAAGTTGAATACTTAAGGAATTCCAATAAAATCCCGACGTTCCCTTTAATATGCAACACAATTAAAACATATCCTAACTCTCCGACTATTTTGTCAAGAATGATTATTTTGCTTTGCCAGCTACAATAACAAGCATTATAAAAGTAGTGATTCTTCATTATAATGAAAAGAATATATAATGAATATTGTACATTATAATGAAAGAGACTTGCTTTCCATCATTATACAAGGTGAGACCGAAAAGTAAGGTGACTGATGTCATAATAATCACTGTATTATATATTTTCAGATGAATATGTAACTGTCCTTCAAAGTAGTTCCCGCCGTCTACAATACACTTCCGACAGCGTTCATACAAGTTCTTGAAACTTCTGAAAAAGTCCTCCTTTGAGACTGTTTTAAGTTCCTTGGTAACAGCAGCTTGAATGTCTCAGATGCTTGAAAATCGGTTTCCCTTCAGTGCCAATTTCAGTCGTGGAAAGAGGAAAATCAGATCAGGTGAATAAGGAGGGTGTGTTCCCCTGATCTAGCGCTAGCAGATTTTTTCCTCTTTCCACAACTGAAATTGTCACTGAAGGGAAACCGATTTTCAAGCATCTGAGACATTCAAGCTGCTGTTACCAAGGAACTTAAAACAGTCTCAAAGGAGGACTTTTTCAGAAGTTTCAAGAACTTGTATGAACGTTGTCAGAAGTGTATTGTAGACGGCGGGAACTACTTGAAAATATATAATACAGTGATTATTATGACATCAGTCACCTTACTTTTCAGTCTCACCTTGTATAATATAACAAATTATGTAATTTTGATCTTTAATAATAACCGCTAAAACTTTTAGTACAAATAAGGTCGGTAGGGATAACGGGGTTTCATTCGCTAAACATTTTTGACACCAATACTTATCTGATAGTCAGAAAATAAGTTTTTGCTAAACTGTACGGCTTAATAATATAAACTAAAATTAATGGTTTGTAAATAGTCAAACCCTGTTAACGTGAAATTGATGGGGCCGCTGAAATCTTGCTTTAACCGAATTTCGTGTTAACACTAATTTATTCGATTAAATTTTCAGTACGGGGAACTGCTTTTATTTCGTGTTAAACGGGATTTCGCGTTAAAGGGGTTCGACTGTTTATGAGACTTATTTATTTTAATGTTGGCATTATTAGTAATACATTCGAATCTCGTTAATGCGAAGTCGATAAATTGTTCGCGTTAACCAAAGGCGATCCGTGGTCGAAAATGTTATTGCAGTTGGAAAAGTGTGACTTACCAACAGCCCCTCCCGTCCCCCTAACCTCACACACATTTTCCACAATCACACTTGCATTTTTTTTTTTTTTTTTAATTATTATTTTAAAAATCGGATTTTTCGCACTTAAAAGTACATAATTAGTAACGATGTTTAAATGAAAAAAATTTCCCTTTTATTCAAAAATTAACTTATTAACATTTAACTCGTTGTAATTAGCATATATTTGAACAGTGATTACTCGAGTTTTATGGGGCCAAGTAAAAAAAAATATGGTTGGAAATTGTTCGTAATACTATTCTTAATGTTATGAACCTCCGCCTAGTTTCTAGAATATATAGTTTTTTTAATAGAATTTTTTTTTAACATTGAAAGTAAAAAAAAAAAATCGCAGTTTTTCTAAAAACTTTTGCATTTAAAAATCGAGGTTTCTTTTTCTTTTCCAATCAATTTGTGGTTCAAAACATCTAATAGTTGATGCAGATTTGAATTCTCAAATCATTTTTCAAAAAGATTACAACAAACTTCAGTTATCACTGTTTAAATGAAGTTTCTTATTCCAAAACCACGACTTTTTAGATAATTAGTTTAAAATATTCATATTTATTTTCAGAACAAAATAGTGCTTCAAACTAATAAAATAACTCTCTAGCCTTCAGATGATACCATTATCTTGCAAAAATTACACCGAGAGATTATTTTAAAGCAGAAATTCTCAAGGGCAGCCGAAGTCGGAAAATCGCTGATCTGGCATCCTAGCGACACATTAAGTGGAGGGAAGGCTATATTGAATTCCATTGGTTACTATGACAACGTCGTGGCCGAAAATCACCTTGATTGGAATCGTTATTTTTTAACCCTCGTTCGTGAAATGAACATTGAGGCAAGAAGTTTGTTTATTGGATTTTTTTTACTCTTATCGTTGAAATTGGAACTTCATTTTAGAAAATTGCAAAAAATATAATTTTAGTTTTGAAATAAATTTAGATGCAACCAGACTGCACTGTACGAGTTTTATTCAAAAATTAACTTATTCACATTTAACTTGTAATAACTAGCATATATTTGAACAGTGATTACTCGAGTTTTATAGGGCCAAGAAAAGAAATTATGGTTGGAAATTGTTCGTAATATTATTCTTAATGTTATGAACTCCATCTAGTACGAGCCGCCACTGGCTTTAATGACATTCTGTGTTAAACGAATTAATTAACGTTAAGTGTTAGGTACGGAGAACTGCTTTTGCTTCGCGTTAAACGAGATTTCATGTTAAGCGATTTCGCGTTAACGGGGTTTGATTGTAATAAAGCAAATTAATTTTATGTCCGGTGGGCTCAGTTATCCCCCTTAACACTCCACATTAAACTGTGGTATCTCAATCACTTGGTACTAAATGTCATAGTGGCTTAAATACTTTGATGTGGAATGCCTGGGCCTTAATATCAAGTATTTTTATACTTTGAAGCTAGAATTTATATCTTTGAAGCAAGAGCACCACTTTCTCTGACTTAGTCGAGCTTCTTGTACAAATTAAACACAATTTACATGCCACTACACATTTATATGTAAAAAAAAAAATGAATCTTAAAAATACTTTTTGACAAAAACATGAAAAAAGTAAGGAACTTTGCTATTTGAATGCACTAAAAAGACATTAGAATTGGGAATGTAAATCGCAAAATAAAAGAGTAAGTTATGTTTTTAGTTTTTGTTAATTGTATCATGACAGCCTACACTTTTTTTCTTGACATCTCATAAAGATTTTAATTCTTTACCATGGGGGGGGGGGGGGGGAACCCCCACCTTCTTTGAGGTTTCATTTTGGATCTTTTATTGCACCAATGGCTAGCCGTACCTGGTCTAGTTACCCCAGATATATGGTCTAGTTACCCCAGATATATGGTTTAGTTTTCCTATAATAGCAAAGCTCACGGGTTAGCTGAGTCATCAGTTACATCCTTACTTAAAAATTTACAGAATACATGTGCAAAACAAAGTACAGTCGAACCCCGTTAATACTAAATCCCGTTTAGCGTGAAATATGAGTAGTTTTCCGTATGTTGAAGCTTAAACTTAACGTTAATTTATTCGTTTTACAAGAAATTGCATAACATGAAATCCCACTTAAGACGAAAAACAATTTGCTTTTCAAACCACTTTTTTTTTAGATAGTCTTCATTATTTAAGACGCAATTTAAAGCTATTTCGAAAACATTCTTCAAGTTGAAACCCTATAAGACAGAAAAAATGCCCGAGTGATCAAATTTCCAGGAAATCACTGTGAAATGAAATTTTTTTTAGATGGTTAACACGAAATTCGGTTAACGCGAAACATTCCGGGGTCCCCATCGATTTTGTGTTAATGGGGTTTGACTGTAAGACATTGTTAATTATGACTTGTTTAGTAGTTCTAAAGCAACAATGACAAAAACACACTTTGAAACTTAAAAAATCACTAAAATGATAGTCACATCGCAACGTTTCAAGAAAAAATCAGCCCAATCTTACTATCAGGAATGAGAGTGTTCATAGAGCAAAAAGGAGGAAATTCAAATATTCATTAAAAAAGCTTGCGGAAGGAATCCACAAAAATTCAACAAAAGAGTATGCAGGAAGGATGATTCATTAATTTTAAACATACAATGAAATTTCTCATACTATATAATCATTGCATTTCAAATATTAGGAGTTTGTGAAGTAATCGGTGAGGAAAGGGGAGCTAAGAGAGGAAATCTTATGGTTAGGCATGAGGAAAAGTGTACTTTTTCCAGGAAAAACTGGTTCACATCAGAAAAATGTGGATCCTCGAAACAGGGACACAGAGAAAGGAAAATGTTACATAAAAAACAAAAAAGGAGGAAATCCTCCAAAAAGAGGAAAACTCTCATCCCTGTACTATGCTCTTTTTACAGCCACCAAAGAGATAAGGGAGATTGGTTGGGGTTTTATGGCGCAAGGGCTTCACAAGGGCCATGCTGCGCCAAATAAGGGAGATTGGAGTTGTTGTTTGAGACGGATGGAATTTTCCTGCAACACTTCTATTTGTTAAACATTGAAATTCTCTTATGGTTAAGGAAAGCACGGTCCATGGCGCAGTCACCTTTGGGTTCCCTCAATCAAATTTAGTTTCTATATTATTATCAGCAAAATAATAATCTAACAGAGAATTTTTTCAATGGTACAAGCAACAACTTTATCATTTACTTAATAAAAAAAAACTAAAAAAAAAAACGTCGCTTATTGTTAAATAATTATCGATGACACATCATAATGCCCTTTGCGGAATTTTCTGACAGAATGGAAGAATTTTTACTATTTTCTTAAAAAAAAGTTATAGATTATATTATTACATTGAATTAATTTCCAAACAGCAAAATCAGATGAACTACTGTTTATACTGCCAAATATATTAACTTAGATCATAACCGCATACATTTTTCTTAATTTGTTATAACTCAATAGTTGATCCCCAAAACAGTTTTGGAAGTAATTTTCAAATACTGAATACTTCAAATGCTATTTTGGATTCCTTTATAGTCTTACAATCCAACTTGCTGAAGTGCTTGGTATTTTGCATGGCTCAAACAACATTAGCCCGGCACAACTCGATTCAGTCGTTTAAAATATATAAGCATGCCCCCCCCCCCCCTCCTCCCCCAACTCCTATTCTCGATGTCACCACCCTACAAAAAAACTTTCATCAGAATAAAAACGGGTTACCTATAATCTTGATACCTATAGTTAATCCTCCTACTCGGATCAAATTGTTTAAATAGCTCTCAAATTGTGATTACACCACCTTTCACGCCATCTTTAATTTTCCCACCTTACCTATAAAACACCGGAATTAAATTATATTATATAGTAAAGATAATTAGTATATGATATAGTAAAGAATATAAATTATATAGTAAAGATATTTATAGGAAAGAAACCCGTATGAAATTGATTCATAGCTCTCATTATTATCATACCCTATTAAGAGTTGGAAAGGAAGAATAGAGGTGGTTTTTCGAAATTTTATGCTTTCCATTTGCTTCAATGTTTAAGTGTGCAAAATTTCATCAAGATAAGAATAAACTGTGGTTTCTTATTAGAAACATATATGCGGATAGTGAAACTTTTCTTTATATCTTTATCTGGGAGATTTTATTAGAAAAAAAGGACTATATAAAAATGCGTATAGTATAACACACATTTTCACTCTTTCAACCAAATATAAATAGGATACCAATAAATTCAGTAAATAAACCAACGTTTGAAAATTCTTAACATCATGCAAAATGTTTCATTCAAATCGATAACTAGCAGTTTTCGGACAAATATCTGGGTCTGTGTATATAGAGGGCAAATTGATAATCTCCTTCTATAAAGTTGTTGAAACTTTATGTTTCTTACAAACTTACTCAAATCAACTTCGTCCTTATTTGTGAAGTGCAAAATTTTCGGAAGACTAACTCACATGCTATCATCCAATCCAGCTAAAACTTGGTAGATGGACTAATTGTAAATGCGTTTTATCAAGTTTTTGGGACAATTGGCATTAAATGGGTATTTTCTTCATAACACTATAAAAATTTATCTTAGTTCAAAATGTAAATAACCCATAAAAAAAAGTTTTTAATATAAATCCTTTATATGCATTGCAATTTTTATATTCGTAAACAAAGCGCCGATTCTGTAAACACCGTGTTCTTGGTGTTTGCATCTAATTTTAAATATAAAAAAACATTTCTATCAGTAAAATGTGCCGCAAACTATGTTTAAATTTTTTTTATTATTAAAATGAAAGTGAATGTATGCACTCGCATCCAGATATCATTTCTTCTGATTAAAGAAATGTTATTATTTATTTAAAAAAATTTGGCAACAGGATAGAATTTCTTCAATTTTTGGTTAAATGAAGTTTCAGCGCGATTGGATGACGGCAAGCTGGTTTATTAGTATTTCGTAAATGCGACCTTTTAATGAAAGTTACAGCCACAAAATTTGATAGAATGGATTGTCCTCGACATCGAATCTGTCTGCCAAGTTTCAGACCGATTGGATGACGGCAAAGGGGATAAATAGGGCTCCGCAGATTTGCCCGACATCGACACACAAAATCGAAGTTAATATAAAGGGTTTAAAAATGAATTTCATTTGCACATAAAAGTTGGCAGTACATATCTGCATATTCAGGATTTATAGTAGAAACCTCGTTTTTATGGATTAGATTTTTTTTTATTAGCTGTCATTTTTGGTTGGTTGGTTGTATTCAGATTATCTGGCGCCTTCAGCAACACGAGGGCTATAATACGCCGAAACATTCGTCATTAGACAAGCCAACATACATTTACAAACACCCATGCCTAACACGGGACTCGAACCCGCAACCTCGCCGTCCAGAAAGCTGTCATTCTTCATATTTGCGCATTAGTGATTTTTCATTGTATGAAATGATTGCATGCGTTTTTACGTAAAGGGAACGTTGTTGCTTCTTTTACCGGTATTGTTAAATTGACAGATTTCTACATTTTTTCTCAGAAAGTAATGAGGAACTTTCACGTTTTTTTAATTTTATTTTTAAAAGAAAGTAGAGAAAAAATCATGAAAAACAATACCACTCTTCCAAAAATTTGAGATCGGATAGATAGTTAAAAAAAAAATTAGTTCTTCACTTTGCGATTTGGCGGGAAAACGCTACTTTTGCGTGTGACGTCACAGAGCAGGAAGGGAACCAGTCTGCTAGACGAGGATGGAGCTAGGTTCCATTTATGGAATTTCGACGGTTGGTTGGTTGGTTGGGTCTATTTCAGCTTTGGTCAAGGCATTCTAAGAAAAATTTAAGACTGTTAAAAAGTCCGATAAAAATCCTCTCTTAATGTACAATCTCTATTAAATAGACCCAGAATAAATACAAAAATGTCAGGTTATCAAGGTGCTTGCTTGATAGAGTTATTTTTCCCTCCAGTATGGATTTTAAAATTGTGATTTAGTAAAAGTATTATAAAATGGGTAAAAATATTAAGAACTTTTTATTTTCCAAAAGCGGAGATTGGGTGCAAAAAGTGACTGGAACGTATTCGTAAAATAAAGGATAAACACGAGGAAACTTTTAAAACAATATTACATTTTGCCACGCCTAAAATAAAATTAAATTTATATTGTTTCGTTGTACGGGTTCGAAAGATTTGAAGCCAAAGTCAGATCAAAACTTGCAGAAATTTATTCCAAAATAACTCTCCACAGTTCTCTTACAGCTCCAGAACTTTTAGTTCTAGTAGACACAATACAGCTCTTTTCACCTTTATAGAGCACAAAACAGCAGTTAAAAACTTGACAACAACTGCTAAATCGCCGCAAAAGACAATGCAATACAGTTCGCTCAGTATCTCCAGTCAACTAATTCAGTGACTCAAAATTCAAGAACTAACTTCAGTCAACTATCGGACTCAGCTAACAACTAGCTTCGTGACTCAAAATCAGACAACTGACTAACCCTACTCACGCCGTCCTTATATAGGAGTGGGGAACTTTCGTGAATATTCCAGAGATAGACATTTGGAGAACTTTCCAGATTGTAGTCGAAAAGTCATTATACATGTACATGGGATACATGTACCCATACATGTACCGAAAATGTCACCAAATGGTCGCCAAGTTTGGCGACAAAAATTAGTCGCCAAATCCGTCGCCAACTTGGCTCTACCTCGCCAATTTGGCGAGATTCCCATTACCATAATGTTAAATGCCCTGCCCCTTGAAACTCGTTTCCCAGAGTTACCTCTGTAAAACCCGTTATCAAGCATTGAGAGATTCATTGCAGGGAAACAAACCAAGACGAACCATTGCACTGCCTTACGCGAGATGAACATAAATTTTACTATTTACAAAATTAACACCTCGAAATATTTACAAATATACAAAAATTCGTAACAATATTATTAATAACTAGTTCATTATAAATTACAATATTATTATAGTTTGTAAAGAACTTTTAATAATTGTTAAACAAAGAAAATTTACTAATAACTGTTTTTAATATACAGCCTTTATATTCCATGCCATGGACCATAAGAAAGTACTATTCAAACTGAATTCATCAATTTGAAAATAATAATACAACGGCACAATGGAAAACTAGTATTTTTGTAACTTTTTTAGAAATTAAGGTTGGTTTTTAAATAACTCATAAGTTTTTGAAAATGGTCAGGTACCATAAGAGCATTAGCACAAAAAAATATGGATGAACAAGTACTGAAAAGATGTTGATTCTTGTACAAGAATCTAATGACTTAGCATAAGAATGTATGGTACACGAATGAAATGAATATTCTTGAAAGTTAAGTTTTGGTTTAGTATATATTTTCTTAGAATAAATGAGTCATTTCGAATAGTTCATAATGTATGCAACAATTTGCACTCCGAAACTATAGTTAAAAATCTGTCGAGTTGCGTTGCAAATGTTAGTCAGTTTAACTGGATTGAATGATAATTGAATATAATATTTAAAAATATGCCATATTCTATAAAGTTAAAGGCAAATATAAATAAAACTGTTCGTAAATTGTACACATACCTTGTAACATTCACTCCACGAATTTCAGCTCCAATAAAATCTGGATTGCTTCCTAAGAAGCCAAACATTGTCATTGAATCAAATTTTGGTAAATTTTCCCAATTGTCCTTTATCGAAACCCGGCAAAACAGGCATTTCTAAAGAAATATAACTAAACAACAACAAAAAACTGATGTATTATGATAATACGCTTAGAAAAAGGGGATAATGAAACGAGACACAGGTTAGCGTGAGATGTAATCACTGGACTGCATCTGCGCTAGAACGTCACAGTTTTTTTTATGCGTTTTTGGTCATGTGACTTTTGCTTTGATTTCATCTACTTTAAAACTTGATTTTTAATTAATTGAAAACATATCGACAAAAAATAATGACACCACTGTAATTTATTCGTTTGATAATGCTAGAAAATACTAAAATTATTCATTTCCCCCACACGTGCAAGTTCCTCAGAGGTCATTTGACTAATCTTAATAAACTTTGCGTTTTCTGGACCAAAAAATGCGTTAACAAAAAATATTTTTGAAAAATATCACTTTAATAGACTCAGTTTGAATGCAATGAAAAAAAAAAAAAAAAAAAAATTCGACTTCTATTTTAATTATTAAAAAGTTCCTGAAATCAGTCAAATTAACGGTACCAGCATAAAGGTTATCAACCCCATGAGAGTTGATGCTTTAGATTAAAAAAAGTAGTTACTTTTGGAAAAACAAGTTAAAAAGAAGTTAAAAGTGTCTCATTTAGAACTGTTGGTAATAAAAATACAGTTTGTAAGAAAGTTAATAAATTCCTCTTCGGACTTTTCATTTAAGTTCAAAGTTGAACTCATTAAATCAGTTACAAAATCTGTGACACAGCAGTTACATTTCTTGATAATCATATAGACTGATCTCTTAAATTTCTGAACTTAAGAGAAATTTATATTTCTTTGATAGTTGGTTCTAAAAACCAACAGGCAGTGCATAAGTCTCAAATGGGCTGTAGCTCAAGTATATCGGACGTACAAAGTTAATTCTTTGTCTAAATATTTCCTTATAACTAACAACATATTTTTTCAGACACAGCATCAAAGATTGGAGCTCAATTACAAAGTTTGTGGAAAAAAATAAAAATATTCGTGTGCTTTATTAATACTCAAATTTATTTCTTAGATGAAGATAGTGTCGGAACATATTGGGAATAAAATCTTTAAGTCTTATCACTACCCTTTTTCTTCCCCACTGATATTTAACTGTAACTTCAGGATATTTCACACACGGTTTCTGCTCTGCATGCAGATGAAGCTAATTGAATCGCACCATACTAATCCCCATCCAATACTTTGCAATAGGTTGCCCTTAGTTGACTTACTACAAAGTTAACATTTTCTTCGAGTTGTTAGCATAGATTCCTATGGAGATCTTTAATCCTTCATAAGCTTCAAATCAATTATCAATCACGCATTATTCCGGAGTTACAGTTAGATATATTGGTGTCTGCTCCATTGAAATAATGGAGCAGACACTATTATTTTCAAATCACCATTGCCAATGATTCATATTTCAAAACATGACATTTCTTACCATATCTAATAACAATAATAATGATGATTAAGGCAGCTTGAATGTTCCTTTTCTCGTGTTTTTTTGTAGCGCCATATGTGTGGCTGAAAATATTCCATTTATGTCTATGGAGAGGAAAAGGAAACTTAACCCTTTCAGTTGGTTGTATTCAAATTATCTGGCGCCGTCAGCAACACGAGGGCTATAATGCGCCGAAACATTCGTCATTAGACAAGCCAACATACATTTATAAACACCCATGCCTAACACGGGACTCGAACCCGCAACCTCGCGGTCTAGAAGCCAGCACGCTAACCTCTATACCGTTTGGTCGGCCTTAACCCTTTCAGAGCCGCGCGAAAACGGATGCCTGTGGGAAGATAATCGGAGGAATTTGATGAATTTACTAGGGGTTGGAAAAATGCTAATAAAAAACCAAACTAAAAATGATATTTAAGAAATTCAAAATGCAGCGTATTGTAGAAGAAAAGGAGAATAATTTCATACCAATTATACTTCAGTACTTATCGCTCTAGCGTATACAGTGTTTCAACACCAACCAGCAGAAAACATAACAAAAAGTTCTAACAAATAATTTTTTTAATTGCAATGTAAAGAATTTGAACCATTTATAACGTTTAGTAAAGTTATTTTGAAATACAGAACTCTTGTGAAGCGTAATAGGCGCCAATTCTTGAGCAACGATGTATGGTCGTTGGCACTTTTCGTGAGTGTAGCGAACAACGATATATCGTCGTTGGCTTTTTTTTCGTAAGTGTAGTGAACAACGATATATCGTCGTTGGCTCTTTTGGTAAGTGTAGCGAACAACGATATATCGTCGTTCGGTACTAAAAGGGTTAAGATATTTTGTACTATACCTAACTAGAATAAAATACTGATTTCTAAAAGTTCAGGAATATCTGTATTTCTTTAATAACTTCTCAATGGAACAGCATAGACACATAAAATTCACATTAAAGAGACGTCTTTATGTAACTTAACGATAAGAAAAACAACACAGTCGCAAAATGAAAGGTAAAGTATACAGGGGTGGGGCATATTTACTTAATTTTATGCCACATAAAGATCTCTTTGGTGTGAATTAAAAGTGCTATGCTTTTGCACTGAGAAGTTATTAAAGAAAAGAGGATGTTCCTTAACTTTTGGAGGTCAGTGTAAGTCTGATTAATAAGCTTGGAAGGAATCGTAAAGGGAAAATTGTTTACTATTATTTTATTAAAATATTTTTTTTACTCTCTTTTACAGTAGAGTAACTTATTGGACAATAGGTAAAAATCTGTAGTTATTCAATTTTTATTTTGAAATTCAAAATATGAATGGCCTTTAAATTAGTGTTAGACTTAACTAGTGGCACAACAACACCAATGCTGGATAAAATATACAGAAAGATTTTTTGAAATGTTGATGCACAGTTTTAAAATTGAAATGTTTAATTTATAAGAAAGGAAGTGGGGAAACAAAATAGATTTCGCGCTGTTTTTCACATGCAAATTTGAAAAAAATTCGAGTGTTCTAGAACGATGCTGGAGTTTCGGCCAGAATTAGCCAATCCTCTAGAATCCCTGTTTCTGACATTGGCCAATACAACTGTAGTTTTTCCGCCATATAAAAGTTAAAATTCAAAGCAATACTTCGACAGCTATACCCAGGGCCTGAATTCCCATGAGGCATGTGAGGTTCGTGGCTAGGGTTCCTGAATTTTGGTTGCTCCAAATTGTATGACAAATTCTGAATTATCATGTACACATCAATACTCTGCTCAAAGCATTTGATTTATGTCACCTGAATGTACATTTTGATAACTCTTATTAGTTATTACAATACATATTAATATCTTAATAATTATTTAATCAAAACGGTAATAGATGGTAATCGAAATTGTCATTAATATTTAAATAACATCAACAGTCGTCGTCACTAGTGGTCCACTATGTTGGGCCTACAGTAATTAGTTTTTTAAATCGACCCCTGGTTATACCGCGATCGAGATAATATTGCATTCGTAATTTTAAATCCCTTATATTAACTTCGATTTTGTGTGTGTATCGATGGGGAGGAGGAGGAAATCTGCAGAAGCCTAATTAACCCCCTTTCCGTCATCTAATCGTTCTGAAACTTGGCAGATAGATTCGATGTCGATGACTATGCATTCTATAAAATTTTGAGGCTGTTACTCTCACAATAAGGTCGCTTTTATGGAATTCTAATAAACCAGCTCGCCGTCATTTAATAGCGCAAAATTAGCATTGAACTGACCATTGTTGAAACTCTTTCCTATTATTAATAAAATTGTTTTAATAAGAATAAATTAAAGATATTTGGATGTGGATGCGAGTGTGACATTCATTTTTAATAAATAAATTTTGATACGTAGTTTGCAGCACATTTTGCTGATAGAAATGTGCCGACCAAACGGTATAGTGGTTAGCGTACTAGCTTCTAGACCGCGAGGTTGCGGGTTCGAGTCCCGTGTTGGCATGGGTGTTTGTAAATGTATGTTGGCTTGTCTAATGACGAATGTTTCGGCGCATTATAGCCCTCGTGTTGCTGACGGCGCCAGATAATCTGAATACAACCAACCAACTGATAGAAATGTTTTTGATACTTAAAATTAGATGCACACGCTGTTTACAGGATCAGCGCTGTGTTAATGAATATGAAAATTGGCAATGCATATGAAGGACTTGAATTAAAAACTTTGATTTCCATTTTATATTGAACAGAATTGAAATACCGACAGGTGTCTAACAGGAGTTGCTCTATTTGTAGGGAAATCCGAAGCAGGGAAATGGAGTACCTCCACCCACCCCCCGTTCCCCTTTCCCCTCAGTCCATCTGTCAACAGCAAAGCCAGCCTCTTCTGAAGTTTGTATTTATGTGAATAAAAAAAAGTCGTCTCTTGTCTCTTCTGATTTGTGCCTTGTCTTTCATTTATTGGTTAATTTCAATTCTCACTGAATGAGTTTCGAGTTCAGGATGATTATAAATGTTTCCTTTGACAATATATGACCCATAGACTTATTATTATCATCAATAGACTGCGCGTTCCCACTTCAATTATACAACGAGAATGAAACCAAAATGAATCACATGAGTAGGGACTTTTTGGGAGCAGGGTTGCAGATTTGGCGGGTTTCTCCTCACTCAGGCGATAAAGGATAATAAGATTATTAGATAAAGGATTAATTTTACGAGGTAGCCAAATTAAAAACCACGTGACTGATAGACGAATTTTGTGATTCATTTTGGTTTCATTCTCGTTGTAAGTGGGAACGCGCAGTCTATTGATAATAATAAGTCTATGATATGGTCGGTCGTCCACATTTCGGTACAGGACCCCCCTTAACTTCACAACACAGAATACAATTTTTTCCAATCTTCATTCTCAAAAACATATACATTTTAAATAGTAATTTTAAAATGTATATGTTTTTGTGTTGTGAAGTTAAGGGGGGGGGGGGGGGGGTTCATACATTTCTGAAAGACTATTTCTGAAAGACTGATGTTTTTATAAAACGCCACCAAATTGCCTGTTATTTAAACATCACTAATGGGCGTAACGCATTGAAGCATCGCCTTAAAGTGCTTTTTTCGAGCAATAATGTGTCTCGCAGTTGTAAAAAGCAATTCAAGATGCAAATTAAATCGATATATCTCTCCAAAACTATTAACAATAGGCGATTCAAATTTTTGGAGCACTTAATTTATATCGTTTTAAACGCTTTCTCTTCACAGAATTTTATTTTTTATATTCTGCTTTAAAATATAACGTTAAGCGTAATTAAAGGTCAATATTTTAACTTGGATTTTTTTTTTAAATCTTATTCACCTATATTCTGAGAAGAAAATATGTTATTGATTACAGAAATATTTCATTTTTCAAAAAAAAAAAATTTCTTAAATTATTTTAAAGTCAACTATTATGGATTTTTTTTTTTTTTTTTTTTTGGTTTTTAAATTTAGAAAAAAAAATAAATTATATATTGTTGCGTGGACGGATTCGAAAGATTTGAAGCCAAATTCAGATCAAAACTTGCAGAAATTTATTCCAAAATAAATCTTCACAGTTCTCTTACAGCTCCAGAACTTCTCGTTCTAGTAGACACAATACAGCTCTTTTCACCTCAATAGAGCACAAAACAGCAGTTAGAAACTTGACAACAACTGCTAAATCGCCGCAAAAGACAATGCAATACAGTTCGCTCAGTATCTCCAGTCAACAAATTTAGTGACTCTCAAAATCCAAGAACTAACTCAAGTCAGGAATACAGCTCTCACAATGAACGTTGAGAGACAGCTAACTCAGTGATTCAAAATCAACTAACTAACTGACTCACTCACTCAGGTCGCGCTTATATAGGATTGGCTGCGAAACGAACATACTTGAACCTTCCAGAGATGGACATTTGGAGAACTTTCCAGACAGTAGTCGAAAAATCCTATACATGTACATACATGGGATACATGTACCGAAAATGTCGCCAAATGGTCGCCAAGTTTGGCGACATTTGGCAATTTATCGCCAAATTTGGCGACAAAAATTAGTCGCCAAAACCATCGCCAACTTGGCTCTATCTCGCCAATTTGGCGAGATTCCCATTACCATAATGTTAAATGCCCTGCCCCTTGAAACTCGCTTCCCAGAGTTACCTCTGTTAAACTCGTTATCAAGCAGTGAGAGATTCATTGCTGGGAAACAAACCAAGACGAACCATTGCACTGCCTAACGCGAGATGAACATAAATTTTACTATTTACAAAATTAACACTACGAAATATTTACAAATATACAAAAATTCGTAACAATATATATATATATATATAAATTATCCCAAAGACATATAAATAGTATCTCGTACATTATAAATATTTTTATGTTAAAAATTTAATTAATCTTTTCTTTTTTTTAATTTTTGGTATTGGACTACCTTTTTTAAAACATTGTAATGTCAAAAATCTATGAATAACAAAGTAGAGGTGATATAAAAAGCTTTTTTTTTATCATAAAAGAGGTGGACTTTTCTCTTCTGCAACGCATACTTTGAAATAAATATAGATATATTATAGTTGAATCGGTCAAAAGTTGCGTTAAACCTACTCAGTGATCTTTAATAATAAGACAAGCTGTGTGTCTGTCTGTAGCTCTGTGGGTCTATAGAAACCTTTTTAAAATTGAAATAGAGCTCTGAAATTTTCAGCATGAGAAGTTTCGGCCTTCTAATTTTATGTATGTCAAACAGAATGTTACAATTTTAACTAGTTCTTTTTTAATTAATTTTCTTAATTAACAATTTTTTTTACAAAACGATTTCTAATAGGGTTACAGTTCTAAAATTTTCCACAAAAGTAATTTTGGCCTTCTTATTGAACTTTTAAAAAACAGAATTTTAAATTTTTTCTTAGTTTTTTATTAATTAAATTTTTTAATTATTTAATAAATATTTTACAAAACGGTTTCTAATATGGCTACAGCTCTGAAATTTTCAACACAAGAGTTTTGGCCTTTTAATTGGACTTTTGAAAAACAGATATTTAAATTTTTATTTAGTTCTTTTTAATTAATTTTTTAATTAATTAATATTTTACAGAACGATTTCTAATACGGCTACTGCTCTGAAATTTTCTACACAAGTAGTTTTAGCATTCTAATTGGACTATTGACAAAAAAAATGTTAAAATTTTAATTTGTTTTTTAATTAATATTTTCACAAACAGCGACTTCTAATAGGCACTCTGAAAGTTTCAACAAAAGTAGTTTTGGCCTTCTAATTTTGCTTTCCACAAACACGTTAAAATAATCATAAGTAAAGGGTTGTTAAATAAAGGGGTGTTGTATTATTGTATTAAAGGGGGATTTTTTGTGTGTGTTTCGACAGAAGAGAGACTTCTAATATTAAGGTAGTAATTAGATTTCAGTGAGTGAAGCGAGCTTATTCTTTCGCAACAATGAACCTTTCAACGAGAGAAGCTAACATATTCTTGCATTGAAATGAAACTTTCAATGAGTAAAGTAAGCCTGTACTTATGTGTAAATGATCTTTTCAGTGAACAAAGCGATCTTGATTTTGCAAAGCGATGAACCTACTTGCGAGCGAAGCGCCAAAAACTGGGACCTATACACCAATGACGGATTTCCGCAACGCGAGGCCTTACAGCTAGCTAAAATATTGCGTATATTAAAATTTCGTAGCGAAGCACGGGTATTTTAGCTAGTCATTAATATGATTATGATAAAAAAAAAAAAAAAAAAAAAAAAGATAAGATAAACTTATGCATATTTCTTATTCTAGTTCCTCATCAGATTCTTTTATGTTGAAAAATAATTCCAACGTAATGGTATTATTCCTAAATACTACCAATTACTAAACAACATCACATTTATATAACCTTACCAGTAATGAAAGGAAAATAGTATCAGTTCAAAAATGATGCTTTCCTAGAAAACTAAAAATTAATTCTCTTTAAATTTCCATTCAATATTGTTGATTATAAAAAACAGTTTAAAAAAAAAACTTTGATTTCATTAAGTTTACAAAGAAGCTTACCTCCACAATCAAAAATTTGTTCTCTTTCAATTTGAATGAAGTTAAGCATCTTTTAAAAAAAAAGATTGTAATTTAGAGAAATATACCAGTTTCTGTAAATATATCAAATCCTCTTCTTTTTTTCCCCGTAGTGTTATTGGTGAACTGTTCCACGTTATTTCTACCCGGTGATCATTCAATTAAATACGAACACCGCAAGTAAAATAACGTGAAACTATACACCTCTTCTCTAATTCCCAATCAAAGTGCACTGTCAGTCTTCTAAAATAAGGCATAATGTTACTAATTTTTGTATTTGAGAGGATCATTGCAGGGAAACCAAACTAACGACGAACTATTGCACTGCCTTAAGCGAAATGTACATAAATTTTACTATTTACAAAATTAACACTTCGAAATATTAACAAATATACAAAAATTCGTAAAAATATGTTACTGCAGCAAATAGATTTTCCAAGTCATTTCTTCGTAATAATGTGATCATAGAAATAGAGTTGTTATAGCAAATATATATAATTTTTTCTGGATTTCTGCTTGATTCTTCGTGATTGACTGCTTGTAATGTCATTGGAAGCCTCTATCACGTTATATTTACCCGGTGATCATTCAAATATTCACGAACACCGCAAGTAAAATAACGCGAAAAAATACTCCATTCTTCTAGTACTTATATACTAACTCTCAGCTAGGCAAGGATAATCTGGCACATCGCACTACATGTGGATAAGTCATGTAATAATGCTTCCTACATCACGAAATAGAGTTGTTATAGCAAATATTTATAATTTTTTCTGGATTTCTGCTTGAATCTTCGTGATTGACTGCTTGTAATGTCATTGGAGGCCTCTATCACGTTATATTTACCCGGTGATCAATCAAATATTCACGAACACCGCAAGTAAAATAACGCGAAAAAAGACTCCATTCTTCTAGTACTTACATACCAATTCTCAGCTAGTCAAGGATGAACTGGCACATCGCGCTACATGCATTTAAGTGATGTAATAATGCGTGAAACTGCCTTTTATGACACTTAATTGAAATTTATGTTAGCATCTATAAAGGTTAAACAATAGATATATACTCACATCTGTTAATGGAACTATCCCTGCTTCGTCATTTTGTCGCACGTGATGTGATCTGGAAAAAAGATCACGTTAAGCATACCCATTAATTATTAATATAACTAGAATCAACAAATAAGGATAACGTGAACATCCTTCGGAACCGCAACATTTACGAAACAATTTCCTACTGATCTCATTTCAAATTGTTATTGTAAAATCAAAGTAGTTTTATCAGTAACTCACCATTGTTCAATAATTTAACTCCTTATTTTCATCCCAGCAAGTGAACTTTGCCGCATCTCACTAGAGACGGTGGAATGACGCATGAAAATTCATCTTTATTAACAATGATACCTGAAACTGAATATAGTAATATCATTAAGAATGAAGTTGATATATATTCAATTATGTCTAAGGATATCTCACTGCCTCGTCATATCTTCGCCCACGATGTAAATTGAGACAAGAGTTACGTTACATCAACCCGTTAATCACTATTGTAACAAAAGATAACTCAAGTTGGATAACCAGGGATGAGATTGATCAGAGAGCAAAGAGGAGGAATTCCATAAATTCGTTAAAAGAGCTCGCGGTAGGAATACACAAAAATTCAGCAAAAAAGTATGCAGGAAGGATGATTCAATAATTTTAAAGATGCAATGAAATTTCTCATACTATATTTTAATTATACTTCAAATATATTAGGAGTTTTTTAAGTAATCTTAAAGTAAATATCTAAGCTAAGAGAGACATTTTTTATTTTGACATGAGAAAAGAAATTTTGCAGGAAAGAATGGTTCAGATCAGAAAAATGCGGATCCTCGAAACAGGGACAAGAAAAGGAAAATGTTACGTAGAAAACAAAAAGGACGAATACTATCACTGGATATTTTAAACCTTGGCCAATTTCTTGTTCAAGCTCATCAATATCTTCTTTTTTGTTGGAAAAGCATTCCAATGTAACTAACATTCTCCTAAATAACGCTAATTACTAAAAGCATCAAAGTTCTCGAACCTCAAACAGTTAATATGAATTCAAAGTAATTTTTTTTAAAGTTTACAAAGAAACTTACCTCCACCAATCCAAAATTCTCTTTCAATTTGAATCAAATAAAGAATCTTTTCAAAAAGTAATATTGTAATTTAGAGAAATATACCTGTTTCTGCAAATATATCAAATCCTCTTCTCTTTTCCCCGAAGTGTTATTGGCGAACTGTTTCGCGTTATTTCTACCCGGTGATCAATCAATTAAATACGAACACCGCAAGTAAAATAACGTGAAACTATACACCTCTTCTCGAATTCACAATCAAAGTGCACTGTCAGACTTCTAAAATAAGGCATATGTTACTGCAGCAAATGGATTTTTCAAGTCAGTTCTTCGTAATAATGTGATCATAGAAATAGAGTTGTTATAGCAAATATATATAATTTTTTTCTGGATTTCTGCTTGAATCTTCGTGATTGACTGCTTGTAATGTCATTGGAGGTCTGCATCACGTTATATTTACCAGGTGATCAATCAAATATTCACGAACACAGCAAGTAAAATAACGCGAAAAAGACTCCATTCTTCAAGTATTTATATACCCATTCTCAGCTAGTCAAGGATAATCTGGCACATTGCACTACATGTAGTTTAGTGATTTAATAATGCGTGAAATTGAATACTTATTAACACTTAATTGACATTTATAGTAGTACCTATGAAAGTAAAACAATAGATATATATACTCACTTCTGTTAATGGAACTATCCTTGCCTTGTCATTTTGTCGAACTTGATGTGATCTGGAAAAAAAGATCACGTTAAGCCTACCTATTGATTATTAATATAACTTCAATCACCAAATAAGGATAACGTAAACCAATTCTATTTCTAGAATGTCAACAACTTCTTTAAGGTTGAAAAAGGGTCCCAACAAGATGACTATCCTTCGGAACATTGACATTTGCTGAAAAATTTCTTACCTATTTCATCTCAAATTGTTATTATAAAATCAAAGTAGTTTTATCAGTTAGTCACCATTGTACCATAATTTAACTCCTAAGTCTCATCCCGGAAAGCGAACTTTGGCGCATCTTCCTGGAGACGGCAGTGGCGAACTGTTCCACGTTATTTCTACCCGGTGATCAATCAATTAAATACGAACACCGCAAGTAAAATAACGTGAAACTATACACCTCTTCTCGAATTCACAATCAAAGTGCACTGTCAGCCTTCTAAAATAAGGAATATGTCACTGCAGCAAATGTATAATTCAAGTCATTTCTTCGTAATAATGTGATTTTACACAGTGGTCTCCTTATATCTTACCGGTAATCATTAATTCAAATACGATCCTCTAAGAATTATACCGTAAACTTAAGGCCATTTCTTCTTTTAGATAGCCATCAAAGTCTTAAATAATGTAAAAACATATTCATGCTCCAAATACCGACATTTATTATAAAACCTCAAACTACTTTAAACTCAGGAAGCAAAATGGTTTGATAAGTTCAAAAAAGATGTTTACCTAAACAACGAAATAGCACCTTTTCCATATTTCGAAGAAATATCGTTGATCTTGAAAAAAGTAGGACCCTACGTCACAGAAATAAATTTGTTAGAGCAAATATACATCCTTTCTTTTGGATTTCTGCTTGATTCTTCGTGATTGACTGTTTGTAATGTCATTGGAGGCCTCTATCACGTTATATTTACCCGGTGCTCAATCAAATATTCACGAACACCGCAAGTAAAATAACGCGAAAAAAGACTCCATTCTTCTAGTACTTACATACTGATTCCCAGCTAGTCAAGGATAATCTGGCACATCGCACTACATGTGGATAAGTCATGTAATAATGCATCCTACATCACGAAATAGAGTTGTTATAGCAAATATTTTTACTAAATGGCCGCTATCCAGTAAGTTCTTCAAGACGAGCTTCACTTCGGGTCTTTAGGAAAGTCCATCCTCCTTGGAATCCAGGAACTTCTTGATATAAGGAAGTGACACCCCGGTCTTGCCATCAGTAGTAGCAGTCGCTTGTAAGATCCATTTTTGGAAGTTGGATGTTACGGGTGCGATGGTTTTCTTACTGTTTTTAACAGATTGTCTAGTTTTCATCTTGTACGCTCAGTATTTTAATATCGGTTAACGAAAAATGTATTACGATAAAGTTATGAAGGCTGGCATTGATTGGAATAACTGAAGCGAAAGAAATCAAATCTTAAAATTGAATGGCAAAAAATTAAATGAAAGTCTTTGGAATTGAATGAATCTGGATCCGAGGCATCTCTTCAGTTGCATCTCTGTTGCCTCGACCCTCTTCAACATCGATCTCTCAACTGCTGCCATGACACCCTTTATACCGATAAAGTCGGAGATGTGGCCAGGGCTGTGCTCAATGCCTTTGATCCCATTTGACTTGTCCTATCACCTTTTTTCTGCACTTGTCACACGACAACAACAACAACATAGCAAATATTTATAATTTTTTCTGGATTTCTGCTTGAATCTTCGTGATTGACTGCTTGTAATGTCATTGGAGGCCTCTATCACGTTATATTTACCCGGTGATCAATCAAATATTCATGAACACCGCAAGTAAAATAACGCGAAAAAAGACTCCATTCTTCTAGTATTTATATACTAATTCTCAGCTAGTCAAGGATAATTTGGCACATCGCACTACATGTGGATAAGTCATGTAATAATGCATCCTACATCACGAAATAGAGTTGTTATAGCAAATATTTTTAATTTTTTCTGGATTTCTGCTTGAATCTTCGTGATTGACTGCTTGAAATGTCATTGGAGGCCTGTATCACGTCATATTTACCCGGTGATCATTCAAATATTCACGAACACCGCAAGTAAAATAACGCGAAAAAAGACTCAATTGTTCTAGTATTTATATACCAATTCACAGCTAGTCAAGGATGAACTGGAACATCGCGCTACATGTATCTAAGTGATGTAATAATGCGTGAAAATGCCTTTTATGACACTTAATTGAAATTTATGTTAGCATCTATAAAGGTTAAACAATAGATATATACTCACATCTGTTAATGGAACTATCCCTGCTTCGTCATTTTGTCGCACATGATGTGATCTGGAAAAAAGATCACGCACTGTAAATGCTGGTGTCTTAAATTTAGACACAAAATGTCTGAAAAATTCATTTCAGACACATTAAGTGACTTAATTGGCGTAGCATTGATCCATTTCAGACATAACACGTGTCTGATTCTTTCTGAAATCACATTTAGACACACTTGGTGTCTTAAATGTAGACAGAAAACACCATATTAAGACATTTTGGGATTCAGACACTTAACATAATAAGACAACTAATGTCTAAGACACCAAACACGATTTAAGACATCATGTTTGGTGTCGTCGACTTTTTCATCAGGAATTCATGATGGGGGTATTTTTTCCGATTCAATTATACGATTTCAGGCGAAGGAAACACTGTAAATAAACAAATGGAATAGATAAACGTAATTGCAATATGCAAAATAATTTATTTTTATTTTAAGAATTTTATTTGTATTTTAAGATTTTTTTATTTGTATTTTAAGATTTTTTTATTTGTATTTTAATAATATATCACCAAAAGCGACTTAAACACTCAAAGGAATGGTCAAAATAAGACATTTGGATTTTAAGACAGGAAGCAATAAAACGTCTGAAATGTACAACTATATAGTGAAACTTCAAAATTTTCTTTAACCAATGAAATAAGAGAAGGGCTTTTCGAAAAGCATTTGGCGCATGCGCTGTGTAAAGAATCTTGCTTCATTTAAACGTAATACTGTTTGTATTTTTCGCGTCTCGTACTTGGCGCTTGTGTAGCGTTCGATTACACACAAAATGGTTGTAAACTATTCTAAAATGGTTGCTTTCCTTCTTTTTAAGTGGCAGAAATAGACAGTCGGTAGTTCCAAAAAACAAATACTTTCCTATTTTAACTTTAATGTTAATATCCTTTAATCATGTGCTTTTGTTTAACTGTGCTTAAGAATTCTTTTGGAAGCGTTCCTTTATTCAACATGGAGCATTTCTTGAGATGAAGCCGTTACCTTACAAGAAACTAATGCGAACCCCTTTTTGAACTATTTAGATGGCTTTATATTTAATAGGTCAATGAATTAGTGAAAAATGGGGTACCGTGTTACAGTAAGTGTTATTCAATAATACACTTATTTTCAGTGTTTTTATAATACATTTTAATTGATCTAGTATTTCTAAATGACACCCACAGAATTCTAAGTTTTCTGTTTTTACATTCAGTTATATTTTTATTGGTTTTGTTGCATATTACAAGTACTAATGGGAATATATTTGGCATGGGATTTGGTATAATCTGAATAACATTTATTCTTGGTTCTCGATGGCAGCAATAAAATTATGAAAATCAACGCTACAAAATAATTTGTGAAACATTTAATATTTGTCAAAATGAAGAATTTTTTTCTACATATGTTGTTCAAACATTTTTAAATAATATTTTAGCAAAAAAGCTCATAATAATAGGCTAATAATTTACTTATAATCACTTATATAAAACTCGGTTAAATAAAATTTTCCGCAGTGAGTTGAATTGTGGTAGCTCATAAAAAATCTTATAATGCAAAAAAAACTTTATTTTAGTTTTATTTCTAATAAATGTCTATATACTGCATTAAATATCAGATTTCACAAAATAATAAAAATAAGTTTTTTATGTGTTAGTTTGTTGAACGTATGAAAATTTGCATTTTTTTAAGTAATAATCTAATTAAAAATTGAATTGCATAGATTTTAATAATATTTTTGTTTTGTATGTACTTTATGTTATGTAATTGACGTGAAAAATTTCAATTCTACATCTTTAATTGTTTTTTAAACGAAGCATAAAATTTTTGGAAAAATCAACGTTTTGAGAAAACTATAGAAATTTTAATAACTTGCATGTTTTTCAAATTTAATGTGCTCTACCTCTGTATTTTGAAGCAGCCATCTTTATTCTAATGCCTTTTTTTTATATTAAATTTTTTAAAGTTTTTTAAATGCCCTCTCTAGTCTTCTCAGCGATTAACGGGTTGAAATGCGTTGTACGCCCCCCACTTTGGTGACTTTGTAAAATGCCGCCAAGTTGTATCGACACTTCCACTGAATTGAACTTAAGGTTTGCCAAAATGGGTGCCAAGTTGTAATGGAACCATATAGGCACCAGGTTACCATATTTGACGCAAAATCACTAAAAAAAAGGAGAGGGGGCTTATAACGCATTTTAACCGATTAACAAAGTGTCGCAGTGACAGGGAAAACTGTTGTAAAAAGGTTCTATCCTCAAAATTACAGGAATTAAGAGCATACCAAAATTTGGGAAACCAACTTTTTCAGAAACACAAAAAAAAATTGTGTGGAACTTACATACTTTTCAAATTTAATATGCTCCACCTCTATATTTTGAAGTATCTCCTTACATACTTCTAATGCCTTCTGTTGTACTTGTTTATTTTTATGCATCTTTTGAGGTATTTTTTAAATGCCCTGTATCTGCTTCAGCTATTCGACAATAATTGAAGCGTCATAGTGTTATAATCACTGCTGTTGGGTAGTGTTATTATAGGGGAATGTTATAACCCGGTAAAATTCCCAAATGGGGAATAATTAGATTACAACTGCTTGATCCATCATTACCATAAATTTATGTTGCCATATAATGTATCCGAAGCATTTTTAGACTTGCCAGTGCAACGCATAGTACTATAAACCAGGTGCATGCTTACATTACACTTGTTATTTGTCATTGAAGTTGACATGAAAAAAGCAACTGAAAACTATGATACAATCTTAGAAGCCAAAACTTTTCTATTTGAGATTCAGCCCCAATACAATGTCTACTATACCAATGCATATATTTTACAATAAGTCCCTGTTACTATCTCTTACTTGGATATATTAATAGTTGTTGTTTTACAATCTCATGCTTACATTTACCAGGAAAGTGTAACATAGTCAACAAAAAGTTATGAGCAACATGGTAGTAATACAGTAATTTTTACTTTTTTTTTAATAAAACTTTTTAATATTAAATTTGAATTGGTTTGTGTAAAAATTTTAATTGTTTGTGTAAAAATTTGTCCAACATCTGAAAGGTACCATAAACAACCTATTCAGACACATCAACTGTCTGAAAATATCCCCAATTCAGACACTCCAAATGTCTGAAAACACCCCATTTTAAGACACTTCATGTGTCTTAAAGATTAAGACACCATTTTTCGTCTTAAAACAGTGCCACTTGTTTAAGATACTTTTGTGTCTTATTTTAAGACATTTCAATTTGCTGTGGCGTTAAGCCTACCCATTAATTATTAATATAACTAGAATCAACAAATAAGGATAACGTGAACATCCTTCGGAACCGCAACATTTACGAAACAATTTCCTACTGATCTCACCTCAAATTGTTATTGTAAAATCAAAGTAGTTTTATCAGTAACTCACCATTGTTCAATAATTTAACTCCTTATTTTCATCCCAGCAAGTGAACTTTGCCGCATCTCACTAGAGACGGTGGAATGACGCATGAAAATTCATCTTTATTAACAATGATACCTGAAACTGAATATAGTAATATCATTAAGAATGAAATTGATATATATTCAATTATGTCTAAGGATATCTCACTGCCTCGTCATATCTTCGCCCACGATGTAAATAGAGACAAGAGTTACGTTACATCAACCCGTTAATCACTATTGTAACAAAAGATAACTCAAGTTGGATAACCAGGGATGAGATTGATCAGAGAGCAAAGAGGAGGAATTCCATAAATTCGTTAAAAGAGCTCGCGGTAGCAATACACAAAAATTCAGCAAAAAAGTATGCAGGAAGGATGATTCAATAATTTTAAAGATGCAATGAAATTTCTCATACTATATTTTAATTATACTTCAAATATATTAGGAGTTTTTTAAGTAATCTTAAAGTAAATATCTAGGCTAAGAGAGACATTTTTTATTTTGACATGAGAAAAGAAATTTTGCAGGAAAGAATGGTTCAGATCAGAAAAATGCGGATCCTCGAAACAGGGACAAGAAAAGGAAAATGTTACGTAGAAAACAAAAAGGACGAATACTATCACTGGATATTTTAAACCTTGGCCAATTTCTTGTTCAAGCTCATCAATATCTTCTTTTTTGTTGGAAAAGCATTCCAATGTAACTAACATTCTCCTAAATAACGCTAATTACTAAAAGCATCAAAGTTCTCGAACCTCAAACAGTTAATATGAATTCAAAGTAATTTTTTTTAAAGTTTACAAAGAAACTTACCTCCACCAATCCAAAATTCTCTTTCAATTTGAATCAAATAAAGAATCTTTTCAAAAAGTAATATTGTAATTTAGAGAAATATACCTGTTTCTGCAAATATATCAAATCCTCTTCTCTTTTCCCCGAAGTGTTATTGGCGAACTGTTTCGCGTTATTTCTACCCGGTGATCAATCAATTAAATACGAACACCGCAAGTAAAATAACGTGAAACTATACACCTCTTCTCGAATTCACAATCAAAGTGCACTGTCAGACTTCTAAAATAAGGCATATGTTACTGCAGCAAATGGATTTTTCAAGTCAGTTCTTCGTAATAATGTGATCATAGAAATAGAGTTGTTATAGCAAATATATATAATTTTTTTCTGGATTTCTTCTTGAATCTTCGTGATTGACTGCTTGTAATGTCATTGGAGGTCTGCATCACGTTATATTTACCCGGTGATCAATCAAATATTCACGAACACCGCAAGTAAAATAACGCGAAAAAGACTCCATTCTTCAAGTATTTATATACCCATTCTCAGCTAGTCAAGGATAATCTGGCACATTGCACTACATGTAGTTTAGTGATTTAATAATGCGTGAAATTGAATACTTATTAACACTTAATTGACATTTATAGTAGTACCTATGAAAGTAAAACAATAGATATATATACTCACTTCTGTTAATGGAACTATCCTTGCCTTGTCATTTTGTCGAACTTGATGTGATCTGGAAAAAAAGATCACGTTAAGCCTACCCATTGATTATTAATATAACTTCAATCACCAAATAAGGATAACGTAAACCAATTCTATTTCTAGAATGTCAACAACTTCTTTAAGGTTGAAAAAGGGTCCCAACAAGATGACTATCCTTCAGAACATTGACATTTGCTGAAAAATTTCTTACCTATTTAATCTCAAATTGTTATTATAAAATCAAAGTAGTTTTATCAGTTAGTCACCATTGTACCATAATTTAACTCCTAAGTCTCATCCCGGAAAGTGAACTTTGGCGCATCTTCCTGGAGACGGCAGTGGCGAACTGTTCCACGTTATTTCTACCCGGTGATCAATCAATTAAATACGAACACCGCAAGTAAAATAACGTGAAACTATACACCTCTTCTCGAATTCACAATCAAAGTGCACTGTCAGCCTTCTAAAATAAATAATATGTCACTGCAGCAAATGGATAATTCAAGTCATTTCTTCGTAATAATGTGATTTTACACATTGGTCTCCTTATATCTTACCGGTAATCATTAATTCAAATACGATCCTCTAAGAATTATACCGTAAACTTAAGGCCATTTCTTCTTTTAGATAGCCATCAAAGTCTTAAATGATGTAAAAACATATTCATGCTCCGAATACCGACATTTATTATAAAACCTCAAACTACTTTAAACTCAGGAAGCAAAATGGTTTGATAAGTTCAAAAAAGATGTTTACCTAAACAACGAAATAGCACCTTTTCCATATTTCGAAGAAATATCGTTGATCTTGAAAAAAGTAGGACCCTACGTCACAGAAATAGAGTTGTTATAGCAAATATTTATAATTTTTTCTGGATTTCTGCTTGAATCTTCGTGATTGACTGCTTGTAATGTCATTGGAGGCCTCTATCACGTTATATTTACCCGGTGATCAATCAAATATTCACGAACACCGCAAGTAAAATAACGCGAAAAAAGACTCCATTCTTTTAGTACTTACATACTGATTCTCAGCTAGTCAAGGATAATCTGGCACATCGCACTACATGTGGATAAGTCATGTAATAATGCATCCTACATCACGAAATAGAGTTGTTATAGCAAATATTTTTACTAAATGGCCGCTATCCAGTAAGTTCTTCAAGACGAGCTTCACTTCGGGTCTTTAGGAAAGTCCATCCTCCTTGGAATCCAGGAACTTCTTGATATAAGGAAGTGACACCCCGGTCTTGCCATCAGTAGTAGCAGTCGCTTGTAAGATCCATTTTCGGAAGTTGGATGTTACGGGTGCGATGGTTTTCTTACTGTTTTTAACAGATTGTATAGTTTTCATCTTGTACGCTCAGTATTTTAATATCGGTTAACGAAAAATGTATTACGATAAAGTTATGAAGGCTGGCATTGATTGGAATAACTGAAGCGAAAGAAATCAAATCTTAAAATTGAATGGCAAAAAATTAAATGAAAGTCTTTGGAATTGAATGATTCTGGATCCGAGGCATCTCTTCAGTTGCATCTCTGTTGCCTCGACCCTCTTCAACATCGATCTCTCAACTGCTGCCATGACACCCTTTATACCGATAAAGTCGGAGATGTGGCCAGGGCTGTGCTCAATGCCTTTGGTCCCATTTGACTTGTCCTATCACCTTTTTTCTGCACTTGTCACACGACAACAACAACATAGCAAATATTTATAATTTTTTCTGGATTTCTGCTTGAATCTTCGTGATTGACTGCTTGTAATGTCATTGGAGGCCTCTATCACGTTATATTTACCCGGTGATCAATCAAATATTCACGAACACCGCAAGTAAAATAACGCGAAAAAAGACTCCATTCTTCTAGTACTTACATACCAATTCTCAGCTAGTCAAGGATGAACTGGCACATCGCGCTACATGTATTTAAGTGATGTAATAATGCGTGAAACTGCCTTTTATGACACTTAATTGAAATTTATGTTAGCATCTATAAAGGTTGAACAATAGATATATATTCACATCTGTTAATGGAACTATCCCTGCTTCGTCATTTTGTCGCACATGATGTGATCTGGAAAAAAGATCACGCACTGTAAATGCTGGTGTCTTAAATTTAGACACAAAATGTCTGAAAAATTCATTTCAGACACATTAAGTGACTTAATTGGCGTAGCATTGATCCATTTCAGACATAACACGTGTCTGATTCTTTCTGAAATCACATTTAGACACACTTGGTGTCTTAAATGTAGACAGAAAACACCATATTAAGACATTTTGCGATTCAGACACTTAACATAATAAGACAACTAATGTCTAAGACACCAAACACGATTTAAGACATCATGTTTGGTGTCGTCGACTTTTTCATCAGGAATTCATGATGGGGGTATTTTTTCCGATTCAATTATACGATTTCAGGCGAAGGAAACACTGTAAATAAACAATGGAATAGATAAACGTAATTGCAATATGCAAAATAATTTATTTTTATTTTAAGATTTTTTTATTTGTATTTAAGATTTTTTTATTTGTATTTTAAGATTTTTTTATTTGTATTTTAAGATTTTTTTATTTGTATTTTAATAATATATCACCAAAAGCGACTTAAACACTCAAAGGAATGGTCAAAATAAGACATTTGGATTTTAAGACAGGAAGCAATAAAACGTCTGAAATGTACAACTATATAGCGAAACTTCAAAATTTTCTTTAACCAATGAAATAAGAGAAGGGCTTTTCGAAAAGCATTTGGCGCATGCGCTGTGTAAAGAATCTTGCTTCATTTAAACGTAATACTGTTTGTATTTTTCGCGTCTCGTACTTGGCGCTTGTGTAGCGTTCGATTACACACAAAATGGTTGTAAACTATTCTAAAATGGTTGCTTTCCTTCTTTTTAAGTGGCAGAAATAGACAGTCGGTAGTTCCAAAAAACAAATACTTTCCTATTTTAACTTTAATGTTTATATCCTTTAATCATGTGCTTTTGTTTAACTGTGCTTAAGAATTCTTTTGGAAGCGTTCCTTTATTCAACATGGAGCATTTCTTGAGATGAAGCCGTTACCTTACAAGAAACTAATGCGAACCCCTTTTTGAACTATTTAGATTGGCTTTATATTTAATAGGTCAATGAATTAGTGAAAAATGGGGTACCGTGTTACAGTAAGTGTTATTCAATAATACACTTATTTTCAGTGTTTTTATAATACATTTTAATTGATCTAGTATTTCTAAATGACACCCACAGAATTCTAAGTTTTCTGTTTTTACATTCAGTTATATTTTTATTGGTTTTGTTGCATATTACAAGTACTAATGGGAATATATTTGGCATGGGATTTGGTATAATCTGAATAACATTTATTCTTGATTCTTGGTTCTCGATGGCAGCAATAAAATTATGAAAATCAACGCTACAAAATAATTTGTGAAACATTTAATATTTGTCAAAATGAAGAATTTTTTTCTACATATGTTGTTCAAACATTTTTAAATAATATTTTAGCAAAAAAGCTCATAATTTACTTATAATCACTTATATAAAACTCGGTTAAATAAAATTTTCCGCAGTGAGTTGAATTGTGGTAGCTCATCAAAAATCTTATAATGCAAAAAAACTTTATTTTAGTTTTATTTCTAATAAATGTCTATATACTGCATTAAATATCAGATTTCACAAAATAATAAAAATAAGTTTTTTATGTGTTAGTTTGTTGAACGTATGAAAATTTGCATTTTTTTAAGTAATAATCTAATTAAAAATTGAATTGCATAGATTTTAATAATATTTTTGTTTTGTAAGTACTTTATGTTATGTAATTGACGTGAAAAATTTCAATTCTACATCTTTAATTGTTTTTTAAACGAAGCATAAAATTTTTGGAAAAATCAACGTTTTGAGAAAACTATAGAAATTTTAATAACTTGCATGTTTTTCAAATTTAATGTGCTCTACCTCTGTATTTTGAAGCAGCCATCTTTATTCTAATGCCTTTTTTTTATATTAAATTTTTTAAAGTTTTTTAAATGCCCTCTCTAGTCTTCTCAGCGATTAACGGGTTGAAATGCGTTGTACGCACCCCACTTTGGTGACTTTGTAAAATGCCGCCAAGTTGTATTGACACTTCCAGTGAATTGAACTTAAGGTTTGCCAAAATGGGTGCCAAGTTGTAATGGAACCATATAGGCACCAGGTTACCATATTTGACGCAAAATCACTAAAAAAAAGGAGAGGGGTCTTATAACGCATTTTAACCGATTAACAAAGTGTCGCAGTGACAGGGAAAACTGTTGTAAAAAGGTTCTATCCTCAAAATTACAGGAATTAAGAGCATACCAAAATTTGGGAAACCAACTTTTTCAGAAACACAAAAAAAAAATTGTGTGGAACTTACATACTTTTCAAATTTAATATGCTCCACCTCTATATTTTGAAGTATCTCCTTACATACTTCTAATGCCTTCTGTTTTACTTGTTTATTTTTATGTATCTTTTGAGGTATTTTTTAAATGCCCTGTATCTGCTTCAGCTATTCGACAATAATTGAAGCGTCATAGTGTTATAATCACTGCTGTTGGGTAGTGTTATTATAGGGGAATGTTATAACCCGGTAAAATTCCCAAATGGGGAATAATTAGATTACAACTGCTTGATCCATCATTACCATAAATTTATGTTGCCATATAATGTATCCGAAGCATTTTTAGACTTGCCAGTGCAACGCATAGTACTATAAACCAGGTGCATGCTTACATTACACTTGTTATTTGTCCTTGAAGTTGACATGAAAAAAGCAACTGAAAACTATGATACAATCTTAGAAGTCAAAACTTTTCTATTTGAGATTCAGCCCCAATACAATGTCTACTATACCAATGCATATATTTTACAATAAGTCCCTGTTACTATCTCTTACTTGGATATATTAATAGTTGTTGTTTTACAATCTCATGCTTACATTTACCAGGAAAGTGTAACATAGTCAACAAAAAGTTATGAGCAACATGGTAGTAATACAGTAATTTTTACTTTTTTTTAAATAAAACTTTTTAATATTAAATTTGAATTGGTTTGTGTAAAAATTTTAATTGTTTGTGTAAAAATTTGTCCAACATCTGAAAGGTACCATAAACAACCTATTCAGACACATCAACTGTCTGAAAATATCCCCAATTCAGACACTCCAAATGTCTGAAAACACCCCATTTTAAGACACTTCATGTGTCTTAAAGATTAAGACACCATTTTTCGTCTTAAAACAGTGCCACTTGTTTAAGATACTTTTGTGTCTTATTTTAAGACATTTCAATTTGCTGTGGCGTTAAGCCTACCCATTAATTATTAATATAACTAGAATCAACAAATAAGGATAACGTGAACATCCTTCGGAACCGCAACATTTACGAAACAATTTCCTACTGATCTCACCTCAAATTGTTATTGTAAAATCAAAGTAGTTTTATCAGTAACTCACCATTGTTCAATAATTTAACTCCTTATTTTCATCCCAGCAAGTGAACTTTGCCGCATCTCACTAGAGACGGTGGAATGACGCATGAAAATTCATCTTTATTAACAATGATACCTGAAACTGAATATAGTAATATCATTAAGAATGAAATTGATATATATTCAATTATGTCTAAGGATATCTCACTGCCTCGTCATATCTTCGCCCACGATGTAAATAGAGACAAGAGTTACGTTACATCAACCCGTTAATCACTATTGTAACAAAAGATAATTTAAGTTGGATAACCAGGGATGAGATTGATCAGAGAGCAAAGAGGAGGAATTCCATAAATTCGTTAAAAGAGCTCGCGGTAGCAATACACAAAAATTCAGCAAAAAAGTATGCAGGAAGGATGATTCAATAATTTTAAAGATGCAATGAAATTTCTCATACTATATTTTAATTATACTTCAAATATATTAGGAGTTTTTTAAGTAATCTTAAAGTAAATATCTAAGCTAAGAGAGAAATTTTTTATTTTGACATGAGAAAAGAAATTTTGCAGGAAAGAATGGTTCAGATCAGAAAAATGCGGATCCTCGAAACAGGGACAAGAAAAGGAAAATGTTACGTAGAAAACAAAAAAGACGAATACTATCACTGGATATTTTAAACCTTGGCCAATTTCTTGTTCAAGCTCATCAATATCTTCTTTTTTGTTCGAAAAGCATTCCAATGTAACTAACATTCTCCTAAATAACGCTAATTACTAAAAGCATCAAAGTTCTCGAACCTCAAACAATTAATATGAATTCAAAGTAATTTTTTTTAAAGTTTACAAAGAAACTTACCTCCACCAATCCAAAATTCTCTTTCAATTTGAATCAAATAAAGAATCTTTTCAAAAAGTAATATTGTAATTTTGAGAAATATACCTGTTTCTGCAAATATATCAAATCCTCTTCTCTTTTCCCCGAAGTGTTATTGGCGAACTGTTTCACGTTATTTCTACCCGGTGATCAATCAATTAAATACGAACACCGCAAGTAAAATAACGTGAAACTATACACCTCTTCTCGAATTCACAATCAAAGTGCACTGTCAGACTTCTAAAATAAGGCATATGTTACTGCAGCAAATGGATTTTTCAAGTCAGTTCTTCGTAATAATGTGATCATAGAAATAGAGTTGTTATAGCAAATATATATAATTTTTTTCTGGATTTCTGCTTGAATCTTCGTGATTGACTGCTTGTAATGTCATTGGAGGTCTGCGTCACGTTATATTTACCCGGTGATCAATCAAATATTCACGAACACCGCAAGTAAAATAACGCGAAAAAGACTCCATTCTTCAAGTATTTATATACCCATTCTCAGCTAGTCAAGGATAATCTGGCACATTGCACTACATGTAGTTTAGTGATTTAATAATGCGTGAAATTGAATACTTATTAACACTTAATTGACATTTATAGTAGTACCTATGAAAGTAAAACAATAGATATATATACTCACTTCTGTTAATGGAACTATCCTTGCCTTGTCATTTTGTCGAACTTGATGTGATCTGGAAAAAAAGATCACGTTAAGCCTACCCATTGATTATTAATATAACTTCAATCACCAAATAAGGATAACGTAAACCAATTCTATTTCTAGAATGTCAACAACTTCTTTAAGGTTGAAAAAGGGTCCCAACAAGATGACTATCCTTCAGAACATTGACATTTGCTGAAAAATTTCTTACCTATTTCATCTCAAATTGTTATTATAAAATCAAAGTAGTTTTATCAGTTAGTCACCATTGTACCATAATTTAACTCCTAAGTCTCATCCCGGAAAGTGAACTTTGGCGCATCTTCCTGGAGACGGCAGTGGCGAACTGTTCCACGTTATTTCTACCCGGTGATCAATCAATTAAATACGAACACCGCAAGTAAAATAACGTGAAACTATACACCTCTTCTCGAATTCACAATCAAAGTGCACTGTCAGCCTTCTAAAATAAATAATATGTCACTGCAGCAAATGGATAATTCAAGTCATTTCTTCGTAATAATGTGATTTTACACATTGGTCTCCTTATATCTTACCGGTAATCATTAATTCAAATACGATCCTCTAAGAATTATACCGTAAACTTAAGGCCATTTCTTCTTTTAGATAGCCATCAAAGTCTTAAATGATGTAAAAACATATTCATGCTCCGAATACCGACATTTATTATAAAACCTCAAACTACTTTAAACTCAGGAAGCAAAATGGTTTGATAAGTTCAAAAAAGATGTTTACCTAAACAACGAAATAGCACCTTTTCCATATTTCGAAGAAATATCGTTGATCTTGAAAAAAGTAGGACCCTACGTCACAGAAATAGAGTTGTTATAGCAAATATTTATAATTTTTTCTGGATTTCTGCTTGAATCTTCGTGATTGACTGCTTGTAATGTCATTGGAGGCCTCTATCACGTTATATTTACCCGGTGATCAATCAAATATTCACGAACACCGCAAGTAAAATAACGCGAAAAAAGACTCCATTCTTCTAGTACTTACATACTGATTCTCAGCTAGTCAAGGATAATCTGGCACATCGCACTACATGTGGATAAGTCATGTAATAATGCATCCTACATCACGAAATAGAGTTGTTATAGCAAATATTTTTACTAAATGGCCGCTATCCAGTAAGTTCTTCAAGACGAGCTTCACTTCGGGTCTTTAGGAAAGTCCATCCTCCTTGGAATCCAGGAACTTCTTGATATAAGGAAGTGACACCCCGGTCTTGCCATCAGTAGTAGCAGTCGCTTGTAAGATCCATTTTCGGAAGTTGGATGTTACGGGTGCGATGGTTTTCTTACTGTTTTTAACAGATTGTCTAGTTTTCATCTTGTACGCTCAGTATTTT
This sequence comes from Linyphia triangularis, assembly GCA_963978545.1. Classification (NCBI taxonomy): domain Eukaryota; kingdom Metazoa; phylum Arthropoda; class Arachnida; order Araneae; family Linyphiidae; genus Linyphia; species Linyphia triangularis. The sequence goes on along the minus strand of OZ021722.1, from coordinate 8,446,129 downwards.
AATATCGGTTAACGAAAAATGTATTACGATAAAGTTATGAAGGCTGGCATTGATTGGAATAACTGAAGCGAAAGAAATCAAATCTTAAAATTGAATGGCAAAAAATTAAATGAAAGTCTTTGGAATTGAATGAATCTGGATCCGAGGCATCTCTTCAGTTGCATCTCTGTTGCCTCGACCCTCTTCAACATCGATCTCTCAACTGCTGCCATGACACCCTTTATACCGATAAAGTCGGAGATGTGGCCAGGGCTGTGCTCAATGCCTTTGGTCCCATTTGACTTGTCCTATCACCTTTTTTCTGCACTTGTCACACGACAACAACAACATAGCAAATATTTATAATTTTTTCTGGATTTCTGCTTGAATCTTCGTGATTGACTGCTTGTAATGTCATTGGAGGCCTCTATCACGTTATATTTACCCGGTGATCAATCAAATATTCACGAACACCGCAAGTAAAATAACGCGAAAAAAGACTCCATTCTTCCAGTACTTACATACCAATTCTCAGCTAGTCAAGGATGAACTGGCACATCGCGCTACATGTATTTAAGTGATGTAATAATGCGTGAAACTGCCTTTTATGACACTTAATTGAAATTTATGTTAGCATCTATAAAGGTTGAACAATAGATATATATTCACATCTGTTAATGGAACTATCCCTGCTTCGTCATTTTGTCGCACATGATGTGATCTGGAAAAAAGATCACGCACTGTAAATGCTGGTGTCTTAAATTTAGACACAAAATGTCTGAAAAATTCATTTCAGACACATTAAGTGACTTAATTGGCGTAGCATTGATCCATTTCAGACATAACACGTGTCTGATTCTTTCTGAAATCACATTTAGACACACTTGGTGTCTTAAATGTAGACAGAAAACACCATATTAAGACATTTTGGGATTCAGACACTTAACATAATAAGACAACTAATGTCTAAGACACCAAACACGATTTAAGACATCATGTTTGGTGTCGTCGACTTTTTCATCAGGAATTCATGATGGGGGTATTTTTTCCGATTCAATTATACGATTTCAGGCGAAGGAAACACTGTAAATAAACAATGGAATAGATAAACGTAATTGCAATATGCAAAATAATTTATTTTTATTTTAAGATTTTTTTATTTGTATTTAAGATTTTTTTATTTGTATTTTAAGATTTTTTTATTTGTATTTTAAGATTTTTTTATTTGTATTTTAATAATATATCACCAAAAGCGACTTAAACACTCAAAGGAATGGTCAAAATAAGACATTTGGATTTTAAGACAGGAAGCAATAAAACGTCTGAAATGTACAACTATATAGCGAAACTTCAAAATTTTCTTTAACCAATGAAATAAGAGAAGGGCTTTTCGAAAAGCATTTGGCGCATGCGCTGTGTAAAGAATCTTGCTTCATTTAAACGTAATACTGTTTGTATTTTTCGCGTCTCGTACTTGGCGCTTGTGTAGCGTTCGATTACACACAAAATGGTTGTAAACTATTCTAAAATGGTTGCTTTCCTTCTTTTTAAGTGGCAGAAATAGACAGTCGGTAGTTCCAAAAAACAAATACTTTCCTATTTTAACTTTAATGTTTATATCCTTTAATCATGTGCTTTTGTTTAACTGTGCTTAAGAATTCTTTTGGAAGCGTTCCTTTATTCAACATGGAGCATTTCTTGAGATGAAGCCGTTACCTTACAAGAAACTAATGCGAACCCCTTTTTGAACTATTTAGATTGGCTTTATATTTAATAGGTCAATGAATTAGTGAAAAATGGGGTACCGTGTTACAGTAAGTGTTATTCAATAATACACTTATTTTCAGTGTTTTTATAATACATTTTAATTGATCTAGTATTTCTAAATGACACCCACAGAATTCTAAGTTTTCTGTTTTTACATTCAGTTATATTTTTATTGGTTTTGTTGCATATTACAAGTACTAATGGGAATATATTTGGCATGGGATTTGGTATAATCTGAATAACATTTATTCTTGATTCTTGGTTCTCGATGGCAGCAATAAAATTATGAAAATCAACGCTACAAAATAATTTGTGAAACATTTAATATTTGTCAAAATGAAGAATTTTTTTCTACATATGTTGTTCAAACATTTTTAAATAATATTTTAGCAAAAAAGCTCATAATTTACTTATAATCACTTATATAAAACTCGGTTAAATAAAATTTTCCGCAGTGAGTTGAATTGTGGTAGCTCATCAAAAATCTTATAATGCAAAAAAACTTTATTTTAGTTTTATTTCTAATAAATGTCTATATACTGCATTAAATATCAGATTTCACAAAATAATAAAAATAAGTTTTTTATGTGTTAGTTTGTTGAACGTATGAAAATTTGCATTTTTTTAAGTAATAATCTAATTAAAAATTGAATTGCATAGATTTTAATAATATTTTTGTTTTGTAAGTACTTTATGTTATGTAATTGACGTGAAAAATTTCAATTCTACATCTTTAATTGTTTTTTAAACGAAGCATAAAATTTTTGGAAAAATCAACGTTTTGAGAAAACTATAGAAATTTTAATAACTTGCATGTTTTTCAAATTTAATGTGCTCTACCTCTGTATTTTGAAGCAGCCATCTTTATTCTAATGCCTTTTTTTTATATTAAATTTTTTAAAGTTTTTTAAATGCCCTCTCTAGTCTTCTCAGCGATTAACGGGTTGAAATGCGTTGTACGCACCCCACTTTGGTGACTTTGTAAAATGCCGCCAAGTTGTATTGACACTTCCAGTGAATTGAACTTAAGGTTTGCCAAAATGGGTGCCAAGTTGTAATGGAACCATATAGGCACCAGGTTACCATATTTGACGCAAAATCACTAAAAAAAAGGAGAGGGGTCTTATAACGCATTTTAACCGATTAACAAAGTGTCGCAGTGACAGGGAAAACTGTTGTAAAAAGGTTCTATCCTCAAAATTACAGGAATTAAGAGCATACCAAAATTTGGGAAACCAACTTTTTCAGAAACACAAAAAAAAAATTGTGTGGAACTTACATACTTTTCAAATTTAATATGCTCCACCTCTATATTTTGAAGTATCTCCTTACATACTTCTAATGCCTTCTGTTTTACTTGTTTATTTTTATGTATCTTTTGAGGTATTTTTTAAATGCCCTGTATCTGCTTCAGCTATTCGACAATAATTGAAGCGTCATAGTGTTATAATCACTGCTGTTGGGTAGTGTTATTATAGGGGAATGTTATAACCCGGTAAAATTCCCAAATGGGGAATAATTAGATTACAACTGCTTGATCCATCATTACCATAAATTTATGTTGCCATATAATGTATCCGAAGCATTTTTAGACTTGCCAGTGCAACGCATAGTACTATAAACCAGGTGCATGCTTACATTACACTTGTTATTTGTCCTTGAAGTTGACATGAAAAAAGCAACTGAAAACTATGATACAATCTTAGAAGTCAAAACTTTTCTATTTGAGATTCAGCCCCAATACAATGTCTACTATACCAATGCATATATTTTACAATAAGTCCCTGTTACTATCTCTTACTTGGATATATTAATAGTTGTTGTTTTACAATCTCATGCTTACATTTACCAGGAAAGTGTAACATAGTCAACAAAAAGTTATGAGCAACATGGTAGTAATACAGTAATTTTTACTTTTTTTTAAATAAAACTTTTTAATATTAAATTTGAATTGGTTTGTGTAAAAATTTTAATTGTTTGTGTAAAAATTTGTCCAACATCTGAAAGGTACCATAAACAACCTATTCAGACACATCAACTGTCTGAAAATATCCCCAATTCAGACACTCCAAATGTCTGAAAACACCCCATTTTAAGACACTTCATGTGTCTTAAAGATTAAGACACCATTTTTCGTCTTAAAACAGTGCCACTTGTTTAAGATACTTTTGTGTCTTATTTTAAGACATTTCAATTTGCTGTGGCGTTAAGCCTACCCATTAATTATTAATATAACTAGAATCAACAAATAAGGATAACGTGAACATCCTTCGGAACCGCAACATTTACGAAACAATTTCCTACTGATCTCACCTCAAATTGTTATTGTAAAATCAAAGTAGTTTTATCAGTAACTCACCATTGTTCAATAATTTAACTCCTTATTTTCATCCCAGCAAGTGAACTTTGCCGCATCTCACTAGAGACGGTGGAATGACGCATGAAAATTCATCTTTATTAACAATGATACCTGAAACTGAATATAGTAATATCATTAAGAATGAAATTGATATATATTCAATTATGTCTAAGGATATCTCACTGCCTCGTCATATCTTCGCCCACGATGTAAATAGAGACAAGAGTTACGTTACATCAACCCGTTAATCACTATTGTAACAAAAGATAATTTAAGTTGGATAACCAGGGATGAGATTGATCAGAGAGCAAAGAGGAGGAATTCCATAAATTCGTTAAAAGAGCTCGCGGTAGCAATACACAAAAATTCAGCAAAAAAGTATGCAGGAAGGATGATTCAATAATTTTAAAGATGCAATGAAATTTCTCATACTATATTTTAATTATACTTCAAATATATTAGGAGTTTTTTAAGTAATCTTAAAGTAAATATCTAAGCTAAGAGAGAAATTTTTTATTTTGACATGAGAAAAGAAATTTTGCAGGAAAGAATGGTTCAGATCAGAAAAATGCGGATCCTCGAAACAGGGACAAGAAAAGGAAAATGTTACGTAGAAAACAAAAAAGACGAATACTATCACTGGATATTTTAAACCTTGGCCAATTTCTTGTTCAAGCTCATCAATATCTTCTTTTTTGTTCGAAAAGCATTCCAATGTAACTAACATTCTCCTAAATAACGCTAATTACTAAAAGCATCAAAGTTCTCGAACCTCAAACAATTAATATGAATTCAAAGTAATTTTTTTTAAAGTTTACAAAGAAACTTACCTCCACCAATCCAAAATTCTCTTTCAATTTGAATCAAATAAAGAATCTTTTCAAAAAGTAATATTGTAATTTTGAGAAATATACCTGTTTCTGCAAATATATCAAATCCTCTTCTCTTTTCCCCGAAGTGTTATTGGCGAACTGTTTCACGTTATTTCTACCCGGTGATCAATCAATTAAATACGAACACCGCAAGTAAAATAACGTGAAACTATACACCTCTTCTCGAATTCACAATCAAAGTGCACTGTCAGACTTCTAAAATAAGGCATATGTTACTGCAGCAAATGGATTTTTCAAGTCAGTTCTTCGTAATAATGTGATCATAGAAATAGAGTTGTTATAGCAAATATATATAATTTTTTTCTGGATTTCTGCTTGAATCTTCGTGATTGACTGCTTGTAATGTCATTGGAGGTCTGCGTCACGTTATATTTACCCGGTGATCAATCAAATATTCACGAACACCGCAAGTAAAATAACGCGAAAAAGACTCCATTCTTCAAGTATTTATATACCCATTCTCAGCTAGTCAAGGATAATCTGGCACATTGCACTACATGTAGTTTAGTGATTTAATAATGCGTGAAATTGAATACTTATTAACACTTAATTGACATTTATAGTAGTACCTATGAAAGTAAAACAATAGATATATATACTCACTTCTGTTAATGGAACTATCCTTGCCTTGTCATTTTGTCGAACTTGATGTGATCTGGAAAAAAAGATCACGTTAAGCCTACCCATTGATTATTAATATAACTTCAATCACCAAATAAGGATAACGTAAACCAATTCTATTTCTAGAATGTCAACAACTTCTTTAAGGTTGAAAAAGGGTCCCAACAAGATGACTATCCTTCAGAACATTGACATTTGCTGAAAAATTTCTTACCTATTTCATCTCAAATTGTTATTATAAAATCAAAGTAGTTTTATCAGTTAGTCACCATTGTACCATAATTTAACTCCTAAGTCTCATCCCGGAAAGTGAACTTTGGCGCATCTTCCTGGAGACGGCAGTGGCGAACTGTTCCACGTTATTTCTACCCGGTGATCAATCAATTAAATACGAACACCGCAAGTAAAATAACGTGAAACTATACACCTCTTCTCGAATTCACAATCAAAGTGCACTGTCAGCCTTCTAAAATAAATAATATGTCACTGCAGCAAATGGATAATTCAAGTCATTTCTTCGTAATAATGTGATTTTACACATTGGTCTCCTTATATCTTACCGGTAATCATTAATTCAAATACGATCCTCTAAGAATTATACCGTAAACTTAAGGCCATTTCTTCTTTTAGATAGCCATCAAAGTCTTAAATGATGTAAAAACATATTCATGCTCCGAATACCGACATTTATTATAAAACCTCAAACTACTTTAAACTCAGGAAGCAAAATGGTTTGATAAGTTCAAAAAAGATGTTTACCTAAACAACGAAATAGCACCTTTTCCATATTTCGAAGAAATATCGTTGATCTTGAAAAAAGTAGGACCCTACGTCACAGAAATAGAGTTGTTATAGCAAATATTTATAATTTTTTCTGGATTTCTGCTTGAATCTTCGTGATTGACTGCTTGTAATGTCATTGGAGGCCTCTATCACGTTATATTTACCCGGTGATCAATCAAATATTCACGAACACCGCAAGTAAAATAACGCGAAAAAAGACTCCATTCTTCTAGTACTTACATACTGATTCTCAGCTAGTCAAGGATAATCTGGCACATCGCACTACATGTGGATAAGTCATGTAATAATGCATCCTACATCACGAAATAGAGTTGTTATAGCAAATATTTTTACTAAATGGCCGCTATCCAGTAAGTTCTTCAAGACGAGCTTCACTTCGGGTCTTTAGGAAAGTCCATCCTCCTTGGAATCCAGGAACTTCTTGATATAAGGAAGTGACACCCCGGTCTTGCCATCAGTAGTAGCAGTCGCTTGTAAGATCCATTTTCGGAAGTTGGATGTTACGGGTGCGATGGTTTTCTTACTGTTTTTAACAGATTGTCTAGTTTTCATCTTGTACGCTCAGTATTTTAATATCGGTTAACGAAAAATGTATTACGATAAAGTTATGAAGGCTGGCATTGATTGGAATAACTGAAGCGAAAGAAATCAAATCTTAAAATTGAATGGCAAAAAATTAAATGAAAGTCTTTGGAATTGAATGAATCTGGATCCGAGGCATCTCTTCAGTTGCATCTCTGTTGCCTCGACCCTCTTCAACATCGATCTCTCAACTGCTGCCATGACACCCTTTATACCGATAAAGTCGGAGATGTGGCCAGGGCTGTGCTCAATGCCTTTGGTCCCATTTGACTTGTCCTATCACCTTTTTTCTGCACTTGTCACACGACAACAACAACATAGCAAATATTTATAATTTTTTCTGGATTTCTGCTTGAATCTTCGTGATTGACTGCTTGTAATGTCATTGGAGGCCTCTATCACGTTATATTTACCCGGTGATCAATCAAATATTCACGAACACCGCAAGTAAAATAACGCGAAAAAAGACTCCATTCTTCCAGTACTTACATACCAATTCTCAGCTAGTCAAGGATGAACTGGCACATCGCGCTACATGTATTTAAGTGATGTAATAATGCGTGAAACTGCCTTTTATGACACTTAATTGAAATTTATGTTAGCATCTATAAAGGTTGAACAATAGATATATATTCACATCTGTTAATGGAACTATCCCTGCTTCGTCATTTTGTCGCACATGATGTGATCTGGAAAAAAGATCACGCACTGTAAATGCTGGTGTCTTAAATTTAGACACAAAATGTCTGAAAAATTCATTTCAGACACATTAAGTGACTTAATTGGCGTAGCATTGATCCATTTCAGACATAACACGTGTCTGATTCTTTCTGAAATCACATTTAGACACACTTGGTGTCTTAAATGTAGACAGAAAACACCATATTAAGACATTTTGGGATTCAGACACTTAACATAATAAGACAACTAATGTCTAAGACACCAAACACGATTTAAGACATCATGTTTGGTGTCGTCGACTTTTTCATCAGGAATTCATGATGGGGGTATTTTTTCCGATTCAATTATACGATTTCAGGCGAAGGAAACACTGTAAATAAACAATGGAATAGATAAACGTAATTGCAATATGCAAAATAATTTATTTTTATTTTAAGATTTTTTTATTTGTATTTTAAGATTTTTTTATTTGTATTTTAAGATTTTTTTATTTGTATTTTAATAATATATCACCAAAAGCGACTTAAACACTCAAAGGAATGGTCAAAATAAGACATTTGGATTTTAAGACAGGAAGCAATAAAACGTCTGAAATGTACAACTATATAGCGAAACTTCAAAATTTTCTTTAACCAATGAAATAAGAGAAGGGCTTTTCGAAAAGCATTTGGCGCATGCGCTGTGTAAAGAATCTTGCTTGATTTAAACGTAATACTGTTTGTATTTTTCGCGTCTCGTACTTGGCGCTTGTGTAGCGTTCGATTACACACAAAATGGTTGTAAACTATTCTAAAATGGTTGCTTTCCTTCTTTTTAAGTGGCAGAAATAGACAGTCGGTAGTTCCAAAAAACAAATACTTTCCTATTTTAACTTTAATGTTAATATCCTTTAATCATGTGCTTTTGTTTAACTGTGCTTAAGAATTCTTTTGGAAGCGTTCCTTTATTCAACATGGAGCATTTCTTGAGATGAAGCCGTTACCTTACAAGAAACTAATGCGAACCCCTTTTTGAACTATTTAGATTGGCTTTATATTTAATAGGTCAATGAATTAGTGAAAAATGGGGTACCGTGTTACAGTAAGTGTTATTCAATAATACACTTATTTTCAGTGTTTTTATAATACATTTTAATTGATCTAGTATTTCTAAATGACACCCACAGAATTCTAAGTTTTCTGTTTTTACATTCAGTTATATTTTTATTGGTTTTGTTGCATATTACAAGTACTAATGGGAATATATTTGGCATGGGATTTGGTATAATCTGAATAACATTTATTCTTGATTCTTGGTTCTCGATGGCAGCAATAAAATTATGAAAATCAACGCTACAAAATAATTTGTGAAACATTTAATATTTGTCAAAATGAAGAATTTTTTTCTACATATGTTGTTCAAACATTTTTAAATAATATTTTAGCAAAAAAGCTCATAATTTACTTATAATCACTTATATAAAACTCGGTTAAATAAAATTTTCCGCAGTGAGTTGAATTGTGGTAGCTCATAAAAAATCTTATAATGCAAAAAAACTTTATTTTAGTTTTATTTCTAATAAATGTCTATATACTGCATTAAATATCAGATTTCACAAAATAATAAAAATAAGTTTTTTATGTGTTAGTTTGTTGAACGTATGAAAATTTGCATTTTTTTAAGTAATAATCTAATTAAAAATTGAATTGCATAGATTTTAATAATATTTTTGTTTTGTAAGTACTTTATGTTATGTAATTGACGTGAAAAATTTCAATTCTACATCTTTAATTGTTTTTTAAACGAAGCATAAAATTTTTGGAAAAATCAACGTTTTGAGAAAACTATAGAAATTTTAATAACTTGCATGTTTTTCAAATTTAATGTGCTCTACCTCTGTATTTTGAAGCAGCCATCTTTATTCTAATGCCTTTTTTTTATATTAAATTTTTTTAAGTTTTTTAAATGCCTTCTCTAGTCTTCTCAGCGATTAACGGGTTGAAATGCGTTGTACGCCTCCCACTTTGGTGACTTTGTAAAATGCCTCCAAGTTGTATTGACACTTCCACTGAATTGAACTTAAGGTTTGCCAAAATGGGTGCCAAGTTGTAATGGAACCATATAGGCACCAGGTTACCATATTTGACGCAAAATCACTAAAAAAAAGGAGAGGGGGCTTATAACGCATTTTAACCGATTAACAAAGTGTCGCAGTGACAGGGAAAACTGTTGTAAAAAGGTTCTATCCTCAAAATTACAGGAATTAAGAGCATACCAAAATTTGGGAAACCAACTTTTTCAGAAACACAAAAAAAAAATTGTGTGGAACTTACATACTTTTCAAATTTAATATGCTCCACCTCTATATTTTGAAGTATCTCCTTACATACTTCTAATGCCTTCTGTTTTACTTGTTTATTTTTATGTATCTTTTGAGGTATTTTTTAAATGCCCTGTATCTGCTTCAGCTATTCGACAATAATTGAAGCGTCATAGTGTTATAATCACTGCTGTTGGGTAGTGTTATTATAGGGGAATGTTATAACCCGGTAAAATTCCCAAATGGGGAATAATTAGATTACAACTGCTTGATCCATCATTACCATAAATTTATGTTGCCATATAATGTATCCGAAGCATTTTTAGACTTGCCAGTGCAACGCATAGTACTATAAACCAGGTGCATGCTTACAGTACACTTGTTATTTGTCCTTGAAGTTGACATGAAAAAAGCAACTGAAAACTATGATACAATCTTAGAAGTCAAAACTTTTCTATTTGAGATTCAGCCCCAATACAATGTCTACTATACCAATGCATATATTTTACAATAAGTCCCTGTTACTATCTCTTACTTGGATATATTAATAGTTGTTGTTTTACAATCTCATGCTTACATTTACCAGGAAAGTGTAACATAGTCAACAAAAAGTTATGAGCAACATGGTAGTAATACAGTAATTTTTACTTTTTTTTAAATAAAACTTTTTAATATTAAATTTGAATTGGTTTGTGTAAAAATTTTAATTGTTTGTGTAAAAATTTGTCCAAAATCTGAAAGGTACCATAAACAACCTATTCAGACACATCAACTGTCTGAAAATATCCCCAATTCAGACACTCCAAATGTCTGAAAACACCCCATTTTAAGACACTTCATGTGTCTTAAAGATTAAGACACCATTTTTCGTCTTAAAACAGTGCCACTTGTTTAAGATACTTTTGTGTCTTATTTTAAGACATTTCAATTTGCTGTGGCGTTAAGCCTACCCATTAATTATTAATATAACTAGAATCAACAAATAAGGATAACGTGAACATCCTTCGGAACCGCAACATTTACGAAACAATTTCCTACTGATCTCACCTCAAATTGTTATTGTAAAATCAAAGTAGTTTTATCAGTAACTCACCATTGTTCAATAATTTAACTCCTTATTTTCATCCCAGCAAGTGAACTTAGCCGCATCTCACTAGAGACGGTGGAATGACGCATGAAAATTCATCTTTATTAACAATGATACCTGAAACTGAATATAGTAATATCATTAAGAATGAAATTGATATATATTCAATTATGTCTAAGGATATCTCACTGCCTCGTCATATCTTCGCCCACGATGTAAATAGAGACAAGAGTTACGTTACATCAACCCGTTAATCACTATTGTAACAAAAGATAACTCAAGTTGGATAACCAGGGATGAGATTGATCAGAGAGCAAAGAGGAGGAATTCCATAAATTCGTTAAAAGAGCTCGCGGTAGCAATACACAAAAATTCAGCAAAAAAGTATGCAGGAAGGATGATTCAATAATTTTAAAGATGCAATGAAATTTCTCATACTATATTTTAATTATACTTCAAATATATTAGGAGTTTTTTTAAGTAATCTTAAAGTAAATATCTAAGCTAAGAGAGAAATTTTTTATTTTGACATGAGAAAAGAAATTTTGCAGGAAAGAATGGTTCAGATCAGAAAAATGCGGATCCTCGAAACAGGGACAAGAAAAGGAAAATGTTACGTAGAAAACAAAAAGGACGAATACTATCACTGGATATTTTAAACCTTGGCCAATTTCTTGTTCAAGCTCATCAATATCTTCTTTTTTGTTCGAAAAGCATTCCAATGTAACTAACATTCTCCTAAATAACGCTAATTACTAAAAGCATCAAAGTTCTCGAACCTCAAACAGTTAATATGAATTCAAAGTAATTTTTTTTAAAGTTTACAAAGAAACTTACCTCCACCAATCCAAAATTCTCTTTCAATTTGAATCAAATAAAGAATCTTTTCAAAAAGTAATATTGTAATTTAGAGAAATATACCTGTTTCTGCAAATATATCAAATCCTCTTCTCTTTTCCCCGAAGTGTTATTGGCGAACTGTTTCACGTTATTTCTACCCGGTGATCAATCAATTAAATACGAACACCGCAAGTAAAATAACGTGAAACTATACACCTCTTCTCGAATTCACAATCAAAGTGCACTGTCAGACTTCTAAAATAAGGCATATGTTACTGCAGCAAATGGATTTTTCAAGTCAGTTCTTCGTAATAATGTGATCATAGAAATAGAGTTGTTATAGCAAATATATATAATTTTTTTCTGGATTTCTGCTTGAATCTTCGTGATTGACTGCTTGTAATGTCATTGGAGGTCTGCGTCACGTTATATTTACCCGGTGATCAATCAAATATTCACGAACACCGCAAGTAAAATAACGCGAAAAAGACTCCATTCTTCAAGTATTTATATACCCATTCTCAGCTAGTCAAGGATAATCTGGCACATTGCACTACATGTAGTTTAGTGATTTAATAATGCGTGAAATTGAATACTTATTAACACTTAATTGACATTTATAGTAGTACCTATGAAAGTAAAACAATAGATATATATACTCACTTCTGTTAATGGAACTATCCTTGCCTTGTCATTTTGTCGAACTTGATGTGATCTGGAAAAAAAGATCACGTTAAGCCTACCCATTGATTATTAATATAACTTCAATCACCAAATAAGGATAACGTAAACCAATTCTATTTCTAGAATGTCAACAACTTCTTTAAGGTTGAAAAAGGGTCCCAACAAGATGACTATCCTTCAGAACATTGACATTTGCTGAAAAATTTCTTACCTATTTCATCTCAAATTGTTATTATAAAATCAAAGTAGTTTTATCAGTTAGTCACCATTGTACCATAATTTAACTCCTAAGTCTCATCCCGGAAAGTGAACTTTGGCGTATCTTCCTGGAGACGGCAGTGGCGAACTGTTCCACGTTATTTCTACCCGGTGATCAATCAATTAAATACGAACACCGCAAGTAAAATAACGTGAAACTATACACCTCTTCTCGAATTCACAATCAAAGTGCACTGTCAGCCTTCTAAAATAAATAATATGTCACTGCAGCAAATGGATAATTCAAGTCATTTCTTCGTAATAATGTGATTTTACACATTGGTCTCCTTATATCTTACCGGTAATCATTAATTCAAATACGATCCTCTAAGAATTATACCGTAAACTTAAGGCCATTTCTTCTTTTAGATAGCCATCAAAGTCTTAAATGATGTAAAAACATATTCATGCTCCGAATACCGACATTTATTATAAAACCTCAAACTACTTTAAACTCAGGAAGCAAAATGGTTTGATAAGTTCAAAAAAGATGTTTACCTAAACAACGAAATAGCACCTTTTCCATATTTCGAAGAAATATCGTTGATCTTGAAAAAAGTAGGACCCTACGTCACAGAAATAGAGTTGTTATAGCAAATATTTATAATTTTTTCTGGATTTCTGCTTGAATCTTCGTGATTGACTGCTTGTAATGTCATTGGAGGCCTCTATCACGTTATATTTACCCGGTGATCAATCAAATATTCACGAACACCGCAAGTAAAATAACGCGAAAAAAGACTCCATTCTTCTAGTACTTACATACTGATTCTCAGCTAGTCAAGGATAATCTGGCACATCGCACTACATGTGGATAAGTCATGTAATAATGCATCCTACATCACGAAATAGAGTTGTTATAGCAAATATTTTTACTAAATGGCCGCTATCCAGTAAATTCTTCAAGACGAGCTTCACTTCGGGTCTTTAGGAAAGTCCATCCTCCTTGGAATCCAGGAACTTCTTGATATAAGGAAGTGACACCCCGGTCTTGCCATCAGTAGTAGCAGTCGCTTGTAAGATCCATTTTCGGAAGTTGGATGTTACGGGTGCGATGGTTTTCTTACTGTTTTTAACAGATTGTCTAGTTTTCATCTTGTACGCTCAGTATTTTAATATCGGTTAACGAAAAATGTATTACGATAAAGTTATGAAGGCTGGCATTGATTGGAATAACTGAAGCGAAAGAAATCAAATCTTAAAATTGAATGGCAAAAAATTAAATGAAAGTCTTTGGAATTGAATGAATCTGGATCCGAGGCATCTCTTCAGTTGCATCTCTGTTGCCTCGACCCTCTTCAACATCGATCTCTCAACTGCTGCCATGACACCCTTTATACCGATAAAGTCGGAGATGTGGCCAGGGCTGTGCTCAATGCCTTTGGTCCCATTTGACTTGTGCTATCACCTTTTTTCTGCACTTGTCACACGACAACAACAACATAGCAAATATTTATAATTTTTTCTGGATTTCTGCTTGAATCTTCGTGATTGACTGCTTGTAATGTCATTGGAAGCCTCTATCACGTTATATTTACCCGGTGATCAATCAAATATTCACGAACACCGCAAGTAAAATAACGCGAAAAAAGACTCCATTCTTCTAGTACTTACATACCAATTCTCAGCTAGTCAAGGATGAACTGGCACATCGCGCTACATGTATTTAAGTGATGTAATAATGCGTGAAACTGCCTTTTATGACACTTAATTGAAATTTATGTTAGCATCTATAAAGGTTGAACAATAGATATATATTCACATCTGTTAATGGAACTATCCCTGCTTCGTCATTTTGTCGCACATGATGTGATCTGGAAAAAAGATCACGCCGTTAAGCCTACCCATTAATTATTAATATAACTAGAATCAACAAATAAGGATAACGTGAACATCCTTCGGAACCGCAACATTTACGAAACAATTTCCTACTGATCTCACCTCAAATTGTTATTGTAAAATCAAAGTAGTTTTATCAGTAACTCACCATTGTTCAATAATTTAACTCCTTATTTTCATCCCAGCTAGTGAACTTTGCCGCATTTCACTAGAGACGGTGGAATGACGCATGAAAATTCATCTTTATTAACAATGATACCTGAAACTGAATATAGTAATATCATTAAGAATGAAATTGATATATATTCAATTATGTCTAAGGATATCTCACTGCCTCGTCATATCTTCGCCCACGATGTAAATAGAGACAAGAGTTACGTTACATCAACCCGTTAATCACTATTGTAACAAAAGATAACTCAAGTTGGATAACCAGGAATGAGATTGATCAGAGAGCAAAGAGGAGGAATTCCATAAATTCGTTAAAAGAGCTCGCGGTAGCAATACACAAAAATTCAGCAAAAAAGTATGCATGAAGGATGATTCAATAATTTTAAAGATGCAATGAAATTTCTCATACTATATTTTAATTATACTTCAAATATATTAGGAGTTTTTTAAGTAATCTTAAAGTAAATATCTAAGCTAAGAGAGACATTTTTTATTTTGACATGAGAAAAGAAATTTTGCAGGAAAGAATGGTTCAGATCAGAAAAATGCGGATCCTCGAAACAGGGACAAGAAAAGGAAAATGTTACGTAGAAAACAAAAAGGACGAATACTATCACTGGATATTTTAAACCTTGGCCAATTTCTTGTTCAAGCTCATCAATATCTTCTTTTTTGTTCGAAAAGCATTCCAATGTAACTAACATTCTCCTAAATAACGCTAATTACTAAAAGCATCAAAGTTCTCGAACCTCAAACAGTTAATATGAATTCAAAGTAATTTTTTTTAAAGTTTACAAAGAAACTTACCTCCACCAATCCAAAATTCTCTTTCAATTTGAATCAAATAAAGAATCTTTTCAAAAAGTAATATTGTAATTTAGAGAAATATACCTGTTTCTGCAAATATATCAAATCCTCTTCTCTTTTCCCCGAAGTGTTATTGGCGAACTGTTTCACGTTATTTCTACCCGGTGATCAATCAATTAAATACGAACACCGCAAGTAAAATAACGTGAAACTATACACCTCTTCTCGAATTCACAATCAAAGTGCACTGTCAGACTTCTAAAATAAGGCATATGTTACTGCAGCAAATGGATTTTTCAAGTCAGTTCTTCGTAATAATGTGATCATAGAAATAGAGTTGTTATAGCAAATATATATAATTTTTTTCTGGATTTCTGCTTGAATCTTCGTGATTGACTGCTTGTAATGTCATTGGAGGTCTGCGTCACGTTATATTTACCCGGTGATCAATCAAATATTCACGAACACCGCAAGTAAAATAACGCGAAAAAGACTCCATTCTTCAAGTATTTATATACCCATTCTCAGCTAGTCAAGGATAATCTGGCACATTGCACTACATGTAGTTTAGTGATTTAATAATGCGTGAAATTGAATACTTATTAACACTTAATTGACATTTATAGTAGTACCTATGAAAGTAAAACAATAGATATATATACTCACTTCTGTTAATGGAACTATCCTTGCCTTGTCATTTTGTCGAACTTGATGTGATCTGGAAAAAAAGATCACGTTAAGCCTACCCATTGATTATTAATATAACTTCAATCACCAAATAAGGATAACGTAAACCAATTCTATTTCTAGAATGGCAACAACTTCTTTAAGGTTGAAAAAGGGTCCCAACAAGATGACTATCCTTCGGAACATTGACATTTGCTGAAAAATTTCTTACCTATTTCATCTCAAATTGTTATTATAAAATCAAAGTAGTTTTATCAGTTAGTCACCATTGTACCATAATTTAACTCCTAAGTCTCATCCCGGAAAGTGAACTTTGGCGCATCTTCCTGGAGACGGCAGTGGCGAACTGTTCCAAGTTATTTCTACCCGGTGATCAATCAATTAAATACGAACACCGCAAGTAAAATAACGTGAAACTATACACCTCTTCTCGAATTCACAATCAAAGTGCACTGTCAGTCTTCTAAAATAAATAATATGTCACTGCAGCAAATGGATAATTCAAGTCATTTCTTCGTAATAATGTGATTTTACACAGTGGTCTCCTTATATCTTACCGGTAATCATTAATTCAAATACGATCCTCTAAGAATTATACCGTAAACTTAAGGCCATTTCTTCTTTTAGATAGCCATCAAAGTCTTAAATAATGTAAAAACATATTCATGCTCCGAATACCGACATTTATTATAAAACCTCAAACTACTTTAAACTCAGGAAGCAAAATGGTTTGATAAGTTCAAAAAAGATGTTTACCTAAACAACGAAATAGCACCTTTTCCATATTTCGAAGAAATATCGTTGATCTTGAAAAAAGTAGGACCCTACGTCACAGAAATAAATTTGTTAGAGCAAATATACATCCTTTCTTTTGGATTTCTGCTTGATTCTTCGTGATTGACTGTTTGTAATGTCATTGGAGGCCTGTATCACGTTATATTTACCCGGTGATCATTCAAATATTCACGAACACCGCAAGTAAAATAACGTGAAAAAAGACTCCATTCTTCTAGTATTTATATACTAACTCTCAGCTAGTCAAGGATAATCTGGCACATCGCACCACATGAAGTTAAGTTGGTTGGTTGTATTCAGATTATCTGGCACCGTCAGCAGCACGAGGGATGTAATGCGCCGAAACATTCGTCATTAGACAAGCCAACATACATTTACAAACACCCATGCCAACACGGGACTCGAACCCGCAACCTCGAGGTCTAGAAGCTAGCAGGCTAACCACTATACCACATGAAGTTAAGTGATATAATAATGCATGACATCTTTGGAAACGAGCAAGCGGACCGCTTAGCTAAAGAAGGTTGCAGTCACTCAACACCTTCCTCTTCAGCTCTTTCATACTTGGAGCATCAGTCCAAAATCAAAAGTCATCTCTCCAAAAACTGGAAGACCCCTCCCTCTCATCACTGGTAATCAGCCAAGAAACCGGGCTCTTCACTTGTATCTATTGGTGATAAAGCGTCTCGATCGGCAATTTCCAGATTGGCAAGTGGACACACGAAGAGTATTGTTATGAATTTTTCCGGTGAGGCAATGATGGTACAGTTTTCACGGTATAAAAATATTTATTCTCTCTTCAGAAAACTCACAAAATTTATTCACAGGCAACAGTTTAATTACTCTCAAGCTTCAACACAAGCTTCAACAAAAATAACTTCGAATTCAGCGATTATACAAGCTCACTCCAATAGGTAAACAAAGCGATCAGCTTTCAACGAAATCCGAAGTCAATCTGAAAACTTCCCCGTTCTCCAGTCTCTTATATACAAGCGCGTGAGACATTCTCGAAATTTCCAGCCAATTCATCGGAAAAGAAATTTCTCGAAACTTCTCGATTACTTCAGGTGTTGCCACCTTTTTCTAACTTGTATAATCGCTATTAATTACTAAATAAAATTGGATAAAAATAAATTACAACAGAATTTTGAAATAATACGTCACTATTTACAATATATACAGACAATTTGTGCAACATTTCCCCCTTCTTAAAGACTGCACGTCCCGGGCAGTGAAAGTCCTTAAGCCATTCAATGACTTCTACCATAATATGGGGCTAGCCTATTGTAGTGTACAACTCTAGGTTTACAGGAAGGTGTCAGTTGAATTCTCACCACGACGTCGTTGATCTTCTTAAGGACCCCATACGGCCCTTCCCAGTTCGTCTGGAGCTTAGGGGAGAGTCCTTTCCGACGTTTGTCACCTTCCTGGAATGAAAGGTCCATGGCCATGGCATAGTACCGGATTTTCGTGCGCTCCGCCATGATGTTGTTTCTCTCTCTGGCGAACCGACGTACGGCTTCCAAACGTGCCTGCAGATCATCTAGATACTGGACAGGCGAGGAAGGAGTGTCCGGTGGTTGTCCAAAGAGGAGGTTGCTGGGGAGCCTAAGGTCTCTTCCACACATCGTTAGAGATGGAGAAAATCCGGTGGTCTCGTGAGTTGCACTCCCGTATGCCAACAGAAGCGGTGAAAGTTTCTGATCCCCATCTTGCTGGTTATATGATTTTAAGATTGCGTCCGAATCATCCGCGGGTGCAGCTGATAGATCCCGGGACCTCCGTTCGATGCTTGTAACAGGAGCACGGATGTCGATTCCCTCTTCACTAACTTTGTCCATTTCCACATGAACCACTTCCTGGGAGGGTTTCATCAACGTCGCTTTCTTCTGTTCTCTTTCCGAGGCTGGAGAGGTACTTTTCATAGATGTGGACTCTTCAGCATTCTCTATGACATGGTCTTCATGAGCTACAATCCGATATACGCACAGCTCTTTCATGTCTAGATCGTGCAAAGGAACT
The DNA here is from genome assembly GCA_963978545.1 of Linyphia triangularis. NCBI lineage: Eukaryota > Metazoa > Arthropoda > Arachnida > Araneae > Linyphiidae > Linyphia > Linyphia triangularis. The sequence goes on along the minus strand of OZ021722.1, from coordinate 8,426,954 downwards.
TCGCCTCTCCATGTTTGCAGCTTGCTTTCCTCAAAATTCAGCGTAATTCCATTTTTCTTCAAAAAGTCTAGTCCGAGAATGCATGGATCTACAATTTCGGCAACATAAACGGTGTGCTTGTAGGTGTTAAATCCAAGGGCAATGTCCACTTGCAATTTCCCATGCACAGAGATATTACCACCAGACACAGTTTGTAGAGAAACAGAGGGCGCTGTGTAGAGGAGTCGGCTGTTCAGGCGACGAGCCACGTCCGTCCTTACGATCGTTACGTTCGCTCCCGAATCGACGATTAGACGACATGGAGTTCCGTTGATCTCCCCCTTCACGAATAAACCCTGGTTTCCTCCTTGTCGGGATGAAACGTGGAAACGACTGGTCGGGGCTTCACCTGTTCTACATTGCCGCTTCTGCCCTGCGAGATGACATCTTCTTACATTCAGTTGTGGAGAATCCGTGGTAGTGTTATCCCTTCTCTTTTTCAAATCAAGGCAGTTTCGTCGTAGATGCCCTTCCCGTTTGCAGTGCCAGCAAACGACTCTGGTTCTTCGATCCCTGGCTCCGGGATAGCTTCTCATCATTCTATCAATTTTGCTTTCCAGTTCTCGAAGCTTACTGGTAACAAAGTCAGAAGAATCCTCGGCTAATGCACCACGCACATATCGTCGGTCTTTTCCAGAAGCTAGCTGCGCGGCTTCCACTCTCATGGCGTACACGAGGGCTGACTTCAGGTTTTTGTTTTGGGATAACCTTACCGCCTGCTGCACATCGGGATCTTGAATAGCGTCGATGAAATACTGCAGCGAAAGATCATCTCGTACATCCGGGGGACAGTCTGGGAAAGCGAGGAGCGACAGTCTTTCTATATCTGACGCCAACTCTTGAAGAGTTTCATTGGCCTTCTGTTGTCTCACTTTCAATTGCAGTCTGTTGTAATCCTTTAGATGCTGCTCCCCAAACCTTAACTCCAACGCACTTGCCAGCGCCACGAATTCTCCCCGCTTCTCTTCAGGTAGTGTCTGTAAAATGTCAGCAGCTTCACCTCGAAGAGATGCCGCGAGATGGAATGCTTTCGAAGTATCGTCCCAACCATTCGCAGAAGCAATCATTTGCTTTGCAAACTGCGTTTGATAAACGCGCCAAGACGACTTCCCATCAAAAGGGGCCACTTTGATGTTAGAGCGCGGCGCCATAAAGGGGATGGAAGCGTTATCCCAATTAGGTGATGCTATGGCCAGAGCTTCACGCGTTTCCATTTTTCGCAGCCTTTCTTCTACAACGTCAATGAATTTGTCTTGCTCTTCCTTTAAGGTGGAAACTTTTTCTTGCATGGTTTTGCAACTTTTTCTTCAACTTCATTTCTCACTGTCTTAAGATCTTCTCTGACATCCAAAATATCCGCCTTCATTGATTGAAGAACACTCTCTGTGCGCTCTATAAATCTATCAACGGACGCAGAAGATGATTCTTGCTTGGATGCTAAAGCTTTAATCTCCGATGATGTAGCGGCAATTGCGGCGGCGGTGGACTCTTGGCCGGCTTTCATTTCGGCTGCGGCAGTTTCTTGGCAGGCTTTCATTTCGGCTGCGGTGGTTTCCTGCTGGGTTTTCATTCCTTCAATCATTTCCATCAACTGCTTCATTTGATCTTCCATCATTCCTCTAGTTGTCGGCATTCAAGATGACTTGACCCCACTTCTGACACCACTGTTATGAATTTTTCCGCTGAGGCAATGATGGTACAGTTTTCACGGTATAAAAATATTTATTCTCTCTTCAGAAAACTCACAAAATTTATTCACAGGCAACAGTTTAATTACTCTCAAGCTTCAACACAAGCTTCAACAAAAATAACTTCGAATTCAGCGATTATACAAGCTCACTCCAATAGGTAAACAAAGCGATCAGCTTTCAACGAAATCCGAAGTCAATCTGAAAACTTCCCCGTTCTCCAGTCTCTTATATACAAGCGCGTGAGACATTCTCGAAATTTCCAGCCAATTCATCGGAAAAGAAATTTCTCGAAACTTCTCGATTACTTCAGGTGTTGCCACCTTTTTCTAACTTGTATAATCGCTATTAATTACTAAATAAAATTGGATAAAAATAAATTACAACAGAATTTTGAAATAATACGTCACTATTTACAATATATACAGACAATTTGTGCAACATTTCCCCCTTCTTAAAGACTGCACGTCCCGGGCAGTGAAAGTCCTTAAGCCATTCAATGACTTCTACCATAATATGGGGCTAGCCTATTGTAGTGTACAACTCTAGGTTTACAGGAAGGTGTCAGTTGAATTCTCACCACGACGTCGTTGATCTTCTTAAGGACCCCATACGGCCCTTCCCAGTTCGTCTGGAGCTTAGGGGAGAGTCCTTTCCGACGTTTGTCACCTTCCTGGAATGAAAGGTCCATGGCCATGGCATAGTACCGGATTTTCGTGCGCTCCGCCATGATGTTGTTTCTCTCTCTGGCGAACCGACGTACGGCTTCCAAACGTGCCTGCAGATCATCTAGATACTGGACAGGCGAGGAAGGAGTGTCCGGTGGTTGTCCAAAGAGGAGGTTGCTGGGGAGCCTAAGGTCTCTTCCACACATCGTTAGAGATGGAGAAAATCCGGTGGTCTCGTGAGTTGCACTCCCGTATGCCAACAGAAGCGGTGAAAGTTTCTGATCCCCATCTTGCTGGTTATATGATTTTAAGATTGCGTCCGAATCATCCGCGGGTGCAGCTGATAGATCCCGGGACCTCCGTTCGATGCTTGTAACAGGAGCACGGATGTCGATTCCCTCTTCACTAACTTTGTCCATTTCCACATGAACCACTTCCTGGGAGGGTTTCATCAACGTCGCTTTCTTCTGTTCTCTTTCCGAGGCTGGAGAGGTACTTTTCATAGATGTGGACTCTTCAGCATTCTCTATGACATGGTCTTCATGAGCTACAATCCGATATACGCACAGCTCTTTCATGTCTAGATCGTGCAAAGGAACTTCGCCTCTCCATGTTTGCAGCTTGCTTTCCTCAAAATTCAGCGTAATTCCATTTTTCTTCAAAAAGTCTAGTCCGAGAATGCATGGATCTACAATTTCGGCAACATAAACGGTGTGCTTGTAGGTGTTAAATCCAAGGGCAATGTCCACTTGCAATTTCCCATGCACAGAGATATTACCACCAGACACAGTTTGTAGAGAAACAGAGGGCGCTGTGTAGAGGAGTCGGCTGTTCAGGCGACGAGCCACGTCCGTCCTTACGATCGTTACGTTCGCTCCCGAATCGACGATTAGACGACATGGAGTTCCGTTGATCTCCCCCTTCACGAATAAACCCTGGTTTCCTCCTTGTCGGGATGAAACGTGGAAACGACTGGTCGGGGCTTCACCTGTTCTACATTGCCGCTTCTGCCCTGCGAGATGACATCTTCTTACATTCAGTTGTGGAGAATCCGTGGTAGTGTTATCCCTTCTCTTTTTCAAATCAAGGCAGTTTCGTCGTAGATGCCCTTCCCGTTTGCAGTGCCAGCAAACGACTCTGGTTCTTCGATCCCTGGCTCCGGGATAGCTTCTCATCATTCTATCAATTTTGCTTTCCAGTTCTCGAAGCTTACTGGTAACAAAGTCAGAAGAATCCTCGGCTAATGCACCACGCACATATCGTCGGTCTTTTCCAGAAGCTAGCTGCGCGGCTTCCACTCTCATGGCGTACACGAGGGCTGACTTCAGGTTTTTGTTTTGGGATAACCTTACCGCCTGCTGCACATCGGGATCTTGAATAGCGTCGATGAAATACTGCAGCGAAAGATCATCTCGTACATCCGGGGGACAGTCTGGGAAAGCGAGGAGCGACAGTCTTTCTATATCTGACGCCAACTCTTGAAGAGTTTCATTGGCCTTCTGTTGTCTCACTTTCAATTGCAGTCTGTTGTAATCCTTTAGATGCTGCTCCCCAAACCTTAACTCCAACGCACTTGCCAGCGCCACGAATTCTCCCCGCTTCTCTTCAGGTAGTGTCTGTAAAATGTCAGCAGCTTCACCTCGAAGAGATGCCGCGAGATGGAATGCTTTCGAAGTATCGTCCCAACCATTCGCAGAAGCAATCATTTGCTTTGCAAACTGCGTTTGATAAACGCGCCAAGACGACTTCCCATCAAAAGGGGCCACTTTGATGTTAGAGCGCGGCGCCATAAAGGGGATGGAAGCGTTATCCCAATTAGGTGATGCTATGGCCAGAGCTTCACGCGTTTCCATTTTTCGCAGCCTTTCTTCTACAACGTCAATGAATTTGTCTTGCTCTTCCTTTAAGGTGGAAACTTTTTCTTGCATGGTTTTGCAACTTTTTCTTCAACTTCATTTCTCACTGTCTTAAGATCTTCTCTGACATCCAAAATATCCGCCTTCATTGATTGAAGAACACTCTCTGTGCGCTCTATAAATCTATCAACGGACGCAGAAGATGATTCTTGCTTGGATGCTAAAGCTTTAATCTCCGATGATGTAGCGGCAATTGCGGCGGCGGTGGACTCTTGGCCGGCTTTCATTTCGGCTGCGGCAGTTTCTTGGCAGGCTTTCATTTCGGCTGCGGTGGTTTCCTGCTGGGTTTTCATTCCTTCAATCATTTCCATCAACTGCTTCATTTGATCTTCCATCATTCCTCTAGTTGTCGGCATTCAAGATGACTTGACCCCACTTCTGACACCACTGTTATGAATTTTTCCGCTGAGGCAATGATGGTACAGTTTTCACGGTATAAAAATATTTATTCTCTCTTCAGAAAACTCACAAAATTTATTCACAGGCAACAGTTTAATTACTCTCAAGCTTCAACACAAGCTTCAACAAAAATAACTTCGAATTCAGCGATTATACAAGCTCACTCCAATAGGTAAACAAAGCGATCAGCTTTCAACGAAATCCGAAGTCAATCTGAAAACTTCCCCGTTCTCCAGTCTCTTATATACAAGCGCGTGAGACATTCTCGAAATTTCCAGCCAATTCATCGGAAAAGAAATTTCTCGAAACTTCTCGATTACTTCAGGTGTTGCCACCTTTTTCTAACTTGTATAATCGCTATTAATTACTAAATAAAATTGGATAAAAATAAATTACAATAGAATTTTGAAATAATACGTCACTATTACAATATATACAGACAATTTGTGCAACAGTATCTTGTACTCTGAGGGTAGAAAAACTTACCCTGTCAACTCCAAATGTGAAACTCAGCAGGCCTCTGCCGAACATATCCTGGACTGCTTGGGTCTTTCCAAAGAGGAATTATACGCTACACCACTTCTTGTCATCGACTTTTTGAGGGTCAACAATTTGTTGGATCTTGTCTGACTTCGTCAGACAGGTGGAGGATAAGAAACAACAACAATGCATGAAACTGAATACCTATGACACTTAATTGAAATTTATGTAAGTATCTATAAAATTAAAACAATAGATATATACTCACATACGTTAATAGAACTATCCCTGCTTCTGTCAGGCTTCTAAAATAGGACATATGACACCTGCAACAAAAGGATATTCCATCTTCTAGTCATTTCTTCGTAATAATGTGATTTGACAAAAGGGTCACCTATAATTCAAATACGATCCTCAAAGAAGTATACCGTAAACCTAAGGCCATTTCTTCTTTTAGATAGCCATCAAGTCTTTAATGTTGTAAAAACATGTTCAGGCTCCGAATACCGACATTTATTATAAAACCTCAAACTACTCTAAACTCAGGAAGCAAAATGGTCTGGTAAGTTCAAAAAAGATGTTTACCTAAACAACGAAATAGAATCCTCCATATTTTGAATAAATATAGTTGATCTTGAAATAAGTAGGATCCTACGTCGCAGAAATAGTTGTTATAACAAATATATACCATTTTTTCTGGATTTTTGATTAATTCTTCGTGATTGACTGCTTGTAATGTCATTAGAGGCCTTTATCACGTTATATTTACCCGGTGATCATTCAAATAATCACGAACACCGCAAGTAAAATAACGCGAAAAAAGACTCCATTCTTCTAGTATTTATGCACTAACTCTCAGCTAGGCAAGGATAATCTGGCACATCGCACCACATGAAGTTAGGTGATGAAACTGAATATTTATGACACTTAATTGAAATATATGTAAGTATCTATAAAAGTAAAACAATAGATATATACTCACATACGTTAATGGAACTATCCCTGCTTCGCCATTTTTTCGCACATGATGTGATCTGGAAAAAAGATCACGTTTAGCTTAACCATTGATTATTAATATAACTACAATCACCAAATAAGGATAACGTAAACGCTAGCCCATTTCTATTTCTAGATAGTCATTAACTTCTTGAAGGTTGAAAAAGGGTTTCAATGTCATGACCAACCTTCCGAACAGTGACATTTACTGAAAAATTTCTTACCTATCTCACCTCAAATTGTTATTATAAAATCAAAGTAGGTTTATCAGTTAGTCACCATTGTACCATAATTTATCTCCTAATTCTCATCCCGGCAAGTGAACTTTGGCGGCTCTTCCTGGAGACGGTGGTGGCGAACTGTTCCACGTTATTTCTACCCGGTGATCAGTCTATTAAATACGAACACCGGAGTAAAATAACGTGAAACTATACACCTCTTCTCGAATTCACAATCAAAGTGCACTGTCAGGCTTCTAAAATAAGGTATATGTCACTGCAGCAAATGGATTTTCCAAGTCATTTCTTCGTAATAATGTGATCATAGAAATAGAGTTGTTATAGCAAATATATATAATTTTTCCTGGATTTCTGCTAGAATCTTCGTGATTGACTGCTTGTAATGTCATTGGAGGCCTTTATCACGTTATATTTACCCGGTGATCATTCAAATACTCACGAACACCGCAAGTAAAATAACGCGAAAAAAAGACTCCATTCTTCTAGTATTTATATACTAATTCTCAGCTAGTCAAAGATAATCCGACACATCGCACTACATGTAGTTAAGGTGTACGTATACCCTACAATTCACGAAAATCAACAAGAATATTCATTTTTTTGTTATTATATCATAATATTATCTGATACTTTAGCTTTCAAACAATACTAAACGTTTGAAAATATCCTTAATAGTTTTTAAGTTACAATCAATTATAGGTGGGTACTTCTCCTGTTAGACACCGCGTTTTTAAAACTTTAAACCTGTTTTCTGACGAACTGTATTTTGATTATGTCACGCTTTATTCAAACAACGATAATTCAACAGCAAAATGTTCAATTATAATTTTTTTTTTATATCTTAGTAATTTAAATAATATGCTAGATGTTTTGAAACTCAATTATATAATATTGGCTGAAAAATTGATTTTTTAGGGATTTTTAAAACTTGGAATTCTTTGAAAATATGGATTTTTTTCATGTTTTCACACAAAGTAAATTGTAAAAACAAAAACTGTTCTATATAAGAAACTTAATTCAGTTTCAAAACATTAAAAGTAATATTTCGAATGGTTTCCAAGTAGAATTGCGTTTCTAAGTAAATTAGAATTTGATACATCATTGTTTGAAAAAGGTATTAATTATCTAATTTAGCTTAATTAACATATTAACAAATGCCGAAATTTGATTTTTTTTTTTTTATGAAATTATTTTAATCATACTTTCTAACTGATGTAAAAAAGAATTGGAATTTTATACTCAGAATTTAAAAAAAAATGTTCTAGGGTATACATACACCTTTTAAGGGATGTAATAATGCCTGAAACTGAATACTTATTGGAGAAAAAACGATGGTTGATGAACTATATTCAAGGAAAGAGGACTATGTGTTAAAGGCATTTGTTTTTTCAATTTTTTATAGCATTTTTGGGGAAATTTCAGAGGTGGGTATGTTAAGAACACTTCACACCACAAGAGGCATTACCACAGCGATTTTGATGAAAATCGTTGGAGCCGTTTTTTAGCAATTCATTGAAAATCATTATTTTTTCAATTGCAGCTACCTTATGTGTATGCGCGATTTTGACGAGAACGTTAATGGTAGGTCCCTGCAGAGCTCTAGAAAAATATTTCCTTCTTACGTACACAAATGCCATTTCCGCAAATTTCCTGCGAGTCTGTGCGTTTTTAATTATACTGCTGAAGAAAATTAAATTTTTAGTACCATTGAGGATTAAAAGTTGTTTAATTCAAAACCTTCTTTGCTTTGATTTTGGAAGCACCAGACTCTGCTGAATAAACATCGGTTTCCAATTGCGCATTTTCTCTTTTAATATTAGGGTCATTAGTATTGGGTTGGCTTGAAGGTTGAGCTTATGAAACGAAAGCAAACACTGATGCTTGTCCTGCATGCGTCCTTTCAGATTTATTTTCATTTTTGTGCTTTCAATTTAAATGTCGAGAACAGTTTTGTTCCAAAATTTCTTCATTTTAAGTACGGGACTTTACATTCCTTGTCTTGCATGGATAGCTCCTTTTCATTTTAAAGAAAAATGTGTTTTCTTTTAAATTACAATGAAATATCTAAGAATTCTTTCAAATTAAAAAGATTGAAGGAAATAAACTCTCAAGTACCAAAAACTCAAGATGCAAATGGATTGAAAAAGTTACAGTAAAAGAAAAACTTGTAAGTGCATGTTTAAATAGGTTCAGATACCAATTCCAAAATCAGGAAATTAGTCATTATCCCCCCCCCCCTCCTGGAGTTAACACTTTAAATCCCAACCCGCCCTATACCACCTTGTAGAGAATTTCCCAGCTAACCGCCTTTTGGGCGGGTGCAGGGGTAAACGTATATTTCCAAGTGAGGGGAATCTGCCCTGCCTTAGTTGTTTAAAGCGTGACGGTCCTCAACAATAGGCTATTGTGGGGCATGTAGAGGGGAGACATGGATTTAAAGTACTCAATGTCAAACTGCCCCACCCTTTGGACATGGAGTAAGATAGTCAGGGACTTTTCTTTTATGCGAATCTTGTCATGTACTTAGCGGTGGCGTTTGTTTCATTGATAAGACGCCAACTAAATTCTCTGACATATCAAGCAGATGACCCAACGCACACCCCTATTGCAGGCTGTATACATATAGTAATGATCTTTTAATGGTCTACAGTGACCCCCCACAGCAATCCCAGGAGTGGCAGACAGGAGAACGAGTCGGGCGAGTTCATTTCCAGTTTTTATGAATGGAAAGTCATCGGGGTTTTGTGAAACCCACAACGCTGACTCCATGGGATTTAAAGGAGTCAACATCTCTCTCTTTCCTGCCGAAAACCTAACTGGAATTCTCCCTCCTTGAAGTAACTGAGTGGCCCTTCTCCAGCTAGTTCCTTAAGCCCTGGTTTCCTAGGAAAGCGTTACCGTAATCCTGCGTTCACATGAAAGCGGGGAGTGACGTCACAAAAACGTTGCGATGTGTTTGAATGAAAATGGTTTCCTAGAGAGCGTTGATCGTGAAATTGACTGTCCGCTATTTACTTTACGTCCAGTTTTGCGGTGATAGAACGTTGAGCTCCACGTTTTTTCGCTGAGACGGCCGACTTATCTGCGAAAAAGCGACAAGTTCTTGAGATATCAACAAGAATCATGAAGAATGTGGATGCAGAAATGTACAATTATTGAAATCCCCATGGATTGGAGTGTGGTTTACGCTGAACAGATCAGGTATGCTATTGCAATGTTTTTCAAATGTCAAATTGAATTTTTTTAATATTTAGTATTATTGAAAAGAAAAATGACTACATTGTTTAAACTCAGGAAAACTAGTTCTTTATAATTTATTAGGAATTTATTTAAAACGACATACATGCTTTTAAAATGAATGCATGCTATTTTAACATAATGTTAATAATAATATACATTTTCTAACTTTCTTTTTTGTTCCATGTTTAAAATTTATCATTTTGGGCTATAATGATCAGTTTATGTTTTACTTACTTTTCAACTCTGATTTCTAGTAGTTAACTTCTACTAGGATTATAAAATACATACATTTGCAAATGAAATTAAATGAGAAACCATAAATTGAATTCTTATAATTTGAATTGTTAGATCCAAATCATATATTAAAATAAGTTGAAAGTTTTTCCTTTCAACCAAATAAAAAACATAGGAACAAAACTAAGAAAATACATTTTCCTTGATATTGCATACATTTAATGAAACATTCAGTTTTAATGTAGTATTGAATACAAATATCGTTTGTAATTTCATTGGTAATTATTTTCCCAACTGCACCAAAGCCATTAGACTCGGCTTTAAAATTTTCTATTTATCAACTTAAATTCTTTCTTGCTTCGAACAATATTGGCAAGCCAATTCAATCGGGAAAGTACTTTTGTCTCACAAAACAAATTGTACAAAATGCATGATACCTGTAATCAATTTGTCAGTTGTTTGTGGTGAAGTAGCGATTGGCTGTAAAAAATTATGCACACAAAATTCCCAAAGCATTTTCTGCTGTTCATTTGCCCGAGAAAGACAGTAAATGCAACATCTCTAAGTATTACATGTGGTACAACCACATCCATTACAGTCAATACTTTGGGTGGGAGTAGATTGAATTGTTTTAATTATATTTTGCGTCCTTAAATGCTCTTTAGGTATATTCCAGCATCTCCTTTTCAAGTATCGCCAATAAAACAATGGAATAAAGTTGTTTGTAATTAAAAAATGCCACTTTTTCTGGTGTCCTTATCTTGTGCTTTCCATCAATCGCACTGACACAATTTTGAAAACTCCATGCTAAATGAAATGTTTTTGAAATTCTTTTCATTTGTTCTTTCATCGGTTATGGCATTGTTACGCTAAACATAGCTTGGATAATGTCAGAAATTTAAGGGTTTTTCCGTTAAAGGGTACCGTTGGCAATATCCAAGTATGGGGTACGAACTCTGCGCCCAGAATTGTTTACATAAAACCGCATCAAATTATAGCAACTGCAGGCAGTTCACTTGCTATTAAAAAATGGCGGCTACAGCCATTTATTGGCAAAAATCCCCTTGGCACAGAATCCGTACCATATTTAGATATTGGCAATGGTCCCTTTAACAGAAAAGTACCAAAACTTATTTTACAATTGTACAAATCAAGAAATGGCTTATCTGGAACAGAAAAGCAGGTGAACCGAAATTACTCCAGTGGCTAAAAACTTAAAAGGAAAATAAAATTTGTAAATGTATATTAATCATTAAAGTTTTTTGTTCTGTCGCTTTTCAGAGCAAATGGCAGAGCATAAAATTGTGGTTGGTGTATTAAAAATGATGTAATATAAAATCCTGTATATCAGATTACAATATTTTCTTTTATTAATCCCAGATATTGAATGTGGTATGAGGTGGAACTATTATATTGAATGAAAAGAAAAGCTGGGTACCGTTTCCTGTTGTAAGGCGCCGAAAAAAAGATCAGGTCTTTCATTCTGGGATGGCTTCACTTCATCAAAAAAGAGGTAAGAAATTTACTAGGAACTAACTTAGTCTAACACTCAATAAAAAAAATCTGTGAACTGACTTAACAGGGTCTTAAAGGCATATAAAATTTAAACATGCATACTAATTTCAGTACTCTTCCATTTGACTGGTACCAGATAAAAACAACCTAAGGTCTATTCCTAGTTGACGTTAAAATATCGCCAAGCCGATTTGGCGCTGTTTTGTTGGCGATACAGTTCGAAATTTGGCAACCCTATTTTTTTTATTGACGCGCTTTGGCTTCAACCTTTCTGTACCACAAATCATGGAGCTGGTTCGTTTCTCAATATTTCATATTGGAATTCCAAATTGGCGACATTCTGGCTTTGTCGCCAACTTTTCAAAAGTGCGCCAACCCATAAACGTGAACTAGGAATTTACCACAACCTAATTGCAGCAATATCTCATCCAAACTAACAACTTTCAAATCATTTTTAATTTCTGTAACTTTCCGTTATAGGGTTCTTATAGCATCCCTGTGACAAACTGTAAACAATGCGGCTTGGCGATCATTTAAACATATAGGCTTAGTGCCAACTGGTAACTGTTGAGCGGAAGAGCAACTTAATTTCTGTATACTGAAATGTTATGCACTTTGCACCAAGTGTTGTTTACATAAAATTAGCAAGTAACAGCAACCATACGCCTTTCCTTTGCTAAAAATGGTGCATGCTACCATTTATTGACATTAATCGACTTGGCGGAAAATCTATAGCAGAGTAGAAAGTCTTGTCTTTTAAATTTATAATAACAAGACGTACCTTAAAAATTTCATTTGCAGCCTAAATCATGTTTTTCTCAAATTTAGTAATAAAATTTGGAAATATTTTGTTTACACTTACTTCACTTTACATATTCTGGCACCAAAAAGTCGGTTCAAAACACAGAATATTCTATATTTAATGAAGCACTTTTCGTTCATCTCTAATTTGATTAGTGTTTATCATTAGTGTAATAAAAGAACTTTAGTCTGTAATTAATTGCATAAGGTGCCTGACTACGTTTAAAATGGCAAAATCAATGAAAATTTCATATTTTTTTTTTTTTTTTCATATGAATTGAAAATTTCTCTTTTCAAATAAGTTTGTGTTTTTCTTGTTCTTTAAATAGAAGTTTAGTTACAGTAATTCAAAAATTGTTGCTAATACTAAAATCCATGCAGAGAAATTCCAAAATCGTGTTTTCTAAAGAATCGATTTTTCGCTAAAACTGAAAACTAAAACTGGCTTTTGTTCTACCTCAAAATGTATTTATGATAGAGTTATAATTTTTTATACAGTTGTTTGTTATACTATGTTGAGTATAATGGTCTACAGATTTTATTACACCTATTTTTATTTAAAAGTTATTACTATGTATACATAATATGTTGTAAAAATATTGAAATTTATGCGTAATCTTATACAACAGCCTATATATTTTTATTTTTGAAAATATAACTTAATTTTCATCATTATACTCATGAATATCATAGAACCATGTAGTAAAAAGTAAAACAAAATATATTGTAAGACTTTTTTTTTTACAACATTAGCCGTTTTGACAAAATATTGGTCAATTTCAACCAAAAAGCTCCTTTTTTATAGAAAAATAAAATTAAAAAAGTTAATATTTTTGTCAATTTCATGTTTTATACATATAACGAACGCTGTAATTCAATAAAAATTGTGCAATGCGTCCTACTGTAATTTTTTTTTTAAAGTCACTTAAGGTAATGATGCTATTCCCTAATTTTTTTAATTTTAACTAATATTGAGTTGCTTTGAAAATGTGCCTAGTGCTATGTAACTATTACTGTTATAAGTCTTTGGTATAGGCTTAGCAAATTGTAAAAATAACATTTGCTGAGCTTATAAAATTAAGTTCATTGTATGTTAGTGGGTTTTAAACACAAAATAAAAATAAAAAAGTTGTTCACACTCCTTACTGTGTTTAAAAATAGAAGCCTTCATGCCACATAATATGAGGTTTAATTAGAGCAAGAACTCATCAAGAATGGATAGATGAAGGATTGTGACTTATCCAAGCAACCCTACTTGAAACAGCTTATTACACATTTTTTCACCTTTGCAAGATATTATTTATTCATTATAAATAATATCTTGCAAAGATATTATTTATAATGAATAAGTAATATCTTCCAAAGATATTATTTGTGTCATACCATCCATAACTAAATTAACTTTTTTTTTTATTTTAAAAATGTAATTATCTTTTCAGAATGTATTGCATTTTTACTGTAATTTTATATGAATGCTGTTTGTATTTAAGGGCTGAATTTTGAATTTCAGTACTAATAACAACCGTGAGAAGGTAGGAGTGGAAATTCTCTTTCTGTGTCCACTGAGGGTATGCAGTACTATGACGAAAGTAAGATGGAGGTACCTCAATATCCCTATATCTTGGATTCTTCAATTACTTCAAGGAAGATGCGTATCACCTCAAGTGCTCCTCCAGCTTTTGAAGAATAAAGTTGACGAAACAACTCATTCTGTGATGTTGATGGCTAAAATAACGACCAATGTGGTCTTATAAGAGCAAACCAGATTAAGGCCCAAAATTGGCCCTTTAAAGAGGCTGAAGTTGAAAATTTGAGAAATGTATTGCTTCCTGTAGTGATAGCTGTCATTTTTATAATAAAGTCTTTTTAAAATACTCAGTATGGAACATTTTATTTTTTAATGAACTTTATGTATGAGAACATAATAATAACTACTTATATAATTTATTGTAGTATTGATTGATCTGAAGTATTAAATGTTTCTACATGGTGGAGAATATTGACACATGAAGTGTTTAACAATCCCAACAAGATACAATTCTATCTTTAATTTTTTTATGTATGTGATTAATACAGAAATCTAAAAAAAAAATTTAAAAAAATCGATGCAGTGGAAGGGGGTATAATATGGATTGAAAACATGGACTTGTGGGCTGTTCGGGTTAGAAATTTCCATATAACTTACTTTGACAAAATTAATTTTCCATTCCTGCCTATATTTTCCAAATAAGTTTCTGAATCCAAAATTTTATGATTATTAATTTTTCAATTTTAGATGTATATAATACTTAGATATATGTATAATACTTGGGGGGGGGGAAGGGAGGGAGATATAAATAAAAGTAAGTCTAGACCAGACTAGGGGACTAGAAGAATTACCATGAAAAACAAAATAAAAGCTAATGAAACATGCCAATAAAAATTTAAAACCAACCAAAAAAAGTGAATACCAGGGAAACACCAGTTTTACTTTTGACCAGTGTAATTTTTTTCTTTAATTATACTGCTATTCTATTATCTGTACTTGTTGGGCAGAATATTAAAAGATTTAATAAGTATACAGAAGAGTCTTTCTTTCAAAATAAATGGCAAAGTGACAGTTTAGTTAAAGAGAAAGTCAATTTCTATTTGTGATAGCATGATTTATTAATAGTCATTAGTGGAATTTTGTACTTAATCAGTGACATTGCGAGTGTTAAATTTTTTCTTTTGATTTCAATCATTACTACTAGAATTTGTTTTAATTATAATTAGATTCTAATAAATATACGAAACGTTTTTAATTTTTGAGGCAATTCAGGACATAATCAAATAGCACAGACGTCAATCCCAAATATTATTTAAATTTATCTTCATTAATTTGTAGATGACGACATATTAAAATTTCGTAAGTGCCTGCTATTTTTCATCGTGTAAATATTTCTCTTTCTTTTTCCATTCCTTTGAAAACTTCGTTTTTTAAAAAAATATTACGATTACAAGAGCTAAATCAAGATCGTCCATTTTCCGCGCTTTTTATCGCACCGTAACGTGAGGCTTTGCGGTCTCTAGCTTTACAGCAAATGCTCAACGACACGTTCTGTCGAAAATCTGACCGGTTCGTGACGTCACTCCCCGTTTTCATGTGAACGCTGTATCACGGGAACGCTTTCCTAGGAAACCAGGGCTTTAGCTCAGTGTCCCCACCCAACCTAACTGAAACTTCTCCTTCCTAGAAGAATTTTCACTGAATTTTCTCCCCTATTCTTCCTCTTCCGTGGACGTAGGAACTAATACGAGTCAACACTCTTCCCTGTCGAAAACCTAACTGGAATTTATCCTTCCTAGAAGTAACTGAGTGGCCCTTACCAGGGCCGTCTCTTACCTGCCCTTACCCACCGAGCTAGAAGACTCTTCTTTAGTTCAGTGGCCTTATCCCCACACCCAACCCAACTGGAATTTCTCCTTCCTAGAAGAATTCTCACTGGATTTTCTCCTCTCTCCTTCTCGTGGACGTAGGAACTATCAGCAGCTGGACATGACATCACAATCCGAACTGGTAGCCGAGAGGGGGGGGGGGGAGTAGTCGGGGACACTATCTTTACTTCTTCGATTGACAACCACTTTTTTTTTAATTGACTAATATTGTAACAGATCCCCCAATAGGGAAGTTGCACCCGGACAATAGTGGTCACTCTGGAATAGGTAGGAGGCATATGGAAATCCCATGATCCATCGAGAAACCAGTTTCGCGACTTCTTGGGAATGTGCTAAATCTCTTAGACAATAGCCCCTTTCCCTCGTTTCCATAGAAACCATTCAAAAGGGTTGTTTGTTGCCGTGGAGACGAGACTAACTCCATTTTCCACGGGGAATTCCAGGAGAGGTTTTATTGCCACCAAAATCCGGTACACGACACCCCCTTTTTTTTTTAGAAAATCGACGAGTCCTTTTGTTGTTGTTAACTCTGTGGTCATACTGTGAACAGCTCATATCTCATATCCTTGTTCGACCCGACGAGTTGATTTTTAATTGGCGAATACCATAAAATAGGGTGAATGGGAACACTTTTCTTTCAAAGTAAAAATCGGGTGTAATAAGATAGTTAACGAACATATTTTTGACATTGAAACTTGGGTCTTAACTTCTTTGAGGATCAACCCAAAAAATGTTGACAAAACTAGGATTTTTAATTTATTTTGAATTTTTTCAAGGTGTTCCGATTCACCCCGCAGAAACGGGTGAATCGGAACACTCGTTACAATTTATGTCTGATCTTATTTAAACGTTTATGGGGTGACAAAAAACAAGTAATATAGCATTGTGGTGAAAAGGAACACAAAATTATCATAAAAAAATCATTTAATATGACGGATAAAATTTATTTTTGTCTATTATTGTCAAAACAAATTATATGTTTGAAAGTGTATCAACTCTTCTCCTAACTCAACCAACTAGTTTTTAAAATTAATAATATTTTTTAATCTACTTTATGTTTGCGTGCCGTATGACTACAAATTCCTTAAAATATCTTGAGAAAAAAGAAAAGCATCCTCGTTTGCTTCAGAAAATCTCTTCATTCATGGGCGTTTTTTGTAAAACACACTTATATAGCAATAATCTTGTGGGTGTAAAACTTTGCTCACATAGTCTTTATACATTTTTCCATTTAATTTAAAGATATCGAAGGCATTTAGAGAAAAAACCTCTGGAACAATTGGGTTTTTTACCATACGGAAACTAGGCTCTTCTTCTGACATTTATTCAAGCCTGCAATCTTGATTACTGTCTTAAAGGGTTGATTGTATTCAGATTATCTGGCGCCGTCAGCAACACGAGGGCTATAATGCGCCGAAACATTCGTCATTAGACAAGCCAACATACATTTACAAACACCCATGCCTTACACGGGACTCGAACCCGCAAATTCACGGTCTAGATGCTAGCATGCTAACCACTATACCGTTTGGTCGGCCTGTCTTAAAGGGAGTAATTAGACTCTTCTTCAGTCGTTGAATCTTGTGTGGATCATAATCTTACCAAAAACCGCTTTTTAATATCACTTTTCAAGTGTTCCGATTCACCCCACAAATCTCAAAATCGAGACTAGGCAAAACATAAAAATTCGCAAAATAAAAAGTTTTTAAAACCAAGTTAAATTAAGTATGGCATGCTGTTGTGGATGTTTATACTTATCTAAAAATTTATTAGTTTAGTCTATAACAGGTACATGTTAGTAATTACGGGATAAGTTTTGGAGAGGTTAAAACTCATTGGATTGTAAACACGCTGTTTTAGAATATTTTTTTTTAAATGACAGTGTTGAAAACCTCGCAAAACATATGTTCCAAGATTCCAAACATGTTAGTCAAATAAAATAATATATATAACTGATAAAATTTCTTTTTAATTTCATAAAGTTCCGATTCACCCCGCTGTTCCTATTCACACCATTTTACGGTATGGCATCGAAAAGAAAGAGATTATCATTGAAAGAGAAAATGCATGCGTTGGAAGTTGCCGAAAAAGAAAAATTAAGTGTGCGCAATCATTTTGAACGTTTCCTAGTTGGAAAAACACAATTAAGTGAACTTTTGAAGGCGAAAGATGAAAATCGAAAAATGTGGATCGTTAATTCAAATGAAAATTCGAAGAATTTAAAATTTCGTAAAACCGAAACAAGTGAAATTGACGACGTGGTCATGAAATGGTCCCGCTCTGCTACAGCAAAGAACATTCCCGTAAGCGGGGTTTTACTCCAAGAAAAGCAACAGAAATTGGTGAACCTTTAGGATTGGAAACTTTCAAGTTGATTGTTTTCAGATTATTTGGCGCCGTCAGCAACACGAGGGCTATAATGCGCCGAAACATTCGTCATTAGACAAGCCAACATACATTTACAAACACCCATGCCTAACACGGGACTCGAACCCGCAACCTCGCGGTCTAGAAGCTAGCACCCTAACCACTATACCGTTTGGTCGGCTGGAAACTTTCAAGACATCAAATGGCTGGCTTGAAAAATTCAGGATACGGCACATTTCCTTTAAATCAATTTGTGGTGAAGAATAGTCTGCAGACCCAAATGTCGTTACTGACTGGATTGAAAACCAAAAGTAAGTGTGCAGGGCCGTCGGTAAGAATTTCGGTTGGGGGGGGGGGGGGGGGCGTTAGACATTATTTTGCCGGTGTCGTGACAAAAGCCAACAGTGACACTTGCCAACAGTGACAAAAACCAACGTTTTAGCTTGAAAGGGGAATCGGTCCCCTTACTTTTAGGGACCGTCCACATATATTTTTACCAACCTCATTGAGTTAAGTTGCTATGTTTTGTTGGAAAGCAGTGATACTAAATACTAATTGTTATTTAGGTCATAAATTCAGAAAAGGTTTCAAACAAAATACAGTTATCATTCTTGTGATTTTCTTTTATTTAAATATTTGTGATACTTTTGCCTACACAAGTGGTGCAATTTGTATGTATATTGCTTTAAAAGTTCCTAAAATAAAAGCATTATCGAAAAAAGATTCTAATTTAAAATTGCATTGTCGGAAAAAGATTCTAATTTAAAATTACATTATCCAAATATTGTGACAAAAAAATTACCGTTGCCTTAAATTTTAAGTGTAATATAATAAAGTTTAAATAACTAAGTAATAAAGTTTTGACATTCTGTAAAAACATCTATTACTTATTGAAGCGAACTACACTTAATGAAATTTCATAAATTTAAACTAGACAAACAAACCATTCAAAAAGAAGTTCCATAGTGTTTCAATAGCCATTAGAGTATATGCTTTTTTAATGACACGTAATTTAGTACTAATGTTTGAAGAACGAGTATTTATCCGTATTATTTATCATTTTTTCATATCTTAAAAAGAAGTCAAAATAATAATTTTTACTTTCAATTATCCATATGTATACATAGGGTAATGAAAGTATAGTATTCGGTAACGTTTCTTGACGTTTTGGAACATCCTGATTTCAAAAAAGTGATTTAGAAAAAATTTCTGTCTGTGTGTATGTGGTCAGCATACCTTCCCGAACAAATTGACCTACGATGTTCAAATTTGGTGTGCGTGTTGGTGGCGGCGTGGGACCTACCATTATAATTCTTCGTCAAAATCGCGCATGCGTATAAGGTAGTTGTCATTGAAAAAATCATGTTTTTCCGTAATTGCTAAAAAACGGCTCAAACGATTTTGATTGAAATTGTTGTGGTAATGCCTCTTACGGTGTTTTAAACACCCCTACCTCCGAAGTTCCCGTAAAAATGCAATAAAAACGTAAGAAGTTGAAAAACGAGTATATTTAACACAGAGCTCTCTGCCCTTGAGCGTTGCCCATCAACGATTGATTTTTATGAGTCTTTCGCACAAGAAAGGAAAATGTAATGTCTAATGAATTAAATCACCAATTTTGCCATTTTGGAATTCTTCCCCCTCCCCCCAATCCCCCATGTAAAAATTATCGTCAAATTGGCCATTTTCTTTCAATGGGTGAAAATATGAAAACGGTAAGTAACACTATGTTAATTTTTTATGCGATGGCCAATATTTTAGTGTAAATGAAAGTTGTACGATGTTTCACACCTCTAGTTTATGTTAGTATCTGTTTGGCTGTTTGCAAGTCAGAAAAGTAAAAACAATGGGGCAACATTTTAATAGGACTTAAATTATTTGAGTCATAAATAGTGAAGTATATTAATTTTCCTGACTGGAACTCCAATAGGAAATTATTTTAAATTACCGTGTTCAATCATGTAAAGACGCTTACATACAACTTTTGCATTACTACTTCGAGCTAAAAGCATAGAATTTAAAATATACAGATATTTGGTACCCTTGAACCCATGATACTTGTCCGAGCATGGACCAAAACCATAACTAAATTTCCTTTGCAGAATTTTTTTTATTATTATTTTAATAATACAAATGGTATCACAGCAATCGTTATGAAAGGGTTAGTAACAGTGGCGGCTCGTGGGTAGTAAAAGTGAGGGGGGCCAAATTAACAATTGCATGTCATGGGGGAAAAAAACATGCAAATATCAAGACACATGAATTTCATGTAATTTTGTAAATGTTACATAAATATAAATGGGAAAACAAAACTACAAGATTATTCAACAGTTAAATTATCTAAGCATACTGATATCTGATAAAGTAAATATTTCAATAAAAGGAATTATTATTACAAAAACGACGCTACGTTTCGTTTGAGAATGGACGACGTCAGGAAGGGTAAAATGAATGCACTTGCACCTTTTGCTTTTGAAAATTAAAAATGAAGCGAAGAATTCCTAGGCAAAACAGTAAAGTACAGGCTTCAAATTATTCAATTGAACGTAAAATTACGGCATATCTATTTATAAATTGTTCCGCAAGAAATCCGATACTCATTCACAGTTGAAAATTCCTGGTTTGAAGCTTTAGCCGCTTTGCACCCTTTTGTATGCGATTTGCACCTCCTTGCCACAGTCACACAAAAAATAAGTGAAAGTATGAAAACCGATGTCACTCAATTTCTATTCTGTATTTAAGAAAAAGAAAACAAAGAGTTAGGGAAGAGTTATAAAATAAATAAAGTCAAAACCTTCGTTAAAAATTCTGTAGAAATCACAGGGAAAAAATTTTCATCAAATATTACATGAATCATAGAAAAAAAATGCCGACAGCAACAATTTCACTTTTCGTAACTTTAGAGTAAATACTTAAATAAATAATTTTATAATGTTTTAAAGTAATTTAAATAAATCATTTTAAAGACATCGGTATTGCTCCTAATATTCAATTCAATGATATTTCATGAATCAATTCATGCAAAATAATTTTGGCTTAACAGTAGAACTAATGAAAAATGCCATTAACTTAGATTGTGCAATATTTATAAATTTGCAACCAAAGTCAAAGGTATTGTTATATTGACCAGTTCAACAGTTTTAATTTAAATTCATGAAAAAATGAATAATTACTTGATTTGAGGATGAATAATTACTTGAAAAATGCATTGTATATGCATCTCAAATTTGAGATGTCTACTTACATTGAAACCAACCTGCAAAACATCCGATGAGGCTCGATTCGACGACGTTTCACATGTGAATTGAATATATTACCTCTGGTCAATGGGGAGTTTTGACATAGCGATAGTTAAAAATATGTGTTTTACCATGACTCTTGATATTTTGAAAAGAAGTTGAGCAAACAATGAACACGCTTCAAATTTTAATATTTTATTTAATTCAGAATTTATTTTGAGATTTGGATCCTACCTGAGTTAAGAATAAACATCGTTCCTTCAATTTTAAGAATGCACAAATTTTATTTGACAGTTTCAAATTGCTTGTATGATTTTGCTTTTTAAAGGGTGTAGGTTCATGACTCAGATTCTTTACTAAATGCTCATTAATTTTTTTTCTGGTAACAGTAACTAGGTTTGCTTTATCTACATTTTACATATTATTTGGGATAGAGGAGTGGGGGGGGGGGGGGGGGGTTGAAAATTCTGTAATTGTGACGTTTATCTATTAACTTTAACACAGCATTATACGATGGCTTAGTTCTAGTGGAGCCACATATTTAGAGAAGAAAATTTGTTATTCTCTGTATAGAAATTCTTCCGTTGATGGCATTGGATTGTAAGTTACGTTAATAATTTAATAAGATGTCAAATATTAATGTGAGACAAATCACTTCTTCCGATCATATGGACGACATTTAAATACTCAAACATTTTTCGGGAAAAAGTAAATATCTAAATAAAATAATTTGCAGAGAAAATCTTACTCTTACATTTTGAAAAACAAAGAGCGAAAATGAATGCAATGGATATTTATTGTAGCCACTTTTTTCGCACTGTCATACTAGAGGACCAACGTGCAATCGACGTCTCTACAAAAAATGGCCATTGTTTTACAGAGAAGTCCACCCCAGAGCAGAGCGATCAGGGATGTTTTAGAAATTTTGTATTTATGCTTTGGCAAAACAGGATGTCACGTGAAAGTCGCAACCTTATATGCCCTATCGGTTTAAAATTCAAGGTCGTCCGAAGAAGGGGTCATTTTGTCCCCAGGAAAACTAGCATCTTTAAGAGAAGGGTCGCTTTTTCGCAGTAATGACTGTGATTGATTAAAAAAAATTCGAGTTTGTTGCAAGAGCTCCCTGCTCCCTTCACAATAGTTAATGTCTAATGACAGAATAAATAAGTTTTAAGCTTTTTTTTTTTTTTTTAAATATCAAAAAAATCCCACAACAAAACAGTATTAACAAGCATATATGTAAGTGGGTCCAGGGTCTAAAAAAGTGAGGGGGCCCAGGCCCCCCCTGGCCCCCTGCACCAGCCGCCACTGGTTAGTAATACTTTTTAAAACGTGGCAAAATGCTTCGTTGCCGAGTGCGTGTTACCGAGTTTAATAAAGTAATTTCACACATGTTGCATACAATACTTCTTATAATCACGTACAAAAAATAATATACAATGTTGGCAATTCCACTCAATGTTTCTGAAAATATATACCGTGATACTAAGACTATAAAACTCAAGCCCGATCGTGCTGTAAAATGACTTTACTGCTCTAAAGTGTTATTTTCGCCACGATTTCTGATTAACTAAAGTTAAATTTTGTGCAAGTTTTATAAAGAGTACTTTATCGCACTAGTGTGATAATAGTTATTTATGCAACCAGTGGGAAAGTAATACTTTTTCAAACGAGCTAAAACGTTTATTTGACGAGGGCGATAGCACGAGTCAAATAATTTACTGAGTTTGAAAAAATATTTTCCCACGTGTTGCATACAATATTTTTTTATAATCACGAGCACAAAATATTTATAATGCATATATTTATTAATGTTGGCAACTCGATTCAATGAATTTCTTCTGAAAATATGTCATTTCAATGTCAAGACTGCAATATTTGAGTACGAGGTGTGCGAAAAAATACTTTTTCACACTAGTGCGAAAAAGTTACTTTCCCGTACTCTTTGCGAAACAGTGCTATTTTTGCCACAGTTTTTGGTACAAAATGATTAAAAAAATTACATTTTTTCACTTTATTTTATTTGACTATCGGTTCTTAAACACAGACACTAAACAGAAATATTTACGTATTAGCTGAATATCCGTGCTTCACTACGAAATTTTACTATGTGCAACTTGTTAGCTAGCTGCGAGGCCCCGCGTTGCGGAGATCTATCATTAGTGTATAGATTCCAACTTTTGGGCAATTCGCTCGCAGGAAGGTTCATTGTAACGCAAAATCAAGCTCGTTTGTTAGCTGAAGAGTTCATTGACACATAAGCACACTTCACTCAATAAAAGATTTATTGTTATACAAACTTGGACTTGCTTTGCTCGCTGAACAGTTCATTGCTACATAAGCATAAACTCGCTTCACTCACTAAAAACTAAATGCTACGTAAACCCCTAATATTAGAAGCCCCTCTCCCGTTTCCCCCTCCCCCCCCCCTTTATACAATACCCTTTTGAGAATATTTTAACACGTGTTTCAGAAAAGCAAAATTAAGAGGCCAAAACTATTTATGTTGACATTTTCAGAGCTCTAAGCCTATTTTATAGAGTTGTTAATATAGAGTTGCCTTTCATATGACATCACATAATTTTTTATCCATTCGAAAAACTCATAAGTCAGCAAATCTTTATTTACACCTTATTAATTCTACACTGTTCTGTTTAATCAGTGTAAATAATTTTCTAAATGTATTGCAGCTGATAGTACTTAAAAACTGTTTTACGCAAACTTAGATAAGTTCATAAAAGAATTGTTAATACAACACCCATTAACCATTATATTAATTTAATCGTCTCTAGAATTTGATGTATTTAAAATTAATGACATAATTTTAAAGATATTATGCCAGTTCATTTAAACTTACAAAGGAAAGTTTTAGATTGTTATTTTAGAGGAAATTTTGACATTTTACATTTGTATTATTTAATCAAAGACAACTTTATTGTTAAATTTATGTTTGTAATGTATAGGCCTAAGTTACATACATGTAGAAAATCGCCATCGCTTTTCCTAATGTTGTGTAATAACACAGAGATCATGTATAAAAATTATACATGATGGATATGTAATTAATATAGTATAATTGGCATTTTACATGGGCATCGCAAGGAAGTGCATGTGTATATAAAATGACAATTGAAGATTAGAAATGGAAAATGGCCCAAGTGCCAAACAAAATCGAAAATCTATTTTTTAAGGAAAAATGTTTTCAAGACCAAGCTAAAAGTGGAGAACGCCCAAAGTTCGAACTCCAGTTGCAATAGTTTAAATTCAATTTGATACTTAGTCATAACCTTAGGTACCAATGGGAGTGTTTTTCATTTTTCGAATCTCCTGAAAATTTTCTTTTTTGAACTTAGGTCGTTTTCTATTTCTAGTCCTCAATTATATATTACATATTTCTTTTAAAATATAAATTAATTGTTTATATAAATTAATATCAGTCTTTAATTATATTGAACTTTTTGTTAACATTTTATAATGCATAATGGTAATTTATACTTTACTATAAAAATATTTTTATGTTAAACTGATTTTGAAAAATGGTTTGAAGGAAATTAATGAAATATGTTTCTAGAATTTTAATATGTATAATAAACATTGAATAAACAGCACATACTTTTTTTTACCATTGTAGAATAATATCTTTAGTTCAGCTTCTGAGTGTAAGAAATAGCTTTTAAACAAGAAATGATGTCATCCGTTTCTTCGTATTTTCCAACTATTTTCTTTAACCTCTCATCAAGTTTTACGTAAGTTTTTTTTTCTTTTTTTCCCTTCAATGGCTGTGTTTTCATAAGCATGCAAAATGAATTTTCTGCCTCTTTCTTTAAACAAAGGATAACGTCCTTGATTCTTGGGTTCGGTCTTCCAAGCAAAGTATTGACTTTGTTATGCCATCCCTCAACAGCATTAGTAGTTCTATGTCGTCTTTGGTAGCAGCTCCAAACTGGACAGGTATCTCCTCATTTTCCAATCACCTTTCGACAAAATAGTCAAAAAACTCGGAAAGCTTTGCACTGTTAGGAGCATTCGCGTGTATCTCCATCCATCCGTCGAATACGTCCTCCGGTTTCAGGAAAGCAGCACACATGGATATGTGAAGGCGGACCTCTTCATTATCTAAGTATTCACGTATCAATCCAATATCTTGCACTTTCCGCCATAGACATTTCTTCATGTGGAAATAGCAACCATGTATTTCCACTTGAGGGAACACTTCTCTTAGAGGAGACATTGCAGCCGCTTCGAAATCTATCATTAGTAGTTCTATGTCTGGTTCCATTCAGGAATAACTTGAATGATGCAAAGAAAAAGTCGGACATATGTGTCTTTTGTCTTGTTTGGCAAAAGAGCAAATAGAACGGGGTGAACGGTTCTGAACTTCCATAGTCCGCATGAATAGTGTAGATTTGTTTAAATTGCTTGCTGCATGATTTAAAGGTGCCATCCATAAAAAAAATCTGTGTGGCACTTTAAACTCTCTTTCCCATTTCTCCCACAAAGAATAATTAATCTCTCTCCAAAGTTGTTGTCTTCTAAAAGAAAACTGCTACCATCTTCCATCTTCAAAAGTTCAGCTTCAAGAATGACGTCTTCTCGATTTTTTGCTTCTTTCAAAGTTCCATTTGCTTGGTTTCTGTGGCGATATAAACTCCTTTTTGTTGTTGAATGACTTGGCATTTCCGCAACGAAATTATAGCCTTTGTTATGAATTCCACCCAATTCAGAAGAATAAATATGTTCAATAGGTGTATCTTCCTCACGGGCTCTTTTCTTAGCATTCTGAAGACTTCGTAATATTTCCAGGCGTTCGACTTCAGGAGGTCCGCACAAATGCTCACTAGTGCTGACAACGTCGCCATCTTTACTGGAAAGAGTCCCTGGACATCTTGATGACCTTCTTTTCGAGCAAAACCAAACATCAGTTCCGTCTTTTTTCTTTCTCACTAGATTGTATGAATGTCCCTCACAATGCGCGGATGGATGTCCTTTGTTGTTAGGTACAACATCCATGTTAGCAATAATTTTAGAGCAAAAAAATCTAAAACACAGGAAATATGCCCACTTGCGCTATACACGTGTGCGCGACCAGCTTTTGTATGTGCAGATACTCTGTGGTACAGATATTCTCCCCCCTTTTGGACTTGACCCACCTTTAAAACTCTTGGGGGGGTTAGCGCTAATTGACCTTGGTTGACATTGGATGACATTTTGCAAACCGAAACTTTTAAAGAAGTTCTGAGAGCATATTTTGCCAGACTAAAAGAAAAACAAAATCAAGTGCGTTACCATAAAAATAGTGGGAGCTCCATGAAATCTCTTTGCAGCTGCGAAAATAAACCAATCCAACATATATCTCAGAACAAAAATATAAGTTTTAATTTTATTTAATTAATGTATTTTGGACTTAAATATTGTACTTCAAAATATTCATCTAACATTTTCATCCGTGTTTATTTGTTTGTAGCTGGAAAATCAGCAGAGCTATAATTTACCCACTTACACTATCGAATCGAGCCGAAACTTGGCCGATAGACTTGTTGTCGATGAAAATACATACTTGCGTTTTTTTACTGCTTTTCCCCATCAAATGCTTCTTCAGAATTTTTTAGAATTTTTATATAGGTTTAATTTATTCAATTATGGCAGCTGTCACTTTATGACTGTTTTGCCCCCTTTGGGGTTAATTATTTATTTAACAAATGTCATGATTAAATGATTAATGGTATAAAATACTTTTTTCTGATTATTTAATTTAGTTTTTGTTTTAACTACACCTAAGCTTCTTTCTATGTATTAAATAATTAAAATTTAAGATATTCAATGATTTGAAATATTATTATTATTATTACCTAAATTTTATTTGCTTTGAATTATTTGTACATATTGAATTATTTGCTATATTTAGACATATTTAAGAGGACTTTTTATAATTTCCTACAAGAAAGAAGCCACTTTTAAAAATTTCTAAGTTGCAATTAAACATAAAAGTTGGTTATGCATATAAAAGATTTATATTAAAAACTTTTTTTTTATGAGTTTTCTTTCTTCTTTTTATTAATGGTATGCACGGAAAATATGAGTTTGGGGGACAGCACGCGACTAACCGCGTGACAGAAGGTCGGCGGCTTAACCAAGGGTTAAAGATTCTGTGGATTGTTTAAAATGTCACATTATAATTTTTTTAAGAATATGAAAAGTATTTCTTCTTTACTGATCTTCTGAAACTAATGTTAGAAAGCGAGAGTAATATGATAAAAGTAATAAGTGTAAATATTTGAAAAATGCAAATATTTCAAATGTAAATATATTCGACTGAATATTCTTATTACTCATTATTACTTAAAATGATTTTATTTTTATGTTTTGTTTACATGCAAATGATTTTGATGCAAATGCAATTACACTCAGTGGGTCAATGTGAAAAGTTCGAGTTGAGTGATTTAAAAAATTATCATAAAGATAAAAAAATACAAAAGTGTGCAAAAAAAAAAAAGAAGAAAAAAAAGCTTGATAAATATTGACATGAATTTAAAATAGTTTTATTTAGTCATAGCAATGCAAAAAAAAATTATCAAAATTATAAGCAACGAATCCTTCTATCCACTGTATTAAAAGCATATGTTGAAAAAGTTACTTAATACATATTAATTTAAATCGCCAATTGATTTCGTTAAAAATTACTTTAATTTATTTACTTAAAGTTACGTAAAATAATTTGTTTAAAAAATATACCCAAAATAAATTAATATATTATTAGTTAAGTGCTACGCTGTATTTATGGATTTAATCGGTAAAAAGTTACTAAAAGATGTAAAAGTCGGGAAAAAGATGTCTATGCCCCCCCAATAAAATTTCTTGGCGACGGCCCTGTCTGTCCCGCAAATGGGTATCGCGCAACTGAGACGACACCAAATCACAGTAAAACTCGCAAACGTAACACTGAATAGAATGGTCAGAACCAATTTTATATTTTATATGGCCCCTTATCTATTGCCGGGAGCATTTCTCAGCCCCCAATGTTCCCTATCAGCACATCTACGTGACATTCAAGACTTAGAGGAGCGGCCATTTTTGGTCACCAACTATTTTCATAGAACACAGTATTCGGAAAATATGGAGTGGTTCAGTATTTCAAGCTATCCATCCCCCTCCAAGAAGAGGTCATAAATTCTAAAAAATGTTGGCTAATGTCGCGATTTTCGGTTTATGGTTTTTGTCACTCGTTGGTTTTTGTCGCACAACCCATTTTGCCTACTGAAATCTAGACAAGTCTGGTGTAAAAGAGTAAAAAATATCAATTAAGGTGCTAATTAATTTTTATTAATGTAAAATTAATTGTAATTAATTATGAATTAACTAAAAGCGCAAAAGTGGATGCAAATGGCTTTTTAACACACTGAATTAAATAAATGAAAAGTACTGACCAAATCAGCGAGTCTTTAATTTAGAATTATATAAACGTTGATGAAATAAATTCTGGAAAAGTCCATCTTTGCAGAATTCTGGCGGACTATTGATATTACAGAAAATTACCCATGCGAAGCATTACTATATTTATGATATAGATGCAATGTCAGGGACATAAGAAAAATGCACTTGCACTCCCTACCCTTAAGCTTTCGAAAAATAAAGTTACGTGGAAGAAAAGTGGTAAAATTTATAAGAAAAAAATATATCGGTATTAATTTATCAATTCGAACAAAAAATTAATGCATAAATATTAACTAATACACTATTAGGAAATCCAATTCCCGTTTTCGAAAAATTAATGATTTAACAAAGACTTATGTAGCCTCTTCCCGATTGTGATCTGTACCTCCCTGAAAATAATCCTGTTGGCGCTCATGGACTATATAATTGCATTGCAAAATTATTAAAAATGTTTTGCGTATTATTTAATTTTTAAATACCTTTTAACACATTTTCCTAACCAAAAAAGAAAAGAGAATTTAATTTTTTCTTGAAAAGTATATTAATAGTAAAATTTAATCTTTTAACAATTAAACACAGAAACTTCTTAAAAATAGTTGCTTTGAGTAACATTTTTACCAAAACTGCTGCTGGATTGAATTTAATGATTTTTTTTTTTCTTCTCGTTTTTCGGCAATAATTTCTGGAAATATTACTCGTTTTTTGAGGAATAATAATTTGCTCAAAAAGGAAAGTAAACTTGAAAATGCTAATTATTTCTAAGCGGGACTAAAAATGAAATAGATTATTTTAGCATTAAACCAAACTATAATATTGTTGCGTTGTACGGGTTCGAAAGATTTGAAGCCAAAATCAGATCAAAACTTGCAGAAATTTATTCCAAAATAACTCTTCACAGTTCTCTTACAGCTCCAGAACTTCTCATTCTAGTAGACACAATACAGCTCTTTTCACCTCAATAGAGCACAAAACAGCAGTTAAAAACTTGACAAACAACTGCTAAATCGCCGCAAAAGACAATGCAAAACTGTTCGCTCAGTATCTCCAGTCAACTAATTCAGTGACTCAAAATCCAAGAACTACTCAAGTCAGGAATACAGCTCTCACAATGAACGTTGAGAGACAACTAACTCAGTGATTCAAAATCAACTAACTTCAGTCAACTAACGGACTCGGCTAACAACTAGCTCCGTGACTCAAAAACAGTCAACAACTGACTAACTAACTGCATCACCCGCTCTCCCTGAGCTTTTATAGGGTGACCTGAGAACATACGTGAACCTTCTTGAAACTCCCAGTGGTAGATGTCTGGAGAACTTTCCAGAGAGTAGTCGAAAAGACCTATATAGGATATGGGATACATGTACCGAAAATGTCGCCAAATGGTAGTCAAGTTTGGCGACATTTGGCGATTTCTCGCCAAATTTGGCGACAAAAATTAGTCGCCAAAACCATCGCCAACTTGGCTCTATCTCGCCAATTTGGCTAGATTCCCATTACCATAATGTTAAATACCCTGCCCCTTGAAACTCGCTTCCCAGAGTTACCTCTGTAAAACTCGCTATCAAACATTGAGATGCTCACTGCAGGGAAACCAATTTAACGTCGAACTATTGCACTGTCTTATGCGAAATGTACAGAAATTTATCTATTTACAAAATTAGCACTACGAAATATTTACAAATTTACAAAAATTCGTAAAACAATATTATTTATATGCAGAGAGGTATATTATTCTCAACTAACTTATTACCCTTATGAACTTAGAATGTATTGACAAAGTATTCAGATCTATAAAAAAAAAGCACACCATAATTTTTAGCACAAAAATCCAAACTAAAGGTACAGTACCTGTGGTGTTTTGGGGGACTGAACTGATCTTGCGACGCATTGGGATTCTAATCTCATCGTTAAGATTACTTAAAAATTGTCGATGATCTATGCATTGAGGACTTGAACCTATCCAAATTCCTTCCACAAGTCTCTACTGACAAATTTGATCTTTC
Organism: Linyphia triangularis; assembly: GCA_963978545.1. NCBI lineage: Eukaryota > Metazoa > Arthropoda > Arachnida > Araneae > Linyphiidae > Linyphia > Linyphia triangularis. Next base: position 8,396,279 of record OZ021722.1, on the reverse strand, counting down.
TAAGGGTGATGACGATTAAATAGCCATGGAAGAAAACGATGCCTGCCAAATTAAAGACTTTTCAGAAGCACTGAACAATTGAAAGAGTTTTTTCTAACAAATGGGGATCATGAAAGCTGAATAAAACAAAGCGATGTGAAACATTTACATTAAAAAGCAGGTTGACAGAGTAAAAAAAAAAAAAAAAAAAACTTCAAATTAAATAATTAGATTAATTTAGCTTCTCAGTAATGAATTTTGAGATTATTTGTGCAAAATAAAAAGATTAGTAGTACTCATTTAAAAGGTAGAGTATTAAGCGTAGTTGTTCTTTCTAATTACGCTTTACTAAATTCGCGTTTTTAATTAAAATTGTAGCAGTAATTTTTCGTTAAATGTCATGCTATTTTAGTTATAAAAATATTGTCCTCCACAATAACGGACACCTCCAAATAGCGAACGAAACTTTCGGTCCCGTGACTCTCCGCTATTTGGAGGTCCCACTGTATTAGGAATATACTAGTCTACTTGGGTAAAAATGGTCAAAAGTCGACTTTGGAAGAGTTAAACTAAATCTCATAGCCAAATATGTCATAACATGTCAAGTAAGTAGCCCCATTCTCCTTTTTTATATTTGGTAACCCACCGCTGCTTAATATTCAATGAGGTAGGGTACAGATTATTTCAATTATGTGGCACCAAACACTTGCGTCTTTTAATAGTGAACCAATTTGACAATAAAAATTACGTCATAAATAACGTAATATTTTTCAGATTGAAGTACGGTGAAGAACCTAAGCCTATAGTTGCCTCTCAAGTCTACTAGCAAAACTTTAATATATTTTTAAGCAACATTTCTTTGATCATGAATATAGCATTTGTCTTATGGGGTAGACAAAAGTTGTTGAAAAAGACCCTAAATTTCATAACTTCCAAAATAAAAATAAATAAAAAAAGGCTTGTTTCCTGTAACATGGGCACAAATATTAGGGTAGGTAGGAAAATGCTTTTTTCTTCTTTTTTTTTTTGCTGAATATTTTTAGCTAAAAGGAAATATTATCTGAGTATTAATGTTAGGTTTAAAATTGATCAGAGGTGTGAACAAAAATGGGTACAGAAATTGTATGGGTATGTGATGTAAAATGGGTATAAATTCCCGGATTACGGTTAGTTACCCGTCAACTGGCAAGGAAGGTTTCTTCAGATATATGTTGCTGTAAGGTTGTTAGTTTGTTTTCAGATTATCTGGCGCTGTCAGCAATACGAGGGCTATAATACGCCGAAACATTCGTCATTAGACAAGCCAACATACATTTACAAACACCCATGCCAAACACGGGACTCGAACCCGCAATCTCGAAGCTAGCACGCTAACCACTATACCGTTCTAGTTCACCTTAGATACCAAATAACAGTTCATTATATTGAAAAACACATCACTTATGAGCGAAAATGTTTTGGCCCATTTTGCGGTCAAATTTCTTAATAGCGGGGAAGAATCGAACGTTTTGCATGCTTCAAGATGTATCTATTACGCGATCCCTTAAAGTGAGCTTTTTTACATATTTGCTAAAATATTGAGAACCAAAGTCAAAAGGGAATGAAAAATATTGGAGGGTTTTTCGACCATGATAATTCTATTAGAAGTAAAAAAAAAAAAAAAAAAAAAAAAAATTCTATTTAAAAAATTTTAAAACTTGTTTTATTTATTAATAAGTAAAAAAACTGTTAATTAAAAAAACTGTTTAAAACAAAAGTTGCATGTTATTTATGTTTGGACTTTTATAAAATATCGTTTGGATATTAACGTTCGTCATTAGACAAGCCAACATACATTTACAAACACCCATGCCTAACACGGGACTCGAACCCGCAACCTCGCGGCCTAGAAGCTAGCACGCTAACCACTATACCATTTGGTAGGCATTGCTGTAAGGAAACCAGTGCGGAAAGGGCTTGACAATAAATTAATCGGTTATGCAATCGCTGTGACATCTTAATCAATTATTCTTTTAACGAACTGGTTTTTGACTTTTTATAATTAAAATTTTATAAAAGTCTTAAAAAAAAAAAAAAAAAAAATCTTTAGGGTCAGAATTTTTGTATTGTAGTTCCAGGGTAGGTCGGGTTAATGAAAACAAACCATTTGTTTTTATTTGGCCTAATCACTCTTAAAACTGATTGAAATAAACTAATCTCTGCGATAAAAATTTGTTTACGCAGTGATAAATCCTTCATGCAACTAATCCTGTGCAAACCTTCAAGTTCAAAAATTGCTCAAATATAGCACTATCATAAATGAACATTCTACAATGCGCAACTAACAGTACATACAGTGCTCTTATTGTTGGTTCTAATGCGTCATGGTCACGCGTGTCTTAATCTTATCTACAGCCTGGACGATGAGTGCACAGACAACGTCGAAAACAATGTCAAATGTATCATGTCAAGGTTAACTAGAGCTTATGTTTGATCGTAATGTAATTCTGTTAGCAGAATGGAAATTAACAATTTTTAGTGCCACGTCAGTCGCCTGTGACGGACAGTGTAAAATATGATATAAAATTTAAAAATATTACATTGCTTTAAGTAATTACTGAAAATTTATTTAAAATTTACTTAATTTTAATTACACGATTGTACAGAAGGCGTTTAAGCAGCGCGTGACCTGAAAAAAAATTCCTCAAAAATACACGTGGAGCTTAACCAGTTAATAATTAATTAGGACAATACATAAAAAAATGTATTACTTATAATCAGGGTTCCCACTAATATCACAGTGAAAATAAAGGACTTTTAAGGACCTAAATAGTATTTTTAAGGACGGTCGAACATTTATTTCCAGACATGTCTTCATGTCCAGGCATGTCTTAATATATGATTTTACAGTTGCTTCGTAACTAGCGCTAATATGAATACTTTTAATGCACAAATGCCTTATGTACAGATTTTGATGATGTTGCAAAACTTTTGTAATATGCTCTGTACTTTGGCCATAGTACATTAAATGTGCATTTTTTTAGCATAGTACTAGTGAAATGCTTCTACGAAGTATAAGTTGACATATGCGAAATAGAAATACACCAGGTAATTCCGGAACAGTGAATAAGTGACAGTCTCTATGGAATAAACAAATAGGATTTAAATTTTTATAAATATGGATGTCGGGCACACAACATCAGAAAAAATTAAGGACTTTTACGTAACTCTAAGCAGTACTTTCAAGCTCTTGGAAACAAGTTTAAAAATACTAAACACATTCAATGACCGTGGGAACCCTGATAATATATCTTTTGGGCAAAAGAGAAATATCAGAGCCTAATTAACCCACTTGTCATCTATTCAGGTTGAAATTTGGCAAAGAGAGAGTCACTAAGAGATCGCTTTTACACACGTTCCTATAATCGCGATGTAATTTTAAATACTAATAAACCTTACTTAATCAATGTTGAAACTCTTTCCCGTTGGCAAAATTATTTTTAATCAGAATAAATAAGAAGATAATTGAGGACTAGAAATGGGAAACGACCGAAGTCCGAAAAAGAAATTTTTACAGGAGAGCCGAAAAATGATCGGTTGGTTGTATTCAGATTATCTGGCGCCGTCAGCAACACGAGGGCTATAATGCGCCGAAACATTCGTCATTAGACAAGCCAACATACATTTACAAACACCCATGCCTAACACGGGACTCGGAACCCGCAACCTCGTGGTCCAGAAGCTAGCAAGCTAACCACTATACCGTTTGGTCGGCCCGAAAAATGATCGCATCTTGTATTTAAGGCAATGCTTAAGTACATACTTAGGATTGAATTTGAACTATTGCTAACGGAGTTCTCACTTTGGGGGTTCTCCTCTTTGTTTAGCTTGCTATTTAGGATATTATTCCGTAAAAAAAAAAAAAAAAAAACGATTTTCGTCATTTTTTTGGTACTTAGGTCGTCTTCCATTTCTAGTACTCAATTGGACGTTAATGCATAATTTTACTATTGAGAGTGATTCAGTCAATTCAAACTCGAGTTGCATAAGTAATGCAGTAAATGAAAGAATGTTCACTGATTATTGTTGAAACCTCTTAACTTCAACTTCTGGATAGAGCAAACTTGCTTATTGACTTGAAGCCTTGGAAGGCTTAATAATCACCATAGAGATCAAATATTAGCAACTTCCCCTAAATTAGTTAAATTCTGTTTGTAACTAAGGGCAACCTATTAGGTATCATTATGGAGTAAGCATTCAATTGAATTTATTTGCTAGCACAGAAGAAACTAGTAATTAAGGTTGGTTGGTTGTTTTCAGATTATCTGGCGCCGTCAGCAACACGAGGGCTATAATGCGCCGAAACATTCGTCATTAGACAAGCCAACATACATTTACAAACACCCATGCCTAACACGGGATTCGGAACCCGCAACCTCGCGGTTTAGAAGCTAGCACGCTAACCACTATACCGTTCGATCGGCACTACTAATTAAGCTATCCAGAAGTAGAAGTTGAAGATCAGTGGTTGAAACTCTTTTCCGTTGGCCAAAATTGTTTCAACACAAAACCTACTGACATTTTATGTATACCTATTTCTACAGATGGCGGTCAAATGATCGCTTTTAAAATACATTCTTTTCCAGTTGATTATAAATAATACAGAATTTAGCATAGGCAATACAACACAAAATAACTATCATGTAATAAATAAAAAATATTGATTTTTTCGGGCTTTAGGAAGAAAAAGGAAAACCTGGAATTTAACGATTTTGCTTAGTCTCAAAAGCGGTTATTTGACCGCTCTGGTAGATTTAGGCTTAATAATAAGTAAAAGATACTTGGATGTAATGCATGAATTAACATTCTTTCTCAATAAATTTTGAAACGAAATTTTCCGCATATTTTGCCGATAGAGATGTTTCTAATATTTAAAATTAGATGCAAACACAAAGCACACGCTCACAACAGAATCGACGCTGTTAGTGAATACAAAAATTGAAGGTTTATATTAACAACCATTCTGGAAGCCCCCGCATACGTTTCGAGGCAATAATTTAACTGATAATGTGTTCGAAAAGTACAGCATTACGCCTATGGGAGAGGGAAAAAAGTGGCTAATGTACTAACAATTCTGGCTGGACAAGCGAAGAACGAGTGTTGGGTAGAGCGATAATAGAAATGGCAAAATGTTCACGTGCACATGTTAATAAACAAATGCACGTGTCCCGATATTTAATTTAAAAAAAAAAAAAAAAAAAAAAAAAAATCAATGATATAAATAAACAGGATTATCCCAACAATATGGTTGATTTTGGAAAATAATATTTGAATTGTTGCTTGGATTTTAATGGTGCAAAAATCAGACAGCGCTTATTTTAAATATGTTTTTCTCTAATGAAATGTTTAATCAATTTAAATAAGCTTGATAAAAATAAATGCATTTATTAAATTACAAAAAAAAAAAAAAAAAAAAAAAAAATAATAATAATAATAATATTTGGAATTACGATTAAAATTCTCCTGTTTTATTGTCGATCAACAAAATTTTATTCCTAAATCTATCTTCTTATATAATAAATATAATTTGGAGTGAAACGTTTTATATTTAACAAACTTTGATATAACAATTAGACAACAGATTTACATTACCTCTTAAAATAAAGTATTAAAATAAAATACTTTGAAATCTAATAAAGTTTCATGCGAGAATTGAACAGAACGTTCACCAATTATATATAAAAAAAACGTAACATAAATCTGCTTTTAAAATTTCTAAATTTACCAAATACAATAAACAAATTTTATTTTAACATTGTTCAATCTGCTCAGAAGAAGAAAAAAAAACTAATTATTCAAAGAAATTAAGTCGTTAAAAATCCAGTTGCATCGAAAACTACCTCTAAATCTACGAAAATATCTTTACAATTAGCTTGCCCAATATTACACAGACGTATATCAATATTTTTTTTTTAAAGTGTTAACTCTTCTGGTCCTAGCAAAATAGCTAGATTGTTGATTGTATTCAGATTATCTGGCGCCGTCAGCAACACGAGGGCTATAATGCTCCGAAACATTCGTCATTTGACATGCCAACATACATTTACAAATACCCATGCCTTACACAGGACTCGAACCCGCAACCTCGTGGTCTAGAAGCTAGCACGCTAACCACTATACCGTTTGGTCGGCCAAAATAGCGAGATGATAACCATATAATTAAAACTGCAACGCAAATAATTCAAACTAGCAATAAAGTAATACAAGTTCTAAGCATGGTAAGAAATAAATTTGAAAACTTACATTCTAAATACTGTATTCCAACGTGGTTTAACGTAGTCCATTTTGGAGGTGAGTCTTTGATGCACACGGTGACGGCTGTTATAATACATTAACCGGCAGTTGGATGGCGATATGCCCACGGGCGATATGTGCTGGGGACTGGCCTACGGGTCCGCGTGTCCGGCCCGAAGTTGATTTCGTTCTGAGCTGGTTCTCGACGTGTCGTTGAGTACTCTGCAGTATATCTTCAGATGGGTCATTACTGGACTTGACCACCATTGGTCTGTTCAACTTTCGAGACAACCCCTTTTCCTCTTTATTCCGATAGAATACCCCCCTTTGCCCTTGACAATTTTCAAGACGTGTCGTTCGATTTTAAACCGATTCCTAAAGATTATTGGCTTAAGGTCACTTGATCCTTTATGGGAGATTAAGTTGTGGGTCCCGGCCTGATTATCCGTTATTGTGCACAAATATAGGCCGTTGAGAGTACAAACCTTTATGGGTTGGTTGGTTGGTTTGTGCACTCAACGAACTATATTTGCAGTGGCGGCTGGTACAGGGGGGGCAGGGACTCCCTCACTTTTTTTTTAACCTGGTCCCGCACTTGATAAAATTGTTTTGTTGTGGAATTTCTGTAAAAATTTAGTAACAATTAACTAATGTAACAGTTATTAGCTTCAAAATACAAACTAATTTGGATGGAACAGCAGTTCTCTTGCCACAAACTCGTGAAAATGTCAATCAATCGCAATCATTTCTACAAAAACACAGTTCTTTCGAAGAATGTAAAACAAACTCAATCTATTTTGTGGGATGTGTTTGGAAAAAGGAAATTTAAAAAAAGTTGCCACCAACGAAATTGTTTTCAAGGAAGTTAAGTATGCGCATGATTCGCCCCCGTGCATACTTAATTATTTTACTTATTAATTACTTAATTATTTTACTTATTAATTACTTAATTATTTTACTTATTAATTACTTAATTATTTTACTTATTAATTACTTAATTATTTTACTCTTTTTTTTTCTTTTTTTTTCATTTATAAATTAAATTTGCGAGTAGCGAAGAATTTTTTTAGAACTGATTTTTTTTTCAAAACTTGTCCTTGATATTTTGCAACATTAACTTTCTTCAATTCATTCAGGCCGACCAAACGGTATAGTGGTTAGCGTGCTAGCTTCTAGACCGCGATGTTGCGGGTTCGAGTACCATGTTTAGGCATGGGTGTTTGTAAATGTATGTTAGCTTGTCTAATGACGAATGTTTCGGCGCATTATAGCCCTCGTGTTGCTGATGGCGCCAGATAATCTGAAAACAACCATTCAAACACAATTCATTCAGTTTTCTGAAACTTCCATTTATCAGGATAACAATAATTTTTTTCGATTGCATTCGACAAGCGACAAAAATGCTCCACACATTTTTATGGAGTAAAATAAAAGATTGAACATTTTTATGTTGAGTTAAGAAAATTTCGTACTGAAATATTAACAAATTGATATGCATTAATTTTACTTTCGAATTAATAATTTAAAACCCATACTACGCTTTTTCTAAAAATGTCCACAGTTCATTTTTAATTTTCAATAATTTATTGTTTAATTTATATTATATGCATTTGTGTAGCATTTATATAATTACATGGAATAAATGTAGTTTGAATTGGAAATTAGCACTCCATCCTCCCCCACCTCTTTTTTTAAAAGAAAAAAAAAAACCTTGTCATTGTTAATTTGGGCCCCCTCTCTTACTACTCACGAGCCACCACTGTATACTTGTGTACAATAACGGCTAATCAGGCTGGGACTAACAGCTTAATGTGGATTCCGAACCACAACGAACGTTCATGCCCTACCCGGGATTCGAACCCGGCACCTTTGGCATGCGAAACCAGAACGCTAACACCGCAGCCATCAGGTGGGCCAAACCTTTATGGGAGTTTACCAGGAATTATACCGACTTTTCTCTTGGTGCAATTTTACAATGAGTCAAAGAATCAAAACTTGGTTGAGTTTATGGTATTCTGGTTAAGATTTTTTTTTTTTTTTTTTTTTTTTAATAATACAGTGCGATTCATAATTATAAGGACAGTTGAAATTTAACCATAATAATGACAAAAGAACTACGAATGAGCTATATGTAAACAATATAACTTATTGTTACAACACATTTTCAGTATACTTTTCAGCAAAATATATGAATAAAGTATGCTAAATTTTTAAACAGTTATACATTTTTGCAAAATTTCATTGGTTCAAAATTATAAGGACACTTGATATATTTTACCGTAGCTACCATGCAAGAGCACAATCGCAGGTCGATTTTCAAATATTTGAACTGCGGTTCTAAGCTTGTGGTTATTTTTATTTAGAACCATTTTTGACCTGTAGTGATTTAGAATGCCTCGCGGAAACTTACTGAAATTGAAATTCGAAATGAGTGAAACTTGCATGGAAGTGGCAAGTCCATACATTATAGCCGACCAAATGGTATAGTGGTTAGCGTGCTAGCTTCTAGACCGCGAGGTTGCGGGTTGGAGTTCCGTGTATGGCATGGGTGTTTGTAAATGTATGTTGGCTTGTCAAATGACGAATGTTTCGGCGCATTATAGCCCTCGTGTTGCTGACGGCGCCAGATAATATGAAAACAACCAACCATACATTATATTTGTAACACGTTATTAAAAGATCAAAAGGTGCTGTAGAAAATGTTATCAAAAGAGGAACAAATGGTTCAGTATAGAAATAATCTAGGGCGAAACCGAAGTTGTCTTAAGGCGCGTTTACACCAACAACTTAAAGTTGACAAAACATTGTTTGTAGAAAACTAAAAGTTGTCAACTAAAAGTTGCTCTTCTCAAATTAGAGCAACAAGTGGAAAACTTGTTGAAAGAGAATTGGCGCGAAAGGCGGTAGTGTCAAGAATTAGGCAGTAATGTCAAGAATTAGGCAGTAGTGTCAAGGAAGTCGCACGAAGAAGACGCAATTATTGCCGCGGCTGCCTGTGTCATCATAGCCAGCCACTGTACAAGAGGTCCCCGACAAGAGGACCCCATGTTACAATAAATGAGTGTTGTTAATTTCTCCAAAATAAGAGGGAAATGTCTTCCACGAAAACATATATATCCAATGTAATGCAGAACGGAACAAATAGGTACAATGTAGGTACAGAACAAAAACGGATTTTTAACGAAATTCTATGGGAAAATTAAGGACCTTTATTATTCCCAATGGGGAAGTTGCACTACACCCAAAATGTCGTAATATTACATTTTTCTGAACGAAAAATTGATGTAGTTTTTGAATATTTAATCAAAATGTTCAAAAACCGTTTCATTAAATATGAAAAATGCAATTAAATATGAGCAAAAACGTGAACAACATCACGTGACCGAAAACAGCCCAGTTGACCGGTGACGTCAGGATACACGAAGGCTCCGTACCCGGAGATAACTTCACCTCGTGTCTAAAATTAGGGATAGGTACAGTGGAAGTGACATGATATCTGATCTCCGAGAAGATGACGTCGATCCGTTGTGTGTCAATAACTTTCCGAGAATGACCAGTAGTGACTGAGTATTTGATTTCAATGATCGGACATAAAATCAAGAAACGTGACACAAACTACAGGAAAGCAGTACCTGTCCAAGAAAAGCTAGCAGTTACATTACGCTTTTTGGGTACTGGAGATTCGTATTTCGTTTTCGGTTATTTGTTTAAACTACGTGATTTAACTAAAGTGTCACGTCCGAGGTGCATGGAGGGGGAACAGTTGTCCACTGGTTTCCTACAAATTGCTAGCGCAAAGCGCGCAGCAACAAATATTCCACTTTTAGTTGTCAACGTTCTTTGATCTTTACCGACACTCAGCGGGAAACCAAAATTTAGAGGAAGATTTGTCTCTCCACAAGTGGAAGACAGAAAAAGTTGCTGTATTTTGTAGAAAAAGCAACAAATTGCCTCAACTGGAAGACTTTGGTGTAAACGTGCCTTTAAAGAGATCGTCGACGAATTGTTAGCATGGCTGTCCAAAGAAAGCTGCCTTCTCGCCGAATTGCAGATGCTTTGAGTAAGAAGGTTTCAAGGTCAACTGTTACCCTTGTTATGAATAAATGTAATACAGTTAAATACATAAAAATGAATAACGAACCATTCTTGATGAAAAGACACCAGGTTTTGTGAAGAAAGCACTAAAATAGATAAAAGATAGTGTGAACTGGAAAAGTGTTGTATTTTCTGATGAGAAACATTTTAATTTGGTTGATCCCGTTTAAAATGTTATTTACATGATTTAAAGTCCAAGAAAAGTATCAGATGGAGCATGCATTTTAAGAGTGAGTCTATGATGTTATGGGGGGCTATTTCTTTTAGTGGAAAAACTGATTTAGTGCTTGCTCCGACAGCTGTGATCACACAGACGTATCTTGAAATCATGGACATACAGCTTTTAGCATATTATTTGCCTTTAGGTGGGGAAAACTTCATAGTTCAGCAAGATGGTGCATCATGCCCAACTTTTAATTAATAAAAAAATGGTTTGAAGAAAGAAACATCAAGCTCTTAACATGGCCTGCGCATTCTACTAAATTAAACAATTCAGAAAACGTTTAGGGATATCTACTAAGGAAGGTCTTTGCAAACGAAAATCGATTTGACTCATTGGCAGAGCTTGAAGAGAAAGTTTACAATGTATGGAGTGAACTTGATAATAATTACTTGAATGAACTGGCCAGCAGTATGGCAGAGAGAATGGCGAACTGTCTCGAAAGAAAAGACCGATCAACCAAACATAGACTTCGTGAATAATTTCAATTATTCACGAAAAACTAAACTGTCTTTATATTTCTGCACATGCTAAAAATCTTGTTTTTCATATTATTTTACTTCATCCCAAAGTAATATGATAAAAATAGAGGTTAAAGGTTTCTGATTGTCAATTTAAACAATATATATGCTGTTAAGTTCAAATCTTGTATTTAGTTGTAGAATGAGAATGAAATATATCCTGTCCTTGAGTTGCTCTGTACACTATTCATTTCATTAATGTATAGTACATTAAAAATACGATTTTTGAAATACAAAATTTATTCATTTTTGAAATTTCGGTCAAAACATCTTTTTGGCAGTAGAATACAAGATTTATATGCAAAATGGTAAATTAATCTCAACTAATTCATTACACTTATGAACTTCGAATTTAGTGACAAAATATTCAGATCTTTAAAAAAAAAAAACGCGTTCCATAATTTTTAGCACAAAAATCCAAACTATGTAAGGAATAGTACTTACGGGTTTTTTGGGGATAATTATAATCTAGTTTATTCAAATCTAGAGTGTTATTTCGATCTTGAGGAAGGACAAGACGTACACTTAACCCTTTGCACTCCAGTGGCGCCTCTCAGGCGCCACACGATTGGATGCCAAACCACGAGAGGACCATTAGGTGTGATGCGGAAATTCGATGCAAGGCCAATGACTGTATTTGGTTTCTATGAAGCAAATCCATAAACACCAGCCGAACCTAAAATGTCTCGAGTTGCTGATTCCTCCGCGCGAAAAAGGCCTGGAGTGCAAAGGGTTAATCTGCTAAACAAGAGATACGCCTCTGTCAACATGAGATTTCTGAGAAAACCACCCCCATTTCTCTTTCCCACTTTTAAAGGTTATGATCCTAATTTGTGATCTACTGATCCAATTTGAAATATTTTTAAATGTATTTTGACTAATCTAGTTTATCCGAAACACAATTTCTTTCCAATGTTTAGTGTATAAAGTGGAGATATCGAGGATAGGCGTGAAAGAATATGTACAGCTAGCAATAGTCTGAACCTGGTTGTACTGGACAACGTCGGGCCACAGCTACTTGAGCACGGTAAATGTCAAGAAATTTATATTTTATTATAATAAATCTTTCAATCCAAGGATTATTTTGTTGGAATAAATACGATATCGTCTTCCAGTTTGCATGTGGCATGGATTATTTAGGTAATGCATTATTAATATATAACGTCATTTATGGAGCTCTACTTGACATTAATTAAATTAATTTTGTAAAATGCAACCCATTTTTCGGATGTTAAAATTTAGGCGTTTTGCAATTTTGTATACAACTTTCAATTCACACTATGTGCAATACATACTTTATGTAAATGACATTTTATGTGTATATCATGAATTTTGAGGCGTTATTTGACGTACTACAAATATGTCACCTACTGTAACACATCAAAATTTCCAATGTCAGTGATGATTTCAATGATTACTTAACTGTTCTTGCCAAAAAGGAAATACCTACTCCAATTTAAAATTGCCGACCGTCAACTTAAGCTGTATTGCGATTACCCGATCAGGATGTTTTAATACTATCGACGATTTTAATTATTTTTACTTTTTTCCATTCAATATGGTTTTGAAACATGATTCAACAGGCATTTTTTTTTTTAAAAAGGGATGGAATATCGGAAATTTGCCTTCTACCTACTTTCTAAAACATTTAACGGGGTGAGATAATGAAGATATCTATGATTATATTTGTGTTCGCAGTCCATCAATGTAAGCGCTGAAAAAGATGTCGACATTCCTATTTATAGAGTAAAAATGCCGATTCGTCAAACTTGGATTGCGAAGCATTCCGGTATTTTTAATATTTTTTGCCGACTGTTCAGCTTGCCAAATCATTTGGTCAGGGGGGGGGGGGGGTCGAGACGCCCCTCGCTCGCGACGTCCCTGATTGTGTACTACATAGAATGCAATATTTTTTCTCATTTCAGGATCATACTGTAGAAGAGCCTGATTCCAAAGTTTATTTTTTTCAGAATGTTTATTTGCTATGAATAAAATTCCTCCTCGATAAGGCGTTTTGCTATGTAATTTTCTGCTAACATAGCAGCATTAAAGATTTCATGATTTTAAAAAGTTGTCGTCTGGTATCTTACAATGGTTACCAACCACAAAGTAAATATTTTATAGATTTTCAGTGTGAGTTAATCTTGGAAGTCAGTTTCTTCACGTGCTATTTATATAGTAACCTGTTTCAAATGATTTTGTTTTTGTTTTTTTGCTTGGCTTGGGTCCCGGCCTTTTTTTGGGTGGGAAGGGGGGGGGGGGGGGGGTCAGGTGGTTTTATAACTGAAAAATTAATTTTGGAGCAATCTAGTCATGTGACACGTGTTTAGAGCATTTTTTTATGCTGAATCGAATGAAAAAAATCGAGACGATTTAACTAATCCGAAAAAAAATTTCCTTTTTATAAACGAAAACATATGTAAAAAGCGAGGAAAGGTACAATACAACATAGAGAAATAAAAAATGGGGTCCATTAGTAAAACTGGGAAAAACCGTTTTGTTTGAGAATAAAGAAAGAATATGAGAATAAAGAAAGAATATGAAAATAAAGAAAGAATATGAAAATAAAGAAACAAGAGTCCATAGAAGGGTGTTTTTTGAGGGGGTTAGGGTGATTTTTTTTTTCTAATTCAAAATTAAATTTGGTATAACCCAGGGAAGTGAAACGCGTGTATGGTGATGCTGAATCGAATGAAATAATTGAATAATCGAATCTAATTTATTTCAGTAATCAAGTTACCACTTTCACTAATCTATAGATCTTCTCTTCCTTTTCACCAATATACCAAAAGCGAAGAACCACTAACTGAATTTAACCCTTTTTCCCTCGAAGCAGAAAATATTTTGTCAGCTGGTAAAATAAAACCTAAAATGTGTAATCTTGAAAACATGCTAGTATTTGGTTTGTGGGGTTGATAAAAGTTACAGTAAAATTTAGATTTCCTAAACCTTCTATTCTTATATAAGCTAGTTTCCCCGATAAAAATGTGTTTACGCAGTGAGAAATCCTGCCTAAATCTTTAAAACCAAAAATCACACAAAAATATCCCTATCAGTAGTGTTCAACTAATGGTGCAGACAGTGCTATCTTTATTTGTTCTCGTGATTCAAAATCAGCTATGCACTAATCTAATCTTCAGTCTATTCGACGAATATACAAACTACATGTAGTCTCGTTTAAAAATGACGATCACGTGAGGAAAATAATCCTGTTCCAAGTATCGATTTTGGCTCGTTTTAGTAGGGGTAGCAAATTAAGTCCCGATTTAGAAAACTCGTTGCTATAGGCACAATAAGGAACTTGCACAAGTGAGGAAAATGAATATTATTTGTGTTTTCTAGTGTTATCCAACGAATATATTTGAGCAGTGCAATTATTTAAAATCGAGTTTGAAATCAAAGCAAAAGTCACGTGACCAAAAACGCATAAAAAAACGTGATGTTGTTACGCATAGATCCCGTCGAAAATCTGAGAAAGAACCTGGTCTAAAACAGGTTTTAGACTGGTTCATCATCTGAGTATTGACGTCACACACAAAAGTAGCTTTTCCCCGCCAAATCGCAAAGTGAAAAACAAATTATTTTTTTTAATTATCTATCCGAGCTCAAATTTTTGAAAGAATGGTATTGTTTTTCGTGATTTTTTTCTCTACTTTTATTTAAAAACTAGCTAAATACCCGTGCTTCGCTACGAAATTGTATCATGTGCAATATTTTAGCTAGCTGTGAGGCCTCGCGTTGCGGAAATCTGTCATTCGTGTATAAGACTCAGTTTTTGGCTCTTCACTCGCAGGAAGGTTCATCGCTACACAAAATCGAGCTCGCTTCGTTCGCTGAAAAGTTCATGGACACATAAATACAGGCTTATTTCCCTCGTTAAAAGGTTCATTGCTATGCAAGCATAGACAAGCTTCGCTCTCTGAAAGGTTCATTGCTGCGTAAGCATAAGCTCGCTTCACTCACAAAAATCTAATTGCTACGTAAAGACTTAATATTGGTAGCCTCTCCCATTCCCCGGTAATACAATAATACAACACCCCTTTAAGATTATTAACAAGTGTTTGTGGAAAGCAAAATTAGAGGCTAAAACTACTTATGTTGAAACTTTCAGAGATCTATGCCTATTCGAAGTCTCTTTTTGTAAAAAAATTAATTGAAAAACAAATTAAAATTTTAACATTCTTTTTGTCAGTCCAATTAGAAGGCCAAAACTACTTGTGTTGAAAATTTCCGAAAAGTAGCCCAGTTACAAATCGTTTTGTAAAATATTTGTTAATTAAAAAAAAAATATGTATATATATAAATAAAAAAAACTTTAAATTCTGTTTTTCAAAAATCCAAGTAGAAGGCCACAACTATATATGTTGAAAATTTCAAAGCTGTAGCCCTATTTGAAATCGTTTTGTAATATATATATTTATTAATAAAAAAATTAATTAATAACAAACTAAACAAAACTTAAAAATTCTGTTTTTCTAAAGTCCAATTAGAAGGCCAAAACTACTTATGTTGAAAATTTCACAGCTGTAGACCTATTAGTAATCGTTTTATAAAATGTTTAATAATTAATTAAAAAAATTAATTAAAAAAGAACAAAATAAAAATTTAAAATTCTGTTTCTTAAAAGTCCGATTAAAAGGCCAAAACTACTGATGTTGAAAATTTCAGAGCTGTAGCCCTATTAGATATCGTTTTGTAACATATTTATTAATTAATTAAAAAAGAACTAATTAAAATTTTGAAATTCTGTTTGTGATGCATAAAATTAGAAGGTTAAAACTACTTATGCTGAAAATTTCAGAGCTCTACTTCAATTTTAAGTAAGGTTTCTATAGATACATAGAGCCACAGACAGACACACAGCTTGTTTTATTATTATAGATAAAACCAAAAAGCGTGAAAGTTCCTCATTATAGCAATCTCCCTTGGCTTTCTTGTTACTTTCAATTGTACCCATATGTTTACATAGGGTAATAAAATTACAGCATTCGGTAAAAAGAAAGAAGAAAAAAATGATTTTTTTTTCTTTGCATTTTTCCACGTTTTGGAACTTTCTGATTTTTAAAAAAATGATCTAGAAAAAAGGTCTGCGGTCCTTGGCAAAAATAACTCCCAAATAAATTCATCTCCTATTTGATATGCCGGTTAGTAGTGGCCATTAAAATGTTCGTAAAAATAGCTCCGCATAAAGTTGAAATCATGAAAAATCATGTTTTTCAGGAATTGCTAGAAAAAAAGACTACCAATTTTGATTAAAATCTCTGTGTTAATACCTCTTAAGGTGTTCTAATCATTCCCACCTTCGGAATTTCCATAGAAATACGATAAAAGCGTAAAAAGTTGAAAAATGAATGCCTTCAACATAGAGCTCTGCCCTTGAGCATCACCTACCAAAGATTGATTTTTTTTCTGTTTCACGCCCAAGAAAAACAATGTAATGTCTATCGAATAACATCACCAATTTTGCCATTTTTGTGAGGTTTTTTTTTGCCCATGCAAAAATTATTTCCAAAAATATCTCCAAACTCGCCATATTTATTTATATGGGGGGAAATATGAAAGCGGTAAACAACACCATATCAAATATTAATGTCATTCCAACATAATGGAACCTAGGCATACAAAATCGTAAGAGCAGTACGACGTCTTTTCAAAAACACACTTGGTTAACAGCATTCGTTCGGTATTTGTCTACGGAAGCCCAGGTGAATGCTACCAAACCATGCCCATTGTTGCTATTACGTCACTATAAATATCGACGGAAAAAAAAGTGTGTTTGAAAACCATTCTCGCTTCAAATTTGAAATATGATTTTTTATTATTTTAAGAGAAATTTAAGCAATCGTCATTGATCGAGCCATTAAGGTTGCATGCTAGTGATCAGAGGTTGTTTGGTTCAAATCTAACCAGGCATCCTCTGAACTTTGTTTTAAAATGAAAGTCGTTTCCAAACTCAAAATTGAAACACGTGTTTTCATAGCTTTAATAAACTCGCAATTTAATTTAAAAATAAGTAATTATTACTTTTTTCTTCTTCTAATTGCTCTGTTTTAGTACTTAAACTTACAGAATCAAAGTCATTTATTGAAATTGAGTGAAAGATGACTATCTAAAATCTGATGACCCCTGATCACTTATTGACCTGGCTTTCCCGAATTTCGTGATCGTATCCGGGGATGGGGTTGGTACAGACCCTCGTACGCATTAATTCATACAAAAGGCACTTTCTTTCATCAAACTGAGAGGAAGTAAAGAATTATCTCAATATATTACTGTAGGCCTGGCTAAAATTCTCAAATATCGGGGTTATTTCCGGGGAGTACAGATCTTTGTATCCATGAAATCATACAAAATGCATTTCCTCTAATCAAGCTGAGAAGAATTCAAAAAAAGAATGGCTAAAATTTAACCAGTAGTTTTGACTGTAGTCCTGGCTAAAGTTTTGGTCACAACTAAAAGAAGAATCAAAAGAACAAAATTCCGGTAACTTCAACAATTTTTGCATTTTCCTTTGTTCAGTGTTAACAATTACGTTACTTTGTCTACTCACCCTGGAAAACACGATGGCAAAAAATCATGGTTCTACACTGTAAAAAAAACCCGTCACTTATACGGAAATTCCCAATATTATCAACGGTTTAAATCCGTAAACCTGAATTTACGGTTTAAAGCAGTTTTCGTAGGCAAGGTTACAGTTAATAACCGTCATTCACCAAGAATCGCTCTCTGCGCATGCGCGTTACGCCTTCCTTCGAAAACGACGCCGAGCATGTTTGTTTTGAAAGAAAGTGGCTTCTTTGGTAAGTTTCTTTTCATTATAATGATCAATTAAGCATTCATATCAATCATTCATCATAATCATTTATCAATTAATTTGTTCATTGCTATGAAATTCATGTATGTACATAAAATTACATCAGAATCAGAAAATGTTTATTTTATTGAATGTAAGCAAAAACAGCGATGTTGTTCTATTGTTTTTCTGAAACATATGCGTGTGATATAGAATATTGTACGTAATATTTCACGAGTTTGTAAGAGTTGTAAAACTAAATGAAGTTTAATTAACTGCATTGGCTATCATTTAGAAATGTGCTCTTTAGTTTTGTAATAACTTTTGAATGTTTTGGCACAAATTTTGCAAATGAAACTTCGGAAGATCAGATTTGATATCTGAGAATTAAAATTTTATTTAAAAATTACTTACTACAGATGTAGTTTAGGACATTTTTTGGGGGCGATTTTATTTGTTATTTTTTTCTTCTGGGTAATTGTAGTTTTTGTCAAAGAGTTTTATTTTAAGTTATATTTTATACTTTATTTGTTTTGTTTTTTTCAGGAAAAATGCAGTTTGTAACAATGGGTTTTTATTTTAAGTTAGCATACTTTAATTTTATTACTTAAATTTTAATTTGATTTTATTATTGTTTATGTTTTAACTTATTCAGTTACCATGTTTTTGATTTTTTTTATCGCCAAATGCCCCACTACATCTGTTCCATTGTGTGAAGTTTCAGTCAAACGACACTGCAGTTTCATTGCGATTGTTTCAAATCAAAGTCTGCTGGGATTGCCTTAGAAATCACTTGGGAACATTTTCAGTCTCTTACATGGCACCTACCGCCTTTGACTGAAGAAAATCATGTTCCTCAAGATTAGATAGCTTATTTGTCAAGACAAGATCATCTGTCATAAATGTTATCGTACTTGGTCACTGGCAAAAGTAAGGGAAGGGCTGGTGATCTTTGGGATTGAATTAATTGCAAAACAGATTTTTAAAATGTTGCTGTTTTCAAGTACTATAGCATTGGTGTGATGATATAGCCTTTCAATGCAGGGGTTAAAAGACCTCTTCATTTTATGAAATGTGTTAGTTGAATTAATGTAAAATTCTTTAAAAACGTAGCTAAAAAATGAACCTACGTTTGTGAGCAAAGAAAAAAGATTTTCTTTCAATAAATTTCTTTTTTTTAGCGTTAACGGATAGTAGTAATTGAGAATTTCTAATCCATTCCTTCCGCAAATTATCGTTTTATCGCTTATAACATTAAATGCCATGAACCTAATGATATAATAAGAAATAGTGTTGTGTGAAATATTGAGTCTTTATTTTAAGGAGATAAACTTAAATTTTATTTTTGAAGGAAATTAATCCATTTATCCCATCCCTAGACTACCCAATTGATGTGCAGATCCATATTTCAAAATAAGGTTTTTAAAAGATGATTTCATGCTAGCTAGTTCATTTGACTCTTTTCACGAGTGTAAATATATGTACATAAGGATGACAAATTTTACAATATTTTTCATATTTTGTACAGTTTATTGGAATTTTTCAAAAAGAAACTACCAGTTGTGCTGAATGCCTTGCTGTACAGCAGTTTTATCGCTGGCTCCTAACAACTCCTTAGACTTTAAAAGTTCTCTGCACTTTTCAGGTAAACTATCGAGATTCTTTTATTTTAGATAGGATTTAGGGACAAATACAACTCTATTTATTTGAAGTGAGAATACTGTTGGAATAAATTTTAGTGCTTTTAGAATAAATTTACTTAGTGTATTATAATTAGAATTAAACATTTTTATTTCTTGCAACGTTCAGTGGTAAGCTAAGTTTTATAAGAACTTGCTTGTTTCACCTTTGTTAGAGGTGCTGTACTTAAATAACACTAATATAGAGTGGCCACAGAACCAGGAAAACTTGGAAATCGGGAAAATGTCAGGGAACTATCTCATTCTGGAAAAAAATCAGGGATTTTTTTTAAATTTCACAGAAATCAGGGAAATTTTCTTTGTTCTGAAGACACGTTTTCCTGATCATCCACATTTTGGCGCCATTTACCCAGAGAATTGTGGCGGTAATCGTTGAAAATGTAATGTTTCGGAATAATTTGAACTTTTCATTACCGCCAAAACTATTTTTAAAAAATTGGCACGTTATCTCTTTAGCTAACATGTTCTATTTGATCAGGATGTCTACACTTCTGGATAAGTTGGGGAAATTGGATAAAAAGTTTGCCATAAAATCGGGGAATATTTTCAGAAATCCATCATGGAAATCAGGGAACTTTTTTTCGTAAATTTTGTGGCCACCCGGTAATAGTAGTTTTGATAATCTGCTATCATTTACATACAAGTGTTTATTTCATTTACTATTTGAGGTTTGTTTTAAAAATAGTTTTGCTTTTGTGAATGCTAATTATGACATTAGTATTGTTACAGAGCTATGTTAGTGGCATTTAAAAAGCTTAAACACTGGTTGTAATTGCACATAAAAGTTACCAATGCATATAAAGGATTTATATTAAAAACTTTATTTTGATCTGTATCACAGGTGCTTCTGGGTATGAATCCAGACAAAGGCTCAGTCACCGCAATGATGTTCCGATACCTGCTCTACCACAACCACGGGTCCCAGAGACGCCCAAGAGAACGTCCCCCAAAGCATAATACCGCCACCACCGGCCTGAGGGAGCACTGTACATGACCTACTGTACATTGAGGGAGCAACTGTTCGCCTGAAAGACGGCGTATCCTGACTGCCATCTGACCAGGCAACTCGATCAGGCCGATATCCTTGCTAAGGAGAATTGCAGGATTTCAACATCTCCCTCTTCCACACTTACTTTTTTGGAATTGTACTCTCTGGAAAAATCAAAGATCTCGGAGGAGTGGAAAACACCCCAACCCATAATTGGTACAAGGGCTCGAAACCGGGTTTGTCCCTTGACCTCCCGTGTGACAGACATACCCGGACTGTTCTATCAAGGCTTGCTAGCGGTCACATCAAGTGCCTAACTTTCAACGAGGGCACGAAAACCTTTGCCACCTGCACCAAGTGCCAAAATCATCAGACCTCTCCTGAGCACCTCTTGGATTGCATTGGACTCTCTAAGGAGGATCTCTTTGTCACGCACTCTGGTCACCAAGAAAGAACAGAGCTGAGTTCAAAGATTGCATTGGGTTTATTGTTTACACTGCAAGCATAAGCAACGGGCCGCCACACCGAGGGGGAAGTAGTGAACTTCTTACGCTTACCAGGGCTGGTTGCGGCAGCGATTCCAAGGCGGTGACAGCTTTTCCGGTACACTTTACGTCAGGTCCACCGACCAGCGGTAACCTAAACACCAACTCGGTGTATCCTACAGGCTAACTGAGCCTAAACATAAAACTAAAAAAACCCAGCAAGCAGCCCCGAAGACCTTAACTAGCTGCTTTTATTTACCAGGCCGCTTGGACATGCGCTCTCGCCGATGTTGTGGCTGACCAATCAAGGTGAAGATGTGCAGAAGAGGTGCGCATGCCAGGTTGAACCGTCACATCTTTAGCAATCCTCTCCTAGTCTTCGACTTCCTTTTAGTCAACGAACTCGTAGATCTTGTCTGACTCCGTCAGACAGTGAGGATTAGCAACAACAACAACAGGCAACTCGCTCCCACACACAGAAGTAAGTGAAAGAATGATTCTTCAGACTCTCCAGCAGCAGTTAAATACCACTTCCACCTGATCACGTGCCTTCCACGTCATCCAGGCGAGTTCATTGCAAAATGTAGGGGTGGTCATCTTTCAATTTTAACTTAATTTTCTTATGTGAATACATTGAATTATTAGCCTTTAAAAAATTTTTAAGTATGTTTACTGTGGTAATTTGGACATTTTATAAGATGGTGATTTTGTAGAGTCATAATTATTCAGATATAACTTGCATTGGTCAATTTTGAAAATTTATTAGATGTGTTCAATAATTTGTACATTCCGCAATCTAAATTTTTCCTTTTCGTATATTTTGCATATTTTTCTAAACTGAAAAATTAATAATGATTTTCATATGGCCTTAAAAGTTGCTGCAGCTTGTATTGATTGATATGATTAATTATTCCTAGAAATTTTTTAATATTTTGTTTATTAAATAAAGTAATCTGAACCACTTTTCATTCGTGTGTATTGAAATTTTATAATTATGTATACTTTTATACTGTCAATTTTGAAAATTTATTAAATATGTTTAATAATTATTAGATGTGTTTCAATAATATTTTGTTTATTAAATAAAGTAATCTGAACCACTTTTCATTCGTGTGTATTGAAATTTTATAATTATGTATACTTTTATTATGTGTATTGAAATAAAATTATATTTTTATCAAATTTAATTTGTTTTACTTAATACTTATATATATACACAGTGTCATAAAATACATTTAAATCCTGTCGCGTTAAAGAATATTTTGAAAGTTAGTAAATTATTGCATTTTTTTAATGTTTTAATCAAATTGAAAGTCTAGGTAATCATAGTATAGATAACCAAATAAATTTATTATTATAGTTTGATATAAGAAAAGACTGATAGCTATTAATAAATTATTTTGTGTTACATGCTCATTTTGTGATATATTTTTTACCTTTCTATTTATGTTGAAGGATTACCTTATTGCTTCGGAATTTTTTTTTTTGTTTTAATTTATAATGGGACATAGAATATTTTGCTGTGATACAGAATTGTACTTTAATTTTTATGATTTTCATCCATTGAATATGGTCATTATTACTAACAAAACCTTTAGCAGAACACAAATGCCTTCTTGATATTGTAAACTGTGTTTAATACTAAAATTAATCATATATTTTGTGGCAGAAGCTTTTCCATCTACAATTGTTTCTTAATATTTTGCAAAAGCAAACCGTTCACTTACATTTGTAAACCTTTTTTGTCACTGCAAGTTTTTGTGTAAAATAGAGAAAAACTTCGCTTATAGGGGTAAACTGTTTCTTATACAGAAAAATTTCTGTGTATTTTATATGAAATTTATTGCAGAAAGTTTCAGTGTACTTTACGGGGGAAATTGTATTTTATATGGAATTGACCTTATTCAACACAGAAATTCTGTTTATTTTACAGGTGGAAATTGCATTTTGTATGGAATCAACGTACTTAATACAGGAAATTTTAATTTATTTTACGGGAGTAAATTATTTTGTATGAAATTACCGTATTTAATACGGAAAGTTTATGTTTATTTTACGGGGGATCAATGTTAGTAACCAGTCAATAACCGTTTTTAATACGAAAAGTTTCCGTTTATTTTACGGGAGAAAACTGTATTTTGTACGGAATGACCGTAATTATTACTGAAAGTTTCCGTTCATTTTACGGGAAAAAACCGTTGCAATCAGTCAAAAACCGTATTTAATACGGAATGTTTCCGTATTTTTTACGGTTTTAAACTGGCGACCCAGCTGCCAGTTTAAAACCGTAAATTTGACGGGATTTTTTTTGCAGTGTAGCTATAACAAAAACTGATCTTTGAGGTGTCGAAAACCGGCCTAAGCTCGGTCAACATAGTTTAATGCACTTAATAAAAAGTAGAAACTTACCGGGTATTAGGACTAAGGATTGCTTTTCCAAGTTGTTGCCAACACGAGCATCCATGTATTATCTGGAAAGATAAATAAATTTATTACAAAAACTATAATTTTTTTTTTAATTGGAATAGGGTTTGATCATAAAATACTCATTGTATTAATAAACTACGATATTTGATAACCTTGCTACCTATTTGTAATATCAGTAAATGGTTATAAGAAATAATTTTGCCTGGTCCCTTTATGTCGCCATATAATATGATTGTATTGTATGAATATGCTGGTGAGAATGCACTTAAAACAGAAAATTTATATTACTTCTGCTTCAAGCAAATATTCCAACAGTCTATGTTACAGTACAAAGTTAAGTTATATATAACAGCATCGATACAGAACAACTTAATACTACAGTGACATGGAAGATTTGCAGTGTACATACAGTGTAAGATTTAAATTAAAAAAATATAGAGTTCTTTGATTAGATTATGAATTCTTAACTGATTGAAACTCTCAGAATTATAATGCAACATTAGTGTATTTTATTGCGTCTCTTTGAATTGCGATTTCAAAGTTGCCAAAAAAAAAAAAAAAGCGTAAGTACTATCCGAAAGAGTATGTTTACATCTTTGCAATAAAAACGGTTGGTTGGTTGTTTTCAGATTATCTGGCGCCGTCAGCAACACGAGGGCTATAATGCACAGAAACATTCGTCATTAGACAAGCCAACATACATTTACAAACACCCATGCCTTACACGAGACTCGAACCCGCAACCTCGTGGTCTAGAGGCTAGCACGCTAACCACTATACCGTTTGGTCGGCAATAAAAACGGAATTTCACCGACAAAAGGATTCTCACGTATACTTGGCAAACACTTCAAATGGAAAGCTTGCTTCTATAAAGTAAAAAAAAAAAAAACGAGTCGCATAAATCCCATTTAACCCATACAAACTAAATTTTTAATAAAAATCCTTTACATGCATCTCCAATTTTTATGTATCATTGCAACTTATCGAGCTCGTCACCAGATTTCAGTGTATGACCACTACGAAGGAAACATCCATTCCGAAATATTTACTAACTTTTTTTTGCCCCCAAAACTTGATTGAAAACGTTGTCATCCACAATGAGTCTATCTGCAAGTTTCAGATCTATTGAATGATGGAAAGTGGATGAAGTGGTCCTCCGAAGACTTTGCCCTGTCAGACTTAATAGGAAACGATTTCAGTCATTAAATATTGCCTAAGTAAAACATGTTTGAATTATGCTTGGTGTCTGGATAATAGAATGGGAATAAAAGCTGATAAGTCTGAGGTAAGGCAATAGAAACGCGTGTTAAAGAGGCCTTTGATTGACAGCTCCAATTCTTGATAAAAAAGCACTGTCATCGACAACGAGATTACCTGCCAATTGTAAAGTTTCAACTCGATTGGATGACATAAGTAATCGGAAACGACAATAAATGTGTAAAAGAGGTCTTTTAGTGACAGTGTTAGCCCACAAAACTTGATAAGAATGCACTGTCATTGACATCGAATTTATCAACCAAGTTTTACCTCTACTCTAGTCCAGCAGAATGTGTAATAGTAGTTTTCTAGTGATAAAGATAGACCAAACTTGATATATAATGATTTCTTATCCACAACGAATATATTTGTCCAGTTACGGCGCGATTGGAGGATGGCAAGTTGGTTTAATTACAAAACGGTAATATAAGTCTGTGTAAAAGCGGTATTTTAGTGACAGCCCCAAAACTTGATGGAATGCATTGTCATTGACAGGAAATCAATCTGTCAAGCTTCAGTTCGATTAAATGAAGAAAAGTTGTTGAATAGTCATCCGAAACCAGTCATTAAGCTATGGGTGCTTTTTTTTTTTTAGCAAAATACTTAAGAACTTTCTTAAATGCTAAAATTAGAAAGGGCGGCTTAGCTTTTTTGCTAAAACCATTTGACACAAAATGTGCAAAATTACTATTTTTGTCTTTTCAAGTTTAGCCATCAACCTGGTTGTTTTCAGATTATCTGACGCCGTCAGCAACACGAGGGCTGTAATGCGCCTAAACATTCGTCATTAGACAAGCCAACATACATTTACAAACACCCATGCCTAACACGGGACTCGAACCCGCAAGATGAAGGGTGAAAGTAATTTTTCCAGTTGATATTTAGTATAAAATAGCATTATATTTAAAAGTCAAGGATTTTATTGTAAAAAGTACATTGACTAATTGAACATCGCGAGTGAGGGAGCCGTAATCGTTTTAGCATTTTACTAAAATGAAAATTGCGATGTTAGCTTTTTTGCTAAAGAAATTTAGAACATTTTGCGAATCGAAATTTGTAAAGAAATTTTGTACCGAAACTACGATACTGGCATGTGTAAAAGTGGTCTCTTAGTGACACCCTTCAAAACTTGATAGAATGCTCTGTCATTGATATCGAATCTATCTGACAACTTCCTTCGCAGATTTGTAGCACATCCCCACACTCACAAAATCGAAGTTAATATAGATGGTTAAAAGAGTCGACCCTGTTTCAGAATTTTTTCGTGTAGTTTTCTATCTTACAATTGAATTTAAAGTATGAAATCCTGCACATTTGTAGATAAATGCTTCGGTTGGTTGGTTGTATTCAGATTATCTGGCGCCGTCAGCAACACGAGGGCTATAATGCGCCGAAACATTCATCATTAGACAAGCCAACATACATTTACAAACATCCATACCTAACACGGGACCCACAACCCCGCGGTCTAGAAGCTAGCACGCTAACCACTATAGCGTTTGGTCGGCGATAAATGCTTCAGAAATCTGTTGATAGGAGAAATTAAGAAACGATATTTAGTTTTTGAGTTATTATGTGTCAAAAAGAAAGATTACTATTATTATTATTTTTGCATTGGCCGTCTTCTTCACGGAAAACTAAATTACTGTGAAAATACCAATTTTTGCAGGTACAGAGGTATGTGTCTTACTAAAACACTCGTTGCAAATTTTTTTTGGGCCAGACAGCTAATCTCTTCCAAAAATGTTTTTCTGAACTAAAACTTTATAAAATTTGAGCACGTTGCGTACGAGAAAGTACTTTTTCGCACTAGAGCGGGACTCTCGGAAAAGTGCTACTTTCTTCCCGATTTACAAGCAAGAAAAGTTTACTTTTTTGCATGTTGTTATAAAAATACATTTTAAGGAATGTACAATGACTAAAAGAATATTACAAAATACATTATCAAAAACACTTTGAAGAAATAATGAAATCGAAGCAAACTGCTAAAAGCGAAAAATTATGTTTAGTTGGTTGGTTGGTGGGAGTTTAACGGCGCAAGGGCAACACTTGGGCCATACTGCACCAACCAATCGTCAATTGTTTTCAAGATTGCCTAAAGCCGACCAAACGGTATAGTGGTTAGCGTGCTGGCTTCTAGACCGCGAGGTTGCGGGTTCGAGTCCCGTGTTAGGCATGGGTGTTTGTAAACGTATGTTGGCTTGTCAAATGATGAATGTTTCGGCGCATTATAGCCCTGTGTTGCTGACGGCGCCAGATAATCTGAATACAACCAACCAAGATTGCTTAAAAAGGTCTTATTTATTAATTAAAATTTTAAAAAGTCAAAGATAAGAGAAACAAATATTTAAATCAAATGATAAAAACCAATGTCATATAGGAAATTAAAACAACACGAGGCAACACGAGGGCTATAATGCGCCGACACATTCGTCATTAGACAAGCCAACATACATTTACAACCACCCATGCCTTACACGTGACTCGAACCCGCAACCTCGTGGTCTAGAAGCTAGCACGCTAACCACTATACCATTTGATCGGCCCAGAATGCAAGTACCTGTAAGAGGGCGCAGTTGTTTGTTTTCCCCAAATACAGTACAACAGTTATCACAATAAAATAATACGAAATCTACGCATGCACGTAGAAATAAACTTTAAAAACTTACTTTCTTAATCGCGAAGTGCATGGGTTTCCAACTGTCGTTTAAAATGGACGCCAAATGGTTTTCAATCCTTTGTACATACTCGCGACGAAATATATCCCTCGGCGATCATTGGTCAGATCTGTATGAAGGTTATTTCGAGTCTGTATGAAGGTTATTTCGAATCTGTATGAAGGTTATTTCGAGTCTGTATGAAGGTTATTTCGAATCTGTATGAAGGTTATTTCGAATCTGTATGAAAGGTCGAGTGACGAATTTATTAAGACTTTTGTCAGGGCTGTTGCAATGAGCATTATTGTCTATTTATAGCGGTAATTGGGTACCGAAATGGGGCACCTTAATATTTTTTCGTATTTATTGTGAAGTGGGGTACAGAATCACAGAAGTCATTGTGTTTAGGAAAACATTGCATTGCATGATTACATGGCAGAATAATATAACCCATAGCAACAAAATTTTTAATATAAATCCTATATATGCATTGCCAATTTTTATAAGCAGTTGCAACTTCTTGATCTCAGATCTAGTTTTCATAGTGTTTGATCATGGTGATCCATTCCGAACATTTTTTTTTTTTTTGTCCCCATAATTTGATTGAATAAGAACTTGAACGATTCTATTTGCCAAGATGCAGTTGGATTGGAAGATGAAAAGTGGGTTAATCAGCCCTCCGAAGATTTTGCTTAGTCAAACTTAATAGGAGAAGGTTTATACATAGCCAAATGGAGCATGTTTGTATCTGGATAATAGAACGTGAGTAAAGCTGCTAAGTCTGACATAAGGTAGTAGAAACACATACAGTGGGTACAAAAAGTTTCCGTACGGAAGCCAAAGTTACAAATAAATGAGCATAATTTCTAATTTTTTGCTTCATATCTTCAGTAAATACTGTAATATGTTTAATTTGATTCTTTAAAATAAATTTATAATAAATGTCTGTTTTTACAAAACGCAGGAAGTATTTGAATTGAAATATTTAGGAGATGTTGCTAAGTGCCGTGTAAAAAAAGTTTCCGTACGCCATACGAAAATTAATTCTGACGTCTTCCACAACAAACTTGCAGTAAATTTTCAAAACTGCAGTGTACGCAAGTGTCATGATGACATGACAAGTCCATTCAGACCCGCTTATTTAATAACATTTCTCACCGTCTGAGATGCCACTTCAATGTTTTTATCAATTTTTAAGCCATGTGCGATTTAAGGTGCACTTATTCGCGGACTATCTTGAATCTTATTATACGATATTTCTTTTATACAAGCGTTTTAGCATCGAAGATTTCCCGGATCGATCTCTATCCTCAAAAGTTTGAAGCTCATCGGTGTCTTTCAAAAATATATTGTACTATAGACTTCAATATATTAAACTTTTGGTCAATTTTTTTCATAGATTATCCAACATGTCATAACTGAATCTCCAACTCACGAATAGATCTAGGAACTCCATTATAAGATAATCAGCTACAATCTAAAATGAAACAATTGTTGCTATTATGTCTTCATGATACTTGCGTACATTTCAGTTTTGGAAATTTATTGCAAGTCTGTTGTGGAAGACGTCAGAATTAATTTTCATATTGCGCCCGGAAACTTTTTTTACATGGCACGAACACTAAAATACGAGTGTGATAATCCCTGTTCTCGGGATCGTGTTAAGGTGTAGTGGGACGCTGGATTAATAATCCGTATTTTGAAAACATAACATAATTTTTTATTTACAAATCAACTCGTCTCGCGTGCGACCACTCTTACAACGTCTCTCGTCCACCAGAAGGTCAGTCCCTCTCTCTCGTTCAGTCTCTCCCCCAGAACGACCATGTCCGTGGTCAAAACCACTTATCCTTGAGGGGTGATGGGTAGCGTCCATTATAACCGTTCGAGGGGGAGGGGGAATTCTAGGTTCGTAACCCAAGAACCTCACACCTCCCTTCCAGTTTCCATTGCACGACTATAGCCTTGCAATGAAACTATTTCCAAAACAGTCCCAAGTCGCAAATCATCCGTCAAGCCCCTCTCTTTCCCATCCAACAATGTGATGGTCAGATACTGCCTAGGTGTGTGTAAATGTTTGTGTCCCATGATGGCTCTCATGCATGAGCTTACAAAACATTTCCATTACAATATCTACACAATTATGTATTTACTTGAAATTTCATTTTTAACACATATGCAATATACTTAAAAATACATACACAATATACATAAACTTGGTGCTATTAATACTCTATCCGAGATAACGCATCGGCGTCCGTATTAATAGCCCCTGGCTTGTGGGCCACCTGCACGTCAAATCTTTGCAGGGCCAATGCCCATCTCTGTAATCGAGTATTTTTCGGAATTCCTTCAGTTAAGAACTTTAAAGGGTTATGATCCGTATGGAGTAATATTGATTTTCCATATGTCCATACTTCAAATTTGTTTAACGCCCAAATTACAGCAAAAGCCTCGCGTTCTATTGTACTCCATTTTGTTTGAGTATCCGTCAATTTCTGACTAGCAAAAGTGATTGGCCTAGCCTTTCCGTTGCAATCCCTCTGAGTTAAACAAGCCCCAATTCCTGTTAGCGATGCATCAGTATGAATTTCAAATGATCTCGATATGTCTGGGGTGTATAATGAAACTGCCGTGCATAAAGCTTCCTTCAGTCAAAGATACTATAATAACCCTTCGGGTTAAAGATGGCAAGCTTCCATAGAGATAATGTAAAATACTTGAGAGCACATGACGTCATTGCAGGGTTTCTACATTGGCAAGCTTATCGCTCTTTTTGGTTTCACTTGGCGATTACATTTTTTGGTTTTCCAGAAATCTTTTATCCAAAAAAAAAAGAACAAATCTGCCTAGCTCATTAAACTTTCACTTAAAAAATTTACACACCCAACCAAGTTTTTGTTAATTTATATTTTTAACTAAAATAATTGAATACTTTTTTAAACAATATTAATATTATATTGAACCACTACAGCAAAAGTTCCATCCTGTAATGCAATACGAATCCTAATATTAGATTTGGGGTTTTTACAGCATATTCTAATATTATTGAACTTTTAGTAAGTTTTCGTAATAAATATGAACATCAAGAATTAACAAAATTACTAATTATAAAATTATTGAAACACATTCTAGAAGAAAATGATTTCGATAAAGTTTCCATGCATTCTTCGAAGCAGTACATTAGGAAACTAAAAAATATCTAGTTATTGAGTGCAAGAATTTAAAAATGACTTGCAACTACAAAAACCAATATCATTTAGCATGTACTAGTTTAGAAGAATTTACTAACAGTTGACAATAATCATTTAGCTTTATTAATTCACAAAATAAAAAAACCGCAATGGTAATTGAGATTGGCGTCAAATTTCAAAAATCATAATAAACACATAATAATTTAGTGCATTTATGCAACTAACAAATGATAAACATTCTTTAAAGCGATGTCAAAGTAATAAAAAAAGCAACTATATTTAACATAAAAACTAGCCTGCTGAATGAGACGAAAAAATAAAAACAAACGATTAAGAACACTAACCATCAAGTTTCATCACAACCATCAACACTGCAAAAAATGTCCTGTTAAAATTTTCTTACGAAAATTCTATAATCTTCAGAACATTACCGAAATTTATTGTGCACAAAAGCGAACAATTTGAACAAACTTGAATAAATAATATGTTACTTTGCAAAGTAGAATCCTCCATTTTTGTTCTGCTATTTAAATCTCCCACGAATTCGACGAAATAAATATGATGTTCTTATTTGTTTGTTTAAAAAGCACGATCGCCAAAGTAAGAAAAAAGCTCTGCGCATGTCTGGAAATCGGAGCAATTTGGCGAAAGTTTTGTGCTCTCAACTCTGAAAATCCGCGAGATGGCAGCACTTACGTATCGGCGAAGCTTGCCTTCTTATAGTTTTAAGTTCTTTGCTTCAGTTCATTGAACTCCCTATCTGCTTCCTCCCCCCCCCCCCCCAAGGAATATCATTCGGAACAGATTTCCGTGTTAAATCAGTCAATGGTTTCGCAATCCTCGCATAACCTGGCACGTACTCCCTGTAGTAATTATACAGATCCAAAGCTGACCGCAATGCTTTCTTTGTCTTAGGTGCCCTTAAGTTTTTGATAACCGCAATTTTATCCTTATCCGGGCAGTGTTTTCCTGACCCCACTATGTGTCCCAAGTACTTGACCTCCGGTTTTGCGAATGAGCATTTGTCAAGATTTGCTGTGAAATTTAGAATCTGTAAAGTCTGAAGCACTGCCCTTATGTGTTTCAAGTGCTCGTTCCAATTTACTGAATAAATTATTATATCATCAATAAAGCTTTCGGCAAAATCACTATGTGGCTTTAAAGCTTGATTCATTGCCCTTTGGAAAGTAGCCGGGGGTCCAGAAAGACCAAACGGCATAACTTTCCATTGATACTGACCCTTAGGAGAATTAAAACTGGTTAGATCTTTGCTTCCCTCTTCCATAGGAATTTCCCAATAACTTTTTAAAATATCTAGGGTTGTCAAATAATAGGCCGCTCCTGCTTCTAGCGCAGTTCCTCAGCGTTCTGCATCGGAAATGGAACGACTTGACTCTCAGAATTTAAACCGCGATAGTCAACACAAAGGCGTATTGTCCCATCCTTTTTCGCTACACACACTAAAGGGTACGTAATATCAGCCACTGACGGTTCTATTAACCCCCTTTCTACTAGATCTGCTATCTGATTTTCTACCTGTGATTTTAGTATCTCAGGGACCTTGTAGAGATACGGTTGTTTCCTCAAAATATCCGGTCTTAACCTAATCTTATGTGAGCCTACCTTGGCAGATTTGATCTCGCCATCAAACACTTCATGGTGATCTTTAATTATTCTGGCGAGTTGGTCTTGTTGTCTTGCACCCAAATGATCCCAGTCACCTGATTTGACCAGTTTATCGAGCCAAATTTCCACCCCTGCCCTTTTCTCAATCGGTACATGCTGTACCTCCCCAAAGTCCTCATCAGTCTCATATATTATCCCAATAGTGTTAACCGGTTGAATATATTTCCTTAACTTGTTTTGGTGTAAATGACGAACACTTTCGTCAGGTAATTTTACTAAATATGAATGTGGTGATTTAATTTCGGTTATTTCAACTGGCTCCATCCATTTTGAGCAAAGCTTATTTGTGGAATCGGGTATCAATGCAACTACCTCATCCCCAATCCCAAACTCTTGATCCCTAGACCTCAGATTGTGGTAATGTACATATTTTTGTTGTTGTACCTCCGATTGCTGACTAGCGAACATTTCAGCATCTGTTAATCTATCTCTGAGAGACTGTAAATATTGCCCTACCGATTCTCCCACCCCTTGTGGTAAAACAGCATCATCTATCCAACTGGATTTTAAAATTGCTAATGGCCCTATAGGTAACCGACCATAAACAAGAACAAATGGCGGAACCCCCGTTGTCGTATTCGGAACTTCCCTGTAAGCCCATAATAGATATGGCAATTGTTTGTCCCACCCTCTGCCTTGCGTCCTAATGCAATGATGCAACATCCCCTTCATTGTACCTATAAATCTCTCACAGAGTCCATTTGCTTGGGGAAATCCTGGGGTTGAGAATTTTGGAGAAACTCCTAACCTTGTTAGAAATTCCCTCGTAAGCTGTGCTGCAAAATTCGTCCCATTATCCATCCAAATCACTCTTGGTATTCCTGTCCTCATGAAAATTTCAATAAAAGCATCACAGGTGGCTTTTGCAGTTAATGAGGTAATCGGTAATGCCTCCGGCCATCTACTGTGTTGATCCATAACGCATAAAACATATTGATGCCCTCGCGATGATTTTGGCTCAATAGGCCCAAATAAATCCGCATTTACAACCTGAAATGGTAGCTCAGGTCTACCCACCGCTTCAATTGGCGCCCTATCACTAACCTTTTTACCTCTCCGGAGCTGACAATCATGACAAGATTCACACAATCTTCTGACATCCTTCATTAACCCCTCCCACCAAAAAGAGAGTTTAATGCGTTCCCCAGTTTTCTTGGAAGCCAAATGCCCACCTGTCAATGTTTCGTGCGCTAATTTAAAAATTTCCTGCCTCCTAGTTAGAGGTACCACTAGTTGACTGCATTTTTGTCCATTTACATTCCCCGTATGGTATAAAATCCCCGAATCCAACCAATACCCATTTTTCCGTCTCCTGGCTTCCTCAAAAGGTCGTTTAAGCGTCTCACACCTAGACTGCTCCTTTCGAAATCTTTGTGTCTGAGATAATGGTGGGTCATCCTTTGAATTTTCCCCTTCCTCCATTAGCTCTGCTTGACTGGACACCTGGTCTACCGGAATGCTATTTGTCGTATCCCCCCTTACGGACGTGTCCCCATGCGTTTCTTCGTTCCCCCTCCCTTCCAGAATGTCCTGGTCAGGTTCAGCAACAATTTCCAAAATGGAGACCTGCTCAATTACCTCACCCAAATATTTGATTCGTTGCTCCTTTAGCAGTTTAAACACCCGGGGAGTAATTAACGCTATTTCATTTAAGCCATCTACCACAGCAACATTCACGTTCACGTAAGGTCGGATTTCATCCCCTTCAGACAGCAGGCAAAGTGGAACTGACACCAATTTGGCTTCGACTTGGGGCCCAATTGCTGGTCGCAAAATTAACCACCCCCCAGATTCCAAATATTTTCCTGGGACAACCGATTGTCTAAGGACACTGATTTCAGCTCCACTGTCAATAACCCCACGAAACGATTTATTTCCGATTGCCAAATCAATTCTGGGAAGGTCTCTTTCCGTGTCCCCCAATGGTATATCTTCAAAATAATCATTGTATGTGGACTCCGAAAAATCTACACACACCTTATTCAAACTCCTCTCTAGGGCTTCTTCACTTCCGGTGTTCTGTTGTGG
The DNA here is from genome assembly GCA_963978545.1 of Linyphia triangularis. NCBI lineage: Eukaryota > Metazoa > Arthropoda > Arachnida > Araneae > Linyphiidae > Linyphia > Linyphia triangularis. The sequence continues at coordinate 8,361,976 of OZ021722.1, read as the reverse complement.
ATTTTTCTTAAGCTTAGGGCAAAATCGCTTCATGTGTCCTTCCTCATTACATGAGTAACATTTAATTAACTTCTTAAATGCTTCTTTATTGCGCTGTTCGGTACCGGCCCTCTCAAAATTGCTATTCCCTGTAAAATGTTTCCCCCTCCCATTGGACCTATCTCCATTCTTGTCACTTGACTTCCCCTCCTGAGTTTCAAACTTTTGTTTACCCATCCGGACATTCATTTTACCCCCATTACTCTGATAGGTTTGGTCCCCTGGCATAGCGATCACGAAATTATCAATTTCTTGTGATAACTCCGAGATTTCCAGCCACCCATTTGCCTCCTTTAAATAAATATGAGATTTAACCTTCTGCGGTAAACTGTCTTTAATTTTATCTACTACTAAAAGTTCTTTCAATTTCTCAAAAGTAGTGACCTCTCGGGATTTTAAATAAAGTTCCAAAGCGGATTTTACTTTTCCGGCATATTGTGTGTATGACTCATCAATCCGTTTGGGGCAATTCTCAAAATTTAACCTATGTTGTAGAGGTGTGATTTGAAACTTTTTCAAAATCACTTCTTTTATTCGAACATAATCATCGAAATCCTCCTCCCTCAACATCGAACTCAATTCCAATGCACGTCCCTTTAGGCCATGCAAAATTATTTTGCCCTGGTACTGGACTGGCACTTCATACAACCTAAACATCATTTCAACGTGGTGAAAGAAAAACGGCCAGTCTTCAGGTCTGTTTGGAGAGTCGAAAACAGCGCCCTTCATCATATTCAAATAATTCATGAAATTATACCCGTTTGTTCCCGAACTATCCCCTGAACGCGTCTTTATTTCTAATTCCTTTAACTTTATCTCGTGCTCCTTTTGTTCCCGTTCAATCCTGTTCTCCATAATAGTATTTAACAACTCCCTAGTAAACCCTTCCTCGTATCCCTCACTGTTTAAAATTATCCCCCTTAATGCCAAAATCTTGCTACCCACCGGTACTTCTTGACCTAATTCAGTGGCTAGTTCTATTAAATCCTCCTTTCTACCCTTAGCAAGAAAAGCCATTTTAATAAAATACGATAGCACTTTAATAATATAAACAATGAAAATCGATGTATGTGTTTTTATCCAAAAAGAGTGTTTTACCAAATACAATCACAACAAGCTTACTGTTCGTCCAATGACAACTTCAACAAAACGACAGTATATATTAAGCATGAACTTAGCACATTACAACCTCAGAAAAGAATTAAATATATTTAAAAAAAACTACAAAACCAAATTACATTTAGAACCTTAACAGCAGGCTCGTAACTTTGCATATTCTCTCTTATCGAGCAAATTAACTATACAAAAAAAAAATACTATACAATATAATTCGATAATAACCAGGTGTTCCCCCTTGTATTACAATTAATGCAGTATTTCTGACCTCCACACGGATAGGAAAGGATTGGGACTTACTCCCTGCGAACATCTATTCAGCGATTCCACGAGATTCATCCTAAAGTCCGGGATTCCTCTACGTCTACGATTTGTCTTCCTTCCGGGTATCCAACAGGTGTGGGTCTTTCAATTCGATCTACTCCAGGCTCCTAAGGTATCCACTTTTCAGGTACGGCGTCCATTCATCAGCGACAAATAGTAGGCTTCATTACCATGTGGCACCCTCAAATACACCTCATCCTTTCGACTGCGCCACTGTGGGACGCTGGATTAATAATCCGTATTTTGAAAACATAACATAATTTTTTATTTACAAATCAACTCGTCTCGCGTGCGACCACTCTTACAACGTCTCGCGTGCGACCACTCTTACAACGTCTCGCGTGCGACCACTCTTACAACGTCTCTCGTCCACCAGAAGGTCAGTCCCTCTCTCTCTCGTTCAGTCTCTCCCCCAGAACGACCATGTCCGTGGTCAAAACCACTTATCCTTGAGGGGTGATGGGTAGCGTCCATTATAACCGTTCGAGGGGGAGGGGGAATTCTAGGTTCGTAACCCAAGAACCTCACAACGAGTTTGTGATATTTCATATACTAGCTATATATAATACTAATTTCTTTAATTTCTTAGTAATGACATTAGAACATTATATAGGTTCATATTATATATTGTTAAAATTAACCACTTGCTGCAAGAAATAAAATGTAAGGTTTCCAATACAAATAGAAAAGTTCTAAGTTATCAATATAACTTGCATTAAAATACAAATCGTATTTTAGAAGTTAATTCAATACGAAATCATTAAAGACAAAATTCATGCGTTTATCAACTTCTTATAAATAATAAAAGTCTTCTCAGAGTAATTGGATAGTTGTAGTGATTAACGTCTTAGGCTAGTAAGCTCCAGTCCAAACCCTAGCCATTCCAAATATTTTGAAAAAAATTTGATTTCATAAAATAATTAAGTTAAAATCAAATAAAATATGATATCTTCCACGATATCTCAAATAACACGAAAATCTTCTCACAAAATCCAATCATAGCAAAATATTTCTACAGAAAAAAGCGAAGCCAACTGTAAATACGCAAATCGATGGTGCCCCAAAAGTCGTCTGATGGGGACCCCACGTGTAAAATTGACAGGTGACACGCCCCCTTTCCCTCAGTTACCCTCCTTCACAGGTGTTAATATACGCCAAATTTTTCTTTTACTGGTACTTATATAAGGCTTCTTACTGGCTGCAAATCCATTAAAAACCAGTTTTTTTTTGTTTTTTTTTAAATAACATTTCTCATCGTTTGAGATGTCATTTCAATGTTTTTATCAATTTCTTAGCCATGTGCCACTTAAGGTGCACTTATTCGTGGATATTATCTTGAACCTTACTATTGGATATTTCTTTTATGCAAGCGCTTTAGCTTTGAAATTTTGTTGTCTTTCAATAATGTAATGTACTAGACTTCAATAAATTAAAGATTTCGATAATATTTTTCGTAGACAATCTCTCATTTCATAACTGAACCACCAACTCAACGAATAGATTTAGGAACTCCATTTCAAGACGATCAGCTACAAGCTAAAATTAAACAATTGATGCTGTCATGTCTTCATGATACACTGCAAAAAAAATCCCGTCAAATTTACGGTTTTAAACTGGCAGCTGGGTCGCCAGTTTAAAACCGTAAAAAATACGGAAACATTCCGTATTAAATACGGTTTTTGACTGATTGCAACGGTTTTTTCCCGTAAAATGAACGGAAACTTTCAGTAATAATTACGGTCATTCCGTACAAAATACAGTTTTCTCCCGTAAAATAAACGGAAACTTTTCGTATTAAAAACGGTTATTGACTGGTTACTAACATTGATCCCCCGTAAAATAAACATAAACTTTCCGTATTAAATACGGTAATTTCATACAAAATAATTTACTCCCGTAAAATAAATTAAAATTTCCTGTATTAAGTACGTTGATTCCATACAAAATGCAATTTCCACCTGTAAAATAAACAGAATTTCTGTGTTGAATAAGGTCAATTCCATATAAAATACAATTTCCCCCGTAAAGTACACGGAAACTTTCTGCAATAAATTTCATATAAAATACACAGAAATTTTTCTGTATAAGAAACAGTTTACCCCTATAAGCGAAGTTTTTCTCTATTTTACACAAAAACTTGCAGTGACAAAAAAGGTTTACAAATGTAAGTGAACGGTTTGCTTTTGCAAAATATTAAGAAACAATTGTAGATGGAAAAGCTTCTGCCACAAAATATATGATTAATTTTAGTATTAAACACAGTTTACAATATCAAGAAGGCATTTGTGTTCTGCTAAAGGTTTTGTTAGTAATAATGACCATATTCAATGGATGAAAATCATAAAAATTAAAGTACAATTCTGTATCACAGCAAAATATTCTATGTCCCATTATAAATTAAAACAAAAAAAAAAATTCCGAAGCAATAAGGTAATCCTTCAACATAAATAGAAAGGTAAAAAATATATCACAAAATGAGCATGTAACACAAAATAATTTATTAATAGCTATCAGTCTTTTCTTATATCAAACTATAATAATAAATTTATTTGGTTATCTATACTATGATTACCTAGACTTTCAATTTGATTAAAACATTAAAAAAATGCAATAATTTACTAACTTTCAAAATATTTTTTAACGCGACAGGATTTAAATGTATTTTATGACACTGTGTATATATATAAGTATTAAGTAAAACAAATTAAATTTGATAAAAATATAATTTTATTTCAATACACATAATAAAAGTATACATAATTATAAAATTTCAATACACACGAATGAAAAGTGGTTCAGATTACTTTATTTAATAAACAAAATATTATTGAAACACATCTAATAATTATTAAACATATTTAATAAATTTTCAAAATTGACAGTATAAAAGTATACATAATTATAAAATTTCAATACACACGAATGAAAAGTGGTTCAGATTACTTTATTTAATAAACAAAATATTAAAAAATTTCTAGGAATAATTAATCATATCAATCAATACAAGCTGCAGCAACTTTTAAGGCCATATGAAAATCATTATTAATTTTTCAGTTTAGAAAAATATGCAAAATATACGAAAAGAAAAAATTTAGATTGCGGAATGTACAAATTATTGAACACATCTAATAAATTTTCAAAATTGACCAATGCAAGTTATATCTGAATAATTATGACTCTACAAAATCACCATCTTATAAAATGTCCAAATTACCACAGTAAACATACTTAAAAATTTTTTAAAGGCTAATAATTCAATGTATTCACATAAGAAAATTAAGTTAAAATTGAAAGATGACCACCCCTACATTTTGCAATGAACTCGCCTGGATGACGTGGAAGGCACGTGATCAGGTGGAAGTGGTATTTAACTGCTGCTGGAGAGTCTGAAGAATCATTCTTTCACTTACTTCTGTGTGTGGGAGCGAGTTGCCTGTTGTTGTTGTTGCTAATCCTCACTGTCTGACGGAGTCAGACAAGATCTACGAGTTCGTTGACTAAAAGGAAGTCGAAGACTAGGAGAGGATTGCTAAAGATGTGACGGTTCAACCTGGCATGCGCACCTCTTCTGCACATCTTCACCTTGATTGGTCAGCCACAACATCGGCGAGAGCGCATGTCCAAGCGGCCTGGTAAATAAAAGCAGCTAGTTAAGGTCTTCGGGGCTGCTTGCTGGGTTTTTTTAGTTTTATGTTTAGGCTCAGTTAGCCTGTAGGATACACCGAGTTGGTGTTTAGGTTACCGCTGGTCGGTGGACCTGACGTAAAGTGTACCGGAAAAGCTGTCACCGCCTTGGAATCGCTGCCGCAACCAGCCCTGGTAAGCGTAAGAAGTTCACTACTTCCCCCTCGGTGTGGCGGCCCGTTGCTTATGCTTGCAGTGTAAACAATAAACCCAATGCAATCTTTGAACTCACCTCTGTTCTTTCTTGGTGACCAGAGTGCGTGACAAAGAGATCCTCCTTAGAGAGTCCAATGCAATCCAAGAGGTGCTCAGGAGAGGTCTGATGATTTTGGCACTTGGTGCAGGTGGCAAAGGTTTTCGTGCCCTCGTTGAAAGTTAGGCACTTGATGTGACCGCTAGCAAGCCTTGATAGAACAGTCCGGGTATGTCTGTCACACGGGAGGTCAAGGGACAAACCCGGTTTCGAGCCCTTGTACCAATTATGGGTTGGGGTGTTTTCCACTCCTCCGAGATCTTTGATTTTTCCAGAGAGTACAATTCCAAAAAAGTAAGTGTGGAAGAGGGAGATGTTGAAATCCTGCAATTCTCCTTAGCAAGGATATCGGCCTGATCGAGTTGCCTGGTCAGATGGCAGTCAGGATACGCCGTCTTTCAGGCGAACAGTTGCTCCCTCAATGTACAGTAGGTCATGTACAGTGCTCCCTCAGGCCGGTGGTGGCGGTATTATGCTTTGGGGGACGTTCTCTTGGGCGTCTCTGGGACCCGTGGTTGTGGTAGAGCAGGTATCGGAACATCATTGCGGTGACTGAGCCTTTGTCTGGATTCATACCCAGAAGCACCTGTGATACAGATCAAAATAAAGTTTTTAATATAAATCCTTTATATGCATTGGTAACTTTTATGTGCAATTACAACCAGTGTTTAAGCTTTTTAAATGCCACTAACATAGCTCTGTAACAATACTAATGTCATAATTAGCATTCACAAAAGCAAAACTATTTTTAAAACAAACCTCAAATAGTAAATGAAATAAACACTTGTATGTAAATGATAGCAGATTATCAAAACTACTATTACCGGGTGGCCACAAAATTTACGAAAAAAAGTTCCCTGATTTCCATGATGGATTTCTGAAAATATTCCCCGATTTTATGGCAAACTTTTTATCCAATTTCCCCAACTTATCCAGAAGTGTAGACATCCTGATCAAATAGAACATGTTAGCTAAAGAGATAACGTGCCAATTTTTTAAAAATAGTTTTGGCGGTAATGAAAAGTTCAAATTATTCCGAAACATTACATTTTCAACGATTACCGCCACAATTCTCTGGGTAAATGGCGCCAAAATGTGGATGATCAGGAAAACGTGTCTTCAGAACAAAGAAAATTTCCCTGATTTCTGTGAAATTTAAAAAAAATCCCTGATTTTTTTCCAGAATGAGATAGTTCCCTGACATTTTCCCGATTTCCAAGTTTTCCTGGTTCTGTGGCCACTCTATATTAGTGTTATTTAAGTACAGCACCTCTAACAAAGGTGAAACAAGCAAGTTCTTATAAAACTTAGCTTACCACTGAACGTTGCAAGAAATAAAAATGTTTAATTCTAATTATAATACACTAAGTAAATTTATTCTAAAAGCACTAAAATTTATTCCAACAGTATTCTCACTTCAAATAAATAGAGTTGTATTTGTCCCTAAATCCTATCTAAAATAAAAGAATCTCGATAGTTTACCTGAAAAGTGCAGAGAACTTTTAAAGTCTAAGGAGTTGTTAGGAGCCAGCGATAAAACTGCTGTACAGCAAGGCATTCAGCACAACTGGTAGTTTCTTTTTGAAAAATTCCAATAAACTGTACAAAATATGAAAAATATTGTAAAATTTGTCATCCTTATGTACATATATTTACACTCGTGAAAAGAGTCAAATGAACTAGCTAGCATGAAATCATCTTTTAAAAACCTTATTTTGAAATATGGATCTGCACATCAATTGGGTAGTCTAGGGATGGGATAAATGGATTAATTTCCTTCAAAAATAAAATTTAAGTTTATCTCCTTAAAATAAAGACTCAATATTTCACACAACACTATTTCTTATTATATCATTAGGTTCATGGCATTTAATGTTATAAGCGATAAAACGATAATTTGCGGAAGGAATGGATTAGAAATTCTCAATTACTACTATCCGTTAACGCTAAAAAAAAGAAATTTATTGAAAGAAAATCTTTTTTCTTTGCTCACAAACGTAGGTTCATTTTTTAGCTACGTTTTTAAAGAATTTTACATTAATTCAACTAACACATTTCATAAAATGAAGAGGTCTTTTAACCCCTGCATTGAAAGGCTATATCATCACACCAATGCTATAGTACTTGAAAACAGCAACATTTTAAAAATCTGTTTTGCAATTAATTCAATCCCAAAGATCACCAGCCCTTCCCTTACTTTTGCCAGTGACCAAGTACGATAACATTTATGACAGATGATCTTGTCTTGACAAATAAGCTATCTAATCTTGAGGAACATGATTTTCTTCAGTCAAAGGCGGTAGGTGCCATGTAAGAGACTGAAAATGTTCCCAAGTGATTTCTAAGGCAATCCCAGCAGACTTTGATTTGAAACAATCGCAATGAAACTGCAGTGTCGTTTGACTGAAACTTCACACAATGGAACAGATGTAGTGGGGCATTTGGCGATAAAAAAAATCAAAAACATGGTAACTGAATAAGTTAAAACATAAACAATAATAAAATCAAATTAAAATTTAAGTAATAAAATTAAAGTATGCTAACTTAAAATAAAAACCCATTGTTACAAACTGCATTTTTCCTGAAAAAAACAAAACAAATAAAGTATAAAATATAACTTAAAATAAAACTCTTTGACAAAAACTACAATTACCCAGAAGAAAAAAATAACAAATAAAATCGCCCCCAAAAAATGTCCTAAACTACATCTGTAGTAAGTAATTTTTAAATAAAATTTTAATTCTCAGATATCAAATCTGATCTTCCGAAGTTTCATTTGCAAAATTTGTGCCAAAACATTCAAAAGTTATTACAAAACTAAAGAGCACATTTCTAAATGATAGCCAATGCAGTTAATTAAACTTCATTTAGTTTTACAACTCTTACAAACTCGTGAAATATTACGTACAATATTCTATATCACACGCATATGTTTCAGAAAAACAATAGAACAACATCGCTGTTTTTGCTTACATTCAATAAAATAAACATTTTCTGATTCTGATGTAATTTTATGTACATACATGAATTTCATAGCAATGAACAAATTAATTGATAAATGATTATGATGAATGATTGATATGAATGCTTAATTGATCATTATAATGAAAAGAAACTTACCAAAGAAGCCACTTTCTTTCAAAACAAACATGCTCGGCGTCGTTTTCGAAGGAAGGCGTAACGCGCATGCGCAGAGAGCGATTCTTGGTGAATGACGGTTATTAACTGTAACCTTGCCTACGAAAACTGCTTTAAACCGTAAATTCAGGTTTACGGATTTAAACCGTTGATAATATTGGGAATTTCCGTATAAGTGACGGTTTTTTTTTACAGTGTACTTGCTTACACTTCTGTTTTGAAAATTTACTGCAAGTCTGTTGTGGAAGACGTCAGAATTAATTTTCATATGGTGTACGGAAACTCTTTTTGCATGGCACTTAGCAACATCTCTTAAATATTTCAATTTAAATAATTTCTGCGTATTGTAAAAACAGATGTTTATTATAAACTTATTTTAAAGAATCAAATTAAACATATTTCAATAGTTACTGAAGATATGAAGCAAAATATTAGAAATTATGCTAATTTGTTTGTAACTTTGGCTTCCGTACGGAGACTTTTTTTACCCACTGTATCTTTCATTTATTTTGATCAAAACAATTTTGACAACGGGAAAGTGTTTCAACAATGATCGATTAAATGGGATTTATTAGTATTCCGAAGTGATTATAGAAGCGTGTGTGAAATCGACTTTTTAGTGCGAGCAAAACCCCTCAAAATTTGAGAGAATGCATTGCCATCGAATCTATTGCCCAAGTTTCCGCCCAATTGGATTACGGCAAGTAGTTTTAATTAGGCCTCCACAGATTTCCCCGGCAACGCCAAACATGCACATCCACACACACAAAGGATTTGAAAAGATTGGCTATCTTACAGATTGGTAGAATAGAGTTACACCAAGAGAAGCGATTAAATTTTGTTATCTCACAATGATAAATTCCTGAAATATGCAGTTTCCTCTGTCATGGACATACAGCAAAGCGATAGAATCCCGTGAGATATCCCAGTACAGCCCGATTGGTTGTTTTCAGATTATCTGGCACCGTCAGTAACACGAGGGCTGTAATGCGCCGAACATTCGTCATTAGTCAAGCCAACATACATTTACAAGCACCCATGCCTAACACGGGACTTGAACCCGCAACCTCGCTGTCTAGAAGCTTGCACGCTAACCACTACACCGTTTGGTCGGCCCAGTACAGCCCAAAAGGGTCATCCGACGCTACTTAACAATAAATTGTTGTGCTCAAAATTAACAATGAATAGTGGCGGTCTATAGCATAAAGCGAATAGCAGTTATAATCCACATCACATTAACACTGCGAACGTTCGATTTAGGTTAAACTTCGGAGGATTGAGATCAACCGATTTTACACAAAAGTTTCAGAAATGTCTATGATAAGCCCCGGTGGGTGTGACATATACTTAACACTAGATTACCCAAAAAAACTTTTAAGAAAAATCCATAATGTTAGTTGAACACTAATTATAGTGCAATCATTAAAGCATAATATCCGTTATATCATAATTTTGAAGAAATTAATTCATATTCAATCATATTTAAAAAAAAATTAAATTAAAACAATATGTTTAAGAATTGATAACAAAATTATGTACCTTCATGTACAAAAATATTGATTTTAAAATGTATGAAAAAAATGTAAAACAATCACATGCACTGCACTCCAATAGAGGTTTCCAAACTTTTAAATGATGTTATTGAACCTATTCAGTGACAGTTTGAGAAAAAAATTAAAAAGAGGTGAAACGCTTAAAATTAAAATTTGAATTGAAATAAAATAATAAAATCAATTATAAAAGTATGAATTGAAATAAAATTATAAAATCAATTATAAAAGTATGAATTGAAATAAAATTATAAAATCAATTATAAAAATTTGAATTAAAATAAAATAATAAAGTCAATTATAAATTTTGGAATGCAATAAAGTAATTTTAAAGGAATGAATGAAGATCTCCTTAGAGAGATGATAGTTTTTTATGTGAAATTTTATTTTTCCATCTTTTTAACCTACAAAATGGCAATATTTATTACAATAATCTTGCCAAAGATTAATTTTTCTATAAATCAAAATGAGCTGAATTTAGACCCATAAAATTTAACCTTGAAAAAAAAAATTATCTGAAATTTGAATTTCCAATTGATCATCCAGTGTTAATTAAATTTGTAAGAGACGGCTCTCATGAATAGAAATGCGTAATTTTATTAGCATGGCACATGTTTTCATTTTATAAAATGTCTCATTTTAATAAGAACATTTCTCAATGGTTTCAAAATGTTGAGAGCATATTCAACTGAAAAAATCTCTACAATATCTTATGGAATGCTTTCTATACTTATTTTTGACGTAACTATTCAAAATTTCTGAACCTGATTATATGATCGAAAGTATTCTATCGCATTGAACATCAACAACAACAAAAAAGCACCCATATGTAAGTACTATTAGAATTTCCACTTACAGTAATATTATTAGGTATTAAACAATAATTGACAAGAAACGTATGGTGTTGCAGAACGTTGAACAATCATCTGTGCACAAAGATAAATATTTTAGGGGCTTCAGTGGTAGAGATGGGAACAATCGAGGCACTCAATGATTAGCAACAATTGTGTTCTTTGATTGTATGTTTCGATAGTGTAAAGAAGGGGGTAAGGAATAATGCCAAGTTCCGAGAGAAACAAGATAGATTGCACATCTTTTGTCAGTCCCTGCCTTTTACACTTGAGGCAGAAATGGGGGGGGGGGGGCCTGTTGTGAGCCCATGTGCAAACATCAATGAATAGCAATTATGTCCAAACTGGCCTTGGAGCCCATTATACCGGAGCAGCGGAGCACTACTAAGTGAGGACGACCTTTTCCACTGCAGGGGCAGGGGAAAGGAATGTATGGGGATCTGTATTGCTCTTCGCATTTACAGGCAGAGGGGGAGATATAAGATGAACTACGGTTAGCTGCGGGACCAGCAGGGGACGAGTAAAAAATATCTTACGTACTTTTAGACCCAGACTTTTACAATTTCCTGGTACATGTATTTTTTTTTTGTGTAAATTTATTACAAAAACTTCGAAATTTATCAAATTACCAAATCGTGGTTATATGGTACATATTAAAACTTCTGTGATCTCACTTAATGAGGTTTAGAGAAATTCAGTAAATACACATTGTTATCACGAATTTTAATATTATTATCGTAGAAACTTTGTATGTTCTCGCCAATTAGGGACGTAAAAAGGTGCGCAACAAGGGACATACAGAAAGTAACTGTGTAGAGAAAATATATAATATTTACGTAACCTGTTAAATTATTAGAAAATCCAATTAAACATATTTAGAAATAAATTACAATAAATTGACATACTTCAACGACTACACTTTTCCAAGAAAGATATTAAACTTTTATGTACTTCGCACATGTTTTTAAGAAATATACATAAAAAAGTGTAGTTTTGGAGAACTTTTGAAATTTGTTTGTAAAAACTAGTATAAAATATAAGTTTAATATTCGTAAAGAATATTTAAGTATATATTTCTTCATAATATGTGTCTGTTTATGTAAAATATGTTATAAATATGCCTAAAAAGTTTCAAAGAAAAATACTTAATATATTTAAAAAAATAATCCATTTGCATGAAAAATCGGCTTTTGTGATAATGGCGTTTGTATTATACAGAGTTGATGCAATTTTCCAAAAATATTTATTGAGTGCATGGTTAACAGAACCATTCTTTTATGTGTCATACAATTTTTCATAATATCATATAGAATATTTTATCAACCGCATGCTTCATTATTAAATGCCATTAATCAGTATTTTTACCATACAATTTTAATCAGAATGTTTTGTCGTATAAAATAAAAATACTGTTTGAATTGATTGAAAATATCTGAACGTTAATTCACACAATGTGCTTATTAGCTACATGTTTTGAAATTAATACTTAATACCTTTACACATTTATGATATATATATATATATACAATAGAAAATATGGTGTTTGCAAACTCAGTGTCATTTTTTAAATCCAATTTCCAAAATAAAATCCAATTTACAAAGTTAAAATGCTCCAAGTACAATTTATTTGTTCCCTATAAAGAGTAGTAGAGACAAGAGTTCTGAAATAGGCGTTGAATCAATTATAAAATTTAGAACCAAACAATGCAATACGTAGACATAGTTATTAATAAAAATTCTGTGATAATCAGTCTTTAAAATTTGAATTTGAGTAATTTGTCGGAGTAGGGATAATTTTTGTCTTTTTAGTGCGTTTTAAAAAACATTTAATTTTTTAAAAGCATTTCTTCATTATTAATATGCAGTGAAAAACCTTTCATTCAAACTCTTTACGGGAGTAATATGATTTAGATGTTCTTGAGTAACTTAGAAATTAATTCAGTATTCTACTAGAAAGAAATTTGATGAATGAATAGTTCAAGTTGTTCGTCACTTAATAGGAGTTATCGAGAATTTGATGTCAATTTACAATTGAATTCTTTTAATATCCATTGTATTTATCCAAATACTAAACAATTAAATTTTCTCAGCCCTCATTTCTAAATTTGAAGTAGCTAAACAGCTATCAAACATTTGATTAAAAAAAATGTATCGTATCTGAAACCAGTTTTAGTTGTAATTAAGGGGATTATTTATATCCTAAAATCTCAAATACAATGACACTGCTTTGTTTTTCTGATTTAATGTTTTATAACTAACTAAATCACTATAGTTAATAAATTATAATGCGCTTGCTTAAATATTTTGTTTTTGAAGCACTAGTGCTTGGATTGGTGTATTTGAAATAGTTGTGAACATTCCAAATGGATGGATTGTAGATAACATGGCGTAGTAGGATTTACGTTTGTATGTCCAAAAATTACTTTCTCAGTCATTAAAAGTCTGTAAGTAGTTTTAACTTGTATTAGGCATATTTCCCACAATAAAAGTTTTCGCAATTTTAGTAATTTTAATCTAATAAAAGATGCTGAATTAGTTCAAAATAGGATCGAATGTGTCATGATATTTGCACTCTTCCTTACAATATTAATAGGCATAGATAAAACATTTTTATGGTTAAACGGCGTGTTAAATAATTTTAAGAACAAATTCTTACGGCGAAATTTCCCCACCTCCTTACAATCAGTTTTTTAGAAAATATTTCGTAGTTTCTGATAAAATAAAAACCTTTAAATATTTCTGAATAATTCATTAATTTTACAATTAAATATTAACTTTAAGACATACTGTACTTAAAAATTGCACTTAGAAAACAAAATGGCTCGTAAACTTTTTGCGATATTTATTTATTACTAGTTATGATTCTGTTTGATTTTCGAATCAAAATGTCCAACTAATTAGAAAAATAATAACCAACTCAGACGATCTCATGTGATCACCCAATCCTCCAATCCTCCTTTAAGTTCGGCTGATCACAATGCTTCGGCGCAAAAACTGTCACTCACCCCAGAATCTTTTAAGATCACTTTTGAGGGGCGTTACAAATGAATCACCTTGCTCCTGTTTACTTTTGTAGTACAAAGGAAAGGGGATATCGTAGTGCTTTTGCCGTAGTGTTCTTTTATGTCTCATCGTCTGAAGCATTATCTGTAAGTACTTAAGTGTAGACACCACCTGGAATGATTAAAGAGGTCTTGCTTGAATGAGCTGATAGAAAGGACTTAAGTAATGATTACCAGCCTCGTTGCTGTTTCTCTTATCGATATCCGTATAATGAGTAAGTGATTTTCAGTCATTGAGATTCAAAGTGATCTTGCATTTTCTCGACTGCAGAACGGAAAGTAGTGTAGTGTTTCAAAATCTCCAATTTCGTGTTGGAGATGTAATAAAAATAATAAAGGCAAATTAATGAAATTTGAAGGAAAAGCGAAGTATAGTTTTTTAATATTTAATTGTATAGATTGGTTTAAAAATAAACTTCTTATTTATTTTTATAGAAAATTCTATCATTGGGGGGGGGGGGGGAAATTAATTTTTTTCTAAAATTAAAAATTGTTGTTGAATTTGTATTAAAAATAACTGCTTAAGGAAGGATTTTTTTTTTTTTTTTAACTTTTGAACTAGCTAAACTTGGGCTAATCTTTAAAATGGGAAATTAGAAGCAGCTACATGAAACTAAAAAAATGACTACTATCCATAAAGATGTTATTAATTAACCAATGTGTCTTATGGCTTTATGCATATGGAATAAAAATACAAACTGTGTCAAACTTTAAAAAATATATATATAAACTAGCTAAATATCAGTGCTTCGCTACGAAATTTTAACATGTGCTATATTTTAGCTAGCTGTGAGGCCTCGCGTTGCGGAAATCTTACATTCGTGTATAGGACCCAGTTTTTGGCGCTTCGCTCACAGGAAGGTTCATCGCTAAGCAAAATCGAGCTCGCTTCGTTCGCTGAAAAGTTTATGGACATATAAACACAGGCTTATTTCACTTGTTGAAAGGTTCATTGCTATGCAAGCATAGGCTCGCTTCGCTCGCGTAAGCATAAGCTCGCTACTCACTAAAATCTAATTGCTACGTAAAGACTTAATATTGGAAGCCTCTCCCTTGTCAAGAAAAACAAAATTCCCCTTTAATACAATAATACAACACCACTTTAAGATTATTTTAACACGTGTTTGTGGAAAGCAAAATTAGAGGCTAAAACTACTTATGTAGAAACTTTCATCGATCTATGCCTATTCGTAGTCGAAAGTTGTGAAAAAATTAATTGAAAAACAAATTAAATTTTTAAAAAAATTTTTTGTCAGTCCAATTAGAAGGCCAAAATTACTTGTGTTGAAAATTTCAGAAATGTAGCCCAATTACAAATCGTTTTGTAAAATATTTGTTAATTAATTAAAAAAGAAAATTAAAAAAAAAAATTTAAATTCTGTTTTTCAAAAATCTTATTAGAAGGCCGCAACTATTTATGTTGAAAATTTTAGAACTGTAACCCTATTAGAAATCGTTTTGTAAAATATTAATTAATTATAAAAAGAAACCAAATAAAAATTTGAAATTCTATTTTTTTAAAAGTCCAATTAAAAGGCCAAAACTACTTATGTTGAAAATTTCAGAGCTGTTGCCCTATTAGTAGTCGTTTTGTAAAATGTTTATTTATTAATTAAAAAATTAATTAAAAAAGAACAAAATAAAATTTTAAATTCTGTTTTTTAAAAGACCAATTAGAAGTCCAAAACTACTTATGTTGAAAATTTCAGAACTGTAGCCCTATTAGAAACGGTTTTGGAAAATATTTATTGATTAATTAAAAAACTAATTAAAAAAAACTAACAACAAATTTAAAGTTCTGTTTTTTAATAGTTCAATAAGAAGGTCAAAATTACTTATGTTGAACATTTCAGAGCTATAACCCCATTAGAAGTCGTTTTGTAAAATGAATTGTTAATTAAGAAAATTAATTAGAAAATAACTAATTAAAATTTAACATTCTGTTTTTCAAAAGTCCAATTAGAAGGCTAAAATTACTTATGTTGAAAATTTAAGAGCTGTATCTCTCTAGAGCTAAATCTCAGAGCTGTAGCTGTATCTCTCTTGCTTTCAGAGCTGTATCAGAGGCTATCTTTCAAGTCACTTTGTAAAAAATAAATTAATTAAAAAAGTTATTTAAAAAAGAACTAATTAAAATTTTAACTTTCCGTTTGACATACATAAAATTAGAAAGCCAAAACTACTTATGCTGAAAATTTCAGAACTCTACTCCAATTTTAAGTAGGTTTCTATAGATCCACAGAGCCACAGACTGACAGACATACAGCTTGTTTTATTATTATGGATAAAAAATATCTTATCTGTACTCGTTAATCAAATTCCACAAATTAAAAGAGAATGTGTGCTTGTTATCTGGTTTTGAAATTCAAGGTCAAATACAAGCTTTAGTAAGATTAAGTTAACTAAACATTTGTTTCATGCATAGTCATAAATTAAATAAAAGCTTGAGCTTTGATAAGATTAAGTTAGCTAAACACAAGTGTTTTTATACATTCTTATTGATTAAAACTTATAAGTTTTTAGCTATTAACATTTTGTGATGCAATGTTTATGTTCGCAAAAACGATTTTTTAGATGACTATAAAAAATGCAATTAATTGATCATATTTTACTAAAAAAAAAAAACTATTTTGTAATTCTAAGCAAAGAAAAACGAAATTTTAAGGTATATAAAATTTAAAAGCAATTTCTCCACTGCGTTCTCTGCTAATTAGAATATATATGTCATGTCAATAGTACAAAAAATATAACTCATGTGAACGAGAAATACCACTTGACAACAGAACTGCACTTATACGTCACAATTTCCATCATGTCTACTCATAATTAAATCTGAGTTGGTTGTATTCAGATTATCTGGCGCCGTCAGCAACACGAGGGCTATAATGCGCCGAAACATTCGTCATTAGACAAGCCAACATACATTTACAAACACCCATCCTAACACGGGACTCGGAACCCGCAACCTCGCGGTCTAGAAGCTAGCACGCTAACCACTATACCGTTTGGTCGGCAATTAAATCTGAGATTACAAAGTACACATGCTGGTAAATGAACTGTTTTTAGGTAAGGGATGCGACATATTAGCTACTAAGGTTTGGTTTTGGTTTGTACGTTCAACGACGTATTTGTATGCACAATGACGGCTAATCAGGCCGGGATCTACAACTTAATGTGGATTCCGAACCACAACTAATATCCATGCCCGGGATACGAACCAGCTATTAAAGAATTGGAATCATTGGATTTGCTAGAAATATTTTTTTTTTAAAAGTAGATTCGGAATTACACTAAAACAAGAGGTCATGTTACCAACAATAGTGTGACACTGATCGTGTGTAAGAGAACTCCATTAAGCCAATGTCTGAAGCAAGGATTCTGAAAGATTGGTCATTTCTGGCTGAATCTCGAGCCTCGTTCCAAAGTACAGATTTTTTTTTTTTATAGAAATAAATATGCCAAACACATCACGAGATGCATTTTTAGCCCTGCGTCCTTTCCTATAAATAAAATATCTTAGTTTTAAAACTGTACGAGTTTTAAAATTGGGCGAGATTGGCCCATGTCAATATCCTACGGCTGATTTAAACGTTCCACATTTGGGTTGGCCAATGTCAAGCCGATATTAGTCAAAGTTTTTGTACTACTGGGATCGCTTGCTTATCGGCACTAAAGCCACACGACAACAGTAGTAGTTATTGAAATTACTGTAAAAAAAAAAAAATTACCCCTTTACACTCGGGGGCCTTCTTCACATGGTGGGACCAGCAACTTGAGACGTTTAGCAGCACTTTTGTTTCGGTTCGTGGTTACGGGCCCGCTTCAAAGAAACTAAACAGCCCATTGCATCAAATTTCCGCATTAAACCTAGTGGTGAGTGAGAATCACCTCACGAGTTACGGCATCAAATCATGTGAGGAGTGAGAGTCACCTCTCGAATAAATAACAAAGTTAATAAATGGAAAAACTTTTTTGGTTTTAGTAACCTCGTCAGAGAGTGACTTCCATAATCGAAGCAAAAATACGAGAATTTATCTGTATATGTAATGACAAAAGCCTAAATAACATATATTACCCCCCCAGTTAAATGCATTTTAATGCAAAAGAACAAGAAAAGGGTTCAAACGGTAAGAGCGCACAAACACCTGCAGTATTTGGGGGGGGGGGAGAGAGAGTTGCCTCTCATTTATCAAGCGAATGGTACCATGAGCGCAAAAACTGCTAGTTCAGTGATTCTCAACCTTTGTTTTGTCGCGGCACACTTTTAACGATTTCAAAATTTGGCGGCACACAAAGAAAAAGATAAGTTTAAAAGTTGTTTACTTTACCTACCTATTATACTACCTATAATACACCTATTATACACTGTGTAAAATAGTTTATGATAATAATTTGGAATGTAAAATAAAATAATATATGTACTACAAAAACAACAGTACGTTTATTAAGGGATTAATTACAAATATACATTTCTAAAATTTGGCGGCACACAAAAGTGCCGCGGCACAGTGGTTGAGAATCACTGTGCTAGTTTATGTGCAGAGGGTAGGATCTCCATTCTTTAATTTTTATGTTATAATTTCAAACTTCTTAACAGTACATCAAAATTACAAATGATGCATTTTTAAACGTAAACTTTATTCTTCCGTTAATTTTTTAATTAGCTAATTGCAATTAAAATGACTAATTAAGGATGTTATTAGAACGCACATGCGGATGTGCGAGACATGAAGAATTGTGAATCTGACTTCAATATTTATTTGATTATAAGTTTTTAAATAAAAAGTTTGAAAAAAATACACAGTTTATAACAAATGTGCTTATAAGGTGTTTTATAATGTGCTGGTTATCTATAATAATAAAACAAGCTGTGTGTCTGTCTGTGGATCGATAGAAATCTACTTAAAATTGGAGTAGAGCTCTGAAATTTTCAACATAAGAAGTTTAGGCCTCCTAATTTTACTTATGTCAAACAGAATGTTAAAATTTTAATTAGCTCTTTTTGAATTAATCTTTTTTACAAAGTGACTTAAAATAGAGATACAGCTCTGAAATTTTCAACATAAGTAGCTTTAGCCTTCTAATTGGACTTTTGAAAATCAGAATGTTAAAATTTTAATTAGTTATTTTTAAATTAATTTTTTAATTAATATATATTTTACAAAACGATTTCTAATAGAGCTACCAGCTCTGAAATTTTCCGCATAAGTAATTTTGGCCTTCTAATTGGACTTTTGAAAAAAAAGAATTTCAAATTTTTATTTAGTTCTTTTTTTAGTTAATTTTTTTAATTAATTAATAAATGTTTTACAAAACAATTTCTAATTGGGCTACAGCTCTGAAATTTTCAAAATAAGTAGTTTTGTAGATCGAAAAACAGAATTTTAAATTTTATTTAGTTCTTTTTTAACTAATTTTTTGTAATTAATTAATAAATATTTTACAAAACAATTTCTTGTAGGGCTACAGCTCTAAAATTTTCAGCATAAGTAATTTTGGCCTTCTAATTAGACTTTTGAAAAACAGAACTTTAAAATTTTATTTGTTTTTTAATTATTTTTTTTTAACTTTAACATATATTTCACAAAACTATTTCGAAATGGGTTACAGTTCTGAAATTTTCAATACAAGTTGTTATGGCCTTCTAATTGAAATTTTGATAAAAAGAAAGTTAACATTTTAATTTGTTTTTTAATTAATATTTTCACAAAAAGCAACTTTTAATAGGCCTAAAGCTCTGAAAGTTTCTTAATAAGTACTTTTGGCCTTCCAATTTTGCTTTCCACAAACAAGTGTTAAAATAATCTTAAAGGGGTATTGTAATAACGGGGATTTTTTGTTTCTTTATTAAGGCTTTACGTAGCAATTAGATTTTAATGAGTGAAGCGAGCTTATGCTTACGCAGCAATGAACCTCTAAGCGAGCGAAGCGAGCCTATGCTTGCATAGCAATGAACTTTTCAACGTGTGAAGTAAGCCTGTGCTTATGTGTTAATGAACTTTTCAGTGAACAAAGCGAGCTCGATTTTGTGCAACGATGAACCTTCTAGCGAGCGAAGCGCCAAACACCGGGATCTATCCACCAATGTCGGATTTCCACTACGCGAGGTCTCACAGCTAGCTAAAATATTGCACATTTTACGGGTATTCATCTATACTAAACTTCAACTTAACTAGACATCACTTAGACGGTAGATCGTGACAGTGCTCATAGGTATTTAATCCATTTTGGCGGCGTGAAAGCATAATGTTCGCCAAACCACAACCCTGTAGAGAACAAAAGGCTATAAGGTTTGGCGAGAATTATGTCTTCACTCCGCCAAAATGGATTAAATGCCTATGAGCACTGTCACGATCTACCGTCTAAGTGATGTCTAGTTAAGTTGAAGTTTAGTATAGTCTATAATAACAAAACAAGCTGTGTGTCTGTAGAAACCTACTTAAAATTGCAATAGAACTCTGAGATTTTCGACATAAGAAGTTTTGACCCTCTAATTTTATATATGTCAAACAGAATATTAAAATTTCAATTAGTTCAATTTTTATAATTAATTCATTTTTTACAAAGGGACTTCAAATAGAGTTACAGCCCCTGGGAAACTAGAGTTTGTGCGCTTCTGGTACCATGTTACCTTGTAGCGGATTTCCTTCCCCTTATAAACAGGTGTTTGTGCGTTAGTGGTACCAATTTACCCTGTTGGCTCGATACACGTCGGCTAGTGCCACGCTACCATTTATCACGTTTAAATTTATCATGTTAATCATCTTAAGCGGTTGTAAAAAAAAAAAAAAAAAAAAAAAAAAAAAAAATTCATTATAAATACTAATTAATTCATTATTTAAGATACGAATTTTAAAGCTAAGTGAGCCAAAGTTCGCAAAACAGGCGATGTCTGAGATAAATGTTTCCGGTTAAAAGAATTGCAACAAGTATACAAACATACAAAAATATCGCAATATATTCATACATTTAGACATTTGTACATTGAAATATATTCAAAAAATAGTTTTTAAGTACCGTTATATTTGGGATTTAAAACCAGCTTCTTCGCTCCATGCATTTCCAATGGGAGGTGAAAACTGAAAATCTCCTCAGGCAGTCATTTTCCACAGGGTACCATTTACAGGGGTGACAGAGTTTAGGATTGTCCCCATTCCAAAAGTACCAAAAGGCAAAGCAGGATACAGATTCCACATTCCACAGGTCCACAGTTGATTGTACCCCGATCCGGTCGAGAACCAGTTCCGGTCAGTAAGGGGATCATTGAATTTTTATGGCTAGGTAGCAAGTGTTCAGTGTTCAGGGGCCAAGAAAAATTGCGCCGAAGCGTTGTGATCAGCCGGTCTTAAAGGTTGGTTGGTTGTATTCAGATTATCTGGCGCCGTCAGCAACACGAGGGCTATAATGCGCCGAAACATTCGTCATTAGACAAGTCAACATACATTTACAAACACCCATGCCTTACACGTGACTCGAACCCGCAACCTCGTAGTCTAGAAGACAGCACGCTAACCACTATACCGTTTGGTCGCCCCGGTCTTAATGGAGAATTGGGGGATGTTGTATTGGGTGATCACATGAGATCGTCTGAGTTGGTTATTATTTTTCTAATTAGTTGGACATTTTGATTCGAAAATCAAACAGAATCATAACTAGTAATAAAACATAAATATCGCAAAAAGTTTACGAGCCATTTTGTTTCCTAACTGCAATTTTTAAAAACAGTATGTCTTAAAGTTAATATTTAATTGTAAAACTAATTAATTATTCAGAAATATTTAAAGGTTTTATTTTATCAGAAGCTACGAAATATTTTCTAAGAAACTGATAGTAAGGAGGTGGGGAAATTTCGCAGTAAGAATTTGTTCTTAAAATTATTTAACACGCCGTTTAACCATAAAAATGTTTTATCTATGCCTATTAATATTGTAAGGAAGAGTGCAAATATCATGACACATTCGATCCTATTTTGAACTAATTCAGCATCTTTTATTAGATTAAAATTACTAAAATTGCGAAAACTTTTATTGTGGGAAATATGCCTAATACAAGTTAAAACTACTTACAGACTTTTAATGACTGAGGAAGTAATTTTTGGACATACAAACGGTAAATCCTACTACGCCATGTTATCTACAATCCATCCATTTGGAATGTTCACAACTATTTCAAATACACCAGTCCAAGGACTAATGCTTCAAAAACAAAATATTTAAGCAAGCGCATTATAATTTATTAACTATAGTGATTTAGTTAGTTATAAAACATTAAATCAGAAAAACAAAGCAGTGTCATTGTATTTGAAATTTTAGGATATAAATAATCCCCTTAATTACAACTCAAAACTGGTTTCAGATACGATACATTTTTTTTAATCAAATGTTTGATAGCTGTTTAGCTACTTCAAATTTAGAAATGAGGGCTGAGAAAACTTAATTGTTTAGTATTTGGATAAATACAATGGATATTAAAAGAATTCAATTGTAAATTGACATCAAATTCTCGATAACTCCTATTAAGTGACGAACAACTTGAACTATTCATTCATCAAATTTCTTTCTAGTAGAATACTGAATTAATTTCTAAGTTACTCAAGGACATCCAAATCATATTACTCCCGTAAAGAGTTTGAATGTAAGGTTTTTCATTGCAGATTAATGAAGAAATGCTTTTAAACGCCCTAAAAAGACAAAAATTATCCCCACTCCAACAAATTACTCAAACTCAAATTTTAAAGACTGATTATCACAGAATTTTTATTAATAACTATGTCTAAGTATTGCATTGTTTGGTTTTAAATTTTATAATTGATTCAACGCCTATTTCAGAACTCTTGTCTCTACTACTCTTTATAGGGGACAAATAAATTGTACTTGGAGCATTTTAACTTTGTAAATTGGATTTTATTTTGGAAATTAGATATAAAAAATGACACTGAGTTTGCAAAGACCATATTTTCTATAGTATATAAATCATAAATGTGTAAAGGTATTAAGTATTAATTTCAAAACATGTAGCTAATAAGCATATTGTGTGAATTAACGTTCAGATATTTTCAATCAATTCAAACAGTATTTTTATTTTATACGACAAAAAACATTCTGATATAAATTGTTTGGTAAAAATACTGATTAATGGCATTTAATAATGAAGCACGCAGTTGATAAAATATTCTATATGATATTATGAAAAATTGTATGACACATAAAAGAATGGTTCTGTTAACTATTCACTCAATAAATATTTTTGGAAAATTGCCTCAACTCTGTATAATAAAAACGCCATTATCACCAAAGCCGATTTTTCATGCAAATGGATTATTTTCTTAAATATATTAAGTATTTTACTTTGAAACTTTTTAGGCATATTTATAACATATTTTACATAAACAGACACATATTATGAAGAAATATATACTTAAATATTCTTTACGAATATTAAACTTATATTTTATATTAGTTTTTACAAACAAATTTCAAAAGTTCTCCAAAACTACACTTTTTTATGTATATTTCTTAAAAACATGTGCGAAGTACATAAAAGTTTAATATCTTTCTTGGAAAAGTGTAGTGGTTGAAGTATGTCAATTTATTGTAATTTATTTCTAAATATGTTTAATTGGATTTTCTAATAATTTAACAGGTTACGTAAATATTATATATTTTCTCTACACAGTTACTTGTCTGTATGTCCCTTGTTGCGCACCTTTTTACGTCCCTAATTGGCGAGAACATACAAAGTTTCTACGATAATAATATTAAAATTCGTGATAAAAATATGTATTTACTGAATTTCTCTAAACCTCATTAAGTGAGATCACAGAAGTTTTAATATGTACCTTTTAACCACGATTTGGTAATTTGATAAATTTCGAAGTTTTTGTAATAAATTTGCACAAAAAAAAAAATACATGTACCAGGAAATTGTAAAAGTCTGGGTCTAAAAGTACGCAAGATATTTTTTACTCGTCCCCTGCTGGTCCCGCAGCTCAGTTCATCTTACATCTTCCCCTCTGCCTGTAAATGCGAAGACCGTAAGTGAGCACCTCCCGAGGACTCTATTGCCGACCAAACGGTATAGTGGTTAGGGTGCTAGCTTCTAGACCGCGAGGTTGAGGGTTCGAATCTCGTGCTAGGCATGGGTGTTTGTAAATGTATGTTGGCTTGTCTAATGACGAATGTTTCGGCTCATTATAGCCCTCGTGTTGCTGACGGCGCCAGATAATCTGAAAACAACCAACCCGAGGACGCTACACCCTGCAAGTTCGGACGTGCAACAAATGATGTTCCGGAAACTTTAAATGCGCGACATTTTTTCCTTATTCAAAAACAGAGCTCGATTTTCGAAAAAGAAACTAATAAAAGGTAAGATATCACTTGAAAAGGAAAGCACTTACCTGCTGAGAATGTAAAATTCTTTGAAGGATCGCAGCGTTTTCGACTCTCTAGCGTCCACTGTCACGAGATAAGATGTCCGAAGACTCCGAAGCGCAGGCGAAATCCGGAAAAGCCCGGGAAATCTTACTGGTTTCAGCCAATAATCGTGAACTATACACGAGGACCGAGGTTTGCAAAACTAGTTTGGTATGGGCACTGAGCTACAATACTGAACTGGAGTAACTACTCCTGGTGACATAACAAGCGACCAAACGGCTTTCGCGGATGCATACAAAAGCGCATTTCAGACAGCCAAATAGGCAAAACATGTTTTTTCTCCCAGTTGCCTAGTGCGTTATAGTTAAACATTCTGCGGTTTCCGCTTTTCAATCTATGCAACTAAATGTATAATTTTTTTTTTTTATTATTATTTTAGAATGATAATTTATTTTTAAGCATTTAATTGCAGAAACAGATGGGGGAAAATTGATAGAGGATGGATCGGAACTTCAATTTCATATCTTTAAGTTTAAGCACACAGTACAAGCCTTAGTTTTTTTTTTTATATCTACATTTTGGATATTAAAACTAACTTGTAAGGAATAGGTTTTTTTTTAGAGAATTGATGAAATAATCATTCATTGTTTCAAACCGATTTATTGTTCAGATACTTTTAATGACTGGTTTTAATGAATGCTTCTTTTATGCATTCGTTTACTACTTTTTTTCGGTAAATCGAATCCTAAGATATAATTAGGAAACTGTATTATGCTTTTTAGATATGAATATTTTCACCAAAAATCTGTTTTGCAAAAACATATGCTGTAATATTGGAACCTAAAATCAATCGCCGAATTACCATGTGCTTATCATTAGATTTTATGTTCAACTATTTTGAATTTCACTTGTATATATAATTGAGCAACCTCACAGGAATGTACTGTGTGTATAAAACTATGATTCTACTAGCCAAGCTCGTGATGTTGAAGGAAAACTGCCAAATTACTATAAATATCAATTTTAAATTAAGAATTATAATAAGTGAATTTCTATTAACTGAAAAAATTAAATTTTATCATGGAATTGAAAACGAAGTGTGTTTTAAATACCGCCACGAGTCACAGATGGCGAAGCAAATAATAGATCAATAGATCGGTATCTTAGATTGTGTTTAAAACATTATGGTTAAAATTCACCTTTAAAGGTTATACATAAAAATAGTGTAACTAAAAAGACAGCAGTTGACAAATTCTCTCTGATATAGTTGCTTTACAATTAGACCACATGAAATGTAAATATTTGCAATGTAAATACATTGCAGTAATAATCAG
This sequence comes from Linyphia triangularis, assembly GCA_963978545.1. Lineage (NCBI taxonomy): Eukaryota > Metazoa > Arthropoda > Arachnida > Araneae > Linyphiidae > Linyphia > Linyphia triangularis. Next base: position 8,336,252 of record OZ021722.1, on the reverse strand, counting down.
GATTTCGAAGAAATGTTTGTGTGAAATTCTGGACATTTTAGTTTTATTTAATTATTGTGAGAATTAAACTTATACAATTTCAAAAGCATGTCTTCCAAAGTAGCTATTTTCAAACTTCTCTAGCTAAAAGAATTATAAAAATATTATGATTGAATTGTAATTGCTATCCTTAATAGAGTTTAAAATATGTTGTACAATCAGGGGGATAACATTTTAAAAATATTCATTTAAATGAAAAGAACTAAATATAAACGTTTGAGCTTGAAATGTCATAAATATTGAAAAATAATTCAACTTTGTTTTCCCGTCACGGTGATTAAGATAAGACACGAAGAAAAACTTCCCCTCTTTTTGCTTATTTGCGCACTCACACTTCTGAATGGGGTGTGATGCTGTCGGCTCAAGGAGTCCGCACTCCAGTCTTAGTTGGGTGGGGGGTGGTATGGGTAATTTTTTTCCCCTCGTATCTTCAACAACAACCACAAAAACTTGCCGATTGGCGTTAAAATGTGATTGTCAGAGTATTTACCCGATCAGATAACGCCAAGACCTGCCTCTTCGGTCCAAAAGCTTTTAACCCCTTGATTTACAAATAAAAGTTTGCGCAGTGAATATGTCAGAGTGCCGATGCGATTTTTTTTTTATCGGTACTCTTGAAGGGGGGGAAAACGTTTTCAATATTTTAAACAAACAGCATCGATGCCCGACCCGAAACAGATCATCTAATAATATACTGCCAGTGTTCACCGAAGACAGTTCTTGACGTCTCGGAGACGTCATTGCATGTCAAGGTGTTAAAAACATCTATTTTTTCTCTAAAAATCGATGTTTTTCGTCTATAAAATTAAAACGGTTTATAGAAAGTTTAAAAAAGTGTTTGTTATAATTTTGAAGAGAATATCCATGGCCTCAATTTTTATTCTTGCAGTGTATTTGAAATATGTACAGATAGAAAGATAAATGGATTTTTCCTGGACTTCGGCTAAAAAAAAACAATTTTTTTTTTTAAATTGCATTTAAACATATCGAAATAAGTTTTTAATATAAATTTTTTTAAGTGCATATTTTTTAAATATATTTTGATAATTTTCTAGTTTACACAAAGGTTGGTTGTTTTCAGATTATCTGGCGCCGTCAGCAACACGAGGGCTATAATGCGCCGAAACATTCGTCATTAGACAAGCCAACATACACCCATGCCAAACACGGGACTCGAACCCGCAACCTTGCGGTCTAGAAGCTAGCACGCTAACCACTATACCGTTTGATCGGCGTTTGCACAAATGATATTTTGACTCGTTTTTCTAATCGTAAACAAATTAGAGTTATAAAATTTTGATGAATCTAGTAGTTACGTTTTTGCTTTATATAATATTAGTCGGTGGCAAAGTCATATGAAAAATTAATTATTTTTACTAGGTCGAATACACATTTATAACCAGCCGACGAAACGGTATAGTGGTTAGCATACTAGCTTCTAGACCGCGAGGTTGCGGGTTCGAGTCCCATGTAAGGCATGGGTGTTTGTAAATGTATGTTGGCTTGTCAAATGACGAATGCTTCGGCGCATTATAGCCCTCGTGTTGCTGACGGTGCCAGATAATCTGAAAACAACACATTTAGAACCACTGACGCATGGTACAAGTTCGGGTTCCATGTGTCAGTGAGTTATAAATGTATATTTGACATAATTCAAATGCTGTATTTCCTTATACCTTTGCCACAAACTACTATTATATTAAACAAGTAGGGGAATGGAACATCGCATAACTTATACTGACAATAATATATAATTGCAGTATTATACTGATGTGATTTTAGTGTTATTTACTTGCATCGTTCATTTAGAAAAATAGGCCAGTTTGCGCATAATTCTTAATTATCCTTTCTTGTAAGTGAAACAGAGGAGATGAGAAAAAATGGTCTTTGATGAGCGACGCTCAAGGGAAGAGAGCTCTGTGTTAATGGCATTCGTCTTTCCTTTTAACTGTTTAAGTCATTATAAAATTTTTACGTCGTTTTAGGAGGTGGAATGCTTAGAAATTTTTAATAGCCATTACCACAGCGATTTTGATCAAAATCGTTTTTGCTTTTTTTTTTTAGCAATTACTGAAAAACGAGAATTGTTCAATAGCAGCTACTCTATGCGCAAGCGCAATTTTGACCTTAATGGTAAGTCTCATAGCAAATAAAAAAAAACGAATTTTTTTTTAGACCAAAAACTATACCTTCATTACCCTATGTAAACATATGGATAATTGAAACTTAAAACGTAACTACTAGAATCATTATAGTTTTAATATTCTAATATGTTTACGAGTATAAAGAAAATAACATAATATTCCGTGCGTCGACCCCAGAGATTTGCCTATTTTCTTTATTTTTTTTCAAAGCTGTAAGTATATGATATGTAGTTTATTTAAAAAAGTAAATGGCACCTGAATAAAAAGGTGGAATTAAAAAAAAAAAAAAAAAAAAAAAAGGTACAAAGTCAATAAATTCCTCGGCATTCAAAGTAACCCCATTTGCCAGGGCCTATTCTAACGGGCAGTCGTGGCTCATTCGGGCAGTCGTAAATTGAAAATGCGCAGTCGTAAATCTGAAATTGGACAGTAGTAAAAAGTTTTTGAAAAAAAAAATTAAAATTGTAAACATATGGTATACCCCCCCCCATCCCCCTCTTTCTTCCTCACTCTAAATTTTCTGCTCTTCGCTTCCTCTTATCAACCTTTCAAAGTTTCACCGATGACAAGTTAAAGTTGTTCAGTTTATTACAAGTTATGAGAATTCTCCCCTTTATCCCCTATTGTCAGCAGAAACAGATCGGGATGAAATTGTTTTTTGAATAATGTGCATTAGTCAATAAACAAATAATAAAGCCGCTTCAAATTGATTCAGAAGATCTCCAATTATGATCATACCCCCTTTCACCCCTTTCCCTCGATTTTATAACCTTAAATACAAAACGGGAAAATGAAATCTTGTTTCCTTTTTAAGAAGGATGACTTGATATCATTATAGAAGATATCGAGTTATTATTTTCTCCTTAAGGTGTTAAGAAGATTGAAGGGGAGGTTTTTAACTATGTCAAGGAGCTAGGAATATTCCTCTTGTTTCAAAGATCAAGTGCACAAAATTTTATCAAGGTTTGAATAAAAGAATAAAACTATAACTTCCTATTAAAAAAAACATACATACATACATACTGATATTCTTACTTATATATAGATTTGTGACATTACATTTTAAACCCAACGTTCAGATGGTATTATACCTCTTTCTCTCTACCTCTCTCTCTCTCGACCACTCTACCTCTCAACCACTACCTCTTTCTCTCGACCATTTTACCTCTCTCTCTTGACCACTCTACCTCTTTCTCTCGTCCACTCCACCTCTCTCGACCTCTCTCTCTCGACCAGTCTACCTCTTTCTCTCGATCAGTCTACCTCTTTCTCTCGATCAGTCTACCTCTCGACCACTCTACCTCTCTCTCGACCACTCTACCTCTCTCTCGACCACTCCACCTCTTTCTCTCGACCACTCCACCTCTTTCTCTCAACCACTCCACCTCTTTCTCTCGACCACTCCACCTCTTTCTCTCGACCACTCCACCTCTTTCTCTCGACCACTCTACCACTCTCTCGTCCACTCTACCTCTTTCTCGACCACTCTCGACATCTCTCTCGACCAGTCTACCTCTTTCTCTCGATCAGTCTACCTCTTTCTCTCGATCAGTCTACCTCTTTCTCTCGACCACTCTACCTCTCTCTCGACCACTCTACCTCTCTCTCAATCACTCTACCTCTCTCTCTCTCGTCCACTCTACATCTCTCTCTCGACCAGTCTACCTCTTTCTCTCGATCAGTCTACCTCTCGACCACTCTACCTCTCTCTCAACCACTCTACCACTCTCGACCACTCTACCTCTCTCGTCCACTCCACCTCTCTCGTCCACTCCACCTCTCTCGTCCACTCCACCTCTCTCGTCCACTCTCTCTCGTCCACTCTACATCTCTCTCTCGACCACTCTATCACTCTTTCGTCCACTCTACCTCTTTCTCGACCACTCTCAACCACTATACCTCTCTCTCAACCACTCTACCTCTCTCTAGACCACTCTACCTCTCTCGACCACTCTACCTCTCTCGACCACTCTACCTCTCTCGACCACTCTACCTCTCTCGTCCACTCCACCTCTCTCGACCTCTCTCTCTCGTCCACTCTACATCTCTCTCTCGACCAATCTACCTCTTTCTCTCGACCACTCTATCACTCTTTCGTCCACTCTACCTCTTTCTCGACCACTCTCAACCACTATACCTCTCTCTCAACCACTCTACCTCTCTCTCGACCACTCTACCTCTCTCTAGACCACTCTACCTCTCTCTCTCGAGCACTCTACTTCTCTCCCTCTAACAATCTACCTCTCACACAGGGCCTATTCTAACGGGCAGTCGTGGCTCATTTGGGCAGTTGTAAATTGAAAATGTGCAGTCGTAAATCTGAAATTGGGCAGTAGTAAAAAGTAAAAAAAAAAAAAAAAAAAAAAATTGTAAACATATGGTATCCCCCCCCCCCTCCCCCTCTTTCTTCCTCACTCTAAATTTTCTGCTCTTCGCTTCCTCTTATCAACCTTTCAAAGTTTCACAGATGACAAGTTAAAATTGTTCAGTTTATTACAAGTTATGAGAATTCTCCCCTTTATCACCTATTGTCAGCAGAAACACATCGGATGAAATTGTTTTTTGAATAGTGTGCATTAGTCAATAAACAAATAATAAAGCCGTTTCAAATTGGTTCAGAAGATCTCAAACTATGATCATACTCCCTTTCCCTCGATTTTATAGCCTTAAATACAAAATTTGAAAAAAGAAAATCTTGTTTCTTTTTTAAGAAGGATGACTTGATATCATTATAGAAGATATCAAGTCATTATTTTCTCCTAAAGGTGTTAAAAAGATTGAGGGGGAGGTTTTTAGCAAGGAGCCAGGAATATTCCTCTTGTTTCAAAGATCAAGTGCACAAAATGTTATCAAGGTTTGAATAAAAGAATAAAACTATAGCTTCACACACACACACACACTGATATTCTTACTTATATATAGATTTTGTGACATTACATTATTAAACCCAACATACAGATGGTATTTTTTTTTTTTTTACTTTAGATTTTTGTTTTTCAAAAGTTTTTTTCTTACAAAAGTGGGGAAAAAATATTTTTGCGGAAACACCCTTTTTTTTTTTTTTTTTAAAGAATATATTATTAATCTCTAAGTGATTCTTGCTCATTGTTTTTCCAGTGCAATGACAAATGCCCCTTTGTTATTTAAAAATAATATTCTCTCTCGTACTTGCTAATTGAGAGCTTTTTTATTCTATTTAAAGTCCCTTTGTTTGTTCATTTAAGGAAGTTTATTTCATTGCGATCTCTTTTAGCTTTGTTACCTAGTAAGGCCGTTATACCATACAGTTGTGCCCATATTGACCATTTAACACATAAACTTCAAGCTAAGAGTTTCCTATACAAGACCGGCCGTGAGTTGAGTTAGTGGAGTTATCTAGTTCGTTGTCTCTCAACGAGCATTCAGAGAGCTGTATTGCTAAAGTGAACTGTATTGCATTATCTTTTGCGTCGATCTTACCAGTTGTGCATCTAGTTTTTAACTGCTGTTTGAGCTCTATTGTTGTGTAAAGTGCTGTTTTGAATCTATTAGAACGGGAAGTTCTGAAGTTGTAAAGGAATCTGCGAAGAGTTACATCGGAATAAATGTCTTCAAATTTTTATCTGCTTTGGCTTCAAGTCTTTCGAACCCACCCACGAAACAATATCATAGATTTTTTAAGGAGGAGTTGGGCGAGGAAGGGGGGGGGGGGGAGAGGACATTTGGGCAGTCATAAATTCGGTTTAGAATAGGCCTTGCCATTAGCAACAATACATATTTGTAAAGCTGCTCCAAACTGACTGATATACTCTTGCAAAATATGTACAAATATTTGAAGTTTAGGATTAATTTATGTTATATTAGAAGAATTATTTGAAACAGATTTTTTAATACTTAGCATGTCCCCACCACATTTTAGAAGTAATGTTGAAGGCAGTTTTTGATTGCAAAATGGCTTCAACTACTGGCCCCTAATCTACATTTTTAAATACTTCAAACAGGATAATGGTCCGAAATTGTTATAAATTGTCACCAATGTTATAAATGGTTGTTAATAAACAAAGTTATAAATTGGATTCGGTGGCTAACAGGTCAAATTTAAAATCAGTGTAAATAATCTCGAACATTTCCTAGCTTTTTTCCTTTCAGAGTAAACACAAAAACCACGTCATAAGAGATGATTATGAACTACACAGCAAATTGAAATGTCTTAAAATAAGACACAAAAGTATCTTAAACAAGTGGCACTGTTTTAAGACGAAAAATTGTGTCGTAATCTTTAAGACACATGAAGTGTCTTAAAATGGGGTGTTTTCAGACATTTGGAGTGTCTGAATTGGGGATATTTTCAGACAGTTGATGTGTCTGAATAGGTTGTTTATGGTACCTTTCAGATGTTGGACAAATTTTTACACAAACAATTCAAATTTTTACACAAACTAATTCAAATTTAATATTAAAATATTTTATTTAAAAAAAAGTAAAAATTACTGTATTACTACCATGTTGCTCATAACTTTTTGTTGACTATGCTTTCCTGGTAAATGTAAGCATGAGATTGTAAAACAACAACTATTAATATATCCAAGTAAGAGATAGTAACAGGGACTTATTGTAAAATATATGCATTGGTATAGTAGACATTGTATTGGGGCTGAATCTCAAATAGAAAAGTTTTGGCTTCTAAGATTGTATCATAGTTTTCAGTTGCTTTTTTCATGTCAACTTCAAGGACAAATAACAAGTGTAATGTAAGCATGCACCTGGTTTATAGTACAATGCGTTGCACTGGCGAGTCTAAAAATGCTTCGGATACATTATATGGCAACATAAATTTATGGTAATGATGGATCAAGCAGTTGTAATCTAATTATTCCCCATTTGGGAATTTTACCGGGTTATAACATTCCCCTATAATAACACTACCCAACAGCAGTGATTATAACACTATGACGCTTCAATTATTGTCGAATAGCTGAAGCAGATACAGGGCATTTAAAAAAAACCTCAAAAGATGCATAAAAATAAACAAGTAAAACAGAAGGCATTAGAAGTATGTAAGGAGATACTTCAAAATATAGAGGTGGAGCATATTAAATTTGAAAAGTATGTAAGTTCCACACAAATTTTTTTGTGTTTCTGAAAAAGTTGGTTTCCCAAATTTTGGTATGCTCTTAATTCCTGTAATTTTGAGGATGGAACCTTTTTACAACAGTTTTCCCTGTCACTGCGACACTTTGTTAATCGGTTAAAATGCGTTATAAGCCCCCTCTCCTTTTTTTTTTACTGATTTTGCGTCAAATATGGTAACCTGGTGCCTATATGGTTCCATTACAACTTGGCACCCATTTTGGCAAACCTTAAGTTCAATTCAGTGGAAGTGTCAATACAACTTGGCGGCATTTTAAAAAGTCACCAAAGTGGGGGGCGTACAACGCATTTCAACACGTTAATCGTTGAGAAGACTAGAGAGGGCATTTAAAAAACTTTAAAAAATTTAATATAAAAAAAAGGCATTAGAAGTATCTAAAGATGGCTGCTTCAAAATACAGAGGTAGAGCACATTAAATTTGAAAAACATGCAAGTTATTAAAATTTCTATAGTTTTCTCGAGTTTTCTCAAAACGTTGATTTTTCAAAAATTTTTATGCTTCGTTTAAAAAACAATTAAAGATGTAGAATTGAAATTTTTCACGTCATTTACATAACATAAAGTACATACAAAACAAAAATATTATTAAAATCTATGCAATTCAATTTTTAATTAGATTATTACTTAAAAAAATGCAAATTTTCATACGTTCAACAAACTAACGCATAAAAAAACTTATTTTTATTATTTTGTGAAATCTGATATTTAATGCAGTATATAGACATTTCTTAGAAATAAAACTAAAATAAAGTTTTTTTGCATTATAAGATTTTTTATGAGCTACCACAATTCAACTCACTGCGGAAAATTTTATTTAACCGAGTTTTATATAAGTGATTATAAGTAAATTATTAGCCTATTATTATGAGCTTTTTTGCTAAAATATTATTTAAAAATGTTTGAACAACATATGTAGAAAAAAATTCTTCATTTTGACAAATATTAAATGTTTCACAAATTATTTTGTAGCGTTGATTTTCATAATTTTATTGCTGCCATCGAGAACCAAGAATAAATGTTATTCAGATTATACCAAATCCCATGCCAAATATATTCCCATTAGTACTTGTAATATGCAACAAAACCAATAAAAATATAACTGAATGTAAAAACAGAAAACTTAGAATTCTGTGGGTGTCATTTAGAAATACTAGATCATTTAAAATGTATTATAAAAACACTGAAAATAAGTGTATTATTGAATAACACTTACTGTAACACGGTACCCCATTTTTCACTAATTCATTGACCTATTAAATATAAAGCCAATCTAAATAGTTCAAAAAGGGGTTCGCATTAGTTTCTTGTAAGGTAACGGCTTCATCTCAAGGAACGCTTCCAAAAGAATTCTTAAGCACAGTTAAACAAAAGCACATGATTAAAGGATATTAACATTAAAGTTAAAATAGGAAAGTATTTGTTTTTTGGAACTACCGACTGTCTATTTCTGCCACTTAAAAAGAAGGAAAGCAACCATTTTAGAATAGTTTACAACCATTTTGCTTGTAATCGAACGCTGAGTACGAGACGAGACGCGAAAAATACAAACATTATTACGTTTAAATGAAGCAAGATTCTTTACACAGCGCATGCGCCAATGCTCTTCGAAAAGCTCTTCACTTATCTCATTGGTCTTCCTGTCTTAAAATCCAAATGTCTTATTTTGACCATTCCTTTGAGTGTTTAAGTCGCTTTTGGCGATAAATTCTTAAAATACAAATAAAAAAATCTTAAAATACAAATAAAAAAATCTTAAAATACAAATAAAAAAATCTTAAAATACAAATAAAAAAAAAAATCTTAAAATACAAATAAAAAATTCTTAAAATACAAATAAAATTCTTAAAATAAAAAATTATTTTGCATATTGCAATCACGTTTATCTATTCCATTGTCTATTTACAGTGTTTCCGTCGCCTGAAATCGTATAATTGAATCGGAAAAAATACCCTCATGAATTCCTGAAGAAACGTCGACGACACCAAACATGTCTTAAATCGTGTTTGGTGTCTTAGACGTTAGTTGTCTTATTATGTTAGGTGTCTGAATCCCAATGTCTTAATATGGTGTTTTCTGTCTACATTTAAGACACCAAGTGTGTCGAAATGTGATTTCAGAAAGAATCAGACACGTGTTATGTCTGAAATGGATCAATGCTACGCCAATTAAGTCGCTTAATGTGTCTGAAATGAATTTTTCAGACATTTTGTGTCTAAATTTAAGACACCAGCATTTACAGTGTACAATTAAGTTTGATATTTCTAGGTCGTGTTACTCCATAAAACTAGGGATGTGGAACATTGCACAACTTTCAATTATACTATTATACTGAGGTGGATTGGTATTATTTATCATTTTTATATTTTCATCATTCATTTAGTAGAAAGGGTCAGTAAGGCGGTATTTCTGGCGATAATTCTTAAATGGGACATTAAAAAAAGGGACCCGGATCCTGAAAAAAAAAAAAATTGGCGATTTAGGCGATATGCTTTTTGATAATTCTTACATTATCCTTTCCTGTAAGTGAAACAGAGAGAGGAGACGGTCATTGATGAGCGATGCTTCAAGGGAAGAGAACTCTGTGTTAAAGATATTCGTTTTTCGACTTTTTACGCCTTTATGGCATTTTTCAGGAATTTCGGAGGAGGGATGTTCAGAACACCTTAAGGGGGATTTTTATCAAAATCAACGAAAACCTAAATCGGTACGAAAAAGGGAGATTCCAGCTTGTTGATTCATAATAGAACTTGTTTCGACGTTTTTTTTTTTTATGCAATTTAAGTTTCCCGGGGGTTAACCCCTTTTATTGGCACTTTTTAAGTTCAATTGAAACAAAAAGCAAAACGCTTTTTACTTTATTCATTATTATTATTATTAATTTTTTTTTTTTTTTTTTCAATTCAGTTTTATAATTTTCTACTTTATAGTTTATTCGTTATAGTTCTTCGTAAATGGATCAAAATCATTAGTTATTTCTAAAGTGAGTCAGATTATGTCGAAGCGATCTAGTTCTCAAACAACAGTGTTTAATTTTAGAAGAAAGTAACAAAAGAATGAGAATTTAGCTAAAGATTCTGAATTAACAAAGTGCATTGAAGAGATATCCACGATAATTTTAAGGTTATCGTGAGAATGCGATGAAGTGCGAAGATAAAAATGTAACTGGCCATTCAAAAAATTTGGCTTTAAAGGCTTCGAATTTTTAGTCCCATAACTAAAATCAGATTATCACAATCGACAATCTGTGGTGAAATAATTCAACGAAAATTAGTTAAAAAAAATAAATAATGCTGCAAGTTTTTTCATTTTAGCAAATAAAACTGCAAATATCACAATACAATAACAGATATCAATACGTGTGAGATACGTGGATAAAAAAGAAAATCAAGCAAACAGAAGATTACCTGGTGTTTGGCAAGTGCGATTTTAGAATAATTGCAATCACTTAGTACATATTGCAAAAATATGTTAGGCTAAGGTTATGATGGAACAGTCTAATTGAAACGAAGTTTTAAATGTGTACAGACTCCAGGGATCTACCCTTCTAATCCGACTAAATTTGTATATTATACATAATAAAAGGTTATTATGTATAATATTTAAATTAATCTTATTATACTAAACTTCAACTTAAATTGACATCACTAGACGGTAGATCGTCACAGTGCTCATAGGTATTTAATCCATTTTGGCGGCGTGAAAGCATAATGCTCGCCAAACCACAACCCTGTAGATAACAAAAGGCTAAAGGGTTTGGCGAGAATTATGTCTTCCCTCCGCTAAAATGGATTAAATGCCTATGAGCACGGTGAAGATCTATCGTCTAGTGATGGCAAGTTAAGTTGGAGTTTAGTATAGCTATAGCATATATGAGAGAAAGAAAAGGGTTATGGGTCCGCGAGGGGTAAGGGGTCTAATGTTTATCCCAACAAAAACACCTCTGTAAAAAAAGGCGTCAAATTCTTCATGCAATGATTATGGCCGTGAAAAGCATTGAGATCTAAAGTAGAGCCAAGTTTAAAGTTGTTGTAAATTATGGGCAGTGAAAATTAGCAAAATTTTCTCCTCAAAGTCAAATTTATCCTGCATAGACCTAAATATCTAGCTGCAAAAATATTTGTGACACTTAGCCATTACTTATTCTGGTTCACTGACGAGTAATGGCCAAGTCACACCAGCATTTTTGTAGCTAGATATTTAGGCCTATGCAAAGGTTGGTTGTTTTCAGATTATCTAGCACCGTCAGCAACACGAGGGCCATAATGCGCCGAAATATTCGTCATAAGACAAGCCAACATACATTTACAAACACCCATGCCTTACACGGGACTCGAACCCGCAACCTCGCGGTCTAGAAGCTAGTACGCCGATTCAAACGGTATAGTGGTTAGCGTGCTAGCCTCTAGACCGCGAGGTTGCGGGTTCGAGTCCCGTGTTTGGCATGGGTGTTTGTAAATGTATGTTGGCTAGTCTAATGACGAATGTTTTGGCGCATTATAGCCCTCGTGTTGCTGACGGCGCCAGGTAATCTGAAAACAACCAACCAACAGATGGCTAAGTATTACTATGCAAATAGTGCATCTATACTACATATTTAAAAATAGTGCATCTATACTACATATTTAAAAGATAGCCACTTACCTGGATTTCGTTCGAATTCATCGATTCGTTCGGTGTTACGAAAGGAACCAAGAAGGATAGAGCGGAAAAGAACAGCCAGCGTGGGACATAAATACTGTCCGTACCAGTTCAGCTCTTTTTTTTATTTTTCAACTAATTTTAACTGTGCCTGTGAATTGCGAACGCAGATTGTGCATTTTATTTAATTTCGGGGCAGCTAACGTCCAGCTCCAATAATTGAACGAACAGCTCCAACAATTGAAATGTAGCCTCACGGCTCCAAATGTACCAGCAGAAGGAGAATAGTCAATTACAGCAATCATACACAGAGTCAAGTCAAACACGCGGTACAAAATATCGCACGAGGCTTGCAAGTATTTCCAGATCCTTGGAACCGAGAGAGAAAAATTGCAAAAGGTGTGTCCTTATTTCCCGACCGAACGAGTATTGCTGCGAGAAGCTAAAAATTTCCGCTAGGGCACTTGTAAGGACGGGAAGACGCTTTGCTTCCAACTCGCGAGAGTTTTCTCGCCTTTGGACACTTATCTTTATAATAGCAGGGGTGGTATTTGCCACCTCCCACTGGTAGACCATCGTGGATCACCTTGGCTTGGACCCCACCTCACTTGGACAACCTCTCTCTCAAACCCGCGATCACAAATGTTGTTGTCTCTGTGAATATTCATTTAGAAACCTGGAAAGTGCCATGGGATGCGTCGATGCGATTGTAATTCAGTGTCAATATAGTTTTCTCTTCAGCAAGATAGTGTGTTTAAAAAAGAAGTGATTTTTATTCTAGTTATTGCATGATAAGATTCATGGGACATAAAATATTCCACATAAAAACCGAACAGGAAATGTTTCGAACAGGCATTAGGATATTTTACGCCATTTTGCCCTTAGTGCAACGTGTATACGCTCATGTTTCGTCTAAAGCAAGATTTCTTTTTCTTTAGTTGTTTCTTAATAAACATATATTTTCTAGATTTCTATATTCTATTTGATATTATACATCACAATTACAATATTTATCTTTAGAAAATTAATTAATCATTTTCAGCAATTGTATGTATTCATAGAGAATATTTGTAAGATTATTTTAATTGCAAACATTCGTGTAAAGATCATGATAGTATAACAAATGTAAAAGCTTATCAGCAATTGACGAAGCACACTCTTTTGTTGTAAATGCTTTTGCTGTATTGCAGATGTAAATATTGACTTGTTGGTGTGCTAGCTTGGAAGAGGAGTTTGTTTAAATATTCTGTTATACGAGCATATTTGTCGGCTGTTATTTACTGTAAACTAATGTCCTACTATATCTATTGAAATTGTACTATTGATGTTGTGTTATGACTAATTATAAGACTATCTTATGTAATGAAATGGTTTTGAGCTGCAAAACTTGCAACAGAACTAAACAATACACTGAAATGTTTCCTCAACCTCATGTGGGTGTCACAGTATGCTTAATGCCTAGGGTAGTACTGGATGTGGTTTTTATTTCTTGTACCCAATTTTTTCCCTTTCGGCCATAAAAAGATTATTATGGTCATTTTTTTCAAATTAAAAGTGATTAACCTGTGCTGCCATGAGCCTCAAGTTCGTGTCCTGCTTCTACTGCAATTCGTTCTCTCACTGTATGTCACTTCATTGGAATGTATAAACAATCGACTGACGATATTATTGAAGAATAGCAAAACCCCACTTACAAAGGGGCTTTAAGAAAAGAGTGGCAACATACCCTGGAAATCAGGGAAATGTCAGGGTTGGTTGTTTTCAGATTATCTGGCGCCGTCAGCAACACGAGGGCTATAATGCGCCGAAGCATTCGTCATTAGACAAGCCAACATACATTTACAAACACCCATGCCTAACACGGGACTCGGAACCCGCAACCTCGCGGTCTAGAAGCTAGCACGCTAACCACTATACCGTTTGGTCGGCGGGAAATGTCAGGGAAATTTGCTATCATCTATTGTTTTGAAATACGTTTCTCCGTTCATCCATATTTTGGTGCCATTTTCCCGGAAAATTGTGGTGGTAATCGTTAGAAGTGTAATGTTACGGAATAATTTAAACTTTTCATTACCACAAACACTATTTTTTAAAAAAATTGTATGTTATCCCTCTAGCATACATGTTCTGTTGGTGAAGTATAGCCCACGAGTAGCCTTTGCTCTATTAAAATCTAACAAATCAACCATACATGTTCTACTTAATCAGGGTGCCTACACATCTGGAACCGTTGGGGAACTTTTAAAAAAAGTTTACCGGGATATCAGGGAATTTTTTAGAAATCTAACAGGGAAATCGGGAAATTATCAGGGAACTTTTTTCCTGAATTTTGTGGCCACTCTTAAGAAGACATAATTTGAGTTCACTACTGGGGTTAGAATGAGGATGACAGAAATGCGTGCGTGCATTCTCTCCCCATACATTTATTTTGGAGATTTTCAATCAAAGTTGCGGCTATTCATCGTCTAAACAAATACGAAGAGTTTAAGAAGTAGCATCGCAAATGTTTAGTTTAATTGATAAAACTCATCACCAGACAACAAGGGGCAAATTACCATCTAATCAGATTTGGGAATCCTCCGTCACATTTTGTTAGCTTGGTTTTACAACAAAAATTGAGAGACGAAAGTAACTTCTAACATAACAAAGATCGGCGATTAAAAAGCAAAATAGATAGTTTAAGTGGGTTGGTTGTTTTCAGATTATCTGGCACCATCAGCAACACGAGGGCTATAATGCGCCCAAACATTCTTCATTAGACAAGCCAACATACATTTACAAACACCCATGCCTAATACGGGACTCGAACCCGCAACCTCGTGGTCTAGAAGCTAGCACGCTAACCAATGTACCGTTTGGTCGGCTATTTTAAGTGGGGAAAAATGACTATATTTGTTTTAAAAAGTTTAAAATGACAGGCTTCTCAAATGCAAGTTTCGATATGAAACCAATAGAAAGCCGGCTACATTCCAGGACAAAACACGTATACAAATTGTAAGAAATGACAGAATTGCAACGTCAACTTACCGGTACACGATTAATTCAATAAAACTACTTTTAATTTTCCATCACTAGTAACATCGCAAAAAGAAACAAGAGCAAAGAATACTTTGACAGCAGCACCCCATAAAGTTTGGAAAAATGAATGACAACAATAAATTCAAATTCGGCACAAATAAAATGTCCAGATTGCACCTACTTCACAGTCGAAAGTTTTACCTGACGGCCAGGTGCGTCTGCATGCCAGGTCATTACATATATGAACTGGTGTTATGAAGTGTTTGATAATAAACTGCCACAAGTGTAACGAGCAGCCCAAGCATGATAGCCTTATCAGAAATTCATCGAATTCTGCATAATATTATTATTGACAAATGTTGACTCTCAACTAAACAGTAAACATAATAAGACAACCTAAGGCCTTGCACTTGCCAGGTGAATAGTAAAATCTATTTGTTCAACCAAAATGTTTCATTTCAGTTCTGAATTTCATTCTCAGTCTCAGCAACATAAAAGCAAGAAAAATATTTGTTTATAACTCGTTAAAAATATAATTAATATTATGAATGACGATTCTGGTGGCCATCAAAGCTACAAAACATGATTTAAGATTCGAAGAAGTAAAGAGCCAATAAAGGAAAACTTCTGTTTAGCAGTACTGTCTATAACAATTAACCTGCATATATTGATATTTTCTTTAGTCCTGTCAAAATTCATATTCACTCGATGTATTTTGAGCTCGACCACAACGATAATCACCTTGTATGTATACCTGTCTATAACGATAATTTTACCTAATCAAGAAAATAGATAGTATATATGTATATCCAGATTTTATTTTTATCTTGAACAGGAGACAATATGGCGTACCAGTATTTTTGGAGAGCTGGTACTTCTTACCGCCTCTTTTTTTTTAAACAAATTAATTGCTCATACATCTTTATGCGTGTAATGTGATATAAGTTAGTGAGAAAATATATAAGTAAATTAAGAGCATTAAGTTAAATTCCAGGTACAGTTGGGGTTACCATCATGATAGAGAGAAATTGCTGCAACCCTAATCTTGTTGGTTGTTTTCAGATTATCTGGCGCTGTCAGCAACACGAGGGCTATAATGCGCCGAACCATTCGTCATTAGACAAGCCAACATACATTTACAAACACCCATACCAAACACGGGACTCGGAACCCGCAACCTCGCGGTCTAGAAGCTAGCACGCTAACCAATACACCGTTTGGTCGGTCCCCTAATCTTGTAAAATGAAACAACGCCTAATCAGTCTTGATACAGCATAGTCAGTATTGGCTCTTGTGCCATAAAAAACCAACCTAATCAGGCTTTTGTTTTAACATTACCAAATGTTTCGGATATACATTTGAACTTGTTAAATGGACTTAACCACGTGTTTAAGAGGCGTGAAATCCGAAGAAATTAAATTTTTTCAAATAATTTCGATTTTTACAGTTTTTAACAATTCCATACTCTTTGCAGCACAAGTTAATATTAATTTATTGGAATGAAATTTAATATACTGCAAAAACGTCAAAAGGAAAAAATGAGAGGATGAGAGTTAAAATTGGATGAAACTTTATTTTTGTATATTAAGTATATACAAAAATAATTTTCATCCAATTTTTTATTTATACTTAATATTATATAGAATAGTATCTTTACTTACTATGCAGATTATACCTTTTCAAAATGCTCAAATACCATCAAACTCAGTTCCTGTATTTTCTGATATGAACTCGGTAAGATTGATGCCACAATTTTATTTCATAACACAATTATTTTGGATGAGCACTTGTCTGAACTACTGTTCAAGTTAGAAAAGGGAGGGGACATTTTATTTTTATAGTTTAATAATTTCATAAACAGAGGCAACTGGGATCCAACTTTGCACATTGCGCTTTGTCTAGAGTGCAAAATCTGCGGAAGAAACCGCCAATCTACAAAATATCTCTCTTGACATATGCTGTCATTTCTTGGCTAACGTTTGAAAAAGTCTTACTTTCCCAACTTGTAAATAATATATGAACCGAAATAATTTTCTTTCCCTACTGGTAAATGTTGGAATTAAAGAAGAGAGGTTTTTTCCGAAGGTTAGATGCTTTTTTGATAAAATATATACATGATTTTGAATTCAATTTCAGAGGAAGAATGCTCATATAACAGCCCAAAGGTATTGAGTAATATTCAGGCTTCAACGCTCTACAATCACTGCTCTCCTGACTGTTTTTAGCATGCGGAAGGTGCCGGATTTGAATCCTGTTAGGCACTGGGGTCGTTTTTTGTCTATATCCGCGTTTAGCTGTAAATTAGAGCCTGATCAGATGTCATTGTCCAAAAAGTACCTTAAAATGGGGTGAATAGGAACAGCGGGGTGAATCGGAACGAAACTTCATGAAATTACAAAGAAATTATTATTTTACACAAATAAAGCAGTTTTATTAATTATATATATATTTTTCATTTGGTTAACATGCTTTTAATCTTGAAACATGTTTCGTGGGGCTTTCAACACTGTCCTTTTTTTTAAAAAAAATTCTTAAACAGCGTTCATACAATCCAATGAGTTTTAACCTCTCCAAAACTTATCCCGTAATTAATAACATGTACCAGTTATAGACTTAACTAATATATTTTTAGATAAGTATAAACATCCACAACAGCATGTCATACTTAATTTAACTTGGTTTTAAAAACTTTTTATTTTACGAATTTTTATGTTTTGCCTCGTCTTGATTTTGAGATTTGCGGGGTGAATCGGAACACTTGAAAAGTGATATTAAAAAGCTGTTTTTGGCAAGAATATGTTCCACACAAAATTCAACGACTGAATAAAAGTCTAATTACACCCTTCAAGACAGTAATCAAGATTGCAGGCTTGAATAAATGTCAGAAGAGGAGCCTTGTTTCCGCATGGCAGAAAACCCGATTGTTCCAGTGGTTTTTTCTCTAAATGACTTCGTTATCCTTAAGTTATATGGAAAAATGTATGAAGACTCTATGTGAGCAGAGTTTTACACCCACAAGATTATTGCTATATAAGTGTGTTTTACAAAAAGCGCCCATGAACGAAGAGATTTTCTGAAACAAATGAGGATGCTTTTCTCCTTTCTCAAGATATTTTAAAGAATTTGCAGTCCTACGACACGCAAACATAAAGTAGATTAAAAAGTATTTTTAATTTTAATGACTATTTGGATGAGTTATAGGAGAGTTATACAAGAGTTGATACACTTTCAAACATATGATTTGTTTTGACAATAATTGACAAACACAAATTTTATCCGTCATATTAAATGATTTTTTTATGATAATTTTGTGTTCCTATTTACCACAATGCATTATTATTTGTTTTTTGCCACCCTGTAAACATTTAAATATGATTAGAAATAAATTGTAACGAGTATTCCAATTCACCCCTTTCTGAGGGGTGAATCGGAACACCATGAAAAAATTCAAAATAAATTAAAGTCCTAGTTTTTACAAAAATTTTTGGGTTGATTCTCAAAGAAGAAGATAAGACCCAAGTTTCTATGTCAAAAATATGTTCCTTAACGATCTTATTACAACCGATTATTACTTTGAAAGTTGAAAAGTGTTCCGATTCACCCCATTTTACGGTACGTCATTGAGCTTACAAACCAATCGTCCAACCAACTTCTCTGTTTTCAGATTTACGATTCAAGTTTTCTCTCATTCGAGACACAAAGGTGGAAGTTTCCCTTTGAAACACACCCCAGAAAGTGTTCTACCCTTGATACTCAAACTATTCTTAGTAGATATGTTTACTGTGATGATTCGGTGCTGTATTGGCCACGTGCCGTAGGAGATATCCAATAAAATAAAAAAATAGATCTTCGCACCTGAACCTTTCTTTCATTTAGTATTACACATTATGTAATTACCGTGAAAAAATATTTTTATCGATCAAAAAATAAAATGAATTGTAAAATGTTCAAATATATATATATATATATATATATATATACAGTAAGTTCCCGTTACAACGAATACCGATACAATGAAAAATCCCGTTATTATGAAAGTTATAGAAGTCCCCATCCGAAAAGCAATTAAAACAATGTTAAGTGAATCTAAATATAATGAAATAATCGATTTTTTAAAATCCCGATACAGCGAACTATTTGTGCAGGCAAAAAATATGTTTTCCTTTCATCAGAATGAAAAATAGCTGCCAAAATTGAGACTGGTTTTCAAGGTCGAGCATACCGGTACGTTATAGACTCTCGCAGCTGTTCGTGTTCAAAGTTGGGGTCAGGCATGTGTGACCTTCAAACTTACAAATGCATTAGAAATTTTTAGAAACGTTTCACATTTTAAAGGAATGTGGGATTTGTAAGGGGGAGAAGTAGCTGTCCTAATTAAGGTGACAGTTTTTTCCAACCCCTTACAAATTCCACCCTCCTTAAGATTTCAGTGCATTTTGTCCCCTTTAGACATTCATCAAAAAGGGGCGTGTAGCCGTGCCGTTTGGTGTGTCTGCAGCCATCGTTCTTGATCTTTGTACGTGATGGGTCCTCCAGTTAAGAGAAAGCAATTTTCGTTAGAAGAAAAGAAAAGCATAATTTCTGAAGTAGATAAAGGATTGAAAAAAGGCGAGGTGGCAAAAAAGTATGGCATATCTCCATCCACATTGTCAACCTTTTTGAAGGATCGAGAAAGTATTTTGAAATAACTGCAGACTTCTATTCTTGGACCAAGCAGGAAAAGAATGCGCAAGGCGCAATTTGAAGACGTTGATACGGCGGTTTTCAAATGGTTTCAAGATGTTCGTTTCAGAAACGTTCCTCTGACCGGTCCTTTAATTCGTGAAACAGCTTTAGAATTTGCTGAGATGCTCGAAGTTGAAAATTTCCAAGCGAGTGTCGGATGGTTGAATCGTTTCCGAGAGCGGTATGGTGTGGTGGCGAAATGCATTTCTGGAGAGGCGATTGACGTGCCAATGGAATCAGGTAACGAATGGCGAAGTGGCAGCACTTATCAAGAAGTATAGCTCGAATGATGTGTTTAATGCCGAAGAAGCTGGAGTGTTTTTTCAGCTAGAACCAAGAAAGACCTTAGCCCTGAAAGTAGACAAATGTGTTGGGGGTAAAGTTGCCAAACAACGTATAACAGCTCTGTTCTGTTGTAACAAATCGGGAACAGAAAAGCGAAAAGTTCTCATCATCGGCAAATCCGCAAAACCTCGTTGTTTTAAAAACTGTAAATCCTTGCCATGCATCTATAAATCCAACAAGAAATCATGGATGACTCAAGTAATCTTTAATGATTGGTTGATAGATTTCGACAAAGAAATGAAAAAGAAGAGGAGGAGAGTTCTCCTTCTCATCGACAACTGTACTCCACATAATGAACCACACAGAAATTGAATAACATCCGTGTGGAATATTTCCCGCCAAATTGCACAGCAAAACTTCAGCCTCTTGACCAAGGCATCAACAGATCAATTTGCATTTGAGTATACCGGGACCACATATTTTTTTTTATAGATGCGTGTTATCTAAGTGCTAAGTGTATTTAAATCAAGAAACCAGTTCCATCATTACTCAAGCTTTCAGCATTTGAATGGACATACATATCTAAACATATAATGATTTTTAAATTAAAGATATTGCATTGATTCTACCGTGATTTCTAAATCACCTAATCCAAAGCGTGAATGGATATAGTAATTGTTTGGATAGGGAAGTTTTGATCTATCTTCACACGATCAGGATAAATTTGCTTGTCCTAACATTATCGGGATAAAACACAATGTCCTAGAAACCACATGTATATTTTTTAGGTAGATGAGGAGCTACCCCAGTAGCACAATTCCGCTGTCCAATATTAGCTCGGCACTGGGAAATCCCAATGTAGACCGTTGTAGATTGACCGTTTTTACGGATCTTGGCCAATCTCGCCCAGTACTGGGTAAAATGTACTGGTAGTCTTGAAATGCTGATGCAGGAGTTTAAATTTGAAATATAGCGCCATAAGAAAGGACAGATGGGTAAAAATATATTTTGTGACGGTTTTGACATAAAAAAGAAAATCGTGTATTTTTGGAATGATGCTCGAGGTTCGGCATGAACAGGTCAATCTTCCCAAAACACTGTTTCCGACATTGACCAATACCGCTTTACTACATGGGTATAAAGAAGTTTTTTTTTCTTTCTCAGGATACACGGCTAGATACTTGGTATGGCCTACTACACATTTCTACAGTCAAAACGCTGTTGTATAACTGCTCGTGTAGAAAGGTCCTAAGAGTATCCAAGAATATATATATATATATATATATATATATTTAAATCTTAAAAAGAAATTTTCTATAAATTCGATATGTTTATTTCAGAATTTCATAAGATGATTTCGATTAATTATTTAGAAATTATTTTTATAGTAGAGACCTGCTTATCCGAGTTAATGTGGACCAAGACCAACTCGGATAACCGAAAAACTCGGTTAAAGCGAAAATTAAAAATAAAATAAATCGTATCGGTTTAAATGTATGTTTTGACAAGTACAAATGTTATACTATAGGTAAACCACATGCAATTAATAATATATAGCAATGCTTAAAGAGCTCTCTTACTCCCATATAGCACACAGACATCCCACGGAAGTCCCATGGCTCCCCCTCATGCTAAAGGCCTTCCTCCCCAGGAGCGCTCAAAATCTTCCCGCCCCCCGCCTAGGGAGGACACCAGGCTCCCTCATTCTTCCCTAGGAGGTCACCACGGGGAACTGCCAGGGAGCGATATCGGAAGCAGTAGGGAGGTTTCAAGGTCAACCAACCTGCCGTATCGTACAGGGTTATCGTGCATGGATTTTATTTATTTTCAGTTAAGAAATCTAATTTAATCATTGGGAGTTATATTTGCTTCCTAATACATCTTTATATATCAAAATTACACTAAGAAATTTCACTTCCCGAAAGTTTCTCGGCACATAGATGGCTTTTGAGCCAATTTCTAAATACCCCCATAAAATAACCTAGAAAAATGAAAACAATTATGGAATCTAAATAATTAAAAATTCTTTTCATACTAAATTGAACCAATGTTTGTATTTAAACTCACATCTACTACAGTATTTTTAAGTGTGAAGAAATGCACTTGAATTAATTTCATCTTGAATACATGGCTCCACCCAGAAAAAAAGTTTTATTTGAAAGAATTCAAATCTAAAATTTGTAGGCTAAATAACCTATGAAAAAATTTACAAACAACTTATAAATAAAATTCACTCTTATGAAAAAATTTTCAATAAGTAAAATCTACTTAATTTTTTATCCTTGAATTTTTATGTTAAGCAAATTTCATAAACGATGATATAACAATAAATCAAAGTAGATTTTATTTAAAACTGCATCCACTATTGTATTTAAATATAAGTTTGTAAAATGTATCTTAATTATATGGTTTCACCTGAAAAAAAAGTTTTTCTTAGTAAGAATTGAAACACAAAATTTGTTAACTAAATACTCTTGAAAAATCTTGGTAAACAAGTTCACCACCTAAATAAATGAAAATACCTTATGGAAATAGTTTTCAGCTCTTAAACTCAATTCAATGAATATTAAAATAAAATAAATAAATTTAATGAAAATCACATCCATTCAGATATTTTAAAAGAAGTGTGAAAATTTATTCAATACATAGTTTTACCTGCAAAAAATTTTCTGTCAACAAATTAAAGCATAACAAAATTTGTAAATAAAAATTATGTTTATTGTGTACAATCAAAATTTCTCTCTTCTGGGACACAGCTACATCTGAATAGATTTTATCAGCTCGCTTGGAGTTTTACAATGGAAATGTCTCAACAACTAAAACAAGAACGTTAAAAAAGGAAGCAAGCTTAAGGACTTATTAGTTATTATTATTTATTAAAGAAATTTTAAATCACTAAATCAATACAAAAAGACAATCTAAAAATGTTCTTGACCCAACCATGGTAGAAAAGCATCCATACTAACATTCAGTAAAAAGTTGGGTGCATATTAGGGTTCCGAGTAATTTCTTATTTTATTTAAATTAGATACCAAAGAATAGTAAAAAATTAATCAAATTGAAACAGAATATACATGATTTTCAAGGTCCCCATTCAACTAATAAGCAATAACAACAGATTATAAATAAAACATGGCAAAATTCTGTCTGGAATGCTTTCAATTTTAGTTTACTTAAAACATACTTCAAATTTTAAATTGAACTAATAAATTACTTATAAAGGAATAAAAAGTATATTATGTAGTCACAAAAGATTTCAATTGGGCAAGTTGAAAATGAAAGAAATTAAAAGGGTAAAATAAATTGCTTGTTTACCTATACTTTTTACCAGGGTTGGAAAAAACCCAAATAAACCATTTTTAGAAAAAATATTTTTTGGGTTTATACCAGGTTCTTTTTGGTTTGAACCGTTTTAAAAAATATTTTAAAATAAAATTTGAAATTAACTAGAATAATTACTGTTCAAATAACTATATAATAATATTCCTTTTGAAAGAAAATAAGTCTGAACTAAGTAAATAAACAATTGTTACTTATGTGGACATTCAAATTATAATTTAAATATTTTGAGATACTAGTTTTTAAATTCAATGTATACAGTATAATACAATGGTAATTGTTTACTACATAATACATGGAATGTTGCTCTTAGATTCCTCAGTAATGGTGATAAATTATTCAAAACGATATTTTTAAGATTTAGAAATAAGTTGTTAAAACACAAAATCTTTATTTTAAAAACAAATTTAAATTGCAGACTATAATTTAAGTTAAATAATTTTGAATAATCATAAAACATTAACCTATCTATTACATTAATTTAAAAACTTATTGTTCAATAGTCTTTCAATGCAAGATTTATTTAAAAATAGACTAGATAAAATAGATAGTATTATTCATATAATTTTTCATTTACAAAAACATCACTCAATCATGTTTTAGTACCGAGTGTAGATATTTCATTTAGTGAATTATTTTCTTAAAAAATAGAAAGAAAACTAAATTCTTTTTTCTTTATTTCATTTAAAACAAATTTTGGATTTAATATTTTGAATAAAAAAACAAGTTTTGCCGCTTTTTCTATAACCTGTCAGTTATGCAACAATTGTGGCACTCCAAAAGGAAAGAAAACACTATTAACCCACTGACGGTCATGGGAATGGGCAAAATTCCCAAGGTGTTTTCCCTGCAATAATTTTTAAATTATATTTTTGATTCAAATACATAATTTTTTTTATTTAATTGGTTTTAGATAGGTTATAGACTATTATCCTAATAAAAATATCTAAAATATATCTTATTTTAACTTTTATTTATAAACTTAAAAATGTTGTGTATTGCTAGAAAAACTGGGGATCCTAAGACGTATATATACGTGCATGACCGTCAATGGGTTAAGAATCACTGTAGTTGTTTTTGCAATCAAAATTATTTAAACTTCCTTCAATACATCAGAATTTAATTTTTTTATATCATTTCCTTGCATTCATCATCATTCTCTAACTGTTCTGTAACTTACAACATCAAGTAATTTGATATATCTAATAGTAAATATATAAAAATACAATTTAAAATTATTCTTTAAAAATACCAATTGGTTTTTTTGAGAAAAAAAACATATCAACCCTGCTTTTTACTTTTTTCAGGATTATGTTTATCATTTCTAACTTACTACAAAAGAAAACAATGAAATCTTCCATTCCGCCAAACTGTTAATTTAATAATTAAAATTCCTGATGGTTGTGGGGTTAGCGCTCTGGTCTCACATGCCACAGGTGCCAGGTTCGGCATGGGTGTTCATTATGGTTCGGAATCCAAGTTAAGTTGTAGGTCCCGGCCTGATTAACCGTTATTGTGCTGTGGGGTTAACGCTCTGGTCTCGCATGCCACAGGTGCCTGGTTTGAATCAACCCGGGTTAGGCACTGATGTTTGTTGTGGTTCGGAATCCATGTTAAGCTGTAAGTCCTGGCCTGATTAGCTGTCATCGGGCATAAAAACAGGTTGTCAACAAATAGTCAGTTGGTTGAGAAGTTATTGCAGAGGTGGGTGAGCACAAACAGCATCATGTCAGAAGCAGGGACACCTAATTGTTGAGTCCACATATCACAAACTCAAGATCAGAATGTAGAACGAAGATGTGGTGGCGTTACTCCAATGTTGGTGATGTTCACCAGTGGTGGGAAAGATGAGGCTGATGTATCTGGTTCAATCCTTCCCCATCAAAGACTATGTTTTCTCCTTCAAGGTGCAGTTTCAATTTTTTGAGCTCCTTGGTCAAAAGAAAGAAAATTAAACAAAATTGATATTAATCACAAAAACTTAAATTATAATGTAGTTGTGGCAGAACAATAAAATTAGGGATGCACCGAATATTCGGTATTTGGCCATTGAACCGAATATTCAGATTGGCCGAATATCTGGATTTTAGGCAGCCGAATACATTTTTTTCCTTTTTATTGCCAATTAATCATTATCACAGAATACCACTCTATAGAAATATGATTTTATTTTCATTATACAATATTTTTTAAAATGTCAAACCATATAAGGCACATCCACAGCAATTTTACAATGTTTTTTTTTTCTTTCTTTTTTACGAATTTCAGGGAATGCATTGACCCTTGAATTTTCCTACGACATAAGATGTGCCTTTTTGAATAGTTTAAAGATACAAGAAACGTTGTTTTTGTTAGGTAACCTTAAGAAAATTGTCATTCATGAAGGTCCAATCATCTATGTTTTTATAATATAAAATAATCCTATTTTTTATTATAAGTAGTAAATAAGACAAGTTTTATATGAAACAATACATCAGATATTCGGGCGGCTGAATATTCAGTATTTGGCTTGTCCATAGATTGAATATTCGTTATTCGGCCAAAATAACTGTTCGGTGCAACCCTAAATAAAATAACTGCAAATTTGTAAAAAAACGATGTACATCATATCAAGGAATATGTAGCATACCAGGGAGAACAAAAACTGAAGTGTATCACAACATTATGCTACTTCTAAATTGATAGGCGTTGTTAAGTTTATAGGGAAACCAATTTGAAATTTTCTTAGGTTGCGTCATTGTTCCACCATAGGGTAAATATAATGAAAATATTAGTTGCTTTAGATTTTTCTGCCACACGTGCAACAAAAGGTTTTTAAATGTTGCACGTGCAACATTTAAAAGAGCAGCCAATAAGAGATACATCCATAATAAAAAAAGGTTACTTAGTAGAACAGACAGTCTGGTTAAACTAAGAAGATCTTAAAAATTAATGTCAGTGTGCGAAGCACTTGACCTCACAAGATGAATTTGTGTAAAGCGGGTAAAACAGTCATAATAATAGCACTTCTAACTTCCTATATGGTTGAGAGAAGGCTAATCCATGTACAAAAATACTTTATTTGTAGACTTTGCGTACCATTTATTAACTGTAATAAACAAAATTTTCTCTGAATTTGAAACATTTAATTCTTTTAATACCAGAATTACTCAATGAAATTTAAATTTTTTTTCTTCAAAATAATTAATATTACTGGAACACATGCAGCATAGACATTAGGCAATCAGAAAAATCGTCGAAAAAAACAATTCAAAAAACCATTCAAATATAAATAATAATAAAATTAAGTTAAAATAAAATCCGTTTCCAGAAAAAACATTTATCAACAATAAAAAAAAATACCAAATAAAATCACACCTAAGAAATTTCCTTTGCAATTCACAGCTGAATAGTTTCATTTCATTTTACTACAGCCGCAATAAAGACACTTGGTTATTTGTAAGGAATTTCAGCGGCTAATTTCTTACTGTAACTTTTCGATATTCTCAGCATTGCCAGAGACCGCATTTATCAATAATAAAAAAAATTAAAAAAGAAAACCCGCAAAAATAAAATCACGCTCAAGAAATGCCAGATATTACATCTGTACCGTGCTTGCAATTCACAGCTGAATAGTTTCATTTCATTTTATTTGATTACAGCCGCAATAAAGACACTTGGTTATTTTAAGGAATTTCAGCGACTAATTTCTTGTTGTAACCCTTAGATATTCTCAGCATTTCTAGAAACCACATTATCAACACACAAAAAATACAAGTAAATAAAATCACGCTTAAGAAATGTCCAATTTAACATCTGTACCATA
Organism: Linyphia triangularis; assembly: GCA_963978545.1. NCBI lineage: Eukaryota > Metazoa > Arthropoda > Arachnida > Araneae > Linyphiidae > Linyphia > Linyphia triangularis. The sequence goes on along the minus strand of OZ021722.1, from coordinate 8,309,128 downwards.
TTTGCAATTCACAACTGAATAGTTTAATTTTATTTGATTTGACTAAAGCCGCAATAAACTTGGCAGTTTATGAGGAATATCGATGGCTAATTTTTTATTGTAACCTTTTGATATTCTCACTTTCATAGCAACAACCAGTTATTGAGTTCAGAACTCGCTGCTTCATTTATTCATTTTCTGTCACGATTGCATTTTTAAATTCCTAAAAAAAAGTTTAAATAACAGGGACGGGGGAAAATCAAGTAATCAGGATATGAGCAAATGGAGTTTCCAAGGCAAAAAAGTAATTATGAAAGAAAAATGAACCATTGAGCACGTAATTGTAGAGCCAACACATGGACATTAATAGGCCTCGTGTATAAAAAATAACATTAAATTTGCCTTTTGCATTCTAACTAAACTTAGCTCTACAAAACACTCAAAACAATGGATAGCCTATAGATCACATAATTAGCTAGAAGATTTCGATCTCGTATTCTTCTAGATGCTCAAAATTACGAGACGTATTTGGCTGTGTTAAGCACTTTATAAGTGGCAGAAATAGACAGTCGGTGGTTTCAAAACAAAACAATCACATAATTAGATGGACGTGATAATCCTTACATACCAAAATTACTGTTAAGAATTTTCCTAAAATGAGTTTCATTTATTTGATAAATGAACATTCATAATACATGAAGTAATATTCATAATACTGTCGATAAAAATTAAAACTGGAATACTTACCTACTTAAAAAATGCAACAATATAATTAAAGGGTAAGCCTTTTCTGTTCTTTCTCACTCATTTCCTCGCCGTCAGTGCCTATGTTTTTGAATTAAAATAATGACTTACCCTAGCAGCAATTGAGATATATTAAAGGAAGGAAAAATAACATTTACTCACCTAAAAATAATCTGTAAACCAATTCAGAAAAAACATTTTTAAAATTCTGGTTCGCTGGCGAGGTGAAATGGCGAATTGGCAAAGTTGTTGAAAACCATCTGCCAAATTAGGTTGCTATATTTACAACAAACACAGAAAAGAGCGTAGCCGAAATCGCCAAGTTGCTAGTCACATTTGGCATTTTTACGCACACTTGGCGCAGTTAGACAATCTTTTATATTCAAATTTTTTTCATTCTTAAATTTGAAATAAAATGTTTTATCGCAAACACTTTTAAAATGAATATGAACCATTTTCAAAATGAAAATGTTCAAACAAGTATATTTAAGAAATATTTAAAGATATGTAAGCATTACACTCTAGTATTGACAAATTGTTTAATTTTGTCACAGATTTGCCAAATTGTTTATCACAGATTCACCAAGTTTTATCATTTTTTTCATACAAACGGAGTAGTTGTTTACCAATGTGCGTCAATTTCCATCATATAGTCTTAGGTTATTTTGAGTCATAAAAATATCCTAAAATATTCAGTTTAATTGAGCTTAATAAACACAATCATTTCCACAAACAAGGGACAACCCAGGGAGAAATTCGGGATGCTGATCCCAAGGATATGCTTCCCTGGGAGTTCCCTAGGATGAACATCCCTCGGATATACCTCCCAGGAATCTATTTGGGATGTTACTCCCTAGGACCTCCTTTTGCCTCCCTCCCTAGGACTTCCCCAAAGTGTCATTCGGAGTCCCAGGGAGGAATAGTGACTTCCAAGGGACTTCCTTGGGAGGATGTGTGCTATATGGGCTTAAGCCTTAAGCGACTCGATAGGAGGAGCAGTATCATACAATGAAAAGGAATGTAAACATTTTGTTTTCTTGAGTGTTTGAGAGATCAAGTACCAATTTTTTTCGGTACTAGTTTTGAAAAAGGAAAATATCAGGGGTAAAAAAAAAATTGAAGAAATATTATCTGGCTCGGTTAAAGTGGAAACTCGGATAACCGGGGTTCGGATAATCGGGGTTTTACTGTAATTCAACTCATAAATAATTTGAATTAATTACTAATTTGAATTATGTGTTCATTTGTACAAATTATTAATTTGAATTTTGTGGGAATTATAGTTTTTTTTTTTTTTTTTTTTTTTTTTTTTTTTTTTTTTTGCTTTAATTATTTCATAAGTTCATTTCCTTGAATAATTTCATCCAGTTTTCCAATTTTATCTGATTAACCTAATCCATTAATTGGCATTTCATTCGTCTTTATGACATACTGTTTTTGAAAACAAATCTAAAGCGTATAAAACAGTGTTTACCACTAAGTGTGGCCTGCGGGCCGTGATAGCTCTTCACAACTTTTTTTGAGGCCCGCAGGCAGCACAGACGGAGTAGAAACTAGAGATGTGAGAATCACGCAACTTTCAATTACACTTAATACTGCATTATCACTGCATCTATATAAGCCATGGATCGGTGTAACTTTAATAACTTAATTTTGTAGCTTTTATTTTCATTATTTAAAAAAAAATGCTCAGTTTGGCGATGGTTATTATACTATAAAAAAAAAAAACACGCAAAATGACGATATTACTGATATGTTTTTCCGATAAATATTACATTATTCTTTCTTGTAAGTGAGAAACAGAAGAAACAGACATTGAAGGGCGATACTCGATACTGAAAAGAAGAGAATTCTATGCTCAAGACATTCGTTTTTCAACCCTTTACGCTTTTGTCGCTTTTCTATGTAAATTTCGGGGGTGGGATTGTTTAGAACATTGCTGTACGGCGCCCAGGTCAAGTAAGCTGGTTTGGGCACAGAGGGTCAAGCTCTCCCCCCCCCCCCCAAAGGGGCTGTTACGCTACTGAGTTTAGTTTAGAACACCTTAGAAAGCATTACCACAGCAGTTTTGATCAAAATAGTTCGAGCCATTTTTTTTTTGCAATTGCTGAAAAACATAACTTTTACAATGGCAGTTACAGTATGCATATGCCCAATTTTGACGAAACTCTCTATGACAGGTCCTATAGCCACCCCTTACTAGTAAATAAAACTTGAAAATCGTAGGCCACAGGACACACATTTTTTCTTGACCACTTTTTTAAAAACAGTATGTTCCAAAACGTGTAGCGGAAAAAAAAAAAAAAGGAAAAAAAACTGAATGCTCTACTTTCATTACCCTATTTAAACATATGGGTAATTGAAAGTAAAATTTCCTGATGTGATTTTTTTTTTAAATGTAAGTATTATTATTTAACTATTATTATTTAATATTAAGTATTATTATTTAACTATTATTATTTAATATTAAGTATTATTATTTAACTATTATTATTTAATATTAAGTATTATTATTTAACTATTATTATTTAATATTAAGTATTATTATTTAACTATTATTATTTAATATTAAGTATTATTATTTAACTATTATTATTTAATATTAAGTATTATTATTTAACTATTATTATTTAATATTAAGTATTATTATTTAACTATTATTATTTAATATTAAGTATTATTATTTAACTAATGTATCCATTTTATCAAAAATTGTATGTGTTTAATACCTTAAAGTCCTGCCATTGTTCCAAAAATATTTAAATGGAGCATATATAGCAATTTAACCATGAATATTCTCAAAATTCCAAAAAATATTTAAAAAAAAAAAAATACCTAATAATTATCATTACACCAGCTGCGTGGCCCCACGCAAGTTCATTACTACAAAAACGCAAGCTCGCTAAAAGTTTCATTGTTACTCAAACACAGCTAACTGAAAAGTTAATTGACACATAAGCACAGGCTCGCTTTCCTTTCTGAAAAGTTCATAAAAGTGATACGCAAGCACTATCTCACTGAAAAGTTCATCACTGTTCAAGTATAAGCTCGCTTAAAAGAACTAAAATTACTTACATTGAAAATTTCAGAGATGTACGTCTATTTAAAGTCACTTCATTAAAAAAAAAATTAATTAAAAAAAAACAAATTAAATTTTAACATCGTGTTTGTCATTAGAAGGACAAGACAATTTATGTTGAAATTTTTAGACCTCTAGGTCTATTAAAGTCGCTTTTTATGAAAATATTTACTAAAAAATCTAATCAAAATTTTAAAATTGTGTTTTTTTAAAAGTCCAATTAGAAGGCCAAAACTACTTATGTTGAAAGTTTCAGAAATGTAGGCCTATTAGAAATCTTTTTGTAAAATATTTGTCAATTAAAAAAAACTAATTAAAATTGTTACATTCTGTTCTTCAAAAGTCCAAATTAGAGGGCTAAAACTACTCATGTAGAAATTTCAGTTCACAAAGCCTATTTTAAGTAGCTTTGTAAAGATCCACAGACACTTTGCTTTATTATTATAGATGGTAAGAATCCTTACGGACTTTATTTCGTCACATTATACAATCTATAAAAATGATAACTCTTGTAAATCATGAACTTTTCAGAGAATATTTTTAAATAAAAACTTTCTATTACAGAGGTTTTTTTTATGAACTGACCTCATTCTCCTAATATTGTTGCCCAAATAGAATTTAAATGCTAAAATTCTAAAACGTTTATTTTTTTATTTTTTTTTAAGAAAGCTTTTATGTAATAAGCGGTGGTAGAAGTGAGAAAAAAAAGGTGGGGGGACGGCCAAGTGACAAGTGCACCCCCTCAAAGATAAATTTTATAATTTCGTTTCTAATAACAATAAATTTATAACAATTAAATAAATAACAATTAACTAGTAGAAAGGAAACAATTTTCAACACGAACAAGGGTCCAAAATTTATTGTTATTTTAATGAATATTCTGCGACTTAGTTTTTTTACTAGGAAGTAAGAAATGAAGTGAAGTAATAATTCAACATTATATACATAACTGTTAATTTAGATTTAAATATTGCCTCTAAATAAGCATACTTTCATAAAATTAAATTAATAAGGAATTCTAATTTTTTTTTTAAATACTTTGTCTTTATATTTTTTTTCTAGTTCCTCCAAAGTTAAAATTTGACCAAGTGAAAATACCTATATCTTTATACAAAGTAGTATAATACATTTTTAAAACATTATGATTTAAATAGTTTTTTTTTCAGTGACTTAAAACTTTTTCTCAGTGTCATTACATTTCGCATTTCAATACATGCTTGGTATATTTCTTAAGAAGAAAATCTATGCTTAATTAATTTTAGCACTATCTAATATCCCATGCCCAGTATTGCTTGATGTTCAAAGAAATTTATAAACAAAATTAGTGATAAAAACTGAAAAATATAGTCGGGAATAAATAAAAAAAAAAATTATACAATTTTGGATTACATGACTCGGAAGACAGTGATAAGATGAATTTGTTTCAACAATTTTGGCATTGATAGTATATACAAGTATTGTATCGTGCATTCAAAAATTAAAAGTAAAAAAATTGCAAAATGATATTTTACCTTCTTAAAGGAAATGTTTGCATTTTTCAGCTTTCTCGTCTGGCTTCATGGATAATTTTTCCTGCACATTTATGAGTTTTACCGGTTTTGTGTTTAAAAATCTGCTTTCTTAAGGATTCTCGTTAGTCAAATTCCTTGTCTCCATGTGGCAAAATGTTACACCCTACCCATTCGTTAAAAAGTTTCAAGCCATGTTTTTTTCTGGTTCCAAGCTTTTTAGCAGCCTTTTGTATGTGTTGCATCCAAGTTTTTGTTCTTCACAAGTAAGCCATGGATACTCGTTGTATTTCTGAAGGTGCGTATAATTTTATGTCCAATACTTTGGATAATCATTACTGCAGTGCGTTTTTGCTTACTGTTGCTGCCACGTGCTAGATTCTCTCTCCACGTGGTCTCTTCAATTTAATGCACTTGCACATTTTCCACTGCTCCTTCCTCAACGTTCTGGTAGTGTATCGGAGTCATTTTTCTTACAGTTTTGAAGTCAAATATATCAATCTCATCTTGTTTTGTACTGGATGGATTACGAATACAAATACCGTTTAGAATCAGAAGTAAGAGTTAATGGTTAAGTTAGGCAATACACAGGTTTCTACTAATAATCAACAAAACACAAAACATTTTAAAGTAAATGGTCGAGGACAAAACAGGAAATGATAGTGCAATAAAAATGTCTTTTTCAATCAACTCCTCAATAATCCCAGACAACGGGCGCCGAAACTCACCGCGCATTTCCAAGAAAAATTGACTGAATCTGCTTTAAACCATAGACCAAAGATAAAGCAGACTGATCGTAAACCTCCAAATCCTTGACCGAGACGCGCGAGGAATTGTGGGGCACAGATCTCCAAAACATAAACGCATTTTGTATAGACAATGGCTGCTTGCTCCGCATTTGGATGTACAAATCACCCGTCAAAAATAGTATGTACAGCTCCAAATATTTCATTTTACAGGTAAGTTCTTTTCTAACACTGTCTAATTATAGTTTGCATTGATTTTAGTTTCTAAAACTATTTATTTGTGTTTGAATGGCTTCAAAATGAAAGTTCGTGTGGGTACTCGTTTCGTTTTCCTTCATTATTGTGTGTATCGCGGAATTTTCGATTAAATTTCAATTAGCCTACAGACTGCCATTTAATAATTAATTAATAACTACCACTTTAGAAGAGGCAATTGAGGTATCTGAATTTTTAAGAATTGTTTTCGTGAAGTCAGTATTTTCTGGAGAGGAAGGATGAGTCACGTTAGGGGATCAAGTTTTGAATGAAAGCACGTGTGCTCTTCTCTCCGGAAATGGAAAAACATAGTTGATTCTCTACTTTGGTTTCAATGTTAAGAAACCAGTCAATGATATATGATGCAGTGCATTCAATAAATAAAAGTCACAGTTCATAAAGAACTTGTTGTGTAAAAGAATTAGTTTCCCATAAGATGAAAAAGTGAAACCGAAAGTTATATTTACATGTTTACCTAAGAATACAAAATTTTTCAGCTATGTAATTGAGAATGTGTAATTATGTTATACATCTGTCCAATTCCTACAATATAGTTATTATAACATACATTAAAATTATGTGCTAAATATTATGCATTAACAAAATATGTTAAATTTTTGGAAAGATAATGAAAAAATTTAATTTCTTGAACATTTGTTAATTGTGATTTCCGTTTTATGAAATTGCTATTATCAATTTTTATCAATTATCATTAATTTTAGTCGTATGCAAAATAAGAGATGACATTTTTCTTTACACTTTTTCAAAGCCATGATATTCTACGTACTGTGTTTAAGCTTCAACACAAAAACTTGATCTTGGAAGGAGGATTTTAAAAAAAAAATGTTAAATCAGTATTTAAAAAAAATGTTAAACCAATTATTTGAATAAGCATTATGATACTTAAATAATGAGATTTTCATTATTAAATATTTTTCCATTTTTCGTTATCTAGTAATAGTTTTTTTATTTGTAATTATTGAAAGGTGAACTTAGGAAGAATATGTTCGCCTGTAAAATAACATTTTAAAGATGTTAAAGTTCTTTTTAATAAAAGTGTACATTCATGCTAATGGGTTATTTGTTCTTTCATAACTAAACTAAATACCTTTTAAAATATCTAAAAAACAAATAAAAATATGATACGTTTGTTTGCATCATGAAGACAGATCGAGATGATATTTTATGTGTTTTGTTGCCATTGTTGTTGTTTTTTAAAGAATTTTAATAAAGAATATTTTGTAATGCTATTACTTTTTGAATTTCTTAAATATTATTCAAAAACATAAAATTACTATTCTTTGTTATTTTAATGAATAGTTAGAAATAAATAAACCTGTTGAGCCGAAACTTTTTCCTTTATTCAAATTTATAATTTCACCGGTAATTGTATGGCGAATGATGCGGCCACGATCCGTCACGGATGCGGGAAGAATGTGTTGGAAGAACCCCCACACTTTACCGTCGACGGACAAATAGGTGAACTTCTTGAAGTCAAATTTAATAAAATTATCCGAAACTTTCTTCTTTTCTTCTGAATGCAGCATAATGTATACATTCTAAGGAAAATATGTGAATTTTTTCATGAGATTTATTCATATATTAGTGGATAAAACGCTATTTTTAAAATGCGAAATTTTACACAGTACGCAAGGCGTTTGCTGTTTCTTTTGGAATTATGTTACCCATGATGCCTCAAAACATGTAATGTTTTTCTCCAATGAAGGTCAATGGGAAACGCCGCCTCTGCTCCTATTCTTTGCTCTATGCTTTAAACAAAACAAAAATGAAAGTATAAAAAATAACAAACAGCCAGAAAAAGTAGAAGTAATGAAAATGGATATTTCTAGTTTTGTTTTCCCCTCCCCTTTTAGTTTTTAGACGGATTGAAAGTTTTTTAAAATTGGGGGAATAGATTTCGGTAGTTTAAGAAGTGGGGGGATGGATTTCAGTGGTTTGAGAAGTGGGGAGACGCATGGGTATTTTCTGGACAAGTGGGGGGACGCGTCACCCCGCGTCTACCCACACTTCTAGCACTGGTAATAAGCAAGCTTATGTAAAAGCTTAAGGTAATAACTGTTTTGCTTAAGAAAGAGGACTCAGAATTTATATCTAATAGAAAGATTATTTTTAAAAACTAATCATTACACCAGTTGCGTGGCCCCACGAGAGTTCATTACTATACTAAACTTCAACTTAACTAGACATCACTTAGACGGTAGATCGTCACAATGTTCATAGGTATTTAATCCATTTTGGCGGAGTGAAGACATAATTCTCGCCAAACCTTATAGTCTTTTGTTCTCTACAGGGTTGTGGTTTGGCGAACATTATGCTTTCACGCCGCCAAAATGGATTAAATACCTATGAGCACTGTGACGATCTACCGTCTAGTGATGTCAAGTTAAGTTGAAGTTTAGTATACAAAAACGCAATCTCGCTAAAAGTGTCATTGTTACTCAAACACAGCTAACTGAAAAGTTAATTGACACAGGTAATAACTGTAAACTTTCATCTCCAGCAGATGTGACTGAAATAGAAGTTTTATATTCATAGAACAGACCAAATATGAATGATAAAGAATGCTCTAAACTGCAAATGTTTTTTTAATCAGCACTTAATAACTTCATCCTGAAAAAACACTTTTCTTGATTCCATAATTTTAAAAATCCAATGCTGAAACGCAAACATATACTAAAAACTTATTTGCGGGTAAACAAGCTATTATCGACATACTTAAGAAATGCGCAAATTTAGATACTACAAAATTTAAGTTTCATTTAGAAAAAAAAAGGTTGCATAAGTTTCCTGATTAAAATTTTGTCTCCTTAAATTTTTTAATAAATGATGTAGTATTAGAATATTTAATTAAGTTAAGTATAATATTACAGAAAAAAATACTATTTTAGAAAAGGTGCGGTAAACGGGAGAGGTGAGCAAACATTTTGAGACCTTTTTGCAAAATTTAGTGACGAATGTTACTATAACCCGTCTGAAAATGAGGCTCAATTTAATATTTCTGTAGAAGTTGTTACACTACGAAGAGACTTATCGAAAAAGAAAACAACATTCAGGAAATCAATGAATTGAGAGAAATGCCAGTAAAGGAGGTTTAGGCCAGGTCACACTGGATAGAAACGAACACTTGATGCAGGACACACACACATTAGAAATATTTAATTTTAAACGAATTATTCTAAAGAATTTTTTAGCAGATGTATTTTGTTAATATATATTTTATAGATGTATCAATATTTTGTAATAAAACCATGCTTTTAATTTTTCGTAAATAGTTTGGATTTTTTAATATTTTTATCTGTGATATAAGTTCAATATTCTTATATAGTTTGCTTGATTTAAATTTTTAGTATTAATCAACTCAAAAATATTCTTAAAATGAAATACTTTATTTTTAATTTTTTTTTTTTTTTTTTTCATTTTCTCAAACATTTTTTGAAAAGTTGAATTCCAAAAGTTCAAATAATACTATTTCCGACCATTTTTTTTTTTTTTTTTTTTTTATAAACATTCTAAATTATTTTAAAATCTATACATAGACAATTCAAGAGAGAAAATTAAAAATATATTTAAAAAACACCAGTAAAACATTTTCAATCATTTCTAATAATTCACCGTTTAATGGATCAAGAAAATACCATCACTAAGAAAACTAGACAGACTTTGAAACAACACTGCTGAAAAACAACTGTCGTGATGGCTAATTATTCAACATAGAAAGCTTTAATGCAAGACTGTTGGGAGTAGGGCTTTCAGATGGTGAAACCATGAATGGGAGAACTGCATTATAGGTAGGATGTGCGCCACCCAAGCATAGTCGAAGATCTATTCTTTTAAATGAAGGAATTGAACCATTCGAAGGAGGCGGATTTTCAATACCTTTCACATTCCTTTCTTGAATTAGCATGGTTTCATGCTTGGAAGGCGGGGCCATGCCGATGTAAGGTGCACGAGATTTGTCGTTGAATGGACCCAAACCGTATTGTAACGACATGATATGATCCGTGGTGCCGTATGGTGCATGAACCATGTTGTGCATAAGAGATGGCGGTGGTTGAGAAGTTATCTTGTTGTACTGAAGAGCAGGGCCGTAAGAAGGATGCCTTCCATTCCAAGAAGAAGCCATGTCTTTTTTCATTGGATAAGCCATGCCATCGTTTGTAGGAGGAGGTATGCCGCGAACCATTAACTGATAAGCCATACCATTGTTTATTGGAGGAGGCATGCTGGACTGATAAGCCCTGCTATAGTTCATTGGGGGAGGTATGTTGGGAACCATTAACTGATAAGCCATGCCATCGTTCATTGGAAGAGGCAAGCTGGACTGATAAGTCATGCTATAGTTCGTTGGGGGAGGTATGCTGGGAACCATACACTGAAAAGCCATGGTGTGTTGCGGTGGATGAGTCGTGACTTCAGTTAGAAAAGTATTACCATTGATCATGTCGTGTGTAATAGGAGCAGCTATGTTGAAAACCGTGAAGTTCAAAGGATGACTGAGGTTGAATAATTGAGGCATTCCTTTATATAAAGGAGTCATGTCGTATTGAGCAGAAGATATACTTGTAGGTGGAACAATGATTGGTGGAGGCATGCGGCAGGGTGGCGGAAATGGAATGACGATTTGACAAGAACTGTCGTGTGGTGGAGTAATCACGTTCTCCGTGCATGGAGCCATGTCGTTGCATGTGAAAGGGATATTATGAGGAGAAGCCATTCAGCTATTCAGATGAGCCCTGGTGTGATTAAAGATCTGGAAAAAAAATTAGGACATAACACATTTTAAAGTTGTGAATGCCGATATATATTTATAATAATCAAAGGGGAAAACAAATATCAAAATTATTATCGCAAATAATCTGTTAGTAATTGGAAATCGAAAAAATATATATATATTCTTTTGTAGGCATATCTAAAGCTTTATTAAATACTATGAAAATTACTTTTCATTGGTGACATCTAGTAGATATAGTACAAAACCCGACGTTTTTAAGTATATTTTTAGCGTTAAAAAAATCAACGTAAACTTTCTTTGGCGAATAAAAGCTAAAAAATATGTTTTTTTCTTCAATGGAATACTGCTTATGAGTCACGTTTAAGAGCCCTCTTGGTGACTTTTCAAAAAAGTCGCCAAGTGTGCACACTACCCGGCGAGAAATAAGCACAAACGAACTGCAATTTTTAAACTATTTGTATTAAATGATTAATTTTTTCAATCTATAATTTAACCAATTATATAACATTTATTTCTCAAAATACACTCACGAAAATAATCCGTAAAATGAGTTAATTTTTTTGGACAGAATTGGTGATGGAGGTACATTGCGTTTTCAATAGACTATTTATCAGGTGGAAATAAATATTTTATTAATTAGGTTTTTGAAGTGTCACCCCTTAATCTGTCCTCTGGATCCGCCACTGAATGTTGCTCTCTACATGTGACATTTTGTATATAGAAGTCACGTTTTTGCTCATATTTAATCGCATTTTTCATATTTAATGAAAAGTGTTTTGAACATTTTGATTGAATATTCAGAATCTACATCAATTTTTCTCTCAGAAAAATGTAATATTACACAGCATTTTGGGTATAGTGCAACTTCCCCATTGTTAACAATAGTTCGTATGGATTTGAAGAAGCAAGAAAAGGTTTTTTATGTTTTTACACTAAAAACGGCAGAAAAACAACGTGTTTTTTTTTCAAGTTTTCAACTAAAAAAAAAAAAAAAAATTAAACATAGCACACCTTATTTCATACTAACTTTTGTTTATCAGATGTATATAAATACGCTATAAAAAATTTCCCAATCCTAACTAAATTTAGAAAAAAGCCTTAGGGATTTAAACAACACGCAAACTGAAAAATAACGAACTGAGAAAAACAGTGTTAAAGATTTCTCTTTCAGCTTTGATTGTGTGAAATGGTTTAGAAAATACAATATAATTTTTTATCTGTCAAAGGTACAAGTATAAATTTTTGCACAGCTATTCAGAAATATATTCTCCACAATATGGGATAAAAATTGACATTTTCGTCATTTTTTGGGTACCATGTCCCCTTGAAGCACATACCGTGCCTGGATTTAATTTCTTGTACTTTGCTGAGCTATTTCTTGTTCTATTATGAAGATGCCCTTAATTTTTTTTAATAAAAAGATGGAAGGATATGTATTACTTACTTATATATTATTATTCTTCGTAATTCTACAATATTTGCTTTTCTGTATAATTACTATTAATTGAGGTATTTGTTTAATACAATGATGGAAGAATTTTTTTTTACATATGTAGTATTATGCTTGGTAAATTTACGACATTTGCCTTCTCTATTTGTGAATACAACGATCAAAGTGTAAAAGTGCCAAAAAATATTGCAATAAGTAAACCTTACTAAATTCTAAAGGTTTTTATAATTATTAAAACTAAAAAGCGTAGTTTATTTACAATTAGTTTGAAGTTGTGAAATTTGTATCAAAGAAACCAAGTAAAACTGCACAAGCTTTTTAAAAACACACGTGATCGGAAAAGTTATACCTATTGTTCCAGAAGAATTCAATCAACCAACAATTTAACACACAAGTTAACTACGTCATAAAATTATTCCTTTATGTAACTAGGATAACGCCAAAAGGAGGCGAAAACGGCCAACTCTGCAACCTTACTCTCAAAAACTCCCTAGTCATATGTTTTATTTTGGTTTCAGCCTCTCTGAGTCATATGTTTTATTTCGGTTTCAGCCTCTCTGTACAATTGAAGTGGGAGAGCTCAGTCTAGTGTTTAATAAGTATATGGTCACCACAGAAATGTTAAAGATTTGAATTGGAGATGGGAAGGTCTCGAACTCGTTTCAATCCTGTTGTTTACTGGGGCCTGCTTTTGCTGCTAAAATTGAGGGTCACGTGCTCAATCCCTAGTCTAGCGTTGTTTTCAATAGGGCATAACGGAAATCAGATACATTTTTTGAAGATTTCATGTGAAATTTTGAGATTTTATTTCTGAAAAGATTTTTATAAGTCATTGATAATATTCCCCTTCTTTTACATTGAAATATCATATTGCATTTTCCCTCAAAATACTTTTTTTTATACTTAGGCTACCAACTGTTTGCACAATCGTTGATAGTTACAAATGCAACATGTTTTCTATTTTACATTTCACCACAAATATATACTATAATTCAGACCTTTGAACAAGTATATAATTTATTATTTTTTTTTAATATTTATTGCTGTCCTTATATTCAAATACCGAGCATGTTTTGTAATTCATTTTATATATCAAATCGATTTCTTCGTATTATTCATCTTATTGTTGCTTGTCCATCTCGTCTGTCCCCGTTTTGGTAGTTTTTGCTGTGACAAACTAGATATTATCTCTCTGAATATTTGCCCTGCGGGATCATATGCACCAGGTGACAAAGTACCTTGGGGATATAGCACCACAACATCAATCTTTCATCAATATCATTTTTTTTTTAATAAGTTTCAAGAGCTGATTAATATTAACAGAAGTAATATTTTCTTTCTAAGAAAGGTTTCTGTTCGAAATTTTTTAAACTATTCTATTTTGCTGGACGTGAATAAATAGACCAAAAAGATTTCAAAAGTAGTGTAGGATAATAAATTATTATTCATTTTAACATAACATTTATTCGTAAGTTGGTATTAGTAATGGTATAAAAAAGTGTATTTATTACCTACTTTTTAATGTATTTTTAAGTATCTGCAATATCTCCTGTTAATGAAATCTAATTATAATCTTTAAAAATTATGACACACACACACACATATATATATATATATTAGTTATAGCTAATTTTTTGCAAATTGCTGAAAAACATGAATTTTTTAACTGCACCTACCTTATACTCATGCGTGATTTTGACGAAAACTTTAATGGTAGGTCTCATAGTCACCACTATTCCGCACACCAAATTCGAACATCATAGATCAATTTGTTCAGGAGTTATGCTGACCACAGGCACACATACATTTTTTTCTAGACAACTTTTTCTTGACGAAATCCGCGATGACAGGTCCCACCACCTACTGGTGTATAAAACTTGAAAATTTCAAGCCACAGACAGATATTTTTTCTAGACCACTTTTTTTTTTAAAAAATAGCATGTTCCAAAACATAGAAATATTAAATTTAAAAAAAAAAAAAGACTGAATGCCCTACTTTCATTACCCTATTTTAGCATATGGGTAATTGAAAGTAAACATTCCCGATATTATTCTTTTTTAAATACAAGCTTAATTTATTCTCCATTTTATCAAAAATGGTTTGTGCCTATTATCTAAAAATCCAGCTATTATTCCAAAATAAGGTGCCTGGAACATATATAGCAATTTATTCATGAACTTTCTCAAAATACCTTAAATTCCAAAAAAATATGTTTCAAAATATACATTAATTATTATTAGAGCGCTATTCCATTATCCGACACGATACGGATAAACGACACTTTCTTGACTGATATCGGAGGAATAGGTCGGGCAATGAAGGATTTTTGTCAGAAGAAATTAGAGACAAGCTGAATTTTTGCCAGTTGTTAGGACCTAACTAGAGGAGCATTTCCTCAAAACTTTAACTTTATAAAATTACATGGAATTGATGTATTTTTAAATTTGCACTCCTTCCTCCACCCCTTCTTTTTTAAAAAAAAAGAAGTCCGGTCTTTGTTAATTTGGGTTTCCTCACTTTTAACTACTCACGAGCCGCTACTGGTAACTGCTAGTTATTTCGCATATACCTTTTTTCTTTGAAAACTCAGAAAAAGATTTAGTATTCTATTCTTTTGCAAAATGTGTATACACTTACCGACATATTAAAAGGTAAATCTACTCTTTATTAGAAAAAGTAAAAATCATTTTAATAAGTTTTTTTTTTTTAATGAAGGTAGGTTCGAAGAGGGTTTCGAAGGTAGGTTTTAATAGGATCGTATATTATTTTTAATTTTTATACATTCAATATCGCTCGAGTACAACTTTTTCTATAAATTAAATTCTGTCAAACGCCCTCGTTGACATCATGAATTTAAATTACCATTCCAATAAGGTCTTCATTAAAGCGGACAACCTGAAGAAAATTTTATTTTCAACCTTAAGGAGGTGCTGCCATCTATTGATCACTCACTTATACTAAAAACTCTTCAATTTCGATACTGATTATAATTTAGGGTAGTAATTAACAATTTAAATATAGTCGAATAATTTTGTTAGATTACTAAATGCTGTTGGAAAATTAGTATATATAAACAAAGGTCCCGATTTGGGGTAGAGGGGGACCATCACAAATGCAATTTTTTACAGGTCATATTCATTAATTTCAAACATATATGCTTTGATTGAAATGCGATATGTACTTTTATTTTACATTTCAAAAATGCAGGGAGGGAGGGAGGGGGGGGGGGGGGGCGTGGTAGCGAGTTTTCTATAAAAATTTCAGTAGGAATTTTGGGGGGAGTTGCATTATTTTCAAGAACATTTAAGGTCCAAATATTTGAGGCTTTTGAAGCCGACGTAGGCTCCTAACATCGGCTTTCTTCCCAAAGCATGTTGTTTCTTCAAAAATGTAATAACTTTACAAGCAATGTAGCACTGAAACAATTATACTATTTTGGAACCTAATAGGTGAATTTTCTAATATCCATTTTTCACCTGGAGCAATAAGGCACGAGGTCGGCGGGGAGGGAGGATTTGCAGGGCTTTCAAATTGTTTAAGTACAAATTTAGGAAGGAAGAAAAAATTAAGAATTATTTGGAATTTATTAGAGCGATTGTGTATTTTGTTATTACTTTCGCTTATTCAGTTCCGCGATCTAAAAGCATTTTACTTTTGACATCTATAAAAAAAAAAAAAAAAAAAATCGCTTGCGAATTGGGCATTTTTAAAACCGTTCCATCGGCATCGAGAAGTGCTGCCAATCTGCCGAAATGTGAAGAATACTTTCACGATGCATCTCATGATAAATCATTTGTCTAGTGGACACAATTTCTTTCGAAGAATCAAACTCTATCAAGCTTAAATTCCGACTGCGATGATTCAAAAATACCATTTTACATCATTAAAACAAACAAGCTCCACTTCATAACAGCCCAACTATTCATTTTTGACACTACGAAGTGCTGCCATCTATTAAACACATACTCAGTCTAAAACACACAAATTCCGATATGCTGATTATAATATAAGGTGGTCATTAACAGTTTAAATAGTCGGAATAATTTTGGTAGAGCAACGACATGCTGTCGAGACATAAAAATGTAGAATTTACGGAGGTTCATAGGAGAAGAGGGGGGGGGGGGGGGTGATCATCACAAATGCATACGAAATTTTTGAAGTCGTGCGCACGACAGACAGACGGAAGTAAATTTTTTTTTAAGACTCGTATTCGTTACCATTGACGACGATTCGAATGACAGGCCACAACGATTTCTCTAAAAAAAAAAATATTGGATAATAATTTCAGGAACATTGAAGGGATAAATTCTAAAAATTTTACAATTACTTCGAACATTTAAGAATACTTCATTAACGGAACTACATTTAACGTTGAAGTTGTGTGCCTGCCAAACCCAACATAAGATCTTCCTCGAGTATCGATTACAGGACGTGCTGCCATCTACCGAAATCGCTGGTCTGCCATCCGATTCCTCCACAGAACACAGACTACTTCAGCAAAGAATGCACTTGGGAATACTTCTTCCCAACGAATTTGATTAGTTAATAAAAATTCATATAAAAAAAATTGTACAAAAGTAATTTAATTGCGGAATTAAGACAATTAAATTTGAGGGGGGGGAACAAATTCTCTCGGGCTGAGTTTACCTTACGATACGTCCTGCGAAGTGCTGCCATCTACCGAAATAACTTCCAAGATGCGAGGACATTCAGCTCATAAAGCAACATAGGAGTATAATAGACATTATGAAAGCAGATGTAAAAAGATATTTCAGTAAAATTATAGCAGACTGTGGGAATAAACCATTCCAAAATCCATTCTGACATTGTAGTCATCCATTTTAAGTTTCATGAAGACGACAGACTTCAAAATGGTCTACTCACTTTCAAAAAGAAGTGCTGCCAGCTATTGACCAATATTTACTCTAGACAAGATCAATTAAGTGATGCACTAAATATCATTTCGGGGAGTCGATCGAATAATTTTGCAAGAACGAAGACGACATGTTGTTGCTGTACCAAAATTAAAATATAGAATAATCGAAACAGGACTAAGACGGAGATTCAGAAAAAGGGATCACCACAAAAGCATTGGGAAAACTGTTAAACAAAGGCCTGATATACCATTGGGACCGATATGAAAATTGATTATTGGAAATCTAACTACTGTATTATTACTTGATGCTGCACTTTTTTTTTACCAAACCAAATTTTTTGGAAATTATTTTATCATGTGAAAGTAACCTCGAAGTACATAAATTAGTAAAATAGATCGAAAAATAAGTTTTAAAGAAAGATTTTCATCTTTTTGGAAGTAGACTATGCTTCGTATCGAGTATAATCTCAAATTATTATATCAGGCCTTGTTAACAACATACTTGGCATAGAAAATGCGCATTAACACATGCAACGAGGCTTCAATTCTTTTAAAACGATCGTACATTGCTTTAAAAAAACAACTCGTGAATTTCAATTCAATGAATAAAACTTCAATCGATGAATAAAACGAGAGTGGACAGAACGGGTAACTTGCAAGGAAACTGATAAAAACTGCAAGGACATTGTAAGTCAGTACCTATTAAATGCTTTTGTGAAAAACATTGAGTAGGAGGTAAGGATTTTTTTTCTTCTTTACACAAAAGGAGTGTCATTGCAATTGCAGAGGAGCGTAGCTAGTCTAAATAAATTCCAAAATATTCAGGAAGAAATTTTAGGAATAATTTCATAAATTTCAGCAACACTTTAGGGGTAATTTCCAAATATTTTAGGGATATCTTTTAAATTTTTAGGGATAATTATTTCTAAAATTTTGGGGTCATTTCACAAACATTTAGAGTTATTTCTTTCGAAGCTGACATAGGCTCTTAACACAGACATTCTCCCTAGAACTTGTTTCAATTCCGGCAAAAAAAATCCCGTTTTTTTTTTAAAAATTAAACTTCAAACAACTTTTTAGGAAAATAAGAGTTATAAAATTAAACAATCACAATCTTTTGACAGAAGATGCAAATTTAATTAAATTCACTTTTTTCATCTTGAGCAACATCGGAGATTTTAACGGCTTTTAATATTTTTTTTTAAATTATAGAAAAATTGAAGTACAATTTAAGTAAGAAAAAAAAAAAATTAAGAAATATCAGGAAATTTAGGGCGAATTCGACCTCTCCATTGCATGTTTGTAGCGATGTATGATAGACTCAATTTTTTTTTTTTTCCAAATTAGAAAAACGACATCGAATGCTAAAAACAGTACATAGGGGAAAACATTTCAAATAGTTTTTCGGTCTCCATTATAACACAATAAGGAGATGTCCACGATTTGGCGACTGTCAAATTTAGGTTATTCGAGGAAGAGGGGAAAATAATTACATAGCGACTATGGAGACAAATAAGAACTATGCAAAATAATTCCATAACCACAGTAAAAATTCTAATTGGTCTGTGAATTTATTTTTAGTACTCAATGCAAATTCTTTCAATTTTTAAAACTTAGAAAAAAATAATGTAAATTAAACAGTCGGTGGCAAGTTCATTAACAGACTTTAAAATATAAAGAAATATTCTTACTGTATACGATACTTATCATTTAGAATTGAAGCCTCGCTCGATGAACCTATTATAAGTTTGAAAATGGTAAATAACGACACCAAGACCCCCACACTTTTATTTTCAGGACGGTTAATATAAACTAAAAACATGGAGATTGTTGAAGGCATCTTTTCATATTTAGAGGCAGGGGAGTCGTCAATCAAGGCTTGGCCACAAAAACACCTGAAAGTAAATATTATTGAGTCAAACATTCGAATACAAAAACTATGTACACATAAATAATTAAGAATAACAAAAATGCTGAGACGTAATACTTTGAAAAATTTGGCAGTCAAAACTCAATTCAAATCCTAGAAGTTAGAGAAATTGATTTTCAATCTTATCTTGAGAACGAGCGTTTCAGGGAGGGAGGGGGGGTCATAGCTCCGCCACTATTTGCGAAATTTACAATGAAAAGTGTTAAATTTAAAAAAATAAAATATATAAGTATGGGAATCAATTTGATCATGACTATAAAATGTGCGTATAACTATTAACATTTTCTCCAAAAATGAGTATTTTATTTCTTACTAATTACAATTTGAAAAAAAACTTGAACCATCTTGCATCTAATCTAACCGGTGCCCATGACAATGAATGATGCCGTGACATGGCGCGAGTGAGTTTTCTAAAAAAAAATTAGGTAGGAGATTTAGAGATAATTCCCAAAAAAATTGGGGCTAATTCTTAAAATGTTAGGGATAATTCAAAAACATTTAGCGATATTTCTTTAGAAGCTGACATAGGCTCCTAACACAAGACATGTTCCGTCCAAAGCTTGTATTAAAATCGGCCAAAAAAAATAAAAAAAATAAAAAATAGAGGAATATCGGAGAGTTTTCGCGGGTTATGGAGGAAAATCGTGTGAATTTCGTTTTTTTTTGTTTTTTTTTTAAAGGGATTATCGAAACATTTAAGCACAATTTTATGAATTTTAGGCCGAAACAAAATATTTAAAAGACATTGCTCGCAAAAATCGGATAACGGCGAGTCATCACCGACTCAGAATTTCATGATTCCGATGGAATTATGATTAGAAGGTCGGCGAAAGCAGAAATAGTACTCTGAAATAACACAAAAACGCACCAGGGTATGTTTGGGCCCTTTTACTCTGAGGCTCCGAGCTCCTTCAATTAATATTAACCTTAGAATATCTCTTTATATGAAGGTGCTTAGTGACTCTTCACAAAAAATTCCTTTAAATCATATCAAAGTAGGATTTGCATTTTTAAAATTGGATTTTGTACGATAAACCGTCGTTTGGGCGAGAGGAGGGGGGGGGGGGAGGGGGAGTCCTCATATGTGGCTCCAACTATTTACAAGTAAATTTGTACTTAGAGATGCTAATATACAACTTATAGCTTTTAGGCAACTTATAGCTGTTAGGCAACAAAAAAAACCTATCTGAAGCGCTTCAAACCCAGTCATACATTCAATTACAAAACAGCAAGAAAAAAAGAAGAAAAAGAGAAAAAAAAAAAAAAGACACGCGTGAATTTCACGCAAAAGCAATGAAAACCATTAAAAAAATCCCATTTTATACCAACCATTAAAAAAAATCTAATTTTAAGAAGAAATGTCAGTTTATCCCTACATCATAGCCAAATGTTTTATTTTTTTCATTCACAATTTCTCTCGTAGTATTGTTTTGAAGAATTTGATAAAAGCACAGTAATAAAATGTTCATCAAAAATTAATGATGTTTTTTATTAAACTTAATTATAAGCTAGCTTTTAAAAACCTTACCTAAAAATATTAAAACAAAAACCACTAGTCAGGGTGGCAACGAAATTCAGGAAAAAAAGGATCCAATAGATTTACTTGTAGACTCATTCAACAAATAGAATATATATGTTTGTTAAAGAGATGATGTGGTAATTTTTTAAAAACAATTTTGGCGAAATGAAAAGTTTTATTCCGTCATAATAAACGTCTAACGATTACCACAACAATTCTCCGGATAAATGGTGACAAAATACGGATAACTAGGGAAATGTACCTTCAATGCTATCAGAAACTTCCGATTTTTGTAAAGTTTAAAAAAAAATCTGACATTTTTCTGATTTATTTCCAGAATCCAAAAGCTCCTTGGCCACTCTGACTAAAAAAAAGTTAAACAGGGTGGGCACAAAATTAAAAAAAAGTTCCCTGGTAATAAGCCAATTTCCCTGATATATTTCAAAAAGATTTCCCGATTTTACGGGATTATGTTACAAATTTCCCCAACTTTTCTGTATGCGTAAACACCCTGATCAAATAGAGCATACATGCCAAACAGAAAAAAAATAAGATAATTCTTTTTAAAATAGTTTTAGCGGCAATAAAAAGTTTTAATTATCCACAACATAAAATTTTTTATTATCGCCACAAATCTAAAAGGTAAATAGCGCCAAAATACTGATGAACAGTGATATCTTCAAACCATCGGGTAGCAAATTTCGCTGATCTTGGTAAAATTATAAAAAATTCCCCGACATTTCCCTGATTTCCAGGTTCTGTTGCAGGCAAATTGACTAATGAATGAACTTTTATTACTGATGATAGTTTCATATGCTTCAAAGCAATACTCCGGGTGAAATCGTGAATGAAAAAATAAAGCATTGGGTCTATGGGACATTGTTTCTCGCCTGATATGTGTTATTCCCCTAAAAAATTAAACCAATTAAACCTCCGACACTTAATATTTTTTAGTATAATTTCGTGTTAATTCATTTAAATTTCAGCATGAACTCCAAAGACGTATTTTGCACTTCTCTCAATATACTATGACGAAACGTGTTTCCTGATATCCAAGTATTCCGCGTGATCCCCCAAATGCATATATTTAATTTTTGATAAACGATATAGTTTGGAAGTAGCAATAGGATTACTTGAAATGTCTCGTTTGAACGATTTCAATTCTGCTAATGGTCTGTATCCGAGTAACCTTATACAACATTTAAAATTTCAAATCTATAAATATAATAAAACAAGCTGTCTGTCTGTGGCTCTATAGACACCTATTAAAATTGGAGTAGAGCTCTGAAATTTTCAACATTAGAAGTTTTGGCTTTCTAATTTTATGCATGTCAAACAGAATGTTAAAATTTCAATTAGTTCTCTTTTAATTAATTTTTTTTAATTAATTTATTTTTTTTACAAAGTGACTTCAAATAGAGATGCAACTCTGAAATTTTCAACTTAGTTTTAGCCTTCTAATTGACTTTTGAAAACCAGAATGTTAAATTTTAGTTATTTTTTAATTAATTTTCTTAACAATTCATTTTATACAAAACTTCTAATAGGGCTACGGTTCTGAAATTTTCAACATAAGTAGTTTTTTAAAAGACCAATAATTTGGCCAAAACAGAATTTTAAATTTTTATTTAGTTCCTATCTAATTAATTTTTTTAATTAATATATATTTTACAAAACGATTTCTAATAGGGCTACAGCTCTTAAATTTTCAACATAAGTAGTTTTAGCCTTTTAATTGGACTTTTGAAAAACAGAAGTTTGAATTTTTTTTTTATTAATTAACAAATATTTTACAAAACGATTTCTAACTGGGCTAGATTTTTGAAATTTTCAACACAAATAGTTTTGGCCTTCTAGTTGGATTTTTCACAAAAAGAACGTTAAAATTTTAATTTGTTTTTAATGAATTTTTATTTGAAATTTTCACAAAAAGCTTCTTCTAATAGGCCTAGAGTTTTGAAAGTTTCAACAGAAGTAGTTTTGACCTTCAAATTTTGCTTTTTACAAACATCACGTGTTAAAATACTCTTAAAGGGGGTTATATTACAGTTATTAACGGGATTTTTTTTTTTTTATTGTTTCTCGACAAGGGAGGGGCTTCTAATATTAAGACTTTACGTAGCAATTAGTTTTTACGCAGCAATGAATCTTCCATCGAGCAAAGAGAGCTCATGTTTGCATAGCAATGAACCTTTCAACGAGTTAAGTAAGCATGTGCTTATATGTCAATGACTTTTTCAGCGAGCGAAGCGAGGTCGATTTTGCGTTGCGATGAACCTACCAGCGAGTGAAGCGCCAAAAATTGGAGCCTATACACTAATGACGGATTTCCACAACGTGGGCCCTCACAGCTGGCTAAAATATTTCACATGGTAAAATTTCGTGGCGAAGCACGGGTATTCAGCTAGTTATAAATATAGGATAGGAGGTTCAACTAATTTTATAGTTTAGGGAAACAGTACGTATATAATTAGTCTTTTTTAACAGAAACAGACAACAGATGTTTTAAGTATTTTAAAGTGTTCCCCCCCCCCCCACCAATCCACAGAAAAATTGACAAAAGTACAACATTTGGGTGAACAAATTCTAAACACATTAATCCTATTTTCTAGAAAGGTGAGGCATAAAAACAATACATCGCCGCCATGGTGAACCAGGATGGCCACAAAATTCAGAAAAAAAATTCCTTTGATAATGCCCTGATGGATATCTAAAGAATCCCGATTTTTCGACATTTTTTTCCCTCCAAATTTCCTCAACATTCCCAGGATTTCCAGATGATCCTGATCTAATAGAACATGAATGCTAAGGAGATAATATGCCACTTTTTAAAAAATAATTTTGGCGGCAACGAAGATTATTCCGTATTTCTAAGGATTACCATCACAATTCTCTGACAAATGGCACCAAAATAAGGATACGTATCTTCAAAACTAAGAAAATCCTGATTTTCAGGAAATTTTTTTTTAAAAATTCCGACATTTCTCCCGGAATCAGAAACGAGTTTTTCCCAGCAGAATCAGAAAACTCCCGACATTTCCCTGCTTCCAGGTTCTGTGAGCACTCTGCAAAAGGTCGTATCGAAAATAAAAACTTGTTTTGGAAATACATATTTTCAAGCTGATAAAAAAGTCGTCACTATGCTCACATATTTACTAAACAAAATTTTATGGCTCAATTGAAAAATATTTAGGTCTCCCAAAATGGACCTAAAGTTTGATATTTTTTTTGACAAAAACAAAGATTTTTAATTTTTTTAAAAACAAATTTGTATTTTCAAAAATAAAAATGTAAAAGTTTACAATATTAATTAGCAGTAATAAAAAAATTAGATCTACTATATAGCATTTAGGTCTCCCGGAATCTAGATGAAAATCTTAATTTCTAATTTATTTTTTACAAAATACGGATACTTTTCAATTAACAACCCATTATTTTGGTTAGTTTGCAATTATTTTATTTATGGTCTTGGTACAGTAGTGCAACATTTTGAAATATCGGGAATAACATTTTATGAAATGGCATATACTAAACTCGAGTATTAAGTTATGCGATTTCTGCACGAACTTGGAGCATCCAACCAACAAAGACTTTAGGTTTGAGACATGAAGGTAACGTTATTGAAAATGATTCAATGTCACAAAGTTCGAGGGATGACAGTGTACTTGATAGTAAAATGTTTCTACCAGGGAAAAGCCAGAAAGTTTAATTATTTCAGTGAAGTAAGAACTACCAGAAAAAATACTCTTTTTTCTAGAGCATGTGCTGTACAGCAATTTCCATTATAGCAGAAGCTCAATTAGCAAGTGCTCTTTTGCTGGATTTAAATGTTGCAACACTAGAAAACCAGGCAGTGGTAAAGGAAAAATAGAAGGTTTTTCGTGAAAGGGTAAAATACCATCGATGTATTAGTTCCAACTATTTTTCACTCTATATAATCAAAAGTTTAATAAGTATAGAAATTGTAAATAGTAAACGTGGTCTCATAAATAAAAGAGAACACGCATCTTTGGTATGAGATCTATTCAGCATATTTTAGACACGCAACTCCAGACAGTGGCTCTGGACGAATCGTAGTATTATCAATACAATTCATGAAAGACAGCTGCATTGATGAGAAAACTATTCAAGGTCATGGTTATGATTGTATAGCATGAAAGACTGAAGTCTATAATTGATCAATTTCATTATTCAAAAATACCTTAAAATAACCAGTACAGGGCGTTGTTTGTTTACATCATTTAAACGAATTGCCTCTTATGAAAGTTACGATTAGTCTCGATGGTTCAATTCCTTGAATACTTTTACTGTCCAATAGAAAAACGTTTAACAAGTTGTCGAGATTTACCAGTTGTTGAATACAATAACATCAATAGTGTTTTTCCAGCAACGACCACAAATATTGGAAAATATGTCGGGTTGTACTAACAAGCAAATCCACGTAAGGTTTAGCAAGCAGAAACCCTGGAAACATCTCCCATTCAAGATGACTGAAAATGGCAAATTAAATCTTCCGTTTAAATATTGTACCACTTAATCCAACCTCGCAGTTTAAAAAAGTAATGAAAATTTATATTCCCTTATAGTTTACAATATAATGTCATCCTAGAATTATCTATGTGTCAAAAAAACATTTTTAGGATACAATACACAAAGTATTTAGAAAATGACCTGAAGCCTCTTGTTCAATCAACTCTACAAAAAAGTGCTTTTATGGTTAACTCAGAACATCTCCTTTTGAATGTTGCTTGACTCAAGAAAACATACTCGATGTCTGACAAGCAAAAGGATACAAAAAGTTCTACAAATTTGCTACCAGGAAAAATTCCTTTTGAGGCAAAAAAAAATAAAAAATACATCGATCTTATTGATTGGCAGTCCACAATAGCAATGGAATGACATGTCATAACTAGAGTTTATTTATGCAGCAATAATTACTACTCACAATTTCTATACTTATTGCTTCATCATTTCAATTATACAAAGAGAGTAAAAAATAGTTGAACTAATACCTCGATGGTATTTTAACCTTTCACGAATAATCTTCGATTTATCTACTACCACTGCATGATTTTCTAGGTTTACAACATTTAAATCTCACAAAAAAGCAATTGATAATTGAACTTTTGCTCTAATGGAAATTGCTCTACGGCACATACTCTAGAACAGCGTTCGCCACTAACTTTTAGAGACGGCCGCATGACTTATGTTGGAACTTTCCGCGGGTCGCAGATTTATACTGAATACGCTAGTAAATATATTGCTTTACTACATATGTTCAATGCTAGAAATGTGATAATTACTAAAGATTCAACAATATAAAACAATTTTGAAAACTGAAACAATAACTTAACTTTTTTATATAAATAAAATAACAATTGATATTTGATTCTTGTTTCAAATGATTAAAAAAAATTTCTTTACATCGTAAATCAAATTCATAAAAGAAGTTAATCTTTTGTGACAATATTACATTGTGACTTGACATAAACTCATAATCAATAAAGATATTACCTCCTAAATCTTTCATTTTAGTCGATGTTAATTGCCAGACGATGACGGCCGATCCGCTTTTCACTATCTACTTTGAGTTTAAATCTAGTTTTCGACGTCATTATTGCACTGGAGTCGGAGATCGTGATACTTTTTTTATGCGTTAAAACCCTTAACTCTTGCCCATCACATTCAGAAAAGCAGAAATCGAATTGTGGCATTCACGAATCCAGGGGGTATGATATCATTAAGTACAAAACTAAGCAATGCGTCATTGGTAATAATTTAAACTATTGTTTTTTTTTTTCTCGCTGACAGTCTCAGGAAAAAAAAAAAGGATTTTCAGACATACTGACACGGGCCACTTAATGGAAAACGCTTTTTTGGTAGTGAACACATACTGTAGTAGACAAATTAAAATTATTTCGGCAAAATTTGATTTTTGTTCTACTGCCGGCGGGCCGGAGTAAAAGCTCTCGCGGGCCGCCTAGTGGCTGACGCTGCTCTAGAAAAAGAGTAGTTTTTTGGCAGTCCTTGTTTCAGCGAAATAATTGAACTTTCTGACTTTTCTTCTGGTAAAAGCTTTTTACTATCAAATACACTTTCATCACTCGAACTCTGTGACATAGAATGAATTTCAATAACGTTACCTTCATGTCTCAAACCTAGAGTCTTATTTGGTTGGGCCCTCCAAGGTCGTGCGGAAGTGACATGACACTTGAGTTTAGTATAGGTCATTTCATAAAATATTTTCGATATTTCAAAACGCTGTACTGCTATAACTACACTTTAAATAAATCATTGAAATTAACCTACAGAATTGGTTGAAAATCGTAAATTATGCATATTGCGCGCACACACACACACAATTGAAAGTAATAAGGTTTTCATGTAGAGACCTAAATGTTAAATGGAATTCCGGGGACCTAAATATTTTTCAATTGAACTAAAAAAAAATTACAAAGTATATGTGAGCATAGTGGTAACTTTTTATCAACTTGAAATTTTGAATTTCAAAAAAAGTTTTTTTTTTACGATTTCCTACATTTACATGCATTCGGACAAGGGGAAAATTATACCGCGTAATAATTGGTTGCCAGCTATCTCTAGTGATGCCATCTACAAATGGAGAATTGAATGCTTTTAGAAAAAAAAATTACTGAAATACTGTTAACAATAGTACGCAAAGGAACTTACTTCAGTAACTGAGGCTTTTTATTTCTATGCATTAGCCCTTTTTAAAAGAAATTTTTTGTTTTAAGGATGCATGCATTCTTCAATATTTTGAACATTGCTCCCAATAACTACAGTATTTGAAGAAGCGCATCCTACCTCATTTATAAAGGAAGATAGTAGCTTATCTTCCGAAAAAACAAAGACGTCAGGGGGGAAAAAAATACAATATAGCAAACATTCGCCGTGGCGAATATGAAAAATCTAAGCAATCAGCTCCAGCCAACCATTTAACGAGCGGCATTATTTTCTCCTGTCCAAATATATGTAAAGGTAGGAAACAACGACCACTCTGGTGAATGACACACCTACGAAAAGTAATTTTCAGGAAACACGAAAAACCAACTTCATTTCACTATAAACTTAGTGGCGCCTATCAACTTAGAAGTACCGTAATATTGTCATTATAAGTGTTACAGTTCGGTCTTTCGGCGGGCTAGGTATTCCTTGACACAATAGAGACCTTAACTCCGTTTTAACAAAATTTGCTGTTGCGTCCTTGGTTCACAATAGCGGCGATATGTTCGAACAATCATTTTAATTTGTTTTAACATTAAACCAGGTGACTAACAAGCTACTTTTTTCAACTACAAAACCGTATGCGCTTCAGTGTTAATCATCTAGAGAAAGAAATTATTTCTCTGACACGAGTCTCTTGACACTCTTATTTTCAGAGCAAGTCCTCGTAAGGATCATTCACTAAACTCGCAATGTTGCAATCTTTTAGCCCATTTCATTCATAAACTACTTTGTACAAAAACCTTGACATTTTTTAAGTAGATACAAATCACTTAATGAAAAGACAAAAATTGTCTTCATTTAATGTCAACCTCTATCTATAAACACTCACCGATTGACTCACTCATCACTAATTATCCACAATTCAGAAAATTGGAAAACACAAGAAAAAGAAGAATATCCGAACGATGACTGTATCTTCGGTTCTAATTATCGTATAATTACGGTTACGATTTTCTATGTCTGGTGCAAAAAAAAAAAAAATTCTTAGTGGTAAATTTACTTAGTATAGCACCCTATCATAAAAAAATTCAATATGAACCCTTATATTTTCATTCGATTTCGAATAAAAACCCGATTCACCCTAGATACCAAATAACAGTTCATTATATGAAAAATACGTCACTTATGAGCGAAAACGTTTTGGCCCATTTTGAGGGCAAATTTCTTAGCAGCAGGGAAGAATCGAACGTTTTGCATGCTTCAAGACGTAATCTATTACAAAGTCCCTTAAAGTGAGCTTTTTTTACATATTTGCTAAAATATTGAGAACCAAAAACCAAAATGGAATGAAAATAACTGTGGAGTGTTTTTCGACCATGATAATTCTAATAGGGGGGGGGGGGGGGGGGGTGGAGGAAAAAGCGAAGAAAAAAACATGTTTCTATTTTTTTTAAAAAATTAACCTTTTTAATAATTACTTATTATTTAATAAAACAACAGTTTTATACAAAGGTTGCATGTTATTTATGTTTATCCTTTTATACAACATTGTTTGAATCAAAAATTGCTCAAATATATTAACCAGGGTTCTCACTCAAATCACAGAATGAAAATCAATGACTTTTCAGTGACGTTTAAGGACCTAATCAATGTTTTTAAGGACCTTTGAAAATTTGTTTTCAGGCATCATGTCTATATACAAATTTTTAATAAAGTATATTCTGCTCAAAAAGTTACAAACACAGAAAAAGTAAGCTGTTCCAATCACGATTCACCAATTTTAAGGGTTCGAAAAGGGGTCAAACGTTCCAAACAAGAGATATTCGAATGTGCCCCTCCCAATGCAACTATAACCCTAATAATTGATGTAAATGTCAACAAGAACTAAAATAGAAAAAATAAGCTATTCCGTTGTCTATTAACCAAATTTAAAGGGTCGAAAAGGGATCGAACGTTCCAAAAGAATCTTCAAATGGTCCACTTACAATGTAGTCACAGTTCTGAGATTCAGTATAAATGTCAAACAAGGACAAGTCACTCCAATATCTATTAATTAATTTTAAAGGGTGAAAAGAAATATTTCAATAGAAAGAAATGTTCCAAAAAAGAATATTTCAAAATTCTACTTCCAATTTACAGGGTGGCCACAAAATTCTGAAAAAAAAGTTCCCTGATAATTCCCTGATTTCCCCCGACAGATTTCTAAAATTTTCCTGATTTTAGGACAAACTTTTTTTTTCAAATTTCCCCAATTTTCTTAGGTTTTCCAGATGTCTAGACACTCTGATCAAATAGAGCATGTATGCTAAAGAGATAATACGCAATTTTTTAGAAAATAGTTTTGCTGGTAATGAAAAGTTTAAATTATTCCGCAACATTAAACTTCTAATGGCTTACCACTACAAATCTCCGTGTAAATAGCGCCAAAATATGGTTAAACGTGCCTTAAACAATACAAATTTCCCTGATTTTCCTGAAATTTTAAAAAGTTCCCTGACATTTCCCTGATTTCCAGGCTTTCCCGGTTCTGTGGCCACTCTGAATTTAGTCACCACTCTGAAAATTGGTATAAATGTCAACAAGGGCGAGTACAGAAAAAAGTAAACAGCAAGTAAAAAAAAAAAAAAGTGAAAAATGGTACCAAGGGTTAAACCTATAAAAAGTAAGGCTCTTCCGATCTCGATTAACTCATAGTAAAGGGTAGAAATGGGGTCAAAACATTTCATATGCGAAGAACAACCCTATACCCTACTTTCAATACAGTTACAATAATAAAATTTGTAAAGATGTCAACGAGGACAAACAAAGATAAATTAAAGTATTCCGACTTTGATGAAACAAATTTCCAAGGGGTCGAAACGGGATCAAACATCCAAGATGTGGAATGCATGAATGCCTTTTGATTACCAAACGGCAAAAAGGTAAAATTTAGTAGCAAAGCACCGGTATTCAGCTAGTCTATTATAAATGAAAATTAAAAAAAACCCAAGAGACTATTGTAAATGGAGCCACTGCATAAGCACTGGTCTAAGAATTTCAAATATCCAAGAAAATATATTACACGCTATTTTCGAGTTTTTAATATATGCCATTTCATGAAGTGATCATTTTCGTACCAACCGACCAAATATCCAAAGCTTTATACAAAAGTAGAGTCTAATTGAACTAGGCTAAAAAATTGTAACATAACGAGTATAGAGAATGATCCTTACTAATAGAGTTCCTCTTAAGATTGGTTACGTGGCACTGGCGTACGTGGCTTTGGCATAATTCTAAAAGATCACGTGGCTTTAGGGTACAGATTCCCATTGCACCTGTTTTGACTTTTGACTATCCCTTCCTCCAGAAACACTTTTCTCATTGTGAACTCATTTTAGAGGGAGAGGGATAGGTTGAAATACTGAACCAGTCCATTTTCCAAATACTGTATTCTATCACCAAATACTAGTGACCAAATATGGTCGCTCTTCTAAATTTTGAATGTAGCGCTATTAGAAATCGTTCTGTAAAATATTTATTAATTAAAAAAATTAATTAAAAAAGAACTAAATAAAAATTTTAAATTCGATATTTTAGAAGGCCAAATAAAAGGCCACAACTACTTATGTGGAAAATTTCAGAGCTTTTTTTTGTAAAATAGTTATTAAAAAAAATTTAATTAAAAAGAACTCAATAAAAATTTGAAATTCTGTTTCTTAAAGTTCCTATTAGAAGGCTAAAACTACTAATGTTGAAAATATCAGAACTGTAGCTTTAGTAGAAACCATTTTGTCAAGTATTTATTATATAATTAAAAAAAAACTAAAAACAAATTTAAAATTCTGTTTTTTAATAGTTCAATAAGAAGGCCAAAATTACATATGTTGAAAATGTCAGAGCTGTAAGCCTATCAGAAGTCGTTCTGTAAAAAAAAAAAAATTTAATTAAGAAAATTAATTAAAAGATAACTAATTAAAATTTTAACGTTCTGTTTTTCAAAAGTCCAATTAGAAGGCTAAAACTACTTTTGTTGAAAATTTCAGTTAAAAGAACTAATTAAAATTTTAACAATCTGTTTGACATACATAAAATTAGAAGGTCAAAACTTCTTGTGTTGAAAATTTCAGAGCTCTACTCCAATTTTAAGTAGGTTTCTATAGATCCACAGACAGACACACAGCTTGTTTTATTATTATAGATTTCTCACCGTTTGAGATGTCACTTCAATGTTTTTATCAATTTTTAAGCTATGTGTGACTTAAGGTGCACTTATTCGCGGATTATCTTGAACTTTACTATAGGATATTTCTTTTATGCAAGCGTTTTATCTTTGAAGATCTTCCGGATCTATATCCTAAAAATTCTGAAGCTCATCGTTCTTTCAAAAATATAATGTACAAGACTTCAATAAATTAAAGATTTCGCTGATTTTTTTCATAGATAAATCCTCATATCATAACTTAATCACCAACTCACGAATAGATTTAAAAACTCCATTTTAAGACGATCAGCTACAAGCTAAAATTAAACATTTGATGCTATCATGTCTTCGTGACAACTGCGTACACTTCAGTTTTGAAAATTTACTGCAAGTTTGTTGTGGAAGACGTCAGAATTAATGTTCATATTACGTACGGAAACTTTTTTTGCATGGTACTTAGCAACACGAACACTAAAATACGCATTTGTGATATTTCATATATACTAGCTATATATAATACTAATTTCTTTCATTTCTAAGTAATGAAATTAGAACATTATATAAGTTCATATTATATATTGTTAACATTAACAAGAAATAAAATGTAAGTTTTCCAATACAAATGGAAAAGTTCTAAGTTATCAATATAACTTGCATTAAAATACAAATGGTATTTTAGAAATTAATTCTATACGAAATTATTCAAGACAAAAATCATGCGTTTATCAACTTCTTATAAATAATAATAGTCTTCTCAGAGTAACTGGATAGCTGTAGTGATTAACATCTTTGGCTAGTAAGTTCCAGTCCAAACCCCAGCCATTTCAAATATTTTGAAAAATTTTACGATTTCATGAAATAAAGTAAAATTCAAATAAAATATGATGTCTTCCACGATATCTCAAATAACTCGAAAATCTTCACACAAAATCCAACCATAGCAAAAAAGGACATCATCCACAGAAAAAAGGGAAATGGCGACCCAAAAGTCGTCACCGAGTCAAATTGACACGCCTCCTTCTCTTTCTCCCTAGCAGGTGTTAAAGTACGCCAAAGCCACGCTATGTAACGGCATTGTACCCTAAAGCCCCGATATTTTAGCTGTACGCCAAAGCCAAGTATGAGAATGCCACGACACCTTAAGATTACCTAGAAAGCCAAATTCGTCAAATTAATAAAAACAAATCGCATTAAATTTCGAAACAGCAGGAATATTAAAAACCGATAGCAACCGATTCAGATAACTCAGCAACAAGATGTAACTTAGGCACGCAAGACACTCACCTGATTTGGCACTGAAACGATTCCAGGTAAGGTGTGGTCAAATGCCCTACTGCAATTATTTATTGGTATCCAGCGAAGACAAGGGTGTGCAGCGAGTTTTCTAAAAAAATTTAGGAAGGAATTTTACGAATAATTCTAAAAACTTCAGGAATATTTTAGGGATTATTCCCAAAAATTGCAGATAATTCTAACTTTTAGGGATAATATTTAAAATTTTAGGAATAATTCTAACGCTTTTAGTGACAATTCAAAAACATCTAGGGATATTTTTTTGAAGCTGATAGGCTCCTAACACAGATACATTAGCTTGTTTGCTCCTGCAGTCTGCAAACAATCAATTTTCACAAAATTGAACATTAAACAACATTTTAGCAAAATAACAATTAAACTATAATACATAATTAAAGTATAATTTTAACAAACATGCGAATTTAATTAAATCCATTTTTCTCATCTGGAAGAATATTGGAGTTTTTTCAGCGGGTGTTGGAGACAAAATCGGGGAATTTTCAGAATTTTTAACTATCATTACTATTTTTATGGGAAGTTTTTAGGAAATAACGAAAAATTTAAGTACTACTTTAGTAATTTTAGAACTTTTTCTTTTCTTTTTTAAGAAATTATCGAAAAATGTAAATGCAGTTTTAAGATTGTTATTTTTTCCCCCATTTTTTTAATTAAATTATCGAAAAATGCAAGTAAAAATTTAGAGGAAAACAAAAATTTAAGGAATACTAGGAATTTTAGGGCGAATGCGACCCCTGGCAAGAATCTCAAAATTACTTCTTCCTGACTACCGATACAAAAATGTTGGTATTTGGAGGGAGCATGAATTCTGTTTTTTATCTAAAGAACGGGGAAGGGGGTGGGCAGCGAGTTTTATTTAAAAAAGTAGGCAGGAATTTTAGAAATAAATTCCGAAACTTCAGGAACATTTTAAAGATAATTTCAAAAAATTTAGGCATTAAACCTGAAATTATAGGGGTAGTATAAAAAATTAAGGATATTTCTTTAAAGCTGACATAGGTTCGTAACACAGACATTCTTTTCAAATCAAGTTTCGATAAAGATCCAACTGTCAATTTTCAAAACATTTAACGTCAAACAACTTTTCAGCAAAACAACAGATATACTATCAGACAATTACAATAATTTTTTAATTAAGTTCACTTATTTAATTTTTAAGCAACATTCAAAGTACTTCAAAAAGAATATTACTTCAACTTTAAAACTTAAACTAATATGAGTTTGGTAACAATTAAAAATTGTTTGTCAATAATTAAAATTTTAGAAAAGGTTTTCTCGTCTGGAGAAATATGCTTTTTTTTAGGGTTTTGGAACAAAATTGAGAAATTTTTGGGGTTTTTAATTTTTTTTTTTTTTAGTAATTATTATCGAAAACAATTCAGGAATTGTCTATCAGATTTGCATTCGGCATTTGTCGTTCAGAACAGACTCCCATTAACTTTGACCACCTGATGGCAGCATGGTTCGCATGCCAAAGATGCCGGGTTTAAATCCCGGGTTAGGCATGGATGTTCGTTGTGGTTCGGAATCCTCGTTAATATGCACGATTAGCAGTTAATGTTCATAAGAGTAGGTCGTAGAGGGTACAAACCAAACCTAAAACTTTGAAATGACAAAATTGCGAGACAAAAAAAAAGTGAGAGAAGTGATATGTTGGACAGTCGCTTTATATTAACTTCGATTTTATTTGTTTGCGGCTGCCGAGAAATCTGCAGAAGCCTAATATTAACTTACTTGTCTGCTTCTGATCGGATGGAAACTTGGCAGATAGATTCGTTATCGATGGCAATGCATTCTATCAAGTTTTGGGGACCGATTTTATACACGTTTCTCTAACCGATTTGGAATACTAATAAATCCCATTCGACCGATCATTGTTGAAACACTTCCCTGTTTCTAAAATTATTTTAAAAATAAAATATAATATTGGGCGTTAATGCATACATTTATGTTGTGGTCGGTAGTCTAGGGGAAATTAGGAACTATGCTGTTTTGTTACTTAAAGTTATTTAATTTCATTATTTCATCTTGGTTTAATTACAAAAGAAGACTGTTAAGCCTTCACTAGAAGATCGTGATGGCGGCCTAGGGCAGAATCCTCTCGCTCCTCTCAAGTCTTGCTGTTTTATACCCAGTGGCGCTGCAGTCGATACTGACTCATCTCCACTGTGTATACGACATTTATTATATGGAGTGTGAACCAGTCCATTCAACGTTACGTAGTAACGCTGTAAGTGAAAGAATTTTATCAGTCCCCCCCCCCCCCCTTTAAACTCTTTCCTGCAGCCAAAATTATTTTAAACGGAATAAATTAAAGAAATTTAGACGTTTGCCACACATTTTGCTGATATTTTTATTATTTAAAATTATATGCAAACACCAGACCTCACGCTATTAGAATCGGCGCTATGTTAATGAACATAACAATTTATATTTAAAAACTTTGTTTTCATTGGTTATATTATTTAATAGATCGGTAAGCGGAATTGAAATATGGCAATAAAATGTTGCAAAATTGAATAAAACGGATCGAATTTATCCCTTCCCTCGGGGAAAAAGTACCCAATTATCGCTTTAGTGAATAATTTTCCTTTTATAGGCAATTTTTGGTCATGGATATATCACTAACCACTCGGCGGAAATAATTTTAGATTCCAACATTTTAGATTCGGAATTCCAATAAGGAAATAAACGTTATGGGGTTGGCCTTAAAATTTATAAAGTTTGATTTGCTCACGACTATTTAGAAGCATTAAAAACTATAAAAAAAATCTACGAATTAAAATGGAAAATATCCTTTTCTTGTTAATAGTCACTTTTCTGTGCCGACCAAACGGTATAGTGGTTAGCGTGCTAGCTTCTAGACCGCGAGGTTGCGGGTTAGAGTCCCGTGTTAGGCATGGGTGTTTGTAAATGTATGTTGGCTTGTCTAATGACGAATGTTTCGGCGCATTATAGCCCCCGTGTTGCTGACGGCGCCAGATAATCTGAAAACAACCAACCACTTTTCTGTGTTAAAGACATCCGTTTTCTGATCTTTTAAGCCTTTAAATCACATTTCTAGGTGAATTTCGAAGGTGGGAATGTTTAGAACACCAATTTACCACAGCAATTGTGAACAAAATCGTTACGGCCATTTTTTGATAATGGACAATTCCCGCATTCTTTAAAAAAAAAGAGTGAAATTGAAATTAGCTCATATTTATGAAGAATATCTTTCCGATTCCAATTATTTAATTAAAGTTCTTTAAAAAATTAATTATTTGAATATTAAGAAAAAATGCCCTAAAACCGAGCCAAATCTAGTCCGATCAAAACACTCAACAATATCTGTGACGTCAAGAGATTCTTCCGCTTCCATCGTTATCATGAGGTTTCTGCCAAATAGTTGGCGTTGAATTGGTTGACCATTGCTATATCTCGTACAGGTAGCGCGATTTGCGAGAAACTTGCAAAACTGGTTTCCGCCATTGCATTTCAAGATGAGATGTTTGGGAGATCTTGACGTCACATTCAATTCGAGTCGAATGAACCGTTTTCCCGCCAACATGTCAAACAGGGTAACTGATTGCAAATTTAAAAAAAAAAAAAAAAAAACGCATCGAGTAGAAATTTTTGTGTTTATGGCCCCTTTCCAAAACATTTAGAATTGAATAAAAATAAAAAATTTAATGCGGGATTTGTCCATTCTGTAAATTACACAGGATTCTTTAAGAATCTAGCGCTTTAGAAGTTTTTGACCGTAACCTCCAAGTCACAACGTAACCAATTCGGATACTTCAACAACAATATGTAATTAGACACAAAAGACACTCACCTGATTTGACACTGGAATTGTTCTAGGTAAGGTGTGGTCAACTGCCCTTCTTATTAGCATCCAGCGAGGACCAGGGGGTGCAGTGAATTTTCTAAAAAAAAAAAATTTAGGAAGGAATTTTAGGGACAATTCCAAATACTTCTGCAATGTTTTAAAGATAATTCCCAAAAAAATTGGGGATCATTCTTAAAATGTTAGATATTACTAAAAAAAAAAAACCTTAGGGGTATTTCTTTAAAAGCTGTCCTAACACAGACATATTCCTTCAGCATGTTTTAAAACCGGCAAAAAAAATTGTGTAATTTTAGGGAGTTTACCTGGGTTTTGGAGGAAAATCGCGGGCTTTAATTTTATTTAAAAGAATTATCGCAACATTTAAGTACAATTTTATGATTTTTAGGGCGAAACAGAAATATTTAAAGAATATTATGAATGTTTAGGGCGAATGCGACCCCTGATTTAATGAGAAAAAGGGGATAAATAGCAGAATCATTCCACGTCAAATCAAACGCATAGGAAACCGTCCGATTCATGTGAAAACAAGTGTGTAATTTTTCCTAATTACAGTGCTGGGAAAGAGAAGGGAGGGGAGAGGGGGGGGGGTGGCTGCACTTCAAGCAAAAGCAATAAAAAAATCCCATTTTAAAACAACCATAAAAACACAATCTATTTTTTTTTTAAGAAGAAATGTCCGTTTATCCCTGCACCTGCGACAAATGTTTCATTTTTTCATCAAAAATATCTGTTGAAGAATTTGATAAAAGCGCAGTAATAAAAGGTTAAATAAAAAATTGAATGCAAAAAAAAAGTAA
Organism: Linyphia triangularis; assembly: GCA_963978545.1. NCBI lineage: Eukaryota > Metazoa > Arthropoda > Arachnida > Araneae > Linyphiidae > Linyphia > Linyphia triangularis. Next base: position 8,271,481 of record OZ021722.1, on the reverse strand, counting down.
TGATTTCCTTCTTAAAACTAAAATTTTTAAAAGCTAGCTTTTAATTATCTAAAAATACTAAAAATACAGAAACCACTAGTCAGGGTGGCAACAAAATTCAGAAAAAAAAAAAGGTTCCTATAGATTAATGTGAATACACATTTATCAAATAGAATATGAAAGAGATAATATGGCCATTTTTTTTTTAAATAATTTTGTCGGTATGAAAAGTTCTATTCCGTCATAATAAACTTCTAACGATAACTACAACAATTCTCTGGGTAAAGGGTGACAAAATACGGATGAATTTGGAAATGTACATTCAAAACGATCGAAAACTTCCAATTTTGGTGAAATTTAAAAAAAAAAAATCCTGATTTTTTCCAGAATCAGGAAGCTCCTTGGCATTTCTCCAATTTCCACGTTCTATGGCCACTCTGACCAAAAAAAAAAAACTGAACAGGGTGGCCACAAAATTAAAGAAAAAAAAGTTTCCTGGGATTTCCCCGATATATTTCTAAAAAAATTCCTGATTTTACGGCAAACTTTTTTACCATTTCCCCAACTTTTAAAAATGTGTAAGCACCCTGATCAAATAGAGCATGCATGCCAAAGAGATAATACTACAATTATTTTTAAAATAGTTTTGGCGGCAATGAAAAGTTTTAAATATTCCGCAACAAAAACTTCTATTACCGCTATATATCTCCGGGTAATTGCGCCAAAATACGGATGAACGGAGATATCTTCAAAACAATGGCAGCAATTTCCCTGATTTTCGTAAAATAATGTAAAATAATAAAATCCCTGATATTTCCCTGATTTCCAGGTTCTGTTGCCACTCTGTTGAAGGCAAAATGACTAATGAATGAATTTTTATAACTGATGTTAGTTTCATACGCTTCAAAGCAATACTCCGGGTGAAATCGTGGATGAAAAAATAAAGCATTGGGTCTAGGGCACATTGTTTCTCGCCTGATATGTGTTATTCCCCTAAAGAATTAAATTAATTGAAAATTTCAAAAGTTCAAGTTGATAAAAAGTTGCCACTATGCTCACATATTTACCAAACAAAATTTTAGCTCAATTGAAAAATATTTAGATCTCCCAAAATGGTCCTGAAGTTTGATTTTTTTTTTCCCAATTTTTTTTTCCTCACAAAAACTGATAATTTTTAATATTTTTTTTTAACATAAATAAAAAGTAAATTTTTATTTTCAAGAATAAAAATATTAATTAACAGAACAGGTGGCCACAAAATTCTGGAAAAACATTTCCCTGATAATTCCCTGATTTTAAGGCAAACTTTTTTTTCAAATTTCCCCAATTTTCTTAGGTTTTCCAGATGTCTAGACACCCTGACCAAATAGAACATCTATGCTAAAGAGATAATATGCAATTTTTAAAAAAATAGTTTTGCCGGTAACGAAATGTTTAAATTATTCCGTAACATTAAACTTCTAATGGCTTACCACTACAAATCTCCATGTAAATAGCGCCAAAATATGGATGAACGTGCCTGAAACAATACAAAATTTCCCTGATTTTCATGAAATTTTAAAAAGTTCCCTGACATTTCCCTGATTTTTTCAAGAATCAGAAAGCTCCCTGACATTTCCTTGATTTCCAGGTTTTCCCAGTTCTGTGGCCACTCTGCAGTAATACAAAAATTATATCTGCCATTTAGCATTTAGGTCTCCCAAAAATCTAGATAAAAACCTTAACTTTTTTTTTTAATTGAAAATACGGATGCTTTCCAATTTTCACCCCATTCTTTTGGTTAGTTTCAATCATTTTATTTATAGTCTTGGTTCAATAGTACAACATTTTGATATATCCGGGAATATCATAAAAAATTATCCAAGTCTCTTGTTCAATTAACTCTACAGAGAAGTGCTTTTATGATAAACTCAGAACATCTCCATTTAAAATGTTGTTTGACTTACGAAAATATATTCGATGTCTAACAAGCAAAAGGATACATAAAGTTTTACTAACAAAGTTGGAAGCAAAGTTACTAGCAAAAATTCATTTATAGACACACAAAACAAACCACTATGTACATCTTATTGATTAGCAATCTACAATAGTAACGGAATGACGTGTCATAACTGGCTTTGGTAAACAGGAGCTATAGTTAATAGTTGAGACAGGAATTAGCAGATAGAAAGGAGTTTAAAACATCCTCCCACACACAAGCACGTTTTTTCTAGAACCACTGTCAAGAATTGCGTTGAATATAGTATATATAACAAAGATACGTGTTCTTCTCGTTTATTTATGCGACCATATTACTATTCACAACTTCTATACTTATTCCTTCATCCTTTCGATTATAAAAATAGAGTGAAAAATAGTTGAACTAATTACCTTGATGGTATTTCACGAAAAATATTCGATTGATCTATTACCACTGCTTGATATTCTAGGTTTACATTTAAATCCTGCAAAAGAGCACTTGCTAATTGAGCTTCTGCTCTAATGGAAAATGCTCTAGATAAAGAGAGGTTTTGTTTGACAGCCCTTGTTTTACTGAAATAATTGAACTTTTTGACTTTCTTCTGGTAAAAGCATTTTACTATCTAATACACTTTCATCACTCTAACATTGAATCATTTTCAATTGCGTTACCTTCACGTCTCCAATCTAGAGCCTTTGTTGGTTGGGCCCTTCAAGGTCGTGTGGAAGTGACATGACTTAACACTTGAATTTAGTATAGGTCATTTCATAAAATGATACTTCCGATATTTCAAAACACTGTAATACACCTAGACTATAAATAGAAATAATTGAAATTAACCGAAAGAATTGATTGAAAATCGAAAATTACGCATATTTTGTTTTAAAAAAAATAAGGTTTTCATGTAGATTAAGGGAGTTAATGAGAGTTAAGCTTGTTAAATGGAAGATATAATTTTTTTTTATTACTGCTAGTAAATGTTCTTAAATTTAAATTTTTATACTTAAAAATAAAAATTTGCTTTACACTTATGCTTTTAAAAAAATTAAAAATCTTCGTTTTGCCCCAAAACAAACAAACTTCAGGTCTATTCCGGGAGACCTAAATGCCAGAGTGTCTATAAAAGATTGGACACATTTTGATGTTGAATAATTCCTAAAATAATGAAGGTGTAAACAAACTTACGAAATTTATATATAGAATATATTTTCATTTATAGTGAACGTTGCCATAGAAAATTTCCCATTTGAATATCCTTTCTTTTGTGAATATTGTCTGTCCATGTTATTAATTGTATGTTTTCCACTCTTGGCCACCCAGATCAACTGATATAACGCCACTTGACTTTTTCCTTCGGGGATTCGTAAAGGACATCGTTTACAGGAGGAAAGTGTCAAATGTCGATGACTTCAAGACCAGGATTACAGCCGCAATAGCCTCTAAGGATGCAAACATACTTTGCCCGGACCTGACGCGAAACTGACCACCGTCTTGATATTTCCACTCTTGGCCACCCAGATCAACTGATATAACGCCACTTGACTTTTTCCTTCGGGGATTCGTAAAGGACATCGTTTACAGGAGGAAAGTGTCAAATGTCGATGACTTCAAGACCAGGATTACAGCCGCAATAGCCTCTAAGGATGCAAACATACTTTGCCCGGACCTGACGCGAAACTGACCACCGTCTTGATATTTCCACTCTTGGCCACCCAGATCAACTGATATAACGCCACTTGACTTTTTCCTTCGGGGATTCGTAAAGGACATCGTTTACAGGAGGAAAGTGTCAAATGTCAATGACTTCAAGACCAGGATTACAGCCGCAATAGCCTCTAAGGATGCAAACATACTTTGCCCGGACCTGACGCGAAACTGACCACCGTCTTGATATTCTCCGTGCGCCGAACATGTGTTAGTCCATTGACAAGGACCATAAAACTTTTTGAGTCTACCTAACCATTAGTCCGAATGCAAATTTTGTCTTCAAAAATTTGTCTTCATTATTTTATGAATTATTCAACATCAAAATATCTCCAAACTTTTATAGACACTGTATTTTTCAATAAAATTTTTTAAAAAAATTCGGTAAATATGTGAGCATAATGGCAACTTTTTATCATTTTGAAATTCTAAATTCCCAAAAAAAGTTTTTTTCGATACGTCCTACTCTGCATATTTCCTACCTTTACATGCAATCGGACAAAGGGAAAATTATTCCGCGTAATGATTGGCTGCCAGCTATCTCTAGCGCCGCCATCTACAGGGTTCCCACTCAAATCACAGAATGAAATTCAATGACTTTTCAATGATCTTTAAGGACCTATGAATTATTTTTTTTTTCAGGCATCATATCTATATATTTAATAGGCAATGCGGTTTTTGGGGTTAGTCCGTCCGCCTAAACTGCTCAACCAATTTCAATGATCAAGGTGTCATTTTAAAGGAAATAAGCTGTAGATTTGCCAAAACAATTTATTAACACTTTATTAATTAGTTAAATTTCAATATTTTTCATCATTAAGCTACTACAAAGCCTCAATGATTTTGAATATATGATTGGCAACATCCTTAAGAATGTAAACAACAAACCGGCTGCTCGGGGGTTCAACCAACCAACCGTTAAGCTATTCTTACGAATGTAAACAACAAACCCGTTGCTAATTTTAAAGCTCTTTTTAAACTCTTCGTTTCAAAGTTGATTTTTTCTGTTTTTCTGAAGCATTTTTGTATTAGAGTAATTATTATTTTGAAGTATTTCTATCCAGAAAATGCTTCGCGTTGGACGTCGTTCTCTAAAGGGGCGACTTATCAGAATAAATAAAAATATTAGGACTTCAATGTAAGGGCATAGCTAATGAAGTTTTAAGTCAAAATGTTGGCGGATAGTATATTTAACTTTCTATTATGAAACTTGCAATTTGGGTGTTTTCTCTATTAGGCCTTACATTAAATTTATAAAAATTTGGTTACATTTTTTATGGCTGGCAAACCTATTCGAGCGCATCAAGATGTTTTAACCACAAATCCGAGCGCAGCGAGGCGTTTGGGGGTTGGCGAGCGTTAGCGAGCAGGGGGCGAAGCCCCCTAGTCTGTATTTAAATTTTTAATAAAGTATATTCTATCAAAAAAGTTACAAGTTGGTGGATGCGTAATACAAATATGTCGGAAAATTCCTTTAAGGTGCAGATAAGTGGCGGTCACGAGGGAATAGCAAGTCGGAGTTGTATTTTTATGAATTTTGCAGTTGGACAATATCTGTAAAAATTAAGGACTTTTAAGGACCTCTAAGCATTTTCAAGCACTTTCAAGGCCTTGAAAACAAGTTCACAAATATTAAGCACTTTTAATGACTTTCAATGACCGCGGGAACCCTCATCTATAAACGGAGAATTGAATGTTTTTAGAAATTTTTTTTTTTTACTGAAATACCGCTAACAATAGTACGCAATGGAACTTATTTCAGTAACTGAATCTTTTCATTACTACGCATGAACCCTTTTTAAAAGAAAATTGTTTTAAGAAAATGTCTATATACATGAATGCATTCTTTAACATCTCCAACACTGTTCCCAATAACTACAGTATTCGAAAAAACGCATTCTAACTCATTTATAAAGGAATATAGAAGCTTACCGTCCGAAAAACCAAGACTTTTTTTTAGTGTCAGGTAAAAAAAAAAAATTAAACAATAGCTGGCACTCTACCCCAGACATTCTAGGCAAAAAAAAAAAAAAAAATAGATCAAACTTTGCATAAATTCCCATTGAGCTGAAATTTTGCAGAATGGCTCTATATGATGCCCTGAGCAACCCACAAAAAGTCCCCTATTCTCCCCCTTTGGCTTCCTGGTTTTCTAGGTGCTGGAATTCTGGGGCGCTGGAGAAATGCTAGAGCAGCTATTACCCACGAACAGCTTGTCGCATTGAGCTCAAATGAAAGGTAAATAAATGGGCTTTAATTTAAATATAAATTTGATATCATTCATTAACTTACAAATTGATAAAAGCCTGTCAAAGTCAAAAACCCATGTATTTTCCTCTTATTTTTCGATTTGAGCGCTTCTATTATTAATAAATGATTTACACATTTGGCATAAAACTATTCATCTCTTTTTCAGCTTTCTAGAAATATATAAATATTGCTTATGCGATAAATAGTTGCAGATATGCAAGGATTTCAGTGACGCAATACAAGTTTTCCCCTTTTCATTTGACTATCAAGTGTCTGAGACTAAATGAGACTATTCCCATTTGGAATTGAAGGGTCATTACACGAATTTAGCTACAAAAGTTGGCTACCATCTTTCTAAAAACATGTGGAATTAAAAAACATGCGGAATCTGAAAGAACTCGGTGGTGCCTTTGACCGGAAATAGGAAGTTTCACAATTGTCTGGGTTTTTTTTTTTTAAACGCTGATATCGCTGTTCGTTGTGAAAATTTATTGATTGCTTATTGAAAAGTATCGCTCTTTTTCTTTTCATTGGGGTTTTCTGCTGCTAGTTAAAATAGAACTTAAGATTACACCCTGTTTAAAGACTGGTGTACAAAGGCAATAATGGACTGTGAAAATTGCATTATCTGCGTATTCTCCTTGAAAGTGACTATTGGAGAAAAGCTTACAACTAACTGATGGTTTGAAAGAAATTTTCAAATGTGGTCTCATTGTTCATGTCGCTTATAGGAAAAGTTATATTTGCCCCACTAGTATTCGAAAAGCTTTAAAAAATACATTCTCAATGTCTGATAGATAGTAATAGCATTATTTTGCTACCCACACCTCGTGCTCATCAAGTAAATATTTTGAGGTTACGGTGGTCCTACAACTAAAAAAAAAGAACAAATTCGAGGAGCACGAAAATGGGAATGTGCGAACATAACAGTATATGACAAAAACGGTTACAAGCAAACAGGAAGATTTTCTGTCAAATCGGGGCAATTAAACTGTGCTCATACAACAACTACAAATTTGTCTTGAAAAGGAAGGAGTGGACGTGAAAAGAAGCTATTGGAGATGCTGATGCCTTAATTGTTGCTGCTGCTTTGGGAAAAATCTAAATGTAAGCAAAAGGTAACAGTTGTTGCAACATATAGTGATATATTGACAATGCTAGTTGCTAGAACTCTAAATAAAGCAAACATTATGCTCCTTGTATCGAACGTCGGATCAAAAATTGCAAAATTGTACAATATATTGTAGGTATACAGAGAATGATTGGGATATGAAGAACCATATACGTTTCAATTTTATGATTCGATGCAATACAACATCTGCACTGTACAATAAAGGAAAGGGGTATCCTATCAGAAAAAATTTCAAATAAAGATAAATCTAGAAATTTTTAATTTGGTTGAAACAGATTGTGATAAAATAGCAGAAGCGGGAGAAAATTTTATGATAACACTTCACAAAAGTCAAAATTGGGCAATACTAGACGAGTTACGGATATACATGTACAGCAGAGGTATAGCCAAAACTGTAATAAACACCATTTTTAGAAACTCTCCCTCCAACGTCAGCTGCGGTACGTCATCATTCACTTTGTGTGTATCATTAAATACAACAGTGGTTAAAAAATGTTCCTCAACCTACAAAGTTACCTCCTTTTCCAGATGAACTGTTATAAATTATACCTTGCAACAGTAAGAGCAAATGCAACTCGAGTAGCGGGTGTGATTGCAGAAGAACAGAACTTAAATGCTCAAATATTTGTGGACAATACCTAGGGATGTTTAAAAACAAATTCATATTTTATGTATATTTTATGTATATACTATTTGATGAAGAAAGCAGCCTAGTATTTCTGCTTTAATGACAAAGATTTAAAAAAATATATATACATATCTTCCAAAAGAAAAAAAAGTTTTTCTAGTCGTATAACCCTTCAACCACACTTAACATCACTTTTTATTTTATTTGAAGGACAGGGAATAGTAAGAATTATATCCTACAAATATTGTTATTGCTTTTTTTATGCATTATTAGTTATTGCATTTTAACAATATGTAAATAGTTGAACATTAAAATTTTCTAAGGAAAATATTTATTCAGAGATATTTTTTCTCATAGATGCGTATGACATGTTTATCTACATATCTATGCAATATGATATTGTATTTCAGTTTAAAAAAGGTCTTAAATGGAAAAGACTTGAGGAAAATGGTTTGATTAGGGTGAAATACCACACGCTTTATTACGAGACTCCCAATAGAAGGTAGTGTTTTACTGAAACGCTCATATATCTGCAACTATTTATCACACAAGCAATATTTATAAATCTCCAAAAATCTGAAAAAGAGTTGAATAGTTTAATGCCAAATGTGTAAATCATTTATTTAAAATGGAAGAGCTTAAATCAAAAATGTAGTGGAAAATGCATGGGTTTTCGACATTGACAGGCTTTTATCGATTTGTAAGTTAATGAATGATATCACATTTTTATTTAAATTAAAGTCAATTTATTTATTTTTCATTTGATCTCCATTTGAGCTCAATGCGACTAGTCGTTCGTGCGTAAGAGCTGCTCCAGCATTTCTCCAGCGCCCCAGCATTCCAGTACCTAAAAAACCAGGAAGCCGAAGGGGGAGAGTAGGTGACTTTTTATGGGTTGTTCAGGGCATCAAATAGAGCCACTCTGCAAAATTTCTGCTCAATGGTAATTTGTGCAAGGTTCAACTCTAGAATGACTGGACTACTCGCCGTGGTGAAAATGAAGAATCTAAGCAAGCAGCCACAGTCAAACATTCAACACGCGGAACTATTTTCTCCTGTCCAAATATATGTAAAGGTATGAAATAGCGACCACTCTGGTGAATGACGCACCTACGAAAAGTGTAACTTTTAGGAAACACGAAAAAAAACTTTATTTCAATATAAACTTAGGCGTCACTATCAACTTGGAACAAACGTAATATTGTCATAATAAGAGTTATAGTTCGGTCTTGGTTCTCCTCAATGGTTTAGGTATTCCTTGACACAATAGAGACCTTAACTCCGTTTTCACAAAATTTACTGTTGCGTCATTGTTTCACAATAACGGTTATATGTTCTTACAATCATTTTAACATTAAACCCAGGTGACTAATAATATACTTTTTTCAGCTACAAAACCGTATACTCGTCAGTGTTAATCATTTAGGGAAATAAATTATTTCTGACTTAAGTCTTTTGACACTTGTTTTAAGAGAAAGTCCTAGTAAGGATCATTCCCCAACCACGCTTTGTCACAATCTTCTGGCCCAGTTCATTCATGTACTATTTATATTTCTGGTCTAGGCATCCACTGACATTTGCAAACAATAATTTAATATTTTTAACCATAATTTCTTTAAAATTTTATGTAATTTTAGCCTGATTTATGTTGTTTACAATAAATTGATGGAAAATAAATTAAATCTCGAGCAAAAAATTGAATTGACTCGTGAACATTTTCGTGCGATTATTTACTTTCGACGTGGATCACCAAGGCAAGAGTGCTTCGATGAATATAATTCTTTATACAGCGATAAAGCACCATCCTACAGCACTTTAAAAAACTGTTATAACGAATTATTCAATCGCGGTCGACGTTCGCTCCAGGACAAATTCTGTGAAGGTTGTCAAAAATCTGTTGTTGTGCCAGAAAATATCGATGCTGTGCATAAACCGATAAAGCAAGATCATCATGTGACATACCGTGAGATTGAAGCATCTTTGGGCATTAATGACAAGTATCAATAACATTACAGGAACGTTTGGCCGTAAAAAAGATATGTTCGCGTTGGATCCCGCATAATCTGACAAAAGATCATAGGAAGGCTCGCGTCGATTGGTGCAAGGAAATGTTGAAAATACACGTTCAATGTACATCAAAGGCTATGCATAACATCTAAACAGGTGTTGAATCATGGATCTGTGCATATGAGCCCGAAACAAAACATAAATCGACTGTATGGGTCTTCCAAGACGAGCCAAATCCAACAAAAGTTTTTCGCAGAAGAAGCACATCGAAGCAAATGGTTGCCTGTTTCTTCGGCATTGTCGGTCACAAGGCGACAGTGGCGTTAGAGCAACACAGGAAGGTCAATTGTGAATGGTATACTACCATTTGTTTGCCATAAGTCATCGAAGAAATTCGAAAAAGAAAAAAAAAAGAAAAATGGGGGGGGGGGGGAACCAGAAGGTAGTATGGTTTGGAGGTAACTCAATCGGAGTGGAGAAAGTGCTTCGGAAATTGGTTCAAACTCATACAGAAGTGTATTTTGACCTTCATGGAGAATATTTTGAAAAGCAATCAAACCTATATCGATCACAAATATTAGTTTTTTCCAGAAATGTAAATAGCAACCCCCGTATAAAACCTTGATAATCGATGAGTAGATACGAAATCACTTAATGAAGAGACAAATTGTCTTCATTTAATGTCTATATCTATAAACAGTCACTGACTGACTAATTCACTCATTCATCACTAATTCTCCCACTTTCCCATATAGTCACAATTCTGGAAATTGGTAGATTTGTCAACAATAACAAACATAGAAAAAGTAAGCAATTCCAATCACAGGGCTGCCACTGACTGTAAGCTTTGAAAATAGTTGCTTTAGTAGCCTCAGATGTTAAAAATAGTAGCCAAAATAGTAGTCTCACACATTGAAAATAGTAGTCTCGGGTGTTGAAAATAGTAGCCTCACTTTTCATAACTTTTAATAAGATCGGAATAAAACAGTAGATTTACATAAAACAAGAAAACCCAGAAACACTCTTCTTTCGATTCAAAATAGTGTCTAAAACATTACAACCCATAGGGTAAAAGGCATGTGTCTTGGGGGAGGCGCTATCATATCTACGATGGAAGTTGGCAACTCAACCTTACTCCCAGACAGAACCTAAAAAAAAAAAATTAAAAAAAAAAAAAAAAAGCTAAACGGTAAAAATCGATTGGCAAAACAAGAATTTTTTTTTTTTTTTTAACTTCCAAAGTCAAACAACTTTTTTTTTAGAAAAACAAGTATCATGTTTAAACAATTATACTAAATATTGACAATGACAATCAAACTTCATTAAGGGCAGTTTTTAAATTTTTAACAGAATGGTTGCAGAATTTAAGAAACAAAATTCCCTGATATCCAGAAAATTTCCTAATGTGCATCTCTCTCGATGTTATCATTTAAAAAAAAAAAAAAGAAAATAATGGCCAATTTAAAAATTTATACATTTGACTATTTAGAATTACATTAACTAGTATTGTTTTAGGCAAAGTATAATTGCAAGAAAATATAATTTTAGGCTAAAAATCAAAATAAACGTCTTTAGAGCATGAAAAAGAATGGAAAACATTAATAAAAAAATACAAAATTCACATAAACCAATTTACAAACTACACCCATCCTTGCTAACTTCAAGGAAAAGCAAAACTAGTACTTTTCTTTTTAATTAAAAAAAGAATAAAATGTTATTTTCTTTAATATATGTCGCAGGCATGAGCATGAAACTTATATAATCAGCATTTTGCTATTCAGTCACAAATTTCACTACGTACATATATTTCATGAAAAATTATGTGTTTTGGATTTTGAAGTTGAGAAAAGATAAATAACACATAATGCATGAAAGAAAGTCTTGGAAATTAACAGCTTCTTATAAAAATTACTTATAGATGTATAAAATTTTATTTCTATATAACAAAAATACTATCTTAAACCATAAAAGTACATATTAAATGAGGCAAAAAATCGTTTTCATAAAACATGACAAGCACAGCATTCGGCAGGGGGGGGGGGGGAAATGCAAGGATTTTTTTTTTTTAAATTCAATAACCCTTTGCCTGAATGTATGCAGTAGAGCATTTAGATTTTTTTTTATTATTATTTTTTGGAGGGGGAGGAGGATACTTCAATTTTTTGTTTGATTTATATTAAACATATAAACCAAAAACACATATCACTTTCACTGCGTTAGATATATTGTCAAAATTAAAGTACAAAAAAAAAATTACACTATCTAACCCATTTTGCTTATGAATACCTATAGATTTGTTGCACATCTATAATAACACAGTGCTGTAAAGGGTTAATAAAAACTAAAAAATATGATGGAATCAATTTGAAATATTAAGGAATTTAGGGTTCCAATATATTCTATTGACAAAAAACGCAAGACAAGAAGAAAAATAATCATATCTGTAAAGGATGCAGTCAGATTTATCAGATTTAAATTGGAGGAATTTTTGAAACAATAAATCTACTGGTGGTTGTGCTTCTAAATAATAGGATTACTAAAAATCTAACAGAAATAATACGTAAATAATTAGGGTTCTAATATAGAATGTTGACAAAAAACGCAAGGCAAGTAGAAAAATAATCATGTCTGTAAGGGATGCAGACAGATTGAAGTTTGGAGATTCTTTTAACAACAAGAAGCCGGCGGACGCGAAGTTATAGGATAACCAAAAATCTAACAGAAATAATGTGTAAATAATTGTTCTAAGCATAACAATGATTTCAGAAAGTAAAAAAAAAAAAAAAAAAAAAAAAAAACGGAACACGTGGTTGTTGGCCGAGGAGGGGAAATCGGTCGGTTTGATTTAGCTGCTGAGAGTAGAAAAAGTTCGGAAACTTCGTACACCCAAATCGACCAACTATAAAAACTACATATACATCGTGTGACGCGAGTTGGGATAGATGTCCGCACCCTATTACGGGGTAAGCGAGAAGGGAAACTTGAAAATTTCAAAATTCCCTGATTAAAGAGTAATTTTACGAAATTTTTTGACATTTCCCTGAATTCCCGGTTCTGTCGCCTCCCTGTTTAAGCTACATTCAAAGTAATTAAATAAATTGCTTAAAAATTTAAATTATTTTATTTACAAATTTAGCATCATTGAAATTCTAATCATTCTATATCGATTGACCTACACGGCGAAATCGTTCATGACACCAACACAAATCTCCGACATAACGTCTAATAACATAAATACTGTTCATACTTTCTTCCTAAGTTCAAGGCAAATTCCACAAATTCATTTTTGTTTAGAGTAAATAAAGCGAAATAATTTGATATTTGGGAATATAATTGTGTATGCTGTTGCCTTGCACGGGGAAAGATAAAACATTGGAACCCAACAGGTAGGTGAAAATGACCGTGGTTGCTGTCAAAAACAACTATCTTGAGTTAGGTTACTACTATCGTAGGTTACTACACTCAAATTTTAAAACCAGGTTTCTGTTACGCTACTTCATGAGGTTAATTGATTAATATTTATAAATCTATATATTTTTACAATATTTTTCTTATGAAAGAATTTGAAATACCTTTCATTGCAAAGTTGAAAAAGACAAGTAAACAATCGGAAATACAAATTTAATGTTTTTCATACCAAATATTAAAAAATTATTTACCCTTACAAGGCAAACATTCAATAGCTAACATCCACCTTCTTCGTAAAAAAAGATATTGTGTCTAAACTCTAAATTCAGCTACCCTCTTGCAAACTATTCATTGCTGTTTTTATTTTACAACTGTTATCACCCACCCCCTGAAAATACAGTGGTCATCTCCCTTGAAAATTCCAGAGGAGGACAGGATACACAGTGGGAGTGTTGACCGCAAACAGCCGAACTGAAGATTTATTGACAAAGGGGAAAAGGGGGGTTTCGCGCGCGACTGTTCAAGTGGAGGAGACAAGATATTCCAAGGTTTCGGCTTGTGGCGGTAGCTGATCAGCTGACACTTGACTCGCATAACAATCCGCATCCACTCCTTATTTCAAGGTCAGGGAAAAAAGACATCCGGTGCTTTCTAAAAATCTTTCTGCCCAATAAAGATTTTAAGCTTAGACAAGCCGATTAAGCTTTAGGTTCGATTAAGATTTTAAGCTTGGAGCCGAGATATCGACATATCTCAGCTTTGATTTTATACGTATGCCTTATTTGTATTCCAAATACAAATATTTCACAATATGAAATCATATAAGTACCACATGCACTATTGTTACAAAAAAAGAATGAGCAATTATTACTTTCAATCACCCATACGTATTATACATAGGGTAATAAAAGTATAGCATTCAAGAAAAAATATCAATTTTTTTTTTGCATTTCTCCACGTTTTGGAACACCCTGATTTCAAAAAAGTGATCTAGAAAAAAAGTCTGTCTGTGATAGGCATAACTCCCTCAAAATTGCCCTACGATGTTCAAATTTGGTATGCGGGTTGCTGGTGGCCATGGGACCTACGATTAAAGTTTTCGTCAAAATCGCGCATGCGCATAAGGTAGCTGCCATTGAAAAAAATCATGTTTTTTAATGATTTCGAAAAAACGGCTCCAACGATTTTGATTAAAATCACTGTGCTAATGCCTCTTAAGGTGTTCTAAACATCCGCACCTCCAAAATTCACGTAAAAATGCTTTTATGGCGTAAAAAGTTGAAAATCGAATGCTTTCAACACAGAGTTCTCTTTCCCTGAGCATACCTAATCAACGCTCTTTTTTTCTTCTCCCCACAGTTTCGCTTATAACAAAGGATAATATAAGGATTATCTAAAAGTATATCGCCAAATTCGGAATTTTGGCGAAGTTTTTTTTTTAATTAATTTTTTACTTTTAGTTTCCCATATGTAATACATAGAGTAATAAAAATATAGGATTCGGTCAACAAAAAAAATGATACGTTTTGGAACATTCTGATATCAAAAAAGTGATAAAGAAAAAATGTCTGTGTGTACGTGGTCAGCATAACTCCCGAACAAAATGAATAACGATGTTCAAATTTGGTGTGCAGGTTGATGATGACCTCAGGACATACCATTAAGGTTTTCGTCAAAATCGCGCATGCGCATAAGGTAACTGCCATTGAAAAAATCACGTTTTTCAGTAATTGGTAAATAAACGGATCTAACGATTTTGTTCAAAATCGCTATGGTAATGCCTCTTAAGGTGTTCTAAACATCCCCACCTCCGAAATTCCCGTTAAAATGCTTTAACGGTGTAAGAAGTTAAAAAACGAATGCCTTTAACACAGAGCTCTCTTTCTATGAGCATACCTCATCAACGATCGTTTTTTCATCTCTCCACAGTTTCGCTTATAACAAAGGGTAATATAAGGATTATCTAAAAGTATATCATCAAAATCGCCATTGTGGCGAAGTTTTTTTTCTTTTTCTTCAGACCTATACAAGAATTATCGCAAAAAATACTGCCCAACTGACCATTTCATCTAAATGAATGATGAAAATATGAAAACGGTAAATGACACAAATCCACGTCAGTATTATAATGTAATTGAAAGTTGTGCGATGTTCCATACCCCTAGATTTTCTTTATTTTATTTGGTTTTGTGTTTTTTACGACTGCCCAATTTTGAATTTACGACTGCCCATTTTGAATTTACGACTGCCCAAATAAGCCACAACTACCCGTTAGAATAGGCCCTGCTCTACCCGCGAAAAATGTTCGGTAGTGTTCGCTCTCCCGCACCCCTTAAAAAAAAATCACCATTTTGAGTTAGTACCGATTTTTTTTTCGTCCTACTATCGGACGGTATCCAATTTCTAAAAAAATAGTCGCCTGAGCCCAAAAATAGTTGAAGGTTTTGTTCAAAATAGTCGTTTTGGGCCCTTTTTTCATTGAAATAGTTGCCATAGTCGCCTGGCCACTAAAATAGTCGCTTTAGTAGCCTTTTTAGTCGCCTGTGGCAGCCCTGCAATCACGATTAACCAATTTTAAGGGGTCGAAAAGGGGTCAAACGTTCCAAACGAGGGATATTCGCATGTACCATTTCCGATATAGTTTTAACCCTGATAATTGATGTAAATGTCAACAAGAACTAAAATAGAAGAATAATAATAGAATCTGATGTCGATTAACCAACTTTAAAGGGTAGAAAAGCGGTCAAACGTTCCAAAAGAAGAATCTTCAAATGGTTGGATTCGGATAACTCAGCAATAATATGACGACACAAAAGACACTCACCTGATTTGATACAGGAATGGTTCTTGATGAGGTGAGGTCAACTGCTCTTCTGCAGTTATTTACTGGCATCCAGCGAAGACCAGGGGGCGCAGCGAGTGTTTCTAAAAAAAATTTAGGAAGGAATTTTAGGGATAATACCAAAAACTTTAGGAAATTTTAGGGAAAATTCCTAAAGATTGTAGATAGTTCTATAGCTTTTAGGGATAGTATTTAAAATTTTAGGAATAATTCTAAAGCTTTTATGGATAATTCAAAAACATCTAGGGATATTTCTTTTGAAGCTGACATAGGCCACAGATACATTTTATCCAAAGCTTGTTTGCTTCTGCAGTCTGCAAACCGCCAATTTTTAAAAAATTTAACATTAAACAACTTTTTAAAATAATAACATAATTAAACAATACTATTTTTACAAACATGCGAATTTTTTCTCATCTGAAGGAATATTGGAGTTTTTTCAGCGGGTGTTGGAGACAAAATCGGGGTATTTTCGGAATTTTTAATTATTATTTAAGGAAATTATAAAAAAAAATGTAAGTACTATTTTAGGATTTTTTTTCCTTTCTGTAGGAAATTATTGAAAAATGTAAGTGCAATTTTAGGATTATTATTTTGTGTTCCTTTCTAGGAAATTACCGAAAAATGCAAGTACAGTTTTAGGAATTTTAGAGGAAAATAAAAATTTAAGGAATACTAGGAATTTTCGGGGGAAAGGGACCTCTTCCAAGACTTTTTTAAAATTATTTCTTCCTGACTACCATAGAACAGAGGTCGGCGATATATCGATACGACGATATTTTTAAAAATACACCCGATACTGAAAATATCGATACAAGTCACCGATATATCGATATTTTCTAAAAAATTGAGTTTTTTGAAAATCGTTTTGTAGTTCCATGTTTTTTTTATTTTCTTTATTCCCTTTTCAAAAACTTCATAACTAAAGTTTGGACTTGGCTGAGAGACAGTTAAAGTGCCACTCTAACCAAAAAGAAAACATAATGTAATGGAAAGATAAGATCATTTATTAGTAGTCCTTAACATAGCGCAGTTTCTGTTGCAAACGTGTGCCTGGAATTTGCATCTAATTTTAAATATTAAAAAATCTCTATCAGTAAAATGAACGGTGAACTACTTTTCAAAATTTCTTCCTTAAAAATAAATGAATTTATGCATTGACTTCCAAATGTATTTTATTTATTCCCCCCCCCCCCTGATCGATAATATAATTCATTTATTAAAACAATTTTGGCATGAATTCCTTAAAAGTAGAAATTTGCCCCGAAAAACCTTATTTCTGGCAAAATTGAAGAAAAAAAAAGGGAAGGGGAAAAAAAAAAAAATTGTATTGATATTTTTCTATATACAACGATATAGTATCGATATTTATTTCAATCGATATTTCCGACCTCTACTATAGAAGCAAGAAAAATGTTGGAATTTGGACAGACCATGAATTCTTCTTTTGTCTAAAGAAAATGGGGGGGGGGGGATTTTATTTTTAAAAAATTAGGCAAGAATGGTAGGGTTAATTTCAAAAACTTCAGGAACATTTTAAGGATAATTTCTAAAAATGTAGGCAAAATACCAGAAATTAGGGGTAGTTTAAAAAATTTAAGGATATTTCTTTAACCTCTTCACTCCGTAGGTCCACATATGTGGACCTCATAATATTTGTTTGTAAAATTTAATGGTGGAAAATTTTGTAATTTCAACCTCACCTTTACATTTGGGGATGTCTGAGCTTCGTAATGAATATCATAGAGGGCAGCAAAGGCTTAATTTTCCTCAAGAAATATTTGTTTACAAAAGTGATTTTCTGAAAATGGTGACATCACAGCGAAGTCGAAAATGTAAGTAATTTTCAGTATTTTAAATATTATTTTTTGATCCAATAAAATTATTTCTAATTAAGTTAATCTTTCAACATCTACTTAGAATAGTTTTGTTTGTAAAAATGCTTTATTGAAAAGTTGGGTCAATAATTATAATTGGGTACACATTTGTGCACCTTCGTCCATTAGGCTGAATTTATTGTAATATGATGAAAATGTGTTAATAAGTAATTATTGTTAAAATTAGTAAATAATTATTATTTAATAGTAAGTTATTATTGTTTAAATGTATGTGTATGTTAACTGTTTGTTTTTACTCAATTAATTTGTCCTAAAATTATATTAGAACATTGTACACTTAAAATTTGGAACAATTTAAGAAAAACAAAATATTAGTAAGCTGAGGCATTATGGTATAAGTGCACAGAGTGTATGTAAAGTGTTTGTTTACTACTTTATTATTTAACTTAAAGTTGTTTAAAACATTCTGGAATTTACGTTTTTAAATTGTAGAACTTTTTAACAAAAAAAATAATTAAAAAAATAGTAACTTAGTTATGTTTTAAGTGCAGAAGTAGATTTAGTGTTTGTTTTGTTTAAAATTAACTTAATACAAAACCATAATTTTGAGCATACAGTATAGTAGTGACTAAGTATAATTCTAAAATATTATATGAAATTATTTTTTGTAGGCTTATGGACTCCAGGTGATATTCAGGCATTATTACAACAGAGTAATTTGTCCAAAGAGGAGAAAAAAAGTTAGCATTCCACAGCCTGCTGTAATTCGAATGTATAATATTTCGATGGGGGGGTACTGATCTCTGTGATCGATATTTAGCATACTATCGTTGTGCTGCAAGAACAAAGAAATAGACTGTGTATACGTTTACACATTGTGGATCTAGCAATATCTAATTGCTAGATTTATTGTGTGCGCTTTCACAAAAGCAATGACATAAAAAAATACATGATTATTGCTTCATCTTTATTGAAGTATGAAGGAAATTTATCTGGGAGTTCTCGCAGAGGAAGGCCACGCAAACTAACTCCTCTAAAGAGGAATTTCACGTGCCCTTAAAGCAACGAAAAGTTATTCATCGTCCTCCAAAGGTTGGTTGTTTTCAAATTATCTGGCGCCGTCAGCAACACGAGGGCTATAATGCGCCGAAACATTCGTCATTAGACAAGCCAACATACATTTACAAACACCCATGCCATACACGGGACTCGAACCCGCAACCTCCCGGTCTAGAAGCCAGCACGCTAACCACTATACCGTTTGGTCGGCTCGTCCTCCAAAGGATGTACAATTTGATAATATAGGTCACCTACCCAGGTACATGGACGACAAAAATGCATCCAAATGTCGTCTGGTGGGGTGCAAATCTAGAACGAGAGTAATTTGCACCAAGTGCAACATTTACTTATGTGTGCTGAAAAATAATTCCTTTGAAAAGTTCCATTCAAAGTAAATGTAATGAAAATATTCTAAATTACTTAAAAAATAAAGTGTTTAATAATAAAGTTTAATTAAAACATGTTAATACTTCTTTTACAAGCATTTTATCAATTTCAATATTCTTATTATTTTGTGTAATAGAAAACTAGGGTCCACATACGTGTACCTAAAATTTTAGGCCCCCTAATAAACTTATAAATAAAAATACTTTTTTTTCTTAGTCCTTGACAACAAAATAACTCCATGAAACAGTAAAATATTTTTTAAATCCTTTTGTTAATCTTCAAGGGTGAAGAGGTTAAAGCTGACAAAGGTTCGTAACACATTCTTTTCAAATCTAATATTTAACGTCAAACAACTTTTCAGCAAATCAACAGTTATACCATCAGACAATAACACTATTTTTTAATTATGATCACTTATTTAGTTTTTAAGCAATATTCAAAGTACTTCAAAAAGAACATTACTTCAACTTCAAAACTTACAACTAATACGATTTTGCAACAATTTAAAATTTTTGTCAATAATTAAAATTTTAGAAAACGTTTTCTCCTCTGGATATATGTTTATTTCTCTTTATGGTTTTGGAACAAAATTGATAATTTTTTTTTTTTTTTTTTTTTTTTTTTAAATCGAAAGCTTAGAGTACAATTTCAGGAATTGTCTTTCAGATTTGCATTCAGCATTTGTCGTTCAGAACAGACACGCTATAACTTTGACCACCTGATGGCAGCATAGTTCGCATACCAAAGATGCCGGGTTCGAATCCCGGGTTTGGCATGCACGTTCGTTGTGGTTCGGAATCCTCGTTAATATGCACGATTAGCAGTTATTGTTCATAAGAATAGCTCGTTGAGGGTACAAATCAACCCCATTACTTTGAAATGACAAAATTGCGAAAAAGAAAAAAAAAGAGAAGTGATACGTTGGACAGTCGCTTTATATTAACTTTGATTTTGTTCGTTTGTGGCAGCCCGGAAATCTGAGGAAGCCTGATATTAACTCACTTGCCTTCTTCTGATCGGGTGGAAACTTGGCAGATAGATTCGTTATCGATGACAATGCATTTTATCAAGTTTTGGGGGCCGATTTTACACACGTTTCTCTAACCGATTTGGTGTCGTGCCACGAACCGAAGTGTCACGAGCGCATTGTACCAAGAGCGCACAAACACCTGCTGTATTTGCGAGGGGAGAGAGATGCCTGTTATTTATCAAGCGAATGGTACCACAAGCGCACAAACTGCTAGTTTATGTGCAGAGGGTAGGATCTCCATTCTTTAATTTTTATTTTATAATTTCAAACTTCTTGTCAGTATATCAGAATTAAAAATGGTACATTTTTATATATAAACTTTTTTTCTTCCGCTAATTTTTTTAATTAGCTAATTGCAATTAAAATGACTAATTAGGACGTTATTAGTACGGACATAAATAAACTTGTAATTAACTTAGAGTTACGACTTTTATTGCAAATAAAAGATATTATATTGACGGATGTGCGAGACATGAAGAATTGTGAATCTGGCTACAATAAGAAGTTTTGGCCTTCTAATTGTCAAAATTTTAATTAGTTATTTTTTAATTTATATTCTTTTTTTACAAAGTGACGTCAAATAGAGATACAGATCTGCAATTTTCAACATAAGTTGTTTTAGCCCTCTAATATATAATAATAATACAAGCTGTCTGTCTGTCTATTTGTCTGTGGCTCTGTGGATTTATAGAAACCTACTTAAAATTAGAGTAGAGCTATGAAATTTTCAACATAAGAAGTTTTGGCTTTCTAATTTTATGTATGTCAAACAGAATGTAAAAAAAAAAATTAATTAAAATTTCAACAAAGTGACTTCAAATAGAGATACAACTCTAAAATTTTCAACGTAAGTAGTTTTAGCCTTCTAATTGGACTTTTGAAAAACAGAATGTTAAAATTTTAATTAGTAATTTTTGAATTAATTTTCTTAATTAACAAATTTTTTTACAAAACAACTTCTAATAAGGCTACAGTACTGAAATTTTCAACATAAGTAGTTTTGGCTTTCTAATTGGTCTTTTGAAAAGCAGAATTTAAAATTTTTATTTAGTTCTTTTTTAATTAATTAATTAATATTTTACAAAACGATTTCTAATAGGGCTACAGCTTCAAAAATTTCAACATAAGTAGTTTTAACCTTCTAATTGTACTTTTGATTGGACGATTTTACGTTGCGATCAACTTTCCTGTGAGCGAAGCGCCAAAAATTGGGGCCTATACACCAATGACGGATTTCCGCAACGCGGGGCCTCACGGCTGGCTAAATTAATGCACATGGTAAAATTTCGTGGCGAAGTCTATAATAATAAAACAAATTGCGTGTCTGTCTGTGGATCTATAGAAACCTCTTTAAAATTGGAGTAGAGCTCTGACATTTTCAGCATAAGTAGTTTTGGCCTTCTAATTGTATACATGTCAAACAGAATGCTATAATTTTAATCAGTTATTTTTTTAATTAATTTTTTTTTTTTTTATAAAGCGACTTCAAACAGAGATGCAGCTCTGAAATTTTCCACATAAGTAGTTTCAGCCTTCTAATTATTGTTTTGAAAAACAGAATTTTAGGATTTTGATTAGTTTTTTTTCTAATTAATTAAAAAACAAATTACAAAACAGCTTCTAATAGGGTTATAGCTCTGAAATATTCAACATAAGTAGTTTTGGCTTTCTGATTGGACTTTTGAAAAACAGAATTTTAAATTTTTATTTAATTTCTTTTTAATTAATTTATTAATATTTTACAAAACGATTTCTAACAGGGCTACAGCTCTAAAATTTTCAACATAAGTAGTTTTGGCCTTCCAATTGGACTTTAGAAAAACAAAATTTTAAATTGTTTTAGAAACTAGAATTTGTGCGCTCGTGGTACCATGTTACCTTGTCGCGGATTTCCTTCCCCTCATAAACAGGTGTTTGTGGGTTAGTGGTACAATATTTTTCTGTTGGCTCGATACACGTCGGCTCGTGGCACGTAATCAGAATTTCAACCTATTTTCCTTTTTAAACTCTTTCCTGCTACCAAAATTATTTTAAACGGAATAAAAGATATTTAAGCGTGAATGCAATGAATTAATTTATCCCTAAAGTGAATAATTTTCCCTTTAAAAGCAATTTTGGTCATGGATAAATCCCCAACCACTCAGCGGAAATAATTTTGTATCCCGACATTTTAGATTCGAAATTCAAATACGGAAATAAACGTAAAGGGGTTGGCCTTAAACGATTATTTAGAAGCATTAAAAGACTGTTAAAAAAATCTACGAATTAAAAGGAAAAATTTCATTTTCTTGTTAATAGTCACTTTTCTGTGTTAAAGACATCTGTTTCCCGATCTTTTACGCCTTTAAATTAAATTTCTACGTAAATTTCGAAGTTGGGAATGTATAGAAAACCAATCTAAAACAACAATTATGAACTTAATTGTTACGGCTATTTTTTGACAATGGATAGTTCCTGCATTCTTTAAAAAAAGAGTGAAATTAAAATTAGTTCATATTTATGAAGTACTAGCTAAATACCCGTGCTTCGCTACGAAATTTTAACCTGTGCAATATTTTAGCTAGCTGTGAGGCCTCGCATTGCGGAAATCTGTCATTCGTGTATAGAACCCAGTTTTTGGCGCTTCGCTCGCAGGAAGGTTCATCTCTACGCAAAATCGAGCTCGCTTCGTTCTCTGAAAAGTTCATGGACACATAAACACAGGCTTATTTTAATCGTTAAAAGATTCATTGCCACTCGTTAAAAGCTTGTTTTACTCGTTAAAAGATAGGATCGCTTCGCTCGCTGAAAGGTTCATTGCTGCGTAAGCATAAGCTCGCTTCACTCACTAAAATCTAATTGCTACGTAAAGCCTTAATATTAGAAGCCTCTCCCTTATCAAGAAAAAAAATTCCCCGTTAATGCAATAATACAACACCGCTTTAAGATTATTTTAACACATGTTTATGGAAAGCAAAATTTGAGGCTAAAACTACTTATGTTAAAACTTTCATAGATCTAAGCCTATTCGAAATCGCTTTTTGTGAAAAAATTAATTGAAAAACAAATTTAAAATTTTAACATTTTTTTTTGTCAGTCCAATTAGAAGGCCAAAACTACTTGTGTTGAAAATTTCAGAAATGTAGCCCAATTACAAGTCCCTTTGTAAAATATTTGTTAAAAAAAAATATATATATATTTTTCAAAAATCCATTTGGAAGGCCACAACTATTTATGTTGAAAATTTCAGAGTTGTAGCCTTATTAGTAGTCGTTTTGTAAAATGTTTATTAATTAATTAAAAAAAAATTAATTAAAAAGGAACAAAATAAAAATTATTTTTTTCAAAAGACCAATTAAAAGGCCATTACTACTTACGTTGAAAATTTCAGATCTGTAGCCCTATTAGATATCATTGTGTAACATATTTATTAATTAATTAAAAAAATTAATTTAAGAAGAACTAATTAAAATTTTAATGTACTGTTTGTGATGTATACAATTATAAAGCCAAAACTACGTATGTTGAAAATTTCAGACATATAGCCCTATTAGTAGTTGCTTTGTAAAATGCTTATTAATTAATTAAAAAAATTAAAAAAGAACAAAATAAAAATTTAAAATTCTGTTTTTAAAAAGTCCAATTAAAAGGCCAAAACTACTTATGCTGAAAATTTCAGAGCTGTAGCCCTATTAGATATCGTTTTGTAACATATTTATTAATTAATTAAAAAATTAATTAAAAAAGAACTAATTAAAATTTTAACATTCTGTTTATGATGTATAAAATTAGAAGGCCAAAAACTACTTATGCTGAAAATTTCAGAGCTCTACTCCAATTTTAAGTAGGTTTCTATAGATCCACAGAGCCACAGACAGACAGATAGACAGACACACAGCTTGTTTTATTATTATAGATTTCTTTCTCATTCCAAATATTTAAACAAAAGTTCTTTAAAAAAGTAGTTACTTAAATACAGGGTGGCTACAGAATTTGAGAAATAAAATTTCCTGACATTTCCCTGATTTCCAGAAGATTCCTGACGTGCGCTATAATTCAAAAAACCAAATAATGGAGAATTAAAAAAAAAAAATTTAATTAGTAAATTTAATTCTAAATAGTCAAAGTATAATTTCGCCATAATAAATTTGTGGTAAAAATCAAAACAAACATCTTTAGATGAAAAAGAAAGGAAAATATGAATTAAAAAATACACCAACTTCAAGGTAAAGCAAAACCAAGCAATACTTTTCTTTTTAATTTCAAAAATAACACAAATAAAACATGTTATTTTCTTTAATATATGTCACATGCTGTTTCCTGTTCATAGCATAATAGCTGCGCTACCAAGTTATAGGATCATCAGAAATCTAACAGAAATAATTGTTCCATGCATAATAATGATTCCAGATAATAATAATAATAAAAAGCGAAACATCAACAGGCGGTTGTGGGTGGGATATCGACGGTTTGGATTAGTTGCTGGGAGTAGAAAAAGTTCGGAATCGTCATTCTTCCAAATCGGCCAAGTAGCCAGACTGACTGAATGTTTTGATGAGTGAAGGAGTTTATAGAACCTGAAGTACTTCGAACTCCGGGATAAATAATAAGTAGAAATCATTAATGCACATCATGTCTGAAGGTTACATAAGGTGTAAAAGGGACAGGATAGCATACACAGCAAGACAGTAAACTGAAAAACCGCGAATGAAGAAGGGGATGGGAGGGGGCCAGGTCGGGAGCGGAGCGAGGGTACAATGGAGCAAACGATGTCTGTTTACATAAAACGATGGGAGTTTACACAGGCAGGAGCAGTGTCGGAGGCGAACTATTAATTGTCATTTAGGTACAAAGTGCTTTTAGGTCTGATTGCATTTCTCTTTTTATTGGGATCATAAGTTTTAAAATTTTGGATTTCGGTATTATGATGATTATCGACGGAATGGAAGAAAGTTTTAGAATTTGTATAGCTTCTCTAATATGTTGAGGCTTCGTCGAATGTCTTTGTTACGTACGTACCATGGTGCATGGACAATGTTGTACCCCAGTATTTTATTTTGAAAAGTTTCTATTCTTTGGAAGTGGCTGCATTGGATGCCTCCCCAGATTGGAGCGGCATAAAGTACTGCTGGACGCACGACGGACTTGTAGAGGAGGGTTTTGTTTTGGATAGAAAGGGGGGAATGACGGCCTATGAGTGTTCTAAGGGCACCAGCAACTTTGCGAGATTTATCAATTACGTAAATACAATGAGGGGTCCAGGTGAGTTATCTGTCTAAAATGATATTTACTGTCTAAAATGATGCCAAGGTATTTGGTGCTCTTAGTCCAGTTAATTTGTTCACGATGCATGTGGAGATGGGGGGGGGGGGGAGCTTTTGGTTTTTGGAGAAAAAAACAGCCGCAATCTTTGATACATTTATTTGAATCCGCAATCTATCGAGCCAACCCTCAAGATCAGTAATGTGGTTTGGAATTCTTCTGTGTATAACATTATGGTTGAGGGATCCAGAAAGAATTGCTGTCTCATCAGCAAAGAGTCTGAGCAGGGTTTTAGGAGATTGGGGGATATCATTAGTGTAAATATTAAACAGGAGGGGACCTAAAATTGAGCCTTGGGGAGTACTAGCTTTAATGTCTAAGGGTGGAGTAGTGTTTGTTTACTTGAACAGTGAAGGTTCGATTAGTGAGGTAGAAGTAAATAATTTGGGTGAGATAACCAGGAGTTTTAATATGGAGCAATTTGTAAACAAGGCCGTCAATCCAGACAGTATCAAAAGCCCTAGCTATATCAAGGTATAACCCTCCAGTATGCCTGCTGGGAGAAAGGTAATCTTGGATATAAACAATGACCCTCAGTAGTTGATGGGACGTTGATAATTCACTTCTAAAGCCGAATTACTGGGGTATAAGTATATCCTTGCTGCTAAGGTAATTAATAAGTCTCTTTTTGATTACTTTTTCAGCAATTTTAACTAGCACTGGTAATAGAGAGATAGGCCTATAATTAGTTGCCTCAGCAGCGTCTTTTCCAGGTTTTTTTAATAGGGATAATTGCAGCAGTTTTCCAAGCGGTAGGGAAGGTATGAAGGCTGAAAATAATGTTCAGAATAGAAACAAAATAAGTTGTGATATTAGGAGGGAAAATCCTAACCATTTTGTTTGTGATTCCTTCCCTACTGGGAGCTTTATTAATTTTAAGAGCTTTGATGTAGCCAACAACTTCGTCAAGATTGGCAGGTTCAATGGGGTGGATGGGGGAAATAGCGATTTTACCTTTAACATAATTTTCAACTGCTTTGTTGTGGTCGGGTTGCTGAGAGGGGTTGTTTTAAAATTGTTGCTCAAAGGCATCAGCAAAAGTATGGCATTATCTGTGAATGCAATTCCATTTGGTCCCTCAAGCGATGGGATTTTGGTGTAGGTTCTTTTACAATGTTTATTAGCTCTCCATAAAGAGTCGTCTTCAGTGGAGAGGGAGGAAATATAATCCGTCCAAGATTTTTGGTAATGTTGTTGAAAAAGATTTAGAATGATTCGCTGATACCCATTTGCAAGGGTTTTAAAACGGGGGGTCTCTAGACTTTGGAAAGTCTCTACGATGCTGGTTTTTAACTTTAATATGGTGCCTAATATGGGGGGGGGGGGGGGGTAGGTGTCATGTTTAGTTTTAATAGTGATTAAAGCATTATGGTGAGCATTTTTGATTGTAAGAGTAAGTTCATCAATAGCAGAACCAAACTCAGAGGTATTATTTATAGAATTTGGAAGGTTGTGCGTATTTTCAAGAATGTCACGGTAAATTTGCCAGTTTGTTTTGAATGTAGTATTGGGGGGGGGGGGGAGCTGGCATCAAAATAAGCAATGATAGGATTATGATCGGAGGACAGATCAGGGAAATATTTAATGGCCTAGTTATAGAGGAATCCCCTAATGAGCATCAGATCGATCGTGAAAGCAGTTATTGCCAAAACGAGTGGGGGGGGGGGGGGGGCAATAGTAAAACTATTGTTATCATCTAAGTCTGCTAAGTTGGCCCCTGATCTGTTTGCATTGTCATTCCAACGGTGATGCTTGGCATTGAAATCGCCACACATAATAAGGCTGTTAAAATTTGAAATAGCTAAAAGTTAATCAATAAAATTAGGTGGGGGGGGGGGGTGTTAGGAACATAAACAAGGGTCAGATTAACATTATTATTAGGGGTGAGAGTGATGATAGTGGCTTCGATGGTTTGGAAATTAGAGGTTCGTTTACAAAAGTAGGGAATGGAGTTCCTAACAAAAACAGCCGTTCCGTGTTTACGGGTGGCATTTAATCTGGGGTTTTTATCATTTCTATAGGTGGTGTAATTAGGCATCGAGATTTTAATGTGAAGGGGGAGAAGGGTTTCTTGTACAAGAATAATATCAGGATTGAATTTGGAAACAAAGTCTCCTGAGTTCGGCTATTTTAGGGGCAAGTCCGTCAGCGTTCCAGAAGCAAATACGAAAACCGAGGAGGTTTGTAGACATTATGGGGTGGTTTTCTAGCTGTAATTTGGGTATAATTTGATCATAAACGTCAATGAGTTTGCTCATGGTGGAACACATAGTTTCTATAGATTTTATGAGGTTTTGGGGCCGTTGGGCATTTTCGTAATTAATTCTGAAGAAGTTAGTTTCGGGATTTCTGTTTTGGCTCTGGTTGTCTGAGTTTCCAGTGGCTTGAGCGGAACTGGTAGCTTGGGCGTAGCTACGACTATTTTCAGTGTGCTGATTAGCAAGGGTGAATCTAGTGTGAGGAGGTTGTCGAGCGTAGTTTTCCATTTGTTTTTCTTCTGGGGCATAGCGTTTTTAAATGATTTTTGAAAATTTGCTGCATCCTCTGTAATTTTGCGGTGTGATCACCGCCGCAGTTTGAGCATTTTGGTGGAATTAAATCATTACCTTGTTTGGGCAGTCTAAAGATATATGTTTCCCTGCACACCTCAAGCAATTGGGTTTCATTTTACAATTCTGGCTACTATGGTACCAAGTTTGAGAATTAAAATACTGATTTACTGCTCCTGGCCTGTTAAACTTTTCAATTTCAAAAGGTCATATACATGAGGTTTTTGACCTGACATATAGCATTGGCTGAATTGCGATCGTGCGATTGGTTTACAACTATCTGAAAAAGGGGCAATAAAGCTTGGTCACGATTCCTTCTCAATTGGGTGACACGATCTACAGAGAAACCAAGTTCTTTAACTTCCTCAACAATTTCCTGGGTTTCAATGTAAATGGGGAGCCCTCTAATGACCGCTTTTATCGGCCTGTCTATTCGGAGATTTATTTTATAGCATAGTAGTCAAATTGTTTTGGGTGAGAAAAGTAGTGACAGCTCTATGGTCATGTTGGGAGCAGGTGTTTGTCTTAATGAATTCTCCCTGCATTCGAAATTTAATGTCGCCATTGGCGGAATCTTTCATTAGCTTACATAGAGCTTTAAAGGATTGGCCGTCTGGTATTTTCACCATAAATGGGGCTATTTCGGGCTCGATATTTGGCCAAGTAGCCAGATATTGGGGGCTTTTTAGACGGACTTAAAAAAGTACATGGGGGAAAAAAACTGTATTCAACGCGGTGACATCACAGCATCCACTTCACGTGACACGAGCCGATAGGTAGACGTCCGCATGGAGCATGCGAGAAGGGAAATTTAAAAATTTCAAAATTCCCCGACATTTCCCTGATTTTTCCAGAAGAGTGAAATTCCCTGACATTTCTCAGATTTCCATGAAATCCAGGTTCTGTAGCCACCCTGTAAATATTAAGAAAGAAAAAAATCCCCAAAACCGAGCCAAAACTAGTACGATCAAAACACTCAACAAAATCTGTGACATCAAGAAATCCTTCCGTTTCTATGGTTATCGTGAGGTTTCTACCAGGTAGTTGGCGTTGGCAGACCATTGCCATATCCCGTACAGGTTGCACGATTAGCGAGAAACTTGCAAAACTGGTTTCCGCTACTGCATTTCAAACCAAGATATTGGGACCTATTGACGTCACATTCAACTCGACCCGAATGAATTGTTTTCTCGCCAACGTCTAACAGGGGAACTTTGATTGCAATTTTTTTTTTAAAAGCTCATTGAGCAGAAATTTTAGTGTTTATGGTCTTTTCAAAACATTTACAATTGAAAAAAAATTGTGCCTTCTGCAGATTACATCGGATTTTTAAAGAATCTAGCGCTTTAGAAGTTATTGACCGTAAGCTCCAAGTTACAAAGCAACCTATTCGGATAATTCAGCAACAATATGTAAATGGACACGAAAGACACTCACCTGATTTGACACTGGAATAGTTCTCGGTGAGGTGTGGTCAACTGCTCCACTTATTGGTATCCAGCAAGGACAAGGGGATGCAGTGAGTTTTCTAAAACAAAAATTAGGACGGAATTTTAGGGATAATTCCTAAAAATTGTAGATAGTTCTTTAACTTTTAGGGATAATATTTAAATTTTTAGGAATAATTCTAAAGCTTCTAGGGAAAATTAAAAACCATCTAGGGATATTTCTTTTGAAGCTGACATAGGCTCCCAACACCGATACATTTTATTCAAAGCTTGTTTGCTTCTGCAGTCTGCAAACCGTCAATTTTCACAAAATTGAACATTTAACAACTTTTTAGAAAAACAACATAATTAAACAATCATTATTTTAACAAACATGCGAATTTAATTAAATCCATTTTTCTCATTTGGAGAGATATTGGAGTTTTTCCAGCGGGTGTTGGAAACGAAATCGGGAATTTCTGGAATTTTTAATTATTATTTTAAATCATTATTATTATAGGAAATTATCAAAAAATGTAAGAACTATTTTAGGATTATTTTTTTTTTTTTTTCCTTTTTTAAGAAATTATTGAAAAATGTAAATGCAATTTTAGGATTTTTAAGAATACGACTTTTATGGGGACTTTAATGAACATAACAATTTATTTTTAAAAACTTTATTTTCAGTGGTTATATTATTAAATAGATCGGTTTGCGGAATTGAAATATGGCGACAAAATCTTGCAAGATTGAATAAAACGGAATGAATTTATCCCTTTCCTCGGGGAAAATTAACCAATTATCCCTTTAGTAGTCCCTTTATAGGCAATTTTTGGTCATGGATAAATCACTAACCACTCAACGGAAATAATTTTGGCTTCCGACATTTTAGATTCGGAATTCAAATAAGGCAGGGGTCAAAGTGACAAAATAAAAATATATAGGATTTTTACAAAAAAAATATAGGACAATATAAAACATCAAATAAATGCCCACAATCTCTACTGAACTTTAAAATTAACTCGTTACATATTTTATTAATTAAAACTTTAAATGAAACGTTATTTAAATGAACATACATGACGAACTTAGGGAGGACAGTTCCAATTAACATAAATTATCCTTTTTAAGAGAGGAATATCTGTAATCAAGTACTTAGAAAATAACTCCCTTTAAAACTTGTTATACTGAATTTAAGAGAATAGAAAACACGCCATCAAAACAAGAATCGCCTGAATCCTGAATATGTCATCCTTTATTCGTTATTACCTCAATATTCCACACACACTCTTAGTATTCATCAATAAATAAGTTTTATTAATTACATTATTTGCAATCTCGAGTCTTCCAGCATCTATAAGTGCTTAGAACTGCCCCAATTTCTTTAAAATTTATTTTTATCCCAATTTCCTGTTTAGGTTAAGATCAACTGTACGATCCCCTTTGGTGGTTTTTTTTTTTTTTTTTTTTTTTTAAATCGCCAAATTGAAAATGGCATCAAAAGGCTGTGCCGCCAAATCCAAATGACGTCAAAACACATTCGGTGTCGAATCGCCAACTTTCAAAAAGTCGCCAAGGGGGACCGTACAGTAAATCTTAACCCCTGTTAGCTTTGCAGTCTTTTAGTGGTTCAGATTTAATATTTGGTGTCGGATGGATTGGCGGCGGAAAGTGGGTGATTTATCGCCGAATGTGGCAACCAGTTGACTTGGTTTTCCGGCACTTGGACAACACAACGTTTTGACATGATTTTCATTGTTAGTGATTTTTTTGAAAATATCGCTATCCGATACCGAACAGTAAATCCCTTTTGTTTCCTGACATCAATTACTGACTGAGCACTCGAAATGTCGTTCTTTCAGTCCTGAAAGTTGTTTTTATCCGTTGTTCCCGTGGCAGAGTTTTGTTTCTGCATATCTTTCTTTTTCGCTACCTTGCTGCATTATTACCAATTAATTTACAATATTGGAGGAGAAAACAGATCAGAAATTCAAGCCCACGAGCTATGAAAAAGTTATCATGTTTACACTTCACAACTCTCGCGGTCCAGTTGAGTTGAGTTGTAGATTGTGCAGCACGTGACGTTACAAGTAATAAGACGCAGTCCCTTACAAACATTGCTCAGGTCTCTTTCACTTACGATCGCGGCAAAGAATCCGAAATATAAAAAATCACAACGAACGGCGCCGTTATTACGAATTTGAAGAAAATATAGGTCGAATCAACGTAGAAATATAGGATATATAGGACAATTAAAAAATATAGGACAATATAGGACGTTTTTTCCGATTTTTTTAAAAATATAGGATTTATAGGAGACATAGGACGTCTGCGACCCCTGAATAAGGAAATAAACGTTACGGGGTTGGCCTTAAACGACTCTTTAAAAGCATTAAAACACTATAAAAAAAAATCTACGAATTAAAATGGAAAATGTCCTTTTCTTGTTAATGGTTACTTTTCAGTGTTAACAGGGTTCCCACTCAAATCACAAACTTAAAATTAATGACTTTTCAATGACTTTTAAGGACCTAATTAATATTTTTAAGGACCTTTGAAAATTTGTTTTCAGGCATCATGTCTATATATAAATTTTTTAATAAAGTATATTCTACCAAAAAAGTTACAAGTTGGTGGATGCGTAATACAAATGTCGGAAAATTCCGATACGGTGCAGATAAGTGGCGGTCACGCGGGGGGGATAGCAGTCCAAATTGTATTTTCATAAATTTGGCAGTTGGCCACACAATATCTACAAAAATTAAGGACTTTTAGGGACCTCTAAGCATTTTCAAGGACTTTTAAGCACCTTTAAGCATTTTCAAGCACTTTCAAGGCCTTGAAAACAATTTCAAAAATATTAAGCACTTTTAATGACCGTGGGAACCCTGGTTAAAGATGTCCGTTTTCCGACCTTTTACGACTTTCAATCAAATTTCTATGTAAATCTCGAAAGTGGGAATATTTAGAACACCAATTAGTCACAGCAATTTTGAACAAAATCGTTACGGTCATATTTCGACGATGGACCAATTCCCGCATTCTTTAAATACGCGTGAAATTAGTTAATATTTATGAAGAATTTATTTTTGATCCCAAATATTCCAAAAAGAAGGTCTTTAAAAAAAATTACTTATTTAAAATATTAAGAAAAGAAAATGCCCCAAAACCGAACCAAAACCAGTCCGATCAAAACACTACGCTATAACTGCGACGTCATGACATCCTTCCGTTATCTATAGTTATCGTGAGGTGCTTCTGCCAAATAGTTGGAGTTGGTTTGGTAAACAGTTGCCATTTTCCGAACAGGTTGGCGCGATTTGCGAGAAACTTAGAAAACTGTTTTCTGCTGCCGCAATTCAAGCCAAGTTGTTTCAGATCAAGTGACATTACATTTAATTCGACCCGAATGAATTGTTTTCTTACCCTAAGGCTAACAGGTAAGGGGAAAGTTGGAGGGGAAAAAAGGGCAGTGAGCAGACATTTGTGTTTATGGCCTTTTTGAATTAATTAAAAAATAAATTTAAAAATGCGAGGATGGACGATTCCCGCATTTTTTGAAAACGAGTGAAATTAGTTTATATTTATTAAGAATATCTTTCTGATCCAAATATTTAAACAAAAGTTCTTTAAAAAAATTAAGTTAGTCAAATATTAAGAAAAGAAAATGCCTCAAAACCGAGCCAAAACCAGTCTGATCAAAACACTCAGAAAAATCTATGATATCAAGCGTTCCTACCATTTCTATGGTTATCGTGAGGTTTGTGCCAAATAGTTGGCGTTAAGTTGAAAAGCGTCAGAAAAATCTATGATATCAAGCGTTCCTACCATTTCTATGGTTATCGTGAGGTTTGTGCCAAATAGTTGGCGTTAAGTTGGTAGACCATTGCCATATTCCCGTACAGGTTGGCGTGATTTGAAAGGAACTTGCAAATCTGGTTTCCGCTGCTGTATTTAAAGCCAAGCTGTTTGGGAAGCCGTGATGTCGTATTCAATGCCAGCGGAATGAATCGTTTTCTCGCCAAAGTCTAACAAGGTAACTTTGATCGCAAATTAAAAAAAAAAATCGCATTGGGCAGAAATTTTTGTCTTTATGGCTTTTTCGAAACATAGAATAGAATAAATAAATAAACAATGCGAGAATTGTCCATTGGGTTCATCGTTAAACAATATCGTGTTTTAACATTTACTTCCATCAATAAACTTTGCAAACCGGTGAATTTCAATGTACCATATCTCTCTTTCCCAAAGCAGTATCTTTCTCTTACTGTTTCACAATACTGTCATTTCAAAGTTATGAGGTACCTAAACTCAGCCTATACTCTATAATTCTGTTTTTTCCCCTCTACTCGCTATGTTACAATCTCCTAGCCCAGAGCATTTAGAAACTGCTTTCTATGAAACCTTGACATTTGGTGTGTAGGCGCGCACACTTAATGAAATGACATAACACTGTTCTCATTTAATGTTTATCTATTGTAAATGAAAATTACAGCAGCAAAAGACATACACCACTCATTGAAATTTGGATTTCAAAAATAAAATATACTTAGGAATGAGATTGGTTAAGGACTCAAAAGACTGAAATCATACGCGAGCAAAAAAATTGCTCTATACTTTATATGCGAAATACGTTTTAAGAAGTCAATTATCAAAAAAAAAAATGCTACGTGATAAAAATATTACACAATAATAATAAATAACTCAATTATTTTTTAGTAAGTAATAAAAATAAGTTATTAAATCATTTATACTAAGAGTATAATTAACAAACAAGTTTAACACGGCCATACGAAATCTAAAATTAGGAATTAAAACATATTTACGACCTGTACATTACCGAGAAGCAACATTCACCCAAAAGAAGTACGAGAAGAATTATATTTAATAACCTTTTGATAAAAATTAGTAGCTTAGAAAGCATACTTCAAGGATTACAAAGATCATCCCAAAAAATTTTTAAGGACCCTTCAAAGCAATCCTCACGCCCACTAATCACGAACATAACGGCTATCACATCAGCGGAGGCCTGGGCGAATGACACCAAAACGGCGTTGCAAATCTCGACAATAGCTAGCTGCTTTAAAACGACATAAATCTAAGGGAGAATTACCACTGCTCCAACATAAATATCGGCGATAGCGGCCACCATACCTTCGCAAATCGTTAACAAAATCGTTACGGCTATTTTTCGACAATGGACCCTTCTTGCATTCTTTAAAAACGTGTGAAATTAGTTCATATTTATGAAGAATCATATTAAGGCAATAACAGGCAAACTGACCATCACACCAACGTAAACATTAGGGTTAGCACCCAATATATCGGAGGAAATCTTTGCAATTGAGGCGATTGTTTAGAGCGTAACACTACGAAATTTACTATCACAACCACGTAAATTTCGGCGATAGCGACAATTGTGGAGACGCAAACTTTCGGAATAGTGGCTATTATATCGTCGTGATACTCGCCGAAAATGAACATCACACCAACGTAAACATCAGCATTACCACCTAATATATCGGAGGAAATCTCTACAATAGAGGCGATTATATCGACGAAACATTCTACGAAATTTACCAACACAATTACGTAAATTTCGACGATAGCCTCAATTATGGAAGCGCAAACCTTCGGAATAGTAGCTATTTTATCGGCGTGATACTCATCGAAAATAGAAGCAATCGGCGATAGCAGTCCTTACGTCTTCGTAATGCTTAGCGAAAACAATCACTACTCAAGAACGTAAATAATACCGATAGAGGTTTGCAATTTTCAGTAAAAGTGGTCATGACATCGGAAGTTTGCGAAAGTCTGAAACATAAGAAGGATCCATAGTTACGAGAATTGCAAGCAAGCCCAATTAAATTGTAATGCAGATTTGTATCAATCTCAGGAATTATCGAAATTTAAATAAGAAATGAGCGGAAATTCGCGTTTCATCTGAACTGTACCATGTCTTATAGGTGCAAATATCTGCAAGTGTCAGTGGCTATTATATCGGCATAACACAAGATGAAAATGATCATCAAGCAACAAAGTAATTCTCCGAGACAGAGCCGCCATTTCCTCACTGTATTCCTCAGCAAAATAGCCATCACATACCGATGTAAATAATGCCGATAGAGGCAGGCAATCTGCAGGCTGGTTGGATGGTTTATGCGCTCAACGACCAATTTTTTTTATGCAGAATGATGGCTAATCAGGCCGGGACCTACAGCTTAACGTAGATTCCAAACCACAACGAACATCCATGCCTAATCCAGGATTCGAACCCACTACCTTTGGCATGCGTGGACAGAGCACTAACCACACAGCCATCAGAAGGGCGGCAATCTACAGGAAAAGTGATCATTTCATCGGAGGTTTGGGAAAATCTGAACGTGCGCAAGTGTTCCGTGGTTGTTAGACTTGCAAGAAGCCCAGTAAATTTGTAATGCAGATCTGTAATGATCTCGGGAATTATCGAAATTTTAGTTTAAAAAAAAAAAGATGAAATCTGCGTTTTAGTTTAACTGTACCATGTCTGACACGTTCAAATCTTTCACTAGCATCAGTGACTATTACATTGGCGTAACACCCGAAGAAAATTATCATCACGCAACAGCGTAATGAGGAACTTTCATAAGTGAGGAAAATGAATATTTTTTGTATTTTCTAGTGTTATCCAACGAATATATTTGAGCAGTGTAATTAGTTTTTATCTTTATGCTTTCAATTAATCAAAAATCGAGTTTGAAATTAGCCGAAATCAAAGCAAAAGTCACGTGACCAAAAAAGCATTTAAAAAAAAACCGTGACGTGGTTACGCAGAGATAAAGTCGCAAAAAGGAGAAACCTCACTCATTCCTCGTCTAAAACAGGTTTTAGACTGGTTCATTATCTGCGCGTTGACGTTTCACGCAAAAGTGGCTTTTTTCCCGCCAAATCGCAAAGTGAAAAACTAAATATTTTTTCAACTATCTATCCGAGCTCAAATTTTTGAAAGAATTGTATTGTTTTTCATGCTTTTTTTCTCTACTTTTATTAAAAAATAAAACCAAAAAACGTGAAAGTTTCTCATTCAAGGTGATGTATGCGCCATAATCACGAGAATTGCGGCCAATTCTAATAGTAACCATAAAACAAACAAAAAGTCTTATCAAAATAGTTGATCTTCAAAAGAAATCTTGCAATTTTGATGCTCAAACGACGTACGAATAGAATGATGAAGGAAAGAATGTAGAGTACGTGTAACACAGGTTTCCTAGAAACATTTTTTTGCTACATCATAAAAAAAAATCTCCCCCCCCCCCCCCCCCTACCAAAGTAGATACCAACATTACAGGCGATTTGAGAATTCCATGCGTTTTCCGGCGATGAAGATGAATCAAGTGGTTTTCCTCGCCAGTAAGGGTTATGACGCGAAGTAAGAACGTATTTTTCTATCGAAAACGGAAGATTTCTTTTCTTTGGTGGAATTTTCGGAAAGAAAAGCAAAAATTTGCAGTGGGTGAAAAAACAGCAATTCGCGAAAGAAAGAAAAGCGTAAGTTCAAATGAAAAAAAAAGGCAAAAAATCGGATTTTTGCAAAATTTCACAAAAAGCGGAAGAATCTCATCCCTGTAACAGTAGATACTATTTAATAAGTATTAAATTTATGTCATTTCATTAAGTGATCTTTCGCGTACCACCTCACCAAATGTCGAGGCTTTATAGAAAGTAGTTTCTAAATGCACTGGGCTAGAAGATTGTAACACAGCGAGAGAATGATCTTTAATAGGACTTCCCCTTAACGGAGCTAATCAGTTAATTTACAGACTAGCCAGGTAATGCGCTCATTAACGGCTTTCGAGAAAATATACTCACATACAAATATACATACACTGATATATTTTACATTCACTGTCACTAATAGGCAGCTCCTCCACACGATTCAATCACGATACGTAACACCTCATTACAACTTCCGAATCGGCCAGAGGCTTAATCAATTGAAGGGCGCTGAAGGAGGGGTCGCGGCGATTATACTATTCCCAGAAATGTAAAGAATAAAATTAAACAGAAGAAAAAAAAAATTAAACTTAATATAAACAACAGCAATCATTAAATTTCGCAATATGTTAATCTAAAGAAAATCCTAAGGATAAAATAAGACATTAAAATGTTTAAACTCACGCAGCCGATAGTTTTACAAAACGCGCTGAGTTAATGAAGCATCTCATAAATTGCATTCTCTTCGATCCTCTGCTGGTCACTAATAATTACAAACGAAGCTATGTTTTGGTTGTTTCATTTAATGAAAGAAATGCAAAGCTTTTAAATACTTTATATTAACTTCGATTTTATGGGTATGTCGATGGCGGGCTAATCTGCGAACGCCTAATTAACCCCCTTGTTATCATCCAATCTGGCTGAAACTTGGCAGATAGATTCGATGTCAATGCATTCCATCAAATTTTGGAGATGTTACTGTCACTAAAAGGTCGCTTACTAATAAACCAACTTGCCTCGATCCAATCGCACTAAAATAGTATTTAACCGAGCATTGAAAAAACTTCCCTGTTACCAAAATTATTTTAATAAAATAATAAAATGTTTTTAATCGGATTAAATAAAAGATTATGAGGTGAGTGGATAAATTCCACGTTCATTTTAATAAATAAATTTGGAAACGTAGTTTGGCGCACATTTTGCCGATGGAAATGTTTTTGATATTTAAAATTAGATGCCAACACGCTATCAATCGGCGCTATGTGAATGAATATAAATGCGATGCATACAAAGGATATATATTAAAAACTTTGTTTTTAAGGGTTATAATATTTTTATTGCTATTACCATTACTACAATGATAGAAATGAAGGGAGCTCTCTCGCCTTTGGTGAATTTATTACATTTTTAATTCACGCTTAGTAGCCAAGAATTTCTTGGGCCTAGTTTGCTTAGGAGGCAGTGGGGGAACAGCAAGTAGAGCTGGGCTACATCTAAATTATTAGTTTAAAATTAAAATTTACTAAATGTAAGCCAACTTTCGTTATTTATTTTACTTATTTACTGATATCTGGATAGGAATCGCAAATGATGATGGAATTTCTGAGGTAAGAAAAAAGATCCTTGATAATAGCGAACCTGTTGCGCAATTCACAATTGAGGAATAAAACCTCGCTCAAATCTACTAAATCTGACGATCGTCGAGCGAGGTACAGTCACAGGAGTGAAGCTCCAAATAAGCTGCACCGTTGCCATGGTAACAGCTGTTTAGTATGGTTGGTTGTATTCAGATTATCTGGCGCCGTCAGCAACACGAGGGCTATAATGCGCCGAAACTTTCGTCATTAGACAAGCCAACATATGCCTAACACCATGCCTAACACGGGACTCGGAACCCGCAACCTCGCGGTCTAGAAGCCAGCACGCTAACCACTATACCGTTTGGTCGGCCTGTTTAGTATGGAATCTCCTTCCACGTTACGAGGTTGTAGCGAAATGCAACCAGTTACGAATTGTTCCAACTTCGGCTGTACTTGTGAATTCGATGAACTGATTGGCTCGCGTGTGAGTGCGGATGTGTGAGAAACGAGCATCTTTTAGAATTTTCTCCACCAAGTGGAAACAGTTTCTGTGATAAGTTTACACAGGTGTTTTCTTATTTTTAATTAATACTAAAACTTATAATTGAGCCATTTTGAAACATGGAGCCCCGTTATGAGCTAAAATAAGGTTTTTTTTCTTTTTCCCCTATTTTCTCTCTCATATCATTTAGTAAATATTGAGAGAAAAACCTTTGAATTTGAGTAATTAAGATTAAATAATTTCCATTCCTGAATGAATGAGGGAAATGTGGAGAGGGGGGGGGGGGAAGTCACTGTTCCGGTTGCACTAGTATTTTTGACCACAGCTCATCACTGTCAGGAAGCCCTAATTTTTAACGTGCCTTGCATCAATTTTTCAAGTGGATATTTTACCAAAACTGTCAGAAATAATCAAGGGACGTGCTTTTGAGGTGCCAAAAAATACTGATTGAATTCATATATATTTTTCGATGAATAGGAAACATGTTACGTA
This sequence comes from Linyphia triangularis, assembly GCA_963978545.1. Lineage (NCBI taxonomy): Eukaryota > Metazoa > Arthropoda > Arachnida > Araneae > Linyphiidae > Linyphia > Linyphia triangularis. The sequence goes on along the minus strand of OZ021722.1, from coordinate 8,231,933 downwards.
ACAGTTTCTGACAATTTAGTAACTTTAAAGTTTTCGAACACTCACAATGGACCACATAAAAAAGGTCATATTTGGACACATTTCCTTCACGATATTATTGATTTAATTCTCATACTGCGGGAGGGGGGGAGGGAAAAAATTCTAGATTTTTTTTTATTAATGGACACAACTTTCAATTACACTACGATATTGGTTGTTATGGTGTTATTAACCGTTTTCATACTTCCCCTCACTTAAATGGAAATGACCATTTTGGCAATATTTTAGACAATAATTTTTACACTAGCAAAAAAAACCTTCAAAACGGTGAAATTGGCGATACTATGTGATGGAAATTTTTATATTTTCCTTTTTTGTGTACGTGAAACAGAGAAAAATCAGTCGTTGATGGGTGATGCTCAACAAGTGCAATGAGCTCAGTGTTAACCCTTTTGCACTCGAGGCCTTTCTCGCGAGGAGGTACCAGCAACTCGAGAAGTTTCACGGCATTTTTGGTTCGGTCCGCTTCATAGAAACTAAACAGTCAGTGGCCTCACATAAAATTCCAGCATCAAACCTAGTGGTCCTCCCGAGTTGCGGAATCCAATCACGTGGTGCATGAGAGGCACCGCTCGAGCGCAAAGGGTTAAAGGCAATCATTGTGTAACGCTTTTAATCGCATTTCTAAGGGAATTTCGGAGGTGCGGAAGTTTAGAATACCTTTAGAGGCATTAACCCAGAGATTTCAATCAAAATCGTTAGAGCTGTTATTTAGCAATTGCAAAAATAAATTTTTTCGTGATTTTTCATTATTTCAGACTTGTGAGCCTGGGCGATTTTGACGAAAACCTCAATGGCACCACTAACCCGCACATCAAATTTTAAAATCGTAGGTCAGTTTGTTCGGGAGTTATACTGAGCACGTACACACAGACAGACATTTTATCTAGACCACTTTTTTGAAGACAGGATGTTCAAAGACATAAAAAAAAAAAAATCGAAAAAATTTCGTTGGCCAAAAACATTACCCTATATTAAACATACGAGTACTTGAAATTAGTAAGACTTGCTACATTGCTTTGCTACGATCTCAAAAGAAACTTTAGTTTCAGTTTAAAAACTAAGAGTGTGGAACATTACGCGGCTTTCAATTACACTGTTATACTGACGTGGATTAGTGTTACTTACCGTTTTTATATTTCCATCATTCATTTAGAAAATGGCCAGTTTTGGCGATAATGCCAAAATGGCGATACACTTTTCGATAGCTTTTACATTATTGTTTTTTGTAAATGAAACAGAGGAGAGGAGAAAAATGGTCGTTGATGAGCGATGCTCAAGAAGGGAAGAAAACTCTAGTGTTAAGACATCAGTCTTTCAACTTTTTGCGCTTTTTTAGCATTTAGATGGGAATTTCCTAGGTGGGGATGTTCAGCAGTTTTTGGGAAATTATTGTAAAACGTAAGATTTTTCAATGGCAGCTTCCTTGTGCGCATGCGCAATTTTGACGAAAACCTTAACTGTGGGCCCCATTGTCACCAATAACCCATATATCAAATTTGAAGATACGTCAATTCGGTTCGAGAGTTATGACCACAGACAGACATTCTACTTTTTTTTTTTTTTTTATTCGAAAACAATACTTTCCCTATGTTAACATGTGGGTCATTGAAAGTAACAAACCGAAGTTCCATTTAACTTCATGAAGAGACAGGAGATGTATCTGAATACAAGGGATTTATGTCACACTAGCTGAATACCCGTGCTGCGCTACGAAATTTTACCATTAGCATTTTAGCGATCAAAAGACATTCATGTATTCTACACTTCAGACGTTTGCTCCCTTTTCGATCCCGACAAATTGATTTATCAAAATAGGAACTTTCCTTTGTTGACATTTTAAACGAAATTTATAATTGTGAATAGTAAACTGGAATAGTTTATTGTGTTTATGTTTGCTCTTAGTTCTAAATTTCAAAGTAGTAGCTGTATTGGAATTAAGTTAATTAGACATTAAGTTAATCCTCGTATAGTTTCAATGTTGCGTCGTCTTTTCATCCCTTAAAAATTCGTTAATCGTTATTGGAATGATTTATTTTTTTAACATTTGCAAAAAAATATCAGAAAAATGACTACATTGGAAGAGGAACATTCGGATATCCCTCGTTTGGAACATTTAACCCCTTTTCGACCCCTTAAAGTTGGTTAATCGAGAACAGAATAGCTTACTTTTTCTATGTTTAACCTTTTTTGGCATTTGTACCAAATTTCCGAGTTGTGACTATATGGGAAGTGGTACATTCGAATATTCCTCGTTTGGAACGTTTAACCCCTTTTCCACCCCTTGATCCACCGGAGATCGGAATAGTTTACTTTTTCTGCGTTTGTCTTTATTGATATTCACACCAGTTTTCAGAATTGTGAAAATATGAGAAGTAGGACATTCGAATATATCGCTCGTTTGGAACGTTTAACCCCTTTTTGACCTCTTAAAGTGGGTTAATCGAGATCGGAATAGCTTACTTTTTCTATGTTTACCATTGTTGATATTTGTGCCGATTTTCAGAGTTGTGACTATATGGGAAATAGGATTTTCGAATGTCCCCCGTTTGGAACGTTTAACCCCTTTTCGACCCCTTAAAGTGGGTTAATCGAGATCGGAATAGTTTACTTTTTCTATTTTTACCATTGTTGATATTTGTGCCGATTTTCAGAGTTGTGACTATGTGGGAAGTAGGATTTCCGAATGTCCCCCGTTTGGAACGTTTAACCCCTTTTCGACCCCTTAAAGTGTGTTAATCGAGATCGGAATAGTTTACTTTTTCTATTTTTACCATTGTTGATATTTGTGCCGATTTTCAGAGTTGTGACTATGTGGGAAGTGGGATATTCGAATGTCCCCCGTTTGGAACGTTTAACCCCTTTTCGATCCCTTAAAGTGTGTTAATCGAGATCGGAATAGTTTACTTTTTCTATTTTTACCATTGTTGATATTTGTGCCGATTTTCAGAGTTGTGACTATGTGGGAAGTGGGATATTCGAATGTCCCCCGTTTGGAACGTTTAACCCCTTTTCGACCCCTTAAAGTGGGTTAATCGAGATCGGAATAGTTTACTTTTTCTATTTTTACCATTGTTGATATTTGTGCCGATTTTCAGAGTTGTGACTATGTGGGAAGTGGGATATTCGAATGTCCCCCGTTTGGAACGTTTAACCCCTTTTCGACCCCTTAAAGTGGGTTAATCGAGATCGGAATAGTTTACTTTTTCTATTTTTACCATTGTTGATATTTGTGCCGATTTTCAGAGTTGTGACTATGTGGGAAGTGGGATATTCGAATGTCCCCCGTTTGGAACGTTTAACCCCTTTTCGACCCCTTAAAGTGGGTTAATCGAGATCGGAATAGTTTACTTTTTCTATTTTTACCATTGTTGATATTTGTGCCGATTTTCAGAGTTGTGACTATGTGTGAAGTAGGATTTTCGAATGTCCCCCGTTTGGAACGTTTAACCCCTTTTCGACCCCTTAAAGTGGGTTAATCGAGATCGGAATAGTTTACTTTTTCTATTTTTACCATTGTTGATATTTGTGCCGATTTTCAGAGTTGTGACTATGTGGGAAGTAGGATTTTCGAATGTCCCCCGTTTGGAACGTTTAACCCCTTTTCGACCCCTTAAAGTGTGTTAATCGAGATCGGAATAGTTTACTTTTTCTATTTTTACCATTGTTGATATTTGTGCCGATTTTCAGAGTTGTGACTATGTGGGAAGTGGGAGAATTAGTGATGAGTGAGTCAGTGAGTGAGTGAGTGAGTGAGTGAGTGAATCAGTGAGTGAGGGCTTTGCCTTATATATATAGAGATAACATTAAAAGTACATTAATAAGTTCACTGGAATGCGTGGAATGTCGGGTTGTTCCCCAGTAGATCAGACTGCACCCGATCGGAATCGCCGTTCTTTGCTGGAATTACCTAAAACTGTATTTTAAAAACACAAGTTTCCAGCTAACCATATGGAAGAATGTGTCGGATATTTACATCACATGACAAATACTATTTTGTTAATTTAGTTAATTCCAGCATGAACGAAAACTCCGATCGGGTGCAGTCTGATCAGGACAGGCTACTGTGATACAACCCGACATTCCGGCAGCGAAGTATTAGGTTCATACATTTGGAGGATGAACGCCATCTCTAATCAGGCCAAGTTACTGAAGAGTCGCACCACATTTCACGCTACATCTATCTACATTGTTCACAGTCACGCGATTTCAGTAATCTTGCAAGCTGCTTTAGCTGCATTTGAAAATGTCAATTAAAAGTAGACATATACAAATTTGCGAGTCTAGACAAACGTTTGAGAACGATAACTAAACCGCGAACAATATAAACCCAATCTATCTGTTGGGCAGCATTGGCTGTTTAGCATTGGGCTGTTTTAGCATTCAGTTTAACATGTATACAATTAGAGGGGCAAAACTACTTATGCTGAAATTTTCAGAGCTCTACTCCAATTTTAAGTAGGTTTCTATAGATCCAGACAGACACAGCTTGTTTTATTATTACGGATACAATTTTTTTTTATCATGAGGGGTCATCTACATATTAAAAGTAAACCAAACTTTTAAAAGTTCCAATAACAACCCCATAATATGATACCATATTGAGATTTAGAATTAAAAAAATAACATATCAATACCAAATTTCATAATTTTCCAATGCGTGGTTAGTAATTTTAATGATGTCAAAAAAACAAAAACAAAATTACAAATTTATGTTAAAAAGAAAATTTGTTTTTAAAAGCAACAAATTCTTAGTGAATATATTTTGGCAATTTGTTTCAAACGATAGTTTATAAAAGGCCAAACATAAATAACATGCAGCTTTTGGTATCAAACAGTTTAATAATTAATAAAACAAGTTACAAATTTTTTTGTTTTCATTAGAATTATCATGGTCAAAAACCCCTCAAGAAATTTTTTTCATTCCAATTTGACTTTTGGTTCTCAATATTTAAGCAAAAAAAAAAAACTCACTGTAAGGACCCTGGAATAAGATTGCGTCTTGAAGCACGTAAAACGTTTGCTTTTTCCTCGCTTTAAAGAAATTTACCCTCAAGATCGACCAAAACATTTTCGCTCATAAGTGACGTGTTTTGGTATCTAGGGTAAACGAAGTATTCAAAATCGAATGATAACGTAAAAAATAGGGGTTCGAATTAATATTGTTAAAGATGGAGTTAAATTTACTTAGTATACAGCCTCCTATGAAAAAATGTGCACCATATACATAGAAAATCGTAAAACAAACCCATTTTGGTGCAAACCGCAAGATTCTAGGATAATTAAAATGGAAGATATAGCTATCGTTCGATTTTTTATTTTTTTTTACATACTCTACAATTAGATTTCCTAGCCCAGTTCTTTTTCTAACTTTTTATTCAAGTGGAACAACAACTGGGCAAATTATTAGCTCAAAGAAAAACAAATTGTTGAAATCACAAAAAGGATTTCGTACAGTTCCTGCTATCAACGATGCATAACAAAGTGTCCAGCTGACGTGTCCATGAAAATGTAGCTGTTGTGTCAATTGCATTAAACTATTAAGAAAGCATTACTAAATCAGGACGAACCATTAGACAAAACAAAATGAGGCATGGAAAGTACATGTCTCCTCATAAATCTTGTTTATTATTAGGTTACAAATACTTGGAAAAGGGAGAATTGAATACCAATTATTCCCAGAAGGCAATTTTAGTGATGAGGCGGATTATTTATGTTTTCAATAGTGTCACCACCAAACGAATGAAAAAAAGATGTAGGAGGAATGGGATTTGTCAAGTCAGCAGAAACATCCAGTTTGTGAGAACGTTAGGAAACTTGACTTTCATGACCGTATATATTGAATATTAAGTAGTTTGCAATGGTGAGGAAGTTTTGAAAAGTGCTGACTGGGGAAAATAAAAAGAACTGAAGGATGAAGATTCAGAGAGTGAGCCTGTTATTATTAAGGGTTTTCAAATCCCCAACATTGTTGAACGCACTTCAAACTTCCTAGCCAAGTACAAGGCCATGTTTTTCTGATTTGATAAGCGGATATTATTTCCCCCATTCACATAGAATTTTATATGCCAGAATTATTTTTGCCAGGATATTTCTGCCAAAAATGGGACTCAGTAATGAGAGTAAAATCAATTTAAGGATTAACATGTACACTATTAGCATAAACATTCATGTCCAGCAGATGTTATTTTAATAGAAGTTTTATTTTGAGGGAAAAGACCGAATATATTGTAAAAAGTTTGTTTATTTGCCTAATATTATCTAGCTATATAAAAATCAATTTTGTACAAACAAGCTACCTTGAGTTTAAAAGTAACTTTTATCTGTGACTTATATGAAAATTGTACTTAATGCCTCTTCGTAAGAATTTCACTCAATGAAAATAACGGTTGGTTGTATTCAGATTATCTGGCGCCGTCAGCAACACGAGGGCTATAATGCGCCGAAACATTCGTCATTAGACAAGCCAACATATATTTACAAACATCCATGCCAACACGGGACTCGAACCCGCAACCTCCCGGTCTAGATTGAAAATAACGGATGCTTTAATGGAAGAAATTCTGCATCACCACATTGGCCAGCCCTAGAGGCAAATTTTAATATTTAACAAATACATTATCTCAGTCTTGTAGATGCAATTCGAAAATACAGATCCTCAACTTTGAAGAATGCTAACCGTAATGTTTGTCGCCAATTCACTTTTTTCCAAATAAATTGACACATACATTTTGAAATTAATTTACCTTATGTAAACACCAATATGTTTACATAAGGCAAATAGTTTTCGGTCAAAAATACTTTTCCTTTATTGCATTGCTCCCCGTTTTGCAAGATCCTTATTTAAAAAGTGGAATAGAAAAAATTTATGTCTGCCTGGTCAGCATAACTCTCGAAACGGTTTGACCTACGATCTTCAAACTTGATGTACAGGTTACTGGTGGACATAGGATCAGGCGTTAAGGTTTATGTCAAAATTGCACATGTGCATAAGGTAGCATGCTATTGGGGAAAAAAATCATGTGTTTTAATGATTGCAAAAAAAACGGCTCTAACGATTTTGTTCAAAATCGCTGTGGTGAGGCCTCTTTAGGTGTTCTAAACATCTCCAACTCCGAAATTCAATTAAAAACGTTATAAAGGAGGAAAAAAAATCTTTAACACATAGATCTTTTTCCTTGAGCATCGCTCATCATCGACCGCTTTTCTCCTCCCCACTGTTTCACTTACAAGAAAGGATAATGCAAGAATGATCGAAAAGTATATCGCCCAAATCACCATTTTATCGGTGTAAGAATAATCGCCGATATCGTTAAACTTGTCATTTTTTTCTAAATGAATGATGAAAATATAAAAACGGTAAATAACACCAACCCATGTCAGTATATAGTGTAATTGAAAATTGTGCGATGATCCACTCCCCTTGTTATAATTTTAATCGTTCAAATAACAGTTACCATTCAACCAGGTCATGGATTTAGTAAACGTAGACACTAAGTTACCCCAAATACCTACTGTAAAATTGTCACATCTTAACTAGTGAAACAAAATGTTTTCCACAAAAGCATATAATTCTCAAGCGAAATTTATGTAAATCTCACGTTTTGGCCACCACTTTAATTATTTTACTTAAGTGTGGTCTGGTGTCAGACCAAACTTAACGTTTGGGCATGCGCCTGCTCAGCTTGCTTGTAAAAAAAAAAAAAAATGTATACTGATGTTGTTCAGTTGTATTGATATATCGATGCATTATACAACTCAAATGAAAAGAAAAAAAGTTGTAAATGGGCTTGGATTAAGGCCCACGGTAAACTGTACATCCGTCCAAAGCCGATTTTTTTTATTAAAAAGGAAGTCACGACCAGGTGTATTGTAATTGAATCGTGTTTAGCAGAAAAAGCCATGAAGAGACGGTGAATTCACGCTTGTTACTTTCAAGTTCAATTAGCAAAGAGTTAAAAAATAGAAATGATCAGGGTGGCCACAAAGTCCAGGAAGAAAAGTTCCCTGATAAGATTTCTAAAAAATTCCTTTATTTTACGGCCTTCTTTCCCCCCCCCCCCCCCATTCAAATTTCCTCAACTTTTCCAGATGTGTTGACATCTTCATCAAATAGAACATGTATGCTAAAGAGATAATATACAAATTTTTCACAAATAGTTTTGGTTGGTTGGTTGTTTTCAGATTATCTGGCGCCGTCAGCAACACGAGGACTTATAATGCGCCGAAACATTCGTCATTAGACAAGCCAACATACATTTACAAACACCCATGCCTAACACGGGACTCGGAACCCGCAACCTTGCGGTCTAGAAGCTAGCACGCTAACCCCTATACCGTTTGGTCGGCCAAATAGTTTTGGAGGTAATGAAAAGTTTCTATTGTTCAGTTGCATTCAACTTCTAACGATTACCACCACAATTCTCTGGATAAATGGCGCCAAAACACGAACGAACGGGGAAATGTGCCTTCAACACAATGATAGAAATTATCCTCGAATTTAGTGAAATTTTTTTAAATTCCCAGATATTTCTATGATTTTTTTCCCCCCAGAATCAGAAAATTCCCTGACATTTGATTCCCAGGTTCCGTGGCCACTCTGTGATAATATCTGTAACAACATTTACCTGTTCGCAAAATGGAGTTGTTTCTTATGTGTAGTTTCTGCTAAACAAGGATGTCGTCCTTTCCTTCTCATAGTCCAACTTCTAGGTTGAGCTCAGTATGAAACAAAAATAAAAACAACACGTTTAAAAATGCCTTAATAAAACAGTTATATTTTTCAAAAATAAGAAGCCAAGGTTACAATCATACAATTTATTGTTATACTATATATGATATCCATGTGCTTTAACTTTTGAAAAGAGGTCAGGTCCATTTATTTTATCAAATAGATTTATGGAAATTTTATATCAGACACAGGGGACGCAGTCGTTTTCTAAAGAAAATAAGTAGGAATTTTAAGGAAAATTCCATAAGTTTCAAGAACATTTTAGGGATAATTCCAAAAATTTTGGGAATAATTTATAAAATGTTAGTGATAATTCCAAAAATTTTAGAGATATCTCAAAAAGCTGAGATAGGCTCCTAACATATTCTTTTCAGAGTATGTTTCAAAACCGGGAAAAAATACAGATTTTCAAAAAATCCAACAGCAAACAATTTTTCAGCAAAACAAGTTATATAATCAAACTATTATACTATTCTTTAATTAAACCCCCTTATTTAATTTTTAAAAGCAACACCCCAAAGTACTTTAAAGAGAATATTATATCAACTTTTAAACTTTAACTAACGTGAGTTAGGCTACAATTTAAAATTGTTTCTCGACAATTAAGATTTTAACATTTGAGAATTAAAATTCTCCACAATAAGTATACAAGAGATTTTTTAGAGGATTTTGGAGGAAAAAAACCCGGAAAATTCGAGTTTTTATTATTATTATTATTATTATTTTTATATAAGATTTGTCGAAAATTGTAAGTACAATTTTAAGAATTTTAGAGAAAAACAAAAAACATTAAGGAATATTAGGAATTTTAGGGCGAATGCGACCTCTGCAGGTATAATAGCAGGGAACACAGTAAGTTTTCTAAAAAAAATTAGTTCGGGATTTTAGGGATAGTTCCAAAAATATCAGAAACGTTTTAAGGATAAATACTAAAAATTTTAAGAGTAATTCCAAAGATTTCAGGATTAAGTCCAAAAAATATTGAGGGATAATACTTTTAAAGCTGATATAGGTTCCTACATAGGACATTCTTTTCAAAGCATGTTTCAGCAACACAGGCAAAAAATTAAGCATCAAACAACTTTTCAGCAAAACAGTTATAGAATAATCAAACAATTGTACAATTTTTTAATGAAATTTGCTTGAACTTTAAAATAATTAAAATTTCTTTGAAGATCTTCTCATCTAGAGGAATATCAGGTCTTTCTTTGCGGATTTTGAATGTAAATTGGGGAATTTGAGGTTTTTAATTTTTTTAGGAATTATCGGAAAATTTAAGAACACTTTTAGGAATTTTAGAATAAAGAAAAAATTTAAGGAATAATAGGAATTTTAGGGAGAATGTGACCCCTGTAATAGTTTTGTAGGCAAGCCATTTCTTGCCTGAAATTCTTTGTAAATTGTTAGTCAAATGGACATGAGCTCTTTCAAAAGAAAAAGAAAAAAAATAGTTCCTCGTCTGATCTCAGAAGTGAAGTATTGTAAGCCCAGTTTTCAATTCAATTTTTACATTAACTGATCCTAGTTGCAAAAGCGGCAAAGAAAAAAAAAATATTTCATTTTTTTTTTATGTCAGATATTTGGTTAGAAAACATTGGCGTACATGCTTAATATGCATTAGATTCAAAAACAGTTTATTTCTGCGCAAATGGATTAAACTATGATTATTTTACTTTAATAAACTTTTTTAAAGTTAAAGCGAGCGTAAAATGTCAACAAAAAAAAATTAAAATTCCTAAAATTGAACATTAAGTTATAATAGTTTAACATATCAAGCACCAAAAATGGCACTAAAAAATGATTCTTGATTTAGTTTCAAAATAGATTATTCGTAGTATTAAAAAAAGAAAAAACGATTTACTATTGTTTAATCAATCACTAGTTCGATAAAAAAAAATTTTGTAAGATTACTAAAATAATTTAGAACGGCGATTCCCAAATCGTGGATGACGAAGCAATATTTGGTTTGTTCCAAAAAGATCCTGATGGTATCTAAGCGATTGACTTCAAAATCAATATCTTCTTTAAAAAATATTTTAAGTGAAGAAGTATGAAAGATATATATAAAAACGCAAAGCAAATGATTCGTTTCTAGGACTTTTTGTTCTACGGACACTTACACCATACTTTACCTCTGAAATACAGACTTGTTAAATGCAATGTTAAGTTGGACTAAGTGTTCAACATTATCCAAAAACCGTTTAAAAGTAATAATAAAAAAAAATAGTAATACCAATGACAAATGTATTTTAATATATTAAATATTTTAATTAATATTAAATATTTTAATGTAATTAAATGCAAGACCATCAGGAAGTTTTGAAAAACCACACAATGTCGAAAACAAGGTATTTTCGAATTAATAGCCCGACATTAGGGATGTGGAGCGATAAGGAAATAAACAACCAAATGAATTATTACATTTAGTATTACAATTTTGAAAAAAACGTAATGCTAAACATAATGATTACTATAGCCATTTAAACCTAATCCTTTCCACATCACTGCCTGACACTACAGTTACCAAAGCACGTTTCAATGAAATATGCCACAGCCTTCATTGCAGTAAGCGCCATTAGATTTCAACAGATTTCCGGACATCACCACTACAAGATGCCTTTATGCCGGTTTTCATTGGCTTGTGGAAGAAAAATGCACCCTCACACACTGAGAGAGGGTTTCGACTTGCGATACTTTTCCTGCAAACGGGTCTTCCACCAAAACACCCCGAAAGCCGAATAAGTACGGGAATGTTGTGGGGTCTGGAGGAGAGACTGTGGCAATATGTCCGTGTTTCTGTTGTTGGTTGGGCGAAATACCAGTGCTTTTCCACTGCTGGCACTTCATTGGTCATAGTAGCGTTGGAACCATTCACTTTGTTCAGGAGCTGACCTCAATGTCATGTCACATTGGACATTTGAGTCAATGTTGTCGAAAATTCGTAGGGTGTTAAGTCTTAGTATCAGTCTGGCACTGTATAAAAGTTAGTTCTAAGAAGGTTTCCTGTGTGATTAGGGTAATTATGTCCTTGGTCGACATGCTAGTTTCCCAATATGATCTGTACAAATCCATGAAATTAGTTTTTTTTTCTTACTTGATTTTTTTTTTTTTTTTTTCGTTTTAAGAAATTCAAAATCTAATATAAAGGAGGGCATCTCATTAGTTACAAACTTATAAATTTATTTGACATTAAATCGATTAAAACTTTTTTTTTTTTTTTTTTTTAATATTATTACGAAACAAACTTGATTCCAAATACAAATAAAAATCTTTTTATTGGCCGTAATATACTACTTTACCCATGGGAATATAATGTTTTTGTGACAGATTAAACTTATGCTTATTACAATCAAGCCCCGTTAACGCGAAGTCGATGGGAACGCCGCAAATTTTCGCGATAACTGATTTTCGTGCAAACCGGATAAAAACTTTTTCATCTAATTAATGCAGATGTGTGTGTTTAATACTGCTGCTTTTAATTTATGTCTTCATTTCTGCCAGTCCGCATCCGTTACTTAGTAGGTTCAAATTGATTTGAAGCACAAGCCATTTCAATCTTTCCCCGACTTCTTAAAATAGTTGCTGAAGTGTTGTTAGCTATTCCATACTCGGACGCAATTTGCGTGTGTGTGTTTTTTTAAAGAACTTATCAATTTTATTAAAAAAATTTGCTTCGTTTCTAACGATGATTATAGCTGCATCCGACTTACATTGAGACAAAGATGCAAATGCGAATGCTTAGTTTCTAAACTTCCTGTTAAATACAGGAGAGGTTACATGACATCACAAAACCAATTTACGGAAGGGGTGTCATCTAAATTCGCGCCGAAATTGGCTCATTTCAAAGCGATTTCCTTGAAATATGATCACTCAGGCGTTTTTTCCGTTTCATAAGGTTTAAACTTGAGAAACGTTTTCGTAGCAACTTTAAATTTCGTCTCAAATAACAAAGACCATCTTGAAGAGAAAAAAAGTGGTTTGAAGAGCAAACTATTTGCGTCTTGAGCAGAATTTCATGTGATGCGATTTCGTGTGAAACGAATAATTTAACGTTAAGTTTAAGCTTGATCGTACGGAAAACGGCTTATATTTCGCGATAAACGGGATATCGTGCTAAGCGACTTAGCGTTAACGAGATTTGACTGTAATTGAATAGCGAAATATCAAAAGGGGTCATATCCAATTTAAAACCCTATTGACATGTTGCCTATCTCCATTTGAAGATTTATTTGAGATTGTAAAAGAATTTGGGTTTTCTTATTGAATACTTTATTTAGAGGATTTTTCAGAATGTTAAGAACTGAATGCCCGGCGCTTTCAAAAAGTGAAGATTACCTGAAATAGTTTATTCATGATATTACCTTATTCCCGACAAGATGCCGAATAGCTAGACAATGAGCTTCTTAAGACTAGTTATGAATTAGTACAGATCATTTTGGAACACCCTTTCAGTCGAAATTCTACAAAAATTTCACTGCTGACGAGCTAATTCTAGACTCTATTGAGAAATAAATGTTTAGGTTAAGCCCACCCAATGGCTGTGAGGCTAGAGCTCTGGTATTGCAAGTTGAAGGTGCCATCCTAATCAGTATAATGATATCCCAACAGCAGCTTTCCTTGGCAAGTTGAAAACAATTAAAAAGGGATAGTAAATGAATTTTTATGCGAAATTGTGGCATGGCAAATCTGTGCTTACATTTTTTAGTTAATTTTTAACCTAAACTAGAAAGAATACAAACCAAAATTATGTGTTAAAAGAAGCAGAGTAGTTCAAACTAAGCAAAACTCACGAAATTGATAATTTTTTTAATTTTGCAGTTTTGAAAACAAAATAAAAGTGTTTTTACATTCCTTTTAAAACATAGCACTATTTTGTATTGCATTAGGGGGTTAACTGTTACTTGCTGTTTAAAAAAAATTAGAATTCGTTATAGATTCCTAGGACAATTTTTAATTACAGAACTTTAATATTAGGTACCCATTAATGTGTAAATTGTTTTTCAAAACTTCATAAACATTTTAATGAATTACCAAAAGATCACTATATAATTTAACACTTCAATAAGACTAGAGAAAATTTAGGAGTAATAATATACAAAGATAGTTCCACTTCTAACAACAAATGCAAATATAACTTGTTGATTGGGCAAACATTGGAAGACACACAATTAAAGCAATGCATAAGCACCCATCAATAGATTTGAATATGTAGGATAATTGAACCCACATCCAAAAATTTTTATTTTAAATTTAATGCTAATACAAATGATTAAATTAATTTAAATAAACTAATAAACTTGACTACTATTAAAAAAAAATCTAGTATATTGTTTTGCAACGTTAATTTTGTAATGAAATACCTAAATAAATGAAATCTTAAAAAAAAAGTTTATAACATTAGTTTAAAAAAGTAAGGGGCCGATAAAAGCAGTGTCATAGTTTTTGAGCAAACATTAAAATAAAAATATATTTACAATTTTGCAACCAACTTATTCAATTCATAACATATCGTATCATATTTAATTAGGTAAGTATAAAAATCCAATGGAAAGCTTACTTCTTTTTTTATTTGCATAACAGAAAGGCATACTTGTATGCGACTCTTTTTGAAAGCTATGAAAATGTATTGCTTAGCTTTGATTTGTACTTGATATTACACATTCATACACTAAAAATTTCAAAAATTTAGTTATTCGCATTTTAGACAGGAAAGGAATTTTTTGAGAAAGGTTTGTCTTTGAGGATTTTTTTTTTTTTTTTTTTTTTTTTTTTTCCCCAATCCTTCACATTATAATTCTTTTTCTATACCCCAAGATTTTTCTTGTGAATCCCACATTATCGGATGCTAGCTGCTATTTTAGGTAATGGAAAGATGTCCAAATATTTAAATTGGTTGTGGAGACTGTTTAAATTAAATTTAGTTTTTGAATTCGGATTACTCTAAACAATGCGTCTTTGTATTCAACACAAACTACAGTCACTAAATTCATTCATTCAGTAGCATTTGTGAAACAAAATGCTTAAAGATGTTGGCGAGGCACATAAGAAAACCATTTAGTTGAACAAAGAGTGCAATAATCGAGGATCAAACACAAAATCCAAAACCTGCAACAATCGGACAGGTGGCAGATTGCTTCAAAAATAATTCCTTAAGTAATTCTACATACTTCCTTGTGTTTAAATTAATGAAGTACTGTTCGATAGAGACCAATCAATCAATTCGAAATAAGTCAACCAATCAATTCGAAATAAACTAAAGAAGTTACAGAAGCAAATGTCACAAGAAATAAAAACCGAAACTATTCGGATTAAAAAAAAAAAAAAAAAAAAAAAAAAAAAACAATATGAACAAAATATGTATGCTAAAAAGAAACCAGAAAAAATGAGCTCAAGAAAAAGACAACACAAAAGTAACTAAAATGTCTTAGAAATTGGAATATTTCGAGAACGTAAAAATCGAAACGAGAATAACAAAACGGACATCTAGCGAAGTGTGTGCTTGTTTATTGTAAGTACAATAAACAGTTGAGGGAAGGTTAGGTAGAGCACACAAACAATTTCTGTAAAATGGCGAGCTAACCAACAATTACAAGAGAACATTTCTTTTAGAAATAGTAAAACTGGTTTATTGCATTGTGCTTACATTGAAAAACATTTTTATTGTTTCAATGTTTCATTTTTATTGTTCAAAAACATTTTCGAAAAAAAAATATTACCTACATTTCTTATACTTAATCATTTTCATTAAAACAAATTTGGATTATTTCTAGTGTATTGTGTAAATAACATAATTAAAATTTATTTGCTTAGTTTTGAAATTCAGTTTTTATTTAGAGAAGGCTATGAAAGCCTAAATTTGTTTCCATACTGAAATGCACAACTTCGCGATGTGATACCAATTGATTAAGAAGGGTGGAGTTTTTTTTTTTTTTTTTTTTTTTAATGGATTCCTACATAATAATCTTGTGCAATATGGCTATGTCGTGGCTAATGGTATACACAGCCCATAGTTTGTGAATCTCTGCCTTCATAAGTGTGAAATTATGGGCACTTAGTAATTGAACTCTAAAGCAATCAGAACTATCCAAGCAGTTTTCGAAATAAAAAAGAACAGTGTTCCAACTTGTTTTTGCTTAGTTCAATAATAAATGTGCGTCAGAAAATACAATCTGTTTTGAAACTATGCTTGACCATATAGTTTGCAAGAGGAAACAATAGAAAGCCTTGTACCAATTAATGTTGTATATCGTTAAATTAGAAGCAGTATATATATCGTAAAGGACGCAGTGAGTTTTCTAAAAAAATTTATGTAGTAATTTTAGGGAAAATTCCAAACATTTCAGGAAATTTTTATGGATAGTTCAAAAACATTTAGGGATATTTCTTTTGAAGCTGACACAGGCTTCTAAATGACAAATTTTTTCCCAATCTTGTTTCAATGCCGGCAAAAACAGCAATTTTCAAAAATTAAACGTCAAACAACTTTTTAGCTAAATAACAGTTTTATAATTAAATAATTATACTATTTTGACAAACATACAAATTTAAGGAACTTTTCAGGGGGAACAAAAAAAATTTAAGGAATTTTAGGGCGAAGGCAAACCCTGGATCGTAAAAAAGAGTAAATTTTCTTAATTGAATCTTAGAAGGGGAAAACTTTCTCACCCATTACTTAAATCAATGCTGGTTTTAAGACAAAACAATTTATTTTCTACTAACAGCACCTTAAAAGTGCAGTTCAGCTACTGTGTTGTAGTATTCAAAGATGGCTTAGTAAAGTTATGCATATTTGGAGTTAAGACTGTGGCTGATTGGAAAAGTTTCTGGCAGTTCCTGGAACCAATTACTGTACAGTGTAATCCTTGTAATAGCAATTGACTAAATAATGATAGCTTTATGCATGAGAATGCTTGATTAATAAAATGCTTTTTTTCCCCCGAAGTACAAATCAAATTTATCGCAACCCAAAAATTAGTTGTAATTCTGTACCCAAGGACGTCAGGAGCTTCTACGCCTCTTGAATTAAACACTTCAGCAGTTTAGGAAGTGAATTTGCAGTTGTAAGCAAGTACAGGAGGCGCAGTGAGTAAAATTTTTAAATAGTAATTTTAAGGGTAATTCCAAAAATGACGGGAGCATTTTAGGGATAATTCCCAAAATTTTAGGGATAATTCTTAAAATGTTAGGGATCATCCACAAACATTTAGGGATATTTCTCTTGAAGTTGACAAAGGCCTACCACAAACATTCCTTCCAAAGTATGTTTAGATACTGGCAAAAAATAATAAAACTTTCAATTAAAAAAAAAAGTTTAACTTCAAACAACTTTTTAGTAAAATAACAGTTATATATTTAAACAATGATATCATTTTGGGCAACATGCTTATTTAATTACACTCTTTTTCTCATCTGGAGAAATAAAGGGGTTTTTTTGTGGGTTTGGAAGGAAAATCGGAACATTTTCGGGGATTTTATTTTATGTAATTTTTTAAGGATTATCGAAAAACTTAAGTACAATTTTAGAAATGTTAGAAAGAAACAAAAATTTAGGGCGAATACCACCCCTGCAAGTACTACTTTACACAACGTATCAACTTTTGGTACCCACAAATAACACTAGGGAATGGTTGTTTCGACGAAATTCAATTGAATTATTTTAAATACCTAGTTCCTATCTATTTCAAACTGTAATTACTAATAACTTCAAAATTATATGAACCATTTGTGATGTATTGCTACATAAGTGTTTATAATGTTCCTTAAAGCTGACAAGCATAAAAGGATACTTTTCAGTTTAATTTCATCCTAAAGTTCACAGACCAAGTTAAGTTACCAATACTTTTACCATATTATAACAGATTATAAAATAGGTATCCTTTTAAATTATGACAATATAGTAATATTAGGACAAAATAATGCATTTTCACTCCCAACTTTAATTTAAAAGGTTTGGTTGTCGCCTCTAATAGTGGAGTCTGTGCATATGAAAATGTCAGTGCATTTTCCTTTGAAATATTACGCAAATTCAAGGCATATTACTAGTTACAAGTCTTCAGGGAGGTCGGTCCCCTTTCGGTAAATGCAGTTTATTGCTAACTACTGTACCATAATTTACAGTATGTGGACACGCTTCTTCAAACAAAACCTTCATGTTTGTAGACTGTTGAAATATATTTGTCCTTTTAATATAATCCAAGACTCGAACATGAAGAAGTTAGCATTCTACTGAGAAATGATTGTTCACAATGAAATCATAGAATGAAAATCAATCGACTTTTCAGGAACCAAAATAATATGTTTAATGACCTTCGACAATTTTTTTACAGGCATCATGTCATTAACGTGCGACTCTACAGCCGTTTCGATCATAGCGCTAATATCAAAATCTTTCATGCAATATGCCTTATGAACAGACATAGATAACGTTGCAAACCATTTTTTTTTTTATATGTACTGTGCTTTAGCCATGAGCCTATGAAATGTGGACTTTCTGGGCATAATTTTCGTAAGTTGTTTTAATTAAACAAAAAAAGCCAAACAGAACTCGGGGGTCGCAAACTCTTTTAGATCACAAAACATAAGCACTGGTCTCGCGTGTTTGTCTCGCCTAGTCGGTCACACAACATCAGCGAAATATTAAGAATTTTTAAAGATTTCTTAGTATTTTCAAGTACTTTTAAGGCCTGGAAAACAGCTTCAAAAACATTATGCAATATAAAGGCATGTGTATACAAGTCCTTCAGGGTCCCCTTGCGATAAATGCAGTTTATTACTCACTAATGTACCATAATTCAAGTGTTGTGGACACGCTTACAAACAAAACCGTCATGTTTGTAGATTGTTGGGACATATTGATTCTTTTAATATAACAGACTCGTATATCAAGAAGTTAGCTTTCTTTCAAGAAATATTTTTTCTGAGTTAGAGGACTGATGATAAATATTAGATTGTAATAACATTATGAAATCAATTTCCGTGTAACTATGTAATTTTAACTTTTCCCACGCAACTAAAAATTTAACATTTTAATAGGTTGAGATTTATATACATATATTTATTCTTCACTACTAAAGGGTGTAGCTTCAAAATCATCCCACCCACCCCCTCTCCATAGTACCAGTCAAATCTTCCAACAGTTTCTTTTTAAAGGAACTTCTAAGTACAAACATAATTTTTTACCCTCTAAAAATATAAATGCAAACTTTCCAACGTTCATGCTATTAGAAAACTTTAAAAATAATGTAAATAATTTTATCATTTAAAGTTCATGATGACTTGGATGGCCAATATACCTTTATCATTTTCCAGTTAAAAAACAACACATTTCTTAATTAAAATTTACTACAACTGGACCATTCTCGCGTAACTCTGAGAGCCTGAATACTGATCTTTAGTTATTATTAAATAGCAGACAGCATGTTACAGTCACCTAAGTGAACTACAAATCTTTTATACAAATCAGCAAGAAAAAATAATTTAGCTATGCAAAGAATTTGATAGTCTATATTAAAATGGGATTTTTACAGTCTTAAAATTGAAGATCTTTAAGTGCATCAGTTAGGATTAGCAAGAATGAAAGAAAGCTATTTAAAGTTTTACTAACACATTTTAAATTTAGACAAGTTTCCGAAGTGACCAGAAATTTAAGGTTCTCAGTATACAAACATACAACAGAATATTTTCACGTATCCGGCTTTCATTCCAGAATAGTAGTGGATTCACATTTCTAATTGGATTTTTGCTGATCATACTATTTTGATTTATTTTAAGGTGTAGTGTTTTCCAGAAAATGATTAATTATCTTTAAAGTATTTTTGATGCTTTTGATAATTATATCAAAAGATTTTATTTATTTTAAATTTCAAGGTTGTGGTCATCCTTCATCTAGGCATTGTTTTTAGCTACAATTAAACCATCTAATATTTTGATGGTTTGATGAGAAATTCACTAAGTAAATTTTATGGTTAAATTCTTCCTCCACATGCTATAAACCCAAATGAGGCATCCTCAGATGCTTTGTTTGGGCTTGTATATAAAACAAATGTTAAATAAAATATTTATATTTACAGACAAAAAAAATAAGTTTTTGGCAATTTATATATGAATCGCTTGATGCTAAAAGAAATCACTGACATATTCTAATTTTACAGGAGAAAACTTTAGAAGCTTGCCACACCACAAATAAAGGACACAGAAATGAGCTTTTTTGGCCTAAGTATTTTACAAGATAGAAAAAAAAAAATTGAAAATGCAGAAGACGCCATTTAACATCAAGAGATTTATATATGCTTTCTATGAAAAAAAAACAAAAAAAAAAAAAAACAATAATCATATTTAAACGATAAAGTTAAAAAAGTTACATAATAATTTTAATAGCAATAAATTATTATGCAATTAATAATTTTAATAGCTTCAAATTTAACTGCTTCATTCTAGTATAACTTTTTAATTGATTTAGTTTTTTTTTTTTTTTTTTTCCTTTCTATGAGACAGTAGTTTAATATCCTCAAAATTCTACAAATGAACAACTAAGCAATACAATAGCAGAAATCTTGTCTAGTTATTTCAAAGTACACAAAATAATATTTGTTTAAAAACTTTTTAACAAATTCCTTTCAAGTAATAATTTTAAAATTAGGTTATATGAGAATATTTTAACAGAAATTCTGATTGCATACAAAATTAAAAAAAGATAGAGATTTAGTTTGACATCATAAAGTACAAAGTATGCATAGTTTAGACACAATTTTATAAATGTAATTAATATTATAATCATGTAGTTTTGCAGTAAATCAAATACATATAACCACAATTTTGACACAATAAAAGCAAATATTATTAAGTGATAATGGTGCCAACACAGAAAACACTTTTAAACTACAGCTTGGAATTTCAAGTGCAAATAAATTTAATTTAAATACTTTGATTTCAAGCTAAAAATATATGCTATGTTAAATTACTTTTAGATAAGTGTTTTTTTTTTTTTTATTAATAACAATAAAACACATTAACCTTATTATTGATATTAGAGTTAACATTTTTGAGAAGATTAAACTAACAAGGTGAATAACAAATAAGTAAAATAAAGAAAAATATGGATTACTTTAATTATTCATCCTTTAAATTTTAAATAATTTCTCAAGCATAATATTGCTCACAACATTGAAATGCACATTATGTTAATTTTTGTATTTCATTCGAAATTCCAAGCTGAGTACTGAAACTAAATTTTTAGTTTTAGTGCATATGTGCATTAATTTTTTTTTTTTTTTTAATAATTGAGTAAGCATTTAAGTATGCAAGATTTAGAAGGAATATATTCCAATGTGAACCTGTACGTTTCTTAAATTACTATTAATTATTACTATTAATTATTTCTTAAATTATTATTAATTTTGTATGTATTTAGAAAAAGAGGTAGTCTAATCCTTTGGGATCCAGTTTCTTTTTGTACAATGCTACCCAAAAGGAATAAAATTTAAAAATTATAATTATTAAGTTAATTAGATCACTTTCTATGTATAAGTCATAGGTAATATAAATACTTTAGAAATGAACCTCTGCACAGACATATTAATGGATTTTTTTTTTTTGAAAGGATGAATTTTAGAATGGGATCTAACAATTACATTTATAGCACTAATATTATCAACATGCTAATACTTAAGTTTAAATATGTAATAAAAAGTTGATAAATACAAGTATGAAGCCAGTGGTACATCAACTTGTTTATAATTATTTAACCATTTGCATTCTGTGTTGACCCCATTAAGTTTCAAAATTTTAACAACTTCATTTGTAATTATCTTGAAATTATAATACTTATTGATATGGCAAAAAATTACACTTTTTACCGGGCATTTTTATTTTATTTTTTTTTTTTTTTTAAACAATTTCTGTTCTTAAATTACTCAAAGCTCAAATTACTTTTCAATACAATACAAATAAAGTTTTACCAATAAATCATAAATACAATCCCAAGATATAAAACAGCAATCAGATTTAGAAGTAACCATCTAGTTATTAATTTAGAATCCATTAACTTTTCTAGTTAATTATATTTAAGTTACTTTCCATCTGAATAGAGTATAACTTCTGGTCTCTCCCAAATCAAATAACATGTGAAAAACCAGAAACTTGCGAGTCAAATGATAATTCAATTGGTATAACATACCAATTTTTTTCTTTTTTTTTTTAATATTTGATATTTAAAAATAGCTATTTTAATTATTTAAATTTGTAATAATTTTAAAGTTCTTACTAAAACAAAACTGAACTGCTTAGTTTTTTTATTATTATTTTACTTATTAAACTTAAATTTAAAATTTTGAAGAACTTTTGCCATTCTGACATTCTGTTCCAAAGGATACCTATGTTAATTAATATATTACTGGTTTATACAAAGGACGAATGATTACTAACATAAAATTTGAGTTTGTTTTTTCTTAAGATGGTAGACTTAACTTTAATATTCAATGGAACAATTCCATTGAATGGAAGATTTGATGTGGACTAAACGACATTCTTCAAAATACACCAAGTTCACAAATAAGCAGATTGGTAAAATTTTAAACAAGTCCTATTATCAAAGTGAGCTTTTTTATTATTATTAAATTCCTTTAAAGCAACAATAAGGGATTTTTTTTTTACAAATTCCTTATAAATAAGAGTTTATGCATAATGATACATGGATGCTTAACTAAAACGACAAATAAACTAACAAAAACTCCTTAACAAAGTTGATTGCTGAGCCCCCCATACACAAACACTGCATTTCAAATACTTAACTATGCCTTTTATTCGTACACAAGATTAAGGTTAAGCAACGAAATGTTAACCGATTAAGTACGTATAAGATCATGGTGCTAACACAGAAGATACTGAAAATAGCTTGGAATTTCATGTACAAATAAAATTAAACAAAATGTTTAACAAAAGATTCACAATTTTAAATTGTTTGATATCATTGAAGCAAATTTTACTGCATATTTTTTTATTATAATACTTTCTATTTTACTGTAAGTACTTGTCAGATAGTGCCAAGCCAGCTCTTTTATTGATAATATAACTAGATTTTTTTTTCAAAGAATGGAAAAGTAAATGTTGTAATTACTAAATCACATTTGCATACACAAGTGCAGTATATGTGCATAAGAGTTTTTATGTAGAAAGTCCGAGGTTATTCAGTTTTGGAACTGAAATGCTGGAAATAGTGGCATCAGTATCTGTTTTTTACTTTTGCTTCTAGTGACTTATGGTAGAAATGTCCAAGAGTGTTGCTGTACAGGATACAATGTCTAATTGTCCCTCTTTGACAAAGGGCTGTCCAGTAGAAATGTACTGGATGCATTTACAGTGTTCAATGATAGTGGTTGAAAGTCATGGGCAACTTGGATAACTATGGTGCTTTAACAACTAGTTGATGTGGAGTAGCACTGTTTTGGACCAGTCAAATGGAGAAGCATCACTAGTTTCAAAATTAGACCAGTTCCACTTGGATAACATTCACTGGTTGCATCAGAAGGGAATTCCCTTCAGAAGGCTGCTTTCAGATGGCCTTTACTTGGTCAACTGGATAGGAGTAAATATTTAACACTGGGCACAACAGTAGAATGTTCACTTGGAAGACTATGCAATGTGGAATAGCACTGTTTGGACCAATCAATCAATCTTGGAGAAGCATAATTAGATCCAAAACTCGTTTGGTTTCACTTTAGTCAGAAACTTATAGTAATAAGTTTCACTAGAAGTTGCACTAGAAGCGAGTTCACAGAAAAGGGCTTGTCAAGGCTTACTTGACAAGTACCTCTAGGAGTACACAACAGTAGAATGTTCACTGTAAAATGGCCCCTTGGATGACAACTAGTTGATGCGAAAGAGCATAGTTCGGACCAGTCAAATTAAGAGAAGCATCACAAAACCCAAAATTAGTCCAGTTTCACTTGGATCAGAAACTGATTACACTGGTAGCATCAGAAATGGTTCACTTTAGAGGGCTTATCAAGTTACACCCTTACTTGGATAATTGGATGAGATATTTACATTGCTCACAGCTGTAGAATGTTCATAGTAAAATGTCATTACTGAGTAATTGTTCATATTATAAAAAGGGTTCACAGTGCAGATGCATCACTAATTTTGAACTGTTCACTATAGAGTGGCATCACTTAGATAAATCGTTCATTAAGAGTTACATCAGTACTTGAAATCATTAAATTAAAGGGGAGAGACACTGCTTGGCTTGCCTTTAGTTCAATCTTTTGGATAACCTGCTGGAGTGGGTTTTCTCCAGTCACAACAGCAGTACTGTGCAACACCACTATGTTTTGTGCTCGTGATAAAGTGGCAACACTAGACCAACAGTATATGATGACACACTAGTTACGTCAGCAGTTCGATACTTTGTTGGAGAGAGGTCTTGAAATATCGAGTAGCAACACTAGACAAACAGTATAGGATGACACACTAGTTACATCATTAGAGTTCTATACTCTATTGGAGAGGTCTTGAAAGATCCACTACATCTACCTGACCAACAAACACACTGTCAGTAGAAATAGTGTGCTGATTTGCTGGAGTACACTGATATGCTGTTGAAGGGGCTTGACAATACATTGCCTGGAAGAATGTCAAACCAATGCAATTGAACTGAAAGGTTTCCATTCAGTCGTTTCCATTTATCATACAGCACTTCAATCGAGCAAAGAAGCTATGATGCCAGGGAAGAGTTTCTGTACAGTGGCTAAGTAATAGCTGGGTAGTGCACAATCAAGTCTTTGTGAAGGAGTTGCATTGGCACAGGAGTTAAGAAAATGGCAGTAACAGA
Source organism: Linyphia triangularis (assembly GCA_963978545.1). Lineage (NCBI taxonomy): Eukaryota > Metazoa > Arthropoda > Arachnida > Araneae > Linyphiidae > Linyphia > Linyphia triangularis. The sequence goes on along the minus strand of OZ021722.1, from coordinate 8,207,337 downwards.
TGTAAATTGTAGAATGCAGTGGATGATATTTACAAGTTCAAACAATCTTGATGTTGACTTGAGTGAAGCTATATCCACACTAAACACTTTTGGCTTAAACGTCCAGTTAAATATTTTATAGGCAGTCACTTTTGAAGATGTGCACAACTAGTCTTACACTTATTCACTTGTAGTGATTAATGGAGCAGGTGAAATTGTAGTTGGCTGACCTTTCTTTAGCAAGTTCCAGTACAAGTTTGATTTAATTTCATACAGTCCTCAGTGCATAGCTTGGTATTTACATATAAAACTAGATATAGATATAATTTTTTTTTTTTTTTTTTTTTTTTTTGAAATTCCAAGCTGTAGATTGAATTTGGCAAATTCAAATATAAAAAAATGTCTTTCCAACTTTTTGGATATAATGTAGTTAATAAACTACAAAAACATTAATTTTACAATTTTTAATTAGAGATTTAATGATTAAGTGAGATTTACTCAAAGGAAAAGATAAATTATACACTTTTAATGTGAGAAAGAATGAATTTCCAAGAAATTTAATTATCATAGGTAATCATTTATAATCTGTGTTAGCATCATGAAAAAGATAGAAATGTTTTACGATTTGAAAACTCAATTGATATGCCTAAGATTAATTAATCATTTTACAAGACATTGTTTGGTGTTTAGTATTCACAAAATGTCAGATATATATTAAATGATAAGAGGATTTTAAATATTTCAAAAAATAAATTACACAATTGTGTTACACTTATAGCAAAATTCACTGAATATTAGCAATATGTATTTCAGCAGTATATTTTTTTACTTAAAACATTTAAGACAGGAAAAATGCTATTGCAATGTGCTTAGTTGCCATTTCATTATTATTTAATAAAATCAATTGATTAATAAAATCAATTGGTTAATAAAAATTATTTATTAAATCATTATTAATAAATTGAAAGATCAAAATGAGGGATTATCTAAGTGCCAAAATGTCCAATTGAAGAAATAGTAGAAATGTGTTTAGACCTCTTAGAGCTATAAACACACATCCCACTATTTTTCATGATTTTATATTTAAAAAAAACTAGCTATACTTTTTTAACAGTTTCCTAAAATTTAACTAAATTAAGAGATTTAGGCACATAGACACTTCTATAATTTAAGTGATTAATTTTACATTAAATTATTCATTTTTTTTTTTTAATACCACATGAAGGAAGAATTTAGGATTCACAATTTCACAAAAGATGTGTCCCTAGAAAAAGTCAAAAACAACACTAGTGAAGATTATAATATGTTAAAACATTCCACAACTACACTAGATTTTGCTATTCCTAACACAACTACAGCTTTTAATTTAGCTGATGTTTACTTTTTAAATTTTTAAAAATTTTAACAATAAAACTAAAAATACATTTTAATTTATATAAAAAATATATATGAATATCTGATTTATTTGAATTCAGGACTTTCCAATGTCAGAAATGCAATAAACTTGAAAATGTTAATCTAATACTTGCAAGCTCAATTCCTACTGTAGTAACATCCACTAAGATGTAAATTCTAAATACTATGACATTTAAATTTTAATTGAATTTACATGATTTGAAATTTTACATTACCCAACTTAAAAAAAAAAGAACCTTATTGCACTCAAGAGATTTAGTAAACCATTACGTTTCATGCTTGATAAAGAATACTTTGGCCACTGATTAAAAAAAAACATTAGTTATTTTAACCAACTTGGGACATTTTCATATTAAACATGTTTATTTTAATTTCAATTATGACTACTTGACTGTATAAGCATGAAAAATTTACAGAAAATATGTTCCTTAACAAAACAAGTACCTTAGCTGAAACTGTAGGAAGATAAAACTGATATCTAGCTACTACATTGCCTTCTTACTAAAGATCTCAGCTGTTTGTTTTGCAACAAGAAAAAAAAAAGTATCTTTACCTTTCAAAATGTCAGTAACTATAAAAGTTAGAGCAAAAGAGTCTAAGAGTATTTAAAAATACTCAATTATGTATAAATAAATAATAATTGAATAGTAATAAAAAATAATTAGAAATGACTAAGCATGGAAGAAAATTAAAGCAAAATTGAGGGTTCTACAAAGAATAAGTTTTTAATATTTTTGTATACAGGTCTGGTATAAGATACAAGTTGTGTCTTGAACTAGAGATCCACAACACTCAAATTATGGAGGAGTGAGTACTTAGTGCTGCATTTACAGGTGACAAAATAAAGGGGGGGGGGAGGGTGCTTTTTTCTTTTTTAAAAATAAGGTTGGAATTTTAGAGAACAAGTTCCACAAATTACAGGAACATTTCAGGGAACTCCTAAAAATTTTAGGGATGATTCAATAAATTACAGAAATATTTTAGAGATAGCTTTTAGGAATTTTAGAGATAAATCCTAAAAAGTTTAGGGATAATTCCTAGAAATTTTAGGCATTATTTCTTTTGAAACCGATACAAGCTCCTAGCGCATTCTTTTCAAAGTATGTTTTAATACCAGCAAAAAGCTGCAAATTTTTATCTATTTTCAAAGTAGATTTGGACATCAGTCTATGAAATTTTCTGGGTGCTTTAGAAATGTTACTAACTTGACTATTGCTATCTCATATTATAAGAGAGTTTAGTTTCTTCCTCAAAAAAGTTCCACATTTACGTAGAATTTGAGATATAATTCCATCGAAATTTATAGTTAAATTAAACATTTTGGTAAACTAAGCAGAAATTTTATTTTTTTTGTACAATATAGAAAATAATTTCTTATTGTAAATCCATTCTAATACTTAAAATATGCGTCTTTTTCCACAAATGAATCCTAACGCAATCAAATTTAAACAACAGCTGGGAAAATACTATTAATTTACAAAGTAATCCGTTTAAAAAGGTATTTTTATGGAACCGAATTTAAATAAACGGCATGACAAAAGAAAAACAATTTGAATAAAAACAGATTTTAACTTTGAAATTCAATTTGATCGCTAAATAGGAAGTTTCTGCTTTTACTCTGTTAATTTTTTGTCTTTGGACAATTCGAACACTAGAGACATTCGAAAAGTTAATTTAAAATGTGGACGATAGGAAGCAAAATTAAATAAAAAGCTTCTTCAATGGAGCTGAACATTTTGCAATGAAATAAGAAACAGTGTTTGGCTGTTTCACACAAATATGCAGATTTTTTTGTATTCATATAACAACCTATTACAGTGCTTCTATCACTGGATTGATTGCATTGTAATAATGAGTAAGAACAACAGTGCAAATTCTGCTGTTAAACGATTTGCGCAATGCTGACTTTACAATTAAAGTTAATTAAAAAGTTATTTTTAACGATCGCCATCAAATTTCATACTTTATATAATTGAAGTTCAACTCTCCCTCAATATCTAGTACTTTTGCAGGGGTGCAGTAAGGGTGTGGGGTTTCAGCTCAGACTTAAGAAAGCTAATAATGAATAGACTCGGGTTTTTAATTAAAATAAAAATTATAACAAGCATTCCATGTATAAAACTTTCATTTAACTTTGAATGGATAATATTGTTAATTACTTTGTAATATTTAAACCAATTTAGAGAATTTATATAAATAATGAATATGCAATAAGTTTTTTATTATTATTATTTATGTTTGTTATATTAATTTTTTTTAATCAGAACGTATGTTTTCTTTAAATAAAAAATAAAATTAAAAAAAAAAAAATGTTTGCAATAAATTAAAATATATAATCAGTGATATACTATAGGTTAAAATTTTTATAAAATATCATTATTCCTTAAGTTGCAACTTTTGATTTAAAGATAAGACAACAATTATTGAAACATGGTGATTTCTCAAGAATAAATATGAATGTTGAAGATTTTATTGTCAGTTATTTTTTAGCTTTCTTTTGGAAACGTTATTTTATTTCCAAAATTTTCATGTTTGTATTTACAAAAATAAAACTATTATGACAATAAAAAACCCTTCCTACTTTATGTATAAATGGGTTGACTACCTAATTTATTGAACATTAGCCATAAAGAGTGCATACACAAATTTAAACTATGCCTAAGCTAACGTTAATTAGCTTAAAATATTTGGCTTAAAAATAGTTCACTCGATTATTACTTTTAAATATTGTCAAGTCATTCAAGATTTCATGCAAGAGAAACACAACTATGGGCTTCACTCAGTTTATGCAATTCACAAGAAAATTTTTGATTATGGCAATACACTAACTATGGATATTTAAATAAATGTAGAAATACAATTACGAGGAATAAGATTATAGTAAAAAGTCTGAAGAAAACTGAGGGGATTTTGTTTATAATAAAAAAAATAGAAAAGGTAAGCCTTGAGCTAGTTGAAGGTGCCATATTAATTTTTAATGCAATTTGAATCAGATAAAAAAAAATATTTAATCAATATTCAATCAAATATTTTTTAATACTTTTATTTTAGAAGCTAGTTTGTGATGTGTTCATTGTAAAATGTATACTCGTTATGAAAATAATTCAAAAAAGTTTTTTCTAATTTAATTCCTAATTCATAAATACTTCTTTATAAGTTGATATTCATTAATGAATTATTACTTTTTAGATTGAAGAAAATGGTGCATTCAACACAACTACAAAGAAAATTCTGTTTTCAGCTTATTTGCTACAGAAATTTTGTGCTCTACCATACCTGAATAAACAGTTAAGTTGCATTAGTTTACAAGGAGTAGGTTAAGGGGATATAACCCATTCCCGAAGTTGATCTCATGTTGACCATAGACTCAATATGAATTTTACAAATCAATATTTTTTTTATGACTTACAATGCTACAAATGATACAATAGCAACTTGTTGAGGGAATGGATTAGAAATAACCAGCACACATGAACGAAAGGAGAACACTTAATAAAAGGTACAAAATAATGAATCTCAAATATATATATAAAACAAAGCAGAGTAATGTTGATGGTAAGGATGGCAGATTTGATCGCCGACTCAAATACTACTGAATGTGGCTACATTTGTTTATTCGAAGACAGGCACCTGTCTAAGAAGCGGAAGTTTGGCAAACCAATTTGGGACCTTCCTTGCCATCTGAAGGTAACTCAAAAAGAAAGATCTGAGACAAATGAACTTTGGTTTGAAAATAAAGATAATCAAAACAAGAACTTAGCAAGATTTTCATTCAGACAATGTCTAAATACACTTAGAAAATTGCATCCAAATGTTTAAAATTAGAAAAGAAGTATTACAAGATGAATTGAGAATATTCTTTTGTTTAAACTTGTAACTTTGGTTTGGATACTAAGATACCCAGTACAAGAACATAGCAAGATTTCAATGTGAAGATTATTTTTTTCCCAATTTGGTGACATTTCAATCCAAAATATAAATTAATATTAAATAATACTGTAGAGTAATAAGACGCATTGAGCACATTAATCCGTTTATTTTTTCATTTTTATTTTTTTTTATAAAATATTTAAAGCAAGGTTTGAAATTAGTTGGTGCAATGTAAAAATGCTTTCGCACTTAATTTTTTAATTTTGTTTTTATTTTTGATACACACACAAAGTATAATAACTACCTTTAGCATCTGGTTCTGATTTAAGAAGATTTAAAGATAATAACAATCACCAATAATAAATTGAATGTGATGTCACAACACAAAACTAGATGTATTTCCTTATTGTTTGCAAAAATTACTGGACCATAATGTTTCATTCTTGTTCACATTATGAAAAGTTAAAAATTTAATACCTATAAACAGTGGATAATAACAAATGGTATAGGATTTAATTTAAAAATGCAGTAACAATGTGATGCAACAAGTAAAATTGCATCAGGAAAATACTCATTCTGAAAATTACTAGATCGGAAAGCTAAAAATTAAATTTGTGACTTTATCATATTGTATGCAATGTAAATCTGGTTAATGCTCGGAAAGTCATTTGTGTTTCAAAGGCAAAAGATGTAGCATTTTAATTTTTGCTCACATTTTGTGGGGAAAACATATATTTTACTTCAAGAGTAGAAATGTGTGGATAAATAATTAAGGGATCCTGGCATAAAAACAAGAGGGTAGTATTGAGAATTAGGGTTGGAATGGTTTAAACCACATATTTTAAATGGGGGGGGGGATAAGTATTTTCAACTTTATTCAATTCATTTTAATAATAGTTATTCAAAATAAGAAGTCTTTAAATTCCTTTGTTTTTTTTCACTTTCATATTCCCTTAAAAAAAAAACAATATTAACAGAATTGCAAGTTAATTCGAAATACTCTTTCAATAGTGCTAGACACTTTGATAATTCTTGCAGAGTAAAAACACTTCTTAAACATTCCATTTATTTCAAATTATTATCCACACTCAAAATTATTCTAAAAATGATCATTGTTAATATTTTTACATTTTACAGAAAACAATTTCTAGAACAAAAATAAAATTTAAAAAAATTATTTAGTTATAAAATCTATTAAATTGAATTTTAGATATCATACGTCGAATTTTTCAAACACTTATCTTTTTCCTATGTCCTATCTATCAACTACAGAAAAGGAGAATCATTTTATTCATAAAAATACCATGCCACAATTCTTTCTATATAAAAAACTTGATTTACTGTGCCTATGTAACTCTGATCTTGCCAGATGGTCATTGTCACTCCACAAAGCAAAAAAAAAAAAAAAAAAAAAAAAAAAAAAAAAGAGGTTTGTTTCCTGTAACATGGGCAAAAATATTTGGATAGATTAGTTATAAGTTTTTTTTTTTTTTTTTTTGCTGGATATTTTTTGCAAATACACAAAAGGAAATATTATCCGAGTATTAATGTTAGATTCAAATTGGATCAGAGATACGAACAGTGATGTTAGGTACTTGGGTAACTATATTTTTGTTGGTCAATATCCAGGTAATTACTCAGATTGGGTACTATAATGGTTATTTATATATAATTTTTTTTAAATTTACGTACTTATTAAACCTTAATTTAGTTATTTCTGACACATGAATGAATTTCTCTCTTTATAATTACTATATCATTTACAATTTCTGTTTTTTAAAAAGAAGTTTAACTTTTTTTTAAGGCATATGTCTGCTTAAACCTGGAATATACAGTCAAACCCTGTTAATGTGAAATCGCTAAGCACTAAATCCAGTTTAATGCGAAATATAAGCCGTTTTCCGTACGATCAAGCTTAAACTTAACATTAAATTAGTTTCACACGAAATCGCATAACATGAAATCCTGCTTAAGACGCAAATATTTTGCTCTTCAAACCACTCTTTTTTTTCCAAGATGGTTTTCATTATTTGAGACGAAATTTAAAGTTGTTGCGAAAAAGTTTTTCAAGTTAAACCTTATGAAACGGAAAAAAACGCCCGAGTGATCAAATTTCAATGAAATCGCTGTGAAATGAGCCGATTTTGGCGCGAATTTAGGTGGCACCTCCTCCGTAAATTGGTTTTGTGACGTCATGTAACCTCTCTTGTATACAACCGGAAGTTTAGAAACTAAGCATTCGCATTTGCGTATCGAATCTATGTCAATGAATCTATGTCAATAAGTCGGATGAAGATATCATCATCGTTAGAAACGAAGCAAATTTTGTTAATGAAATTGATGATAAATTCTTTAAAAAACACACACACACAAATTGCGTCCGAGTATGGAATAGCTAACAACACTTCATCAACGATTTTAAGAAGTCCGGGAAAGATTGAAATGGCTTGTGCTTCAAATCAATTCGAACCTACAAAGTAAAGGATGCGGACTGGCAGAAATGAAGACATAAATTAAAACAGCAGTATCAAACACACATGTAGCTAGTAGCTTAAATCTGCATTAATCAGATGAAAAAGTTTTTATCCGGTTTACACGAAAATCAGTTATCGCGAAAATTTGCGGCGTTTCCATCGACTTCGCGTTAACGGGGCTTGACTGTAATAAGCATAAGCTTAAGTTCAAAACCTGTCACAAAAACAATATATTCCCATGGGCAAAGCAGTATATTACGGCCGAACAAAATAAGGGCTTTTTATTTGTGGATAGAATCAGTTTGTATAAATACTTTGATAAAAAAAAATCGAATTAATGAAATGTCAAAATAATTGGATTGCAATTTCAGGGTCGGTCGGGAAACAGGAAACAAACCTCTTTTTTTTCAGGGCCTAATCACACCACAGAACTTTTTTTGTAGAACTAATTTATACACAGTCCCAGACTGATACAAGACGAACTAACACCCTAAATTTCAACAACATTGGTCCTAGTGCCCAATGTGATATAACATTGAGGTAAGCTACTGAAAAAAGTGATTGGTTCCAATGCTACTAAGACCAATGAGGTGCCAGCGGTGGAAAAGCACTCGTGTTTCGCCCAACCAACAACAGAACAAGGACATGTTGCTACAGTCCCAACTCCAGACACCACAACATACCCAGTACTTATTAGGCTTTCGGAGGGTTTTAATGGAAGGCCTGTTTACAGAGAAAGTATCACAAAGACGAAACCCTCACCCAATGTGCCTCGGTGCATTTCTCTTTCACAGGCCAATGAAAATCGGCAAATCTGGCATCTTAGAATGGTGATGAGGAAACCTGCTGCAATCAAATCGACACATGCAGTAAAAGTTGGGCATATTTCGTTGAAAAAAAAAAAAAATTAGATGTGGCTAAACTAAAAACCCTGGTTTAAACATTGTGTGTTATATTCAAAACTTAAACCAAGTTTCCAAAGTAACATGTTTATATTTGTAAAAACTGCATTTGGAGAATGCTGTACACTTAATTTAAATAAAATTAGCAGCACTGGAACCTATTTGAAAGAGGATGGCAAGGATAGCATGTATATGCGAGTGAATAGGGTGGGATAGGATTAAGCTCTAGGTGCTTCTTGAGCAAAATGATAGAGCTTAAAAATTATCCATTAGGATAAAAAAAAATATATATCATGTTCAGTAAGGTATAAGAGATGACAAAGAATTTGTTATTTTACCCCTCAAAATCCTATCCCTATCCTCACACTACCAACACTTACAAAAAGCTATTTAAAAAATTTCGCTACTTAACTGAAGAGGTAAATATTTTATGCAAAGTAAATTAAAGTAATAACCATTTTAATTGTCAAAAAATATTTTAATATTGTAATTTTTGTTTTTATCCAGCAAATTTACTATAATTGTCGCCAAATATTGGGATGGTGCCCCAAATACTCAAATTAATAAACCAATGTCTACTTCAAGTAACTGCGGTGGAATGATAGGAAATATTTTCATTTTACAATAGAAAACAACTCACTTTAGAATTATTTTGAATTTATAAAATGAAGTAGAGTAGAATATTACACAGTGGAGGTTTGAAATATATTTCGGCAAAAAGCATGACTTTTAACTGGAGTTAACCCAGCCATATCTCTTAGAAATAAAGTTCCGGCGCCACTGTTTACACGAAGTATTAAAAATCAAGTTTCGATAAATAAGTTTCGTTTAAACACAAAAAATAGACAGTAAAAAAACTCGACTGTAAACCATTAAAATAAGCAGTACTCACATTAATGTTTTGACAGCTGCTTCCTCCAAGAATGAAACAATGCACCACGCATTGATTCGTACTATGCAAAGACTCAAAAGTTCAGGTTTTGAACAGTTCCACATGACCAACAACCTAGAAATGCCTTCTTCCGGTAGTTTTTATTTTTGAATTGAGAAAGACGAACATTTTAAATCCCTAACCACACAATAAACTACAGCGAACTCCGATTCAGTCGACATGAAGAAGACACGAACGTCACCAACTTCCAGAAGCCAGAACAAAAAACTTCCACCTGCGCATTCTGCGCATGCGTTGTTTACGTAAAAAGCGCGCGGGGAAAATTAGCAATGTGGAAGCTTATTGGTCAGTTCGTGCACTTGATGGAAAGCGAAGATGCAAAATTCCTCCCGACATTTTGTTACAAATCTTAAAAGGCCTTACTCAGGGGCCATCTTAAAATTATATCCCAGCATTTTAAAGTACATCATGCTGTCCACAATTAAGTGGATTTCGGAAGCGCACCGGATTTTTAAGAGCTAGTTTGCTAAGTTTCGAGGGAGTTTTTTGTGAATTACGTAACATCTTAGTTGAAAAATAAAGAAACACTAAAATAAATAATAATTTAAATTACAAAGTATTAGGAACATTTTATACTTTTTAACAAAATCGTTAATACAAGCATTTTTACCATGCTTTGCAAATATTTGGTAAGACTTTCTTGAGAAACTTTTACGAGATTAAATTATGAAAGAATTTTGCAATTTTTTTTTTTTTTTTTTTTTTTTTTTTTTTTGAATAAAACATTTCGTATTAAATTGTTAGGTCATATTATACATTTGCTTTTAGCTTTTTGTTCTTTTAATGAAATTTTGCACTCAATCATATTTTAAATAAGACGAAAAAGATAACTCCTGAAAATCAAATTTCTGTATTTTTTGTTCGTTTGTTTATTTTTCAGAATGATTAAAAGCAAGTAAAGCTTCAAAAATCTTAATAGAAAAGCTTCCTTTTCAGATCTATATAAAATTGATTGGTTTGTACGCTCAACAACCTACTTTTTTTTAATATATTTTTTTTGCACAATGACAGGTAATCAGGCCGGTACCTACAGGGATTCCGAACCACAACGAACATCCATACCTAACCTGGGATTCGAACCCTGCATTTTTGGCATGCGAGGCCAGAGCGCAAACCACCCAGACATCAAGCATCAAGTGGGCCAAATCTAAATAAAAAAAAGTGTGTGTAGATGTGTTTTTTAGTTTTTAAATCATTTATATTAACTAACAATTTGTTTATGTGTGGCGGGCAAAACCTTCGGTGGAAACGCACTTGCAGTATTCCAATCAATCTGAAACTTAGCATACAGACTCGTGTCGATGCATTCTATCAAGTTTTGGAGACTGTCACTAAAATGCCACTTTTGCACGCGTTTCTATTTTCGTACAAAAAAATATCTTGCCATTTTTTATGGTTATAAAACGTTTATGTTAACTGTGATTTTGTTAGTGACGATCAAAATGCAGTCTATCGTTATGGCGGATCCAGAGTATTATTAGGGAGAAGGCGGAATTTTTTTTTTACTTTTAGGCTGTTGAATAGTTTAGATAAAAAATTTTGTTTTTAAGTTACACTTGTATTAAGACTTTAGTGTGTTTTTTTTTACTGAAAACATATACCAAACTTTATATTTTCCTTGAAGTGCACTATTGAGCAAATTTCTACTTCCATGTTCCATTATCATTAAGAATTAAATCGAATTTGCCTGATATATTTTGTAAAGCACTTTGTTGTCTTGCTTTGTCCTCGACTTTTTCAAAACCAATTTTTAGAATGTTCAATACGGATTCGTCAAATCCTGAATGGCTACATTCAAAGCCTGAGAGAAACGCGTGTTAAAACGTGAGAAACCATGTAGTACATTTGTTTGATTTTTAATTCATATTTTTCAAATGTTCATACACTTATTATGTAAATAAATTAAATATTTGTGTTACTTTCACCACCAGTAATAGGCTTTTGTAAATTACACTTATGGTAAAGAACGCATAAATATTCTTTGTCGTCTTTTTTTTTTTTTTTTTAACTTTGAATAACGGAGGGGGCGATCGCCCACTCCGCCCCTCGCTTCATCCGCCAATGCATGGTGGCAAAACAAAAAGTTAGTGAATAGATGGATGGTTTTATTTCCAGTGGTCAAACATTACTTTCTCAAATCTCTTTTAGAGAAGTTGGCTCACCTGATGACTTCGCATGCCGAAGGTGCTGGGTTCGAATCCCGGATTAGGCATGGATGTTCGTTGTGGTTCGGAATCCACCTAAAACTGTAGCTCCTTGCCTGATTGGCCGTTATGGTGCACAAGTATAGGTCATTGAGCGCACAAATCAATCAATCAACCTTAAATAAATTGCAAAGTTGGCGAGGCGTGTATAAAGGATTTGCAGTAGAAACTGGTACTTAGTTATTATTCCGACGACCAATGGCAAACTTTTTGTTGGTGAGATATGTTCAAGCCGCCTCACCTTTCCGGTTCGGTTCTCTCCAGCGTCGGCGCCATTCCATGGAATGTCTCAGTGCGCGTCCGATCGGGCATCCATCCGGACCGACCGTTCCGATGGACTATTTGCGAAATTTCTGCTTCGCCAGCGGTCGATGGGATAAATACCTAAAAACTTTTTTTTATAGTTTAATTTGTTATACAAAACCACAGTTTTATTCCTATCATGATAAATTTTTGCGCACAAAGGAAGGTCACCGGTCCTTATGTCAGGTGTGCAAAAGGTTTCAATCGACAAGATATCTACCATTACCTTTTCTACCCCTGATAGGACTACATTTTGGACGTTTGATCCCGTTTCGACCCCTTGAAAATGGTTTAGCTAAATCGGAATACCTCACTTTATTACTTTAAATTACCCATAAGTATACTTAGGGCAGTGATTCTCAACCACTGTGCCGCGGCACTTTTGTGTGCCGCCAAATTCTTAAAGTTTGTCGCCAAATTTTAGAAATGTATATAGTAAAAATAATAATGCTTTATTTTTATTACGAGTAAAGGTTAACTTAAAGAAAAGTACTTATATATGTATGAATATTGTAACGAAGATTTTTCACTTTCACCGCTTCGTTACATATTTCTCTGTGTCTCGTTTTTGACCTATTTTTTACTCTAGTTTTTTACATACAACCTTATGCAGGTGTGTGAGTTGCGTCTTGTTGTCTGATGTTTGGAAAGCACATCCGTTGAGACTTGGTTTCCCACGAATTCAGCGGATGATTTCGAAGATCACTTCGATCAATTTAATGTTAAAATATTCAGAAGAATCAATTAATTCATTTTGGATTAACATTAGATGCGATTATCCCATGATAGCCAAAAAAGCTTTAAAAATATTATTACAATTTTCCACATCTTATTTGTGTGAATTCGGATTTTCAGCATTAATAAACATAAAAACGAAAAAAAGATCGAGACTGTTAAATGTAGAAAACGATATGAGAGTAGCATTGTCATTTTTAAGCCCAAATATAAATGAAATTATCAAAAAACATCAAGCTCAAATTTCTCATTAAAAGTATTCTTATTATTCATTTGTAATTAATCCCTTAATTAACATACTGTTGTTTTTGTAGTACATATTATATTATTTTATTTTACATTCCAAATTATTATTATAAACTATTAAACACAGTGTTTTATAGGTAAGTAAACAACTTTTAAACTTATCTTTTTCTTTGTGTGCCGCCAAATTTTGAAATCGTTAAAAGTGTACCGCGACAAAAAAAAGGTTGAGAACCACTGACTTAGGGTTATTGAAAGTAAAGTATTCGGTCCAAAAAAAAAAATGCGTTTTTTTTTTTTTTTTTTTTTTTTTTTTCCTTCTTGCATTTTTTCACGTTTTGGAACATTCTGATTTCAAAAAAGTGACCTAGAGAACATTTCTGTGTGTGTGTCGGTGATCAGCATAACTCCCGAAATAATTGACCTACGATGTTCAAATTTGGTGTGCGGATTGACGATGGCACAGAGACCGACCATTAAGGTTTTCGTCAAAATCGTGTATGCGCACAAGGTAGCAACCATTGAAATAATCATGTTTTTCAGTAATTGCTAAAAAACGGCTCAATCGATTTTGTTCAAAATCGTTGTGGTAATGCCTCTCAAGGTGTTCTGAACAGCCCCACCTCCGAAATTCCCGTAAAAATGCTTTAAGGGCGTAAAATGTTGAAAAACGAATGCCTTTAACACAGAGCTCTATTTCCTCGAGCATACCTCATCACATCAACGATAATTTTTTCTCTTCCCCTCAGTTTCACTTATAAGAAAGGATAATATAAGAATTATTGATAAGTATATTGCTAAAATCATCTATTTCGTGAATTTTTTTTTTTTTTTTAAAGACCCATACACGAATTATGGTAAAAAATATAGCCAAACTAGCCATTTTTTCTAAATGAATAAAGAAAATATAAAAAAGATAATTGACACAAATTGATATGAGTATTATTGTGTAACTGAAAGTTGTGTGATGTTCCACACTCCTCGTCTAGCTTTTACAAGTTGACATTGTTCCGAATTTTATAATTGCGGGGAAGTGGTGCAAGAAATTCCTCCTATGGAACGTTTTGCGACCCTTCGACTTAACCTTTTGCACTCGATTCCTTTTTCGCGTGGAGGGACCAGCAACTCGAGACATTTTAGGTTCGTTTGGCGTTTATGGATTTGCTTCATAGAAACTAAACACAGTCATTGGCCTTGCATCAAATTTCCGCATCAAACCTAGTGGTCCTCTCGTGTTTCAGCATCCAATCGTGTGGAGCCGGAGAGGCGCCTCTCGAGTACAAAGGGTTAATTAATTGAGATCGAAATAGCTTATTTGTCTGTGCTTTCCATTATTTCCAATTTTCAGAGATGTGACTATATTGGTTGGTTGGTTGCTTTCAGATTATCTGGCACCGTCAGCAACACGAGGGCTATAATGCGCCAAAACATTCATCATTTGACAAGCCAACATACATTTACAAACATCCATGCCTTACAAGGGACTCGGAACCCGCAACCTCGCGGTCTAGAAGCTAGCACGCTAACCATTATACCGTTTGGTCGAAGAGGGACTGGGAGGTTGTGCAATAGTATTTCCCAGGAATTATTATTCAGTCTCTCAAGCGACTATCCAGGGGTCCAATGCTTTTGTCTGCTTTTCAAGGGCATTTTACTAGGCGGTCTACAAAACCTGGACTGGAACTGGAGATGGGAAACAGTGAAACCCGTTCGTTGCACTCCATGTTGTTAATACTTATAGGAAGTAAGGCTTCTTTTAACTTGTTCAATATCTTATGCACGACAAGAGTAAGACATCCATAGTAAGAGTTGTAGCGATGTGCGCTAACGGGAGTCGAGTCGAACCATTGACTCATATATCCGTAGACAGATACTCTACCGCTAGTCAAAAGTAATCACTAGTGCCTAGGTATTGTATCTGTCATTTGTACACGAGACCACCACAGAGTTTGTTTTTATTACCCATTATATATTGTAGAACAATAATTTTCCCGAAAGATTTATGTATATAATTGTGGAGGTCCAACTTTATACGCTTAAAATTGAAGAAATAAAATCGAAAATATTTTTAAAAATTTGATAGGAAAAAAAAAGTGTATATAAAATTAGTATGAATTATTGTTTTAAAATAGCCAAATTTAATTGCGAGGATAATTAAAATGAATTATGTTCATATTAAAATTTAGCTTTAATTAGCTTTGACGGATTCTTTTAAAAATAACCACAAAAATCAATCGAATTTATAATGTTTTCAAATACCGTAGTTTCTAATAGGCATTACCATTCCAGTTAAATTTTTAATGTTACATATAACGTATCAGTTTTAATTTTAGAAAAGATCTTTTTGCCATTACAATTAAGATTCATTAGATTAAATTTGTTTCAGGGTAGATTACATTTTCTAAGTTTGTTTCAAGGTCTGATTTAATATTTAAATGACATTGAAGGGAGTTGCGGATTAATGAAATACTTTGTGTTTAGTTGTTGGTTGGTTATATTCAGATTATCTGGCGCCTTCAGCAACACGAGGGCTATAATGCGCCGAAACATTCGTCATTTGACAAGCCAACATATATATACAAACACCCATGCCTAACACGGGACTCGGAACCCGCAACCTCGCGGGCTAGAAGCTATCCACTATACCGTTTGGTCGGCTACTTTGTGTTTAGATACCGAAGTAAAGTTATGTTCATCAACAAACGTTCATTATATTTATCATACTTCCTATCATTGCATGTGCCATTTTTCTTCGTCAAGAGGTTGTAAAGGCTGTGTTCCTGATGGGAATGGTAAGATGATCCCACTGGATGTTCAAATATTTGAAACCTAAAACTATATTTTTCTCAAAGATGATATATTGAATTTCATATAGTTTTTTCGAGCATCACTAACATTTCTGAGCTGATGTAAATGCTGATTTTTTTTATTAAAAAAAAAAACTGTAGCTATGTTGACAGTCATATGGTGATTTTATATTGGAATACAAATTCTTTCAAAATTTGAGTTTCATATTCAATTGGGAATTCAGCATTGAGACTCATTATATAAATAGATAGTTATTTATTTAAATTTATAAAGTCGAGCAGTCAAAGTGTAGAACAATGGTGTAGTGTAAAATAAAAAAGCATGAGAACGGTATGTCGCGTCGTTCCAATTTTTTTTTTTTTTTTTTTTTTCTTCCTGTGAGGGAGAAGGGGGGGGGGGGGAGAGTAAAAATTACAACTAAGAATAAATAACTTTCTTAATTTTACTATAATAATCTCAAAACAGATAATGAGCTCCTCAAAATTGAAAAGAAAAACATGTGTGTTTAGATTTTTTTATTTACATATATTTTTTAAATTATTAAGTTACTTGGAATTTTTAACAATTTGCTTTGCACAACCCATTTTGTCAGATTGTTTGACACTTTATAGACGGACTAGAAGATATTTTCAAACATATTATTGACACAAATTTTTAAGCAGATTTTTTGCAACAATTTTTAAACAGATTATCTACAATTCATTTTAAACAGATTATTTACATAATTTCGTAAGCAATTTTCATTCAGAAAAATTTCCGTAAAAGATCGAGTTTCGATTCAGACCTGATGGTTGTGTGGTTAGAGCTCTAGTCTCGCATTCCAAAGGTGCCGCGTACGAATCCCGTGCTAGGCAGGAATTTTCGTTATGATTCGGAATCCACGTTAAGCTTTAGGTCCCGGCCCGATTAGCCGTCATTGTACATAAAAGTAGACCGTTAAGCGTACAAACATCCAACCAAATGTAGACTCATCACTTGATAGACGTATAGATTTGCTTGGAACATTCCTGGTTTCTTTAAATAATATTGATATTGTTATCAAAGTCACTGCAATTTAAAAAATATCGGAGGTAATTTCCTCCCACTTAAACTCTATTTAATGTTGATTTTTTTTTAAACTTGGGGGGGGGAAAGATTTTTTTTTTTTTTTTTTTTTTTAAGAACTGTTGCTACATTTTTGGATTAAACTCTGAAATAACTGTAATTGTAAGCTTTACCATTCTCAAACCGAAAAGCAATTTACTTTTGAATTTCAAAATACATTTCAACTGCTTTATTACTATTTCACAGTCCGATTTCGATGTATTATACCCATTTGCAAAACCATTAGCAATTTTATATTAAGGAAAGTGAAATATATAACCTTAAAGCAAATACGAATAGCTTAACTTTTTGGAAAAGAATAGATTCATTAGCATGAGTTTCGGCAGCATTCTATGTAGGTTACAAGGAAAACAAATTTTGTCTTAACTTTGATATTTCTAAACTATTTCCCTTCTCACTATGGCAAATATAAAATATATTATTAAATGGTACACAGTTTATATTTTCCGGTGAATTTTGCCCTTTTCTCCACTTTATAAAAATTTAAGTAACTATTAGGGAGGTGAATGAATGCATCCTTCCATGCATCTTCTTGAGGCCACCCATTTCCATTATTTTTAAGTATTGAGTTAAAGTAAGCAGGAGTTACAAAATCTATACTGTTTTGAATATAATATGTCATGTTCAAACAACGTATCAGTTTGATTTTCCCAATATCCGGTAAGCAGATATAAATGCCTAATTCCGTGATTTAAAAACACGTGGGTGATAAAAAAAAAAAAAAAAAAAAAAAAAAAAAAAAAAAAAAAATAAACACATTACATCACTTTTGTTGAGAAATCGATTAGCGTTCCCGTTAAAATTAGAAGAGAAACATTCTTCAAAGAAAGGGCGCAAAGAACTGCCAGACCGCAGTTTTTTCTTTTGAACATGGAGAGAGATGGCTTCAATTTGCATATGAAAAACTTGAAACATTAAAAGACTTCATAATACATTTCAACACTATGTAGGAGAGGGGGGTCGAATGTATGTGTCGGATTATTGCGGGAATGGCCATATGCTTGGGTTGCCGCGCCTCTTTGAAATGTTTGCAAATACTTGAACTTGCTTGCTCAGCTCTGCAGGTGCAGATCGAAAATGATAGCGTAGTTCTCACGAAAGAACCTTTTCGATTTCTTTTTTTTTTTGACTTAACGTTTAATGTCACGTAATGAAAAAAACATTAAAAAAAAATTAGGAGAGGGAACGCCGTTCCGCCTTCTAAAAAGGCAAAGAATCGCCGTTCCCACGCGTTTTCGCTCCACTTCACCCCTGGTGTGGAAGGAGAATAAAGGAACTTCAAAATGTTGAATCAAGGTGCAAATCGGCAGCGTTCCAACCTTCTTTTACAACACACAAAAACCACCGATAAAACAACCTAGATTTTACGGAGCTAATGTGATTTAAATAATTTTTTTAGGGGGGGGGGGGGAGGATTCTTATGATAAAAAATTTATAACAAGCTATTTTCAAGTCTTCCTTCTAAATTGAAAGTTTTTATGTCACGTTATTGACACAGACCGCTTTAACACTGTCAGCCCCCCTGTCGGGCGATTCCTAGAGCCACCACTATCCACAGCATCGCGAAATAGTCTTTAATAATATTTTAACTAGGACAAATATGCATTTACATGTACCGACGCACGGGACACTGACACGATGTGTCCCGTGCGTCGGTGGCCTTATAAATATTTATTTGACCTAATTAATATGTTATTTTTATAATTATTTTTCAATATAACTTTGCCTGCCACCAACTAGAGTTATATAAAACAAAAACATGACTGCTGGATTCATCATAATTTTAGAATTCCAATTTGCTTACGAGTAGAAATAACATAACCCATAAAAATAAAGTTTTTAATATAAATTTTTCCTATGCATTGCAAATTTTCATATTCATTGACACAGCGCCTTTTCTGTTGCCAGCGTGTGCTTGTTTTTAAATAAAATAAGATGCAAACATCATCTCTATCAACCAAATATGCGGTAAACTGATTTCTGAATTTTTTTACTAAAAATGCATGCGGATTTCTTCACTAACATCCAAATACCTTTTATTTATTCTGATTAAAATAATTTATTTTGTCATTTAATTATTAAAACAATTGTGGCAACAGAAAAGAGATCTTCAATGATTGGTTAAATGGCATTTCAGCCCGATTGGATGACGGCAAGGGGTTTAATTATGCCTCCTCAGATTTGTCCACAATCGACAAGCATACCCACAAAATTTTAAGTTAATAAAAATAATTTAATAAAAAAGAGCCAAAATGTGGGCGCAGCAGATAATTAATTGCTTTTCTCTCGTTTTGTGACAGCAGAAACAAAAGTCTGCGCCGTTGGCACGTTGAGCGCCGCGTCAGCCATCGGCGGCTGACAGTAAGCTGTTGTTTTTCCCACACCTATAATGTGACTTAGTGCGTTTCTCAATACTTTTTAAAGAGCTGGAAGTCTTAGTTTTTGAAGTACTATTGATATTTCAATCGATAAAAATATTATTAAATATACTATGTCCAAAATGCCCTTGTGAAAAATTGCCTATCTAAGAATTTTAAGTCCAAGGTCTGGTAACGCTGCTTAAACGTGTGGAATGAATGTCTATAAGCATTTCATTCTAAGCGTAAAAATCTTCTACTACGATAAGAAACAATGGCCCCAATATATTAACTCAACTGTTTATAGTTAATTTCAATCTGTCAGCAGCAATGCGCTGGTATTGCAGTATGGCAATGCGAAGCGCACTACTGTGTGTGGCCTGAAGGGGATTTCCTTAAGAATTCGCGCGGTGCTCAACGTGTTAAAAGAAGATCCCAGTTGCCGAAATCTGATCACACCCAAATCAGCATCATAATAACTTAGAACCACCTTGTATATACAAACCAGTCTCAGATCTTGTAATGAATACTTATAGCCTCCACTCGAACGCCGACGTTGGACGAAGACACATTTATTTCTAACACAGCTGCGAAATCTTTTCCGTAATCCTTTTGATCTTGCGCGATGCACTCAGTAAACAACCAATAAATCGCGATAGGGGGTTAAACGAGTCAAGTAGAACCTCAAAACTTCTTTGACTCAATTCCGAGGAAGATAAAGTGACATCAATGTCCAACTCGTTGACACCAGTCACGCCTTCATAAATCCTGTCGACCCCTCAACCCCCACAGAAAAAGGATTCCCACAAAAACAACAGCTCTCTTGTTGATTTAGCAACACCAAGCAAAGCAGAATTTGTCCTGTTTTTATAATTTATTGTTTA
The DNA here is from genome assembly GCA_963978545.1 of Linyphia triangularis. NCBI lineage: Eukaryota > Metazoa > Arthropoda > Arachnida > Araneae > Linyphiidae > Linyphia > Linyphia triangularis. Next base: position 8,187,106 of record OZ021722.1, on the reverse strand, counting down.
GCTTCAATGGTTATTTTTAAATTCTTTAAATTAACTTCGATTTTGAGTATGTTAGTCGAGAGGGGGCCTGGCAAATTTGTGGAGGACTGATTAATCCAATCGGGCTGAAACTTGGCAGATAGATTCGATGTCTACGACAATGCATTATATCAAATTTTGGCGGCTGTAACTGTAACTAAAAGGTCGCTTTAACGTAATACTAATAAACCAACTGGTCATCATCCAATCGCGCTGGACCAAACGGTATAGTGGTTAGCGTGCTAGCTTCTAGACGGCGAGGTTGCGGGTTCCGAGTCCCGTGTTAGGCATGGGTGTTTGTAAATGTATATTGGCTTGTCTAATGACGAATGTTTCGGCGCATTCTAGCCCTCGAGTTGCTGACAGCGCCAGATAATCTGAAAACAACCAACCAACCAATCGCGCTGAAATAGTACCTATTTAAGCGATTGTTGAAGAAACTCTTTCATGTTGCTAAAATTATTTTAATAAATAAATAATAAAATTGTTTTAAACGGAACAAATAACAGATATTTGAATGCGAGTGAATATATTCGTATTCATTTTTAATAAATAAATTTTGAAAAGTAGTTTACAGCATATTTTGCTGATAGAGATGGTGTTTGCATATATAATTTTAAATATTAAATCGAGCACACGCTGGCAACAGTAACGGCGCTATGTTAATGAATACAAAAATTGGCAATGCATATAAATGATTTATATTAAAAACTTTATATTTATGGGTTGTATTATTATTGTGTTTTGATCCAAATGATCCGATAAAAATTTATCATTAACACAATTATATCAATAATTATCAATAAATAGTTAAGAACTTATAACATTGATTTGTGGAAAGAAAAGATGTTGGTAGTAAAATCGTTTCAAGATTTCAAAATATGAAATTGAAGCAAAAGAAAACGGCTCATACCTCATACTCGCTTTAAATCAGTTGGTTGGTTGTATTCAGATTATCTGGCGCCGTCAGCAACACGAGGGCTATAATGCGCCGAAACTTTCGTCATTAGACAAACCAACATACATTTACACACACCCATGCCTAACACGGTACTCGGAACCCGCAACCTCGCGGTCTAGAAGCTAGCACGCTAACCACTATACCGTTTGGTCGGCCGCTTTAAATCAAAATTCAAAGGCTGTGACGTAAATTTCAGTAGTTTTAATTAATTATGCAATTGCATAACTTCACAGCAAAGCATTTTCAATTATCACCTCCAAAAACCCTTCGAAATTCGGTGCTAATTATTCTTATCGTGATGGAAACAAATTCTCATTTGCACAACTTCACAGCAAAGCATTTTCAATTATCCCCTCAAAAAACCCTTCGAAATTCGGTGCTAATTATTCTTATCGTGACGGAAACAAATTCTCATTTTGCAAGTGAGCTTTTTCAATAACTTAATTCAGTCTTAGATGTGGGGGGAAATGCCTGAACATCCCATTATTTGCTCTAAACATTGTCAGTACGTATTTTTAAATGTGTTATGCAGTGGACGTTAAACTTATTTTCTCTATTCTAAATGAACCAAGATAAAGTTTCTTTGGAAAACACAAATTCTTAAAAAGAAAACGACAAAAAAAAAAGTATTTAGCCTGCAAGTTTGAATTTATGAATCAAACACCTGGCGATTATTATAATAAACACATTGGGGCGCAACCAGAACATTTCTGTGGGAGGGTTTTTTAATAAAGTACTAAGTTTACTTCTATATTTCTCTATAAAAACTTCTATACAGTACCTTCTCATTCCATATTTGTCACATGTAATTAATAATTTCGCAGCTTCTTAATCTGTCACCTACGTATGCCAAAATATTAAAATGGTCTTTGTTCAGTTTTCGAGTTTTATAAAAACAACCAAATATGCTGTGACAACATTTTATACACATTATCTTGATTATAAATTAACAGAAAATTTTCCATGTTTCTTTAAATTCAATTAGAGAACGAGTTCTATTTTTAAGAGGAAATCCTAGTAAGGATCATTCTCCACATTTGCTATGTTGCATTCTTCTAACCCAGTGCATTTAGAAACTACTTTCTATAAGCACCTTGACATTTGGTGAGTAGGTACGAAAAAGATCACTTAATGAAATGACATAAATTCTTAACTCGAAAATAATGTCTAATTAATATATTATATTTGATGTTTTAAATCCTTACGCCAATGCACATGCAGTGACTTCACCTTATTTTGTATTTTGCTACTTTAATTTTCATTTATAATTGATCGACATTAAAGTAAAACAATTTATGTCATTTTAGAAAGTGATTTCTTTCGTACCTATTCACCAAATTTCAAGGTTTTATACAAAGTAGTTTCTAAATGCACTGGGCTAGAAGATTGCATAACATGACGAATATAGGGAATGATCTTCACTTCCTCTTAAGTAAACGGACAAACGCCAAAATCAGGCTTATTTTACTACAGATATATGGTTCCAGTGGCGCTGGAACTTATTTTGTACAAGTATGGCAAGGAAAGAGCAATTTTTGAAACCGTAATTATTCCCCCATCAATATCTTCTAATTTAAAGTTCTTAATAAAACCAATTGTTTTGAGTTGAATTATTTTTCGCTATGACTTTTAAGATTTTTTACTACTACTACATTGTGAGACTTCGGATGCAACAGTGGAAGTGACGGGTGGGGGGAGTGGGGGGGGGGAGGGAGTTCAAAGGAATTTAACTTCTTGTGGTCTCTATAAATCTGTCGTTTTCCACTTTGCACATGTTAGCTACTTTTTGGCATCCAATTATTCACACTGACTATGCAGCAAATTTTATATTTATAGGTCAAAGAGCAAAGCTGTATATGGATGACGTAGCAGAACATGTAAAGTAACTTAATTAATTAAGCATTGGTATTTCTCTTCAAGTAAATAAAATCGAATACAGTAGATAAAAATAATTATTTAATGGATATCAATAACAAATTAAACCGCTGCTAAATTGAGATATTGATTAAGAAATAATTAACGGAATTAAATTAAATATAGTTGTTGCATACACATTTATTATTTTTTTTATCAAGAAGAGCAAATTATATTTGACCTAAAGTAGATTTCCTTTCAGTTGTTTTTAACACAAATTCTCTAATTATAGTTTCTATTCTAATTTCTATAGTTCTTATTGAATGTTCGTACAATAAAGCAGTGAGCGTTTGACGCTTCTGTGTGATTGTTGTTAGCAAGTGCGTCTTTAAGTGACTCAAAAGACTAAATGATTATTAGGTTGAAGCTGAAGAAGCAGGTACTGTTAAAATTAGAGTGATAAGCAGGGGTGTAGTGGAGCAGGAACGCGTGGGAACGGCGATCCTTTACCTTTTTAGAAGGCGGAACGACGTTCCCATATCTAAATTTTTTTTTAATTTGTATTTTTTTCTTCTTCTTCTTTTTTTTTCTTTTCTTTTTCTTTTTACGTGATACTGAACTCAAAGCCAAGTAGCAAACGAATTGTCATTCATAAGAACTTGCTTTCGTCTAGGATCCACAACTTCAGAGCTGAGCAGGCAAGCTCTAGTTTTTGTAAAATACTTGAAAGAGGCGCGGCAATCCACACATGGACATTTCTCTTTCATTAGAAATGAACTGACATATATATGTTTACATCTGGCTATGATTTATTCAATAGCAATTATCCTCTTCAAAGAATGATCTGTATTTGTGGAGGAATTCCAGACGTGAAATTTGTATGGCTCGTCATATATACAAACTAAAACTTCCATACACAAATTCACGCCAACTATCTACATTTTTAAAGAACACAACTGTGGCCTATCATATACAGTTCTTTGCGCCCTTTCCTTGAAGAATAATTCCCCTCCTCTAATTTTAACGAGAAAACTAACCGATTTATCTACAAAAGTTATGTAACTGTTATTTTTTTATTTTTATATCACCGATTTAATAAATTATTTGTAAATCTCAAACCATACCTAAGAAATGAATTCGTTCAAGAGGAAAAAACAAATGACAATAAAAGATGGGTATTTTTTACAATCCAAAAAAGCTAAGGGTGGCGATTCTGACGGAATAAACTGGTTAGAGCTAAAAATCCAGATAGGTAAAAGCAGAATGTTGATATTTTGTATTAGCTTTAAAGTGTTTTGAGATCACGGACTTATGCATTTATATTTTGTCAGAAATTGGGAAAATCAAACTGGTAACTTGTTTGAACATAAAAAATATGTTCAAAACAAAGGCGGCCCTAGGTTCATTTTTCAGGGGGGGGGCCATTTTAAACTTTAAGTTCGTAAAATGTATGCATTATGTAACCTAATTATAATAAACTAACTGCTGATTAAATGCTTGATTGCAATGATAAGTGTAGAATTTTCTAAATTAGTAATTTTCATTTGATGCAGAATTAAAAAAGTTAATTTAAGCTTGAATTGCTCTCCTGAAAAATAAGAAAAGAGTAAAACAAAGAAATTACAAAAAAATAAAAATAGTTAATAATTGTTTTACAATCACACTTCTTTACTCTTTGAAAGCCTAAAGAACAAAATCCAATTTCCTCTGCTTTGTTTTGGCAAATCTGCCTATGACACAGCTCACATCAATGTTTATGTCTCTGTGAGTATGCAACAAGCTAAGTCCTGCTAACCTTTATTCCCCCATTCTAGCTCTTAGCCACGTTTTCAAGCGTCGAAGGGTAGAGAAACTTCATCAGCAACTTCATCAAGCTTCTTCAGCAGAGGCAACGCTAACTGGTAGTGTTGCCAAAATTTTAAGTAACTCGTAAATAGTAGGATATACATATTTGTCACAAGCTCTCATTGTATCTATGGCAGAAGTGGGGAGCTATTCTTCTTTTTTCCATTTCTCTCTCCATAGTGCTAGCTCACTTTCAATCAGAATAACACTCATTTGCGTCAGTCCTAAAATTGGTATGAACTTCTTTAATAAGTTTTAAAGCTCGTTGCTTTCTGATTCTGTTGGCTTTTCCATATCGGAGGTTGGAATCAGTAATCGAAAGCCAAAACAATCCAAATTTTCTTTTGGAAATCTTCCTATTAGGTCTTCAATTATATTATCCAATAAAGGTATGTAAACCGAGATTCTAAAATACTCTTCTGGTATTTGAGTATTTCTTTTTAGAGAAGTATTTAAAAATGCTCTCATTTTTTCTTTTTGAAGACATATTGTAGATATTCGTCACTAATTACTCGAGATAAAATGATCACGAAATCTTTAAACAACGAATAAAAGTGTTGCTAGTTCAACAGATATTTTCACAATAAATGGCCTGTCTAAACTAGTTATAACAATAACACAGTACCGATTCCATGCCCAAGTGACAAAAGTCACACACTAGTCCAGACATCACGTGTTGAAATTACCCTCGGCGCCATGGTTGCTTAGAAGAGCATGGTTGTTCCAAAAAGGGGCAGAGGCCCCCGGGAAAAAGGAAATCGTCGTTTAGGAGGGGGATGGTCACTGTGTACTTGTGTTGTGTACCGGGTATTGTGTACGTAAATACATTTAAAACCAGGGTTTTTTCTAGGGGGAGGGGGGCTATAATTCTTTGTACTGTAAAGAAAAAATTTACGTTAGTGAAATTGTGCTTAAAAATCTGCATTTTCACCGTTTTTTAAACTGGAAATTCTCAAAGAGTTTTGGGATATTTGAAAGGGCTAGGGAGGAAGAGGGAACCCTTCAAGGAGGGGGCCATGGCCCCCATGGCCCCCCCCTTGAAGCCGCCAATGGTTCAAAACAGTATTGATTTTTAAATCCTTTATATTAACTTCGATTTTGTATCTTTGTGAATTTGAATAAGTTTAGTTCAACTGATAAAATGTTGCTTGAATGTACAATAAAGAGACTGGCTTCAAGGTTGGTATGTTTCTCCGCTTCGTTGTTTTGACAGAACTGAACAGGTGTTAACTTTGTTTCACTTTAATTTGGTAGTAGTGAAAAAAGTAATGGTTAGCAAAAATCAGTAATTTCAATAATATGTATTGTAATTAATTGTTATGAAAATAATTTTATTACAATTTTTATATTTTATAAAAAAAATTGTATCCGTGGGTTCTTTAATAAAACCTGACTTAAAATAATGTTATTTAGTGCAGAAAACGCTACGATTTTTATAATTTGCACCCATACCATTTTTGGAGGGTTTTCTATACCCATTTTCATTGTAGGGGCGCCAAAACTCATTCTTGTACACATAGCATTTTACTCCTATTCTGGTCCTGTATATTTGATTTTCCTTAATATAAAAGTGCTAATGGTTTTGCAAATGGGTATAATACATCGAAATTGGGCTGTGAAGATGTAGGAAAGCAATTCAGATGCACTTTAAAATGCAAAATTAAATTGCTTTTCGGTTTGAGAATGAGAAAGTTTTTACATTTACAGTTATTTCAGAATTTATTAAAAAAATGTAGCAGCAGTTCTTTAAAAAAAAAAATATTTTTCTGCGAGTTAAAAAAAATATAAAAAGCAACACTAAATACAGTGGCGGTGATAAGGGGTGGAAATTTCCCCCGATCTTTTTTAAAATCTAGTGATTTTGATGGTAGTATCATATATTTTGCAGTTTGCTTTCTCCTCCGATTCATACCCACTTTTGACTATTATTGTCACCTAATAGTCATCACTGTCGAAATGACAAAATCTAACTGGATAAGATTAAAAAACAGGAATGTCCCAAGCAAATCTATACGTCTGGAAAGTAGTGAGTCTACATTGAAATATCCCGCTTAAAATTAGAGATAATTGAGATGGTACACAAATTAATATTTTATCAAGACATTTTAAATCGACTGATGGATTTTAATTTTTAATTATTTTATAAATGGGGTTAATTTGGAAAAGGAAAGGAAGGATCTATCAAGCAAGAGGAACTTCTCTATATTTTCTTTTTGAGAAGAAGAAAAGCCATAAAACTTTCAATCGACATCTGCAACAATCGCAATCTTTTTCATTCATTTTAAAAACAGATTTCGAGGAGCTACAGAATCTGGAAATTTATCCGAACCCATTGCATGTAAGGCATCTCTGATATTTTTGAAAATTATTGTTAAAAATCTGTTTAAGAATTTTTGTCAATAATATGTTTGAAAATGTCTTGTAATCCATTTATAAAGTGTTAAACAATCTTTTAAAATGGGTTGTGCAAAGCAAATTGTTTAAAAAACCATATAACTTAATAGTTTAAAACAATTATTTGAATAAAAGAATAAGTCGACACACAATTTTTTTCCCCAGATTATTAAAGTAATACTAATAAAACTATTTAAAGTTGTCATTTTCACTCCCCCCCCCCCCCCACACACACACATGTAGAAATAAAAACGTTTGTAACAAAGCGACATAGCGTTCCCACACCTTTTTATTTTACACTTCACCACTGGTGATAAGACGAACCACCTTGTCTAATAAAGCACGAACTGTGACAGTCTCTTTCTGTAATAATGAAGCGATATCTTCAACTGATTTCATTTATCCAGTTTTTAAGGAGCCTAATATTTGCATCAGTTGCGCTTGCAATAGCGCTTCAGTTTATATATAAATGATTTTTATGCTGAAAAAATGACTATTTGGAAGTGAAGTTTGTTAAATTTTGTTTATGTGTGTGTATATTATGTTTTTCAAATACGAGATTGATCAGATTTCATTCGAAGATGATATTAATTCAAAATTAAATGTAAAAAGTTTTAAAATCATATGTTAGTCAACAATTGATTTGTTATTCTGAATTTAAATTACGTTTCTCATCTATATTTGTACAAATTTCATTTAAGTTATGCATAAAACAAACGGACTAGATGTAAATTAGTGTACTAAAAGAAAGATATAAAAAAATAAGATACATAATTTTTGGGGGTAGCAAAGTATTTTTTCTGTAAAGTCACAAATATTTCATTTTAACATACCATTTTTATGCTTTTTTGTATATGTATGACGAAACAACTTGTTAAAGGTAGCTTGTATTTTGACCACATATAAGTTAGCAATATTAAAAATGACCCTTGTCCCCATTATGTACATCATTCTTTAAAGTTTTAAAAAATCTTTATCTAATTAGTTTTGTTTTGTTATTGTCAACCATTCTTAAGTGTTTCTCTATCATTTCTTGTAAGTATATATCATACACCGAAAATTCCCCCTTACCCTTGGATGTTCGATCAACGTTTTTATATATTTAACTAAGCACATGATAGTCATTCGCCACTAGCGACTGATTTTTAAAAATTACGAAATTTATATAAAGGAGCTGTCTCTTTCAAACAATTATTGTTCCCGGCAAACAAACTAATGAAAAAAAATAGTAAAAAGATCTACCAATAATATTCAATAACTCAATCACATCAATAACTCAATTATATTATGTAAAATTCAGTTTAGAAAATATTTTAAAGACGAATTCAATCGTACTGGTATTGGAATTCAAAGAAAAAAAATGTGAGGTATACCATACATAATAGAATTTTTAAAACGATGCCATTGCATTTTACAAGTTGGTTATTCAACTTTAAATTAAGGAAATTTTATTTGAGGTTCCTTTTAATATATAAAAAAAAAACAAAAAAAAACATGTAAAATACTAAACAAAACACAGTTAAAATTGGTGAAAAACTCAGTTGTACAACATTAACATTACAACAGAACATTTTAGATTAACGCATTGCTTATACTTTACACTCAGCATTTCAATATTTACGATGACTTTATACTTACTGAATAAAACATTTCCTTTCAATAGCACATAACTTTTTAAACTAATAAAAAAAAAAATTAAAAATGGATAAAATATACGTTTTGGATCGTATTAAATCAGAACGAATTATATGCTCACAAATTTGCATAAAATTCCATTAATTATCTGTATTTACACCAGATACATTAAATAATTGAGGGTCCCTCCACCCTACCATACTCTTACAAATTTTTATCTTTTCTTAATCATCTTAATTTTACCATTTGACAATTTTTCACACCGAATCGCAGCCACTTCCAATAAGTGACACATATCAACAATACATTGATGAAGTAAATTTGAAGAGCTAAAATCATCTAAACAATGAGGAAAACATAATAGTGAATAATTTTAGTTGACGGTTTATTGGTCAAGAAATCTGCAGTACGTTATATGATTTCCTTTAAATGAAGGTGAAAAGATTTAAAGACTAGATGAAATTAGCTATTGTAAAAGAAAATTTTCCATGTCACAAAATCATTTGATTTCTCTTTTTCTGGACGAGTCTATAGCAGCAATAAATTGACACACAATTGACTTATTTGATCACGATGACATGATCTGTATGAAAATTCGATCAATTGAATGTGCTTTTTTTTGGAAAGCAACGGTAGGATAACTTTGAAGATTAGGAAGGACTACACGTTTGTCAAGATTAGTCCAAAAAATAAAAAAAATCTAAACGCTATTGTCAACAAGTCGATGAGCAATAATGGTCAAGTCTCTGTGCTTTTTTCGTTCCTGGTCAAAGCTTTGCCGCAACCAGTAAAAATGGCTCCCACCCTGTCTTCAAAAACTACTAGAACTTTTTAGTTTACTCCCTTTCAACAAAAGAAAAGATGTTCAAGAGTTGTAAGGCGCCAGCCTCGTAGATAACAAGGTCTGATAACATGGAGGGTCTCTTTGTTTTGCTCCCCGCCATGAACGGGATTGTCACGTCGTCTGCACCGATTTTGGCGGGTGATCACATGTGCGGGCCTCAGGCTCACTCGCCTACTACTTTGGGTTTCATAGTATCCAAACTATTTAGAATAAAAAATTTTTTTTTTTTTTTTACATCAAACTATTACTTAAAAAAAAAATTATACTATGGGAAAAAATTGGTATGGCTGCTGCCATACTGGTTCCGGCGCCACTGTATGGATCTTGAAATACAAAAGCATGATTTTTTTTTTATGTTATGAGATTTACAAATATGTTTCTTATTTCAAATTCTTGGATCTTATAGCTACTGTAATGCTATAATGTAGGAAAACTCAGTCTGGATTATAGCAGATTAAAAACGTATTCTTTTAAAATTATTTCTGACAGCTAAATGTTTGTTATTTATTCATAGCAAACATCTGGATGTTAAGGATCCTAGGGGAAGGGGGGGGGGGGGGGGTCTCAAAAAAAAAAAAAACCTCTCACTGGTTGCACGCGTGCAAACACATCTGCAACAGAATTGGTTTGGAAATTTGGGCTGCCCTTATTGAAGAGAAATTTAATATAAAATGGCTCGGAATTGTTTTGTCTCAAAAGAAGAAGCTCTTTGAAAAAAATATTCCTTGCTTAGTATTTCTTTACCTAATTGACACAGCAGCTGAATGGAGTGGGGGCGACTTAGGTATCTTGGATGACAAGAAGGCGTAGGTCATTTAACACCCAGAAGCAAAACATCCTTTTTCTTGCGGCCTTATCTCAGCACCTGCAAAGAAATTTTAGCAATCTGATCTCCTCTTGAGTACCATTTTCAGAAATCTTTTTCTTTTTTGTTGGTTTGAGTCGAGTTGGTTGGAGATTAATGGCGCAGTGGCAACACCCATAACTGCGCAAATCTTCTTGGTTGGGAAGAGGAGAACTTGGGCCATGAATAGTCATAATTGAAGTGTTTGACCAGCAGGGGTCATTTTAATGATGTGTCCTCCCTTAAAAACCTAATAAATTAATGGGGAGATAAGCTAGCTCGATCCAGAGTGTGACATTTCTTTTTAAAAGTGGAGTGGGGTGAGTTATAAGAGGACTGTGGGGGTGGTGTCCGGTTTCCGTTAGGAAACTCTTATCTCTTCATCAGGACATGAATCTTGTTCTTTGGGGCTCTATAGCAACTTGCAATGTCCAGGTGCGCACCCGGGGGGAGGGCTTTTAGGGTCAGAACTCCCTCCCCCCCCCACTTCCCCTAGCATCCCTAACATCCGGTTTGTTTTGATGTGAATGAAAAAGAAACACTTAGCAGTCGTAAATAATTCCAAAAGAAAACGTTTTTACTCTACCATAATTTAAGCAAAATTTATCCAACATATCGCACTAAAACATTTATTAGGCCAAAAAACTTTGAAATAAATGAAGGATTTGTAAATCTTCCTGCAACAAAAAATAATTTTTCATTATTTTTAGTCTACTTAGGTTCAATATAAAGTGTCATTTAAATAAGAAATGTAAAAAAATATCGATGTTTCCGTTTTTCCAAATGTAACTTATAGTGTTTCAGTGTTACATGCCATTTTATTTAAAGCGGAACAAAATATAATAAATTCAGCCTGACATTGGTGTTTGTCCTTCTCTAATTGAATTTAAACAAGCCAGAAATTTTTTATATTAATTTTTAATCTAGAAAATATCGATAATACGGGATCTAGATAAAATGCAGTCCAATATTTGATGGTTTTGTGTACATTGGTGTTTGTCCTTCTCTAATTGAATTTAAACAAGCCAGAAATTTTTTATATTAATTTTTAATCTAGAAAATATCGATAATACGGGATCTAGATAAAATGCAGTCCAATATTTGATGGTTTTGTGTAACTCGAAAACTGGACAAACACCATTTTAATATTTTGTCATATGTAGGTGACAGATTAAGAGACTTCTAAAACATCGATGACATGTGACAAATATGATAAGAGAAAGTTCTTCATGGAAGTGTTTTTTTATATAGAGAAATACAGGGGCAAACTTAAGGTTTGATTGAAAACCCCTCCCACAGAAATTTTCCTGTTGCGCCACTGGTATTGCCCTAAGTCGGAAGGATTGGATAGCCCTACTTACGAAATAAGATAGATCAGCGGTTGCAAATCTTTACAGTTGTGTGGATGCGGACCCCCTATTTAGTAAAAAAAAAAAAAAAACATAGAGGCCCACTAGCTAATAGAATATGTGTGCATGCGTCAGTAATTAGAAAAACAAACTGTACAAGAAGGCATTATTAATTCAGAAACCTTACAAGTTAAAAGATAATTTTTCATAAAGAAAGGAATTTTATTGTATTCACTTTTCTGCTACAACTATAAGAAAACTAGAAAACAAGTAATTATTTTTATTTTTTTTTAGTAAATGGGATTTTTGGCATTGTTTGTCCCCCACGAGGAGAGTCAATATCTCTATTAAAAGTGGATAGTTTAACTATAGAACTCACTCATTATTCACTCGCTACACCATCGAGGAATACAAACGAATAATTCGATTGTTGCTCACATGCTAACACTTGAGTGACTGAATTGTTTTCATCTCTACCCCTGAAGCTCTTATAATATTTACCTTAGCTTAGGCTCTCGATCAGAGTCCACGGCCCACTATCAAGTTACTAGTGGCCCACTTATGGGCCGCAGTCCATGTGTTGGGAACCGCTGAATGGATAATGATGAGTTTAGGACTTTACTATACAGTTTGTTTATTTGGAATTCTTGCAACAAAATTTTGAAAGTCGAAAAAGTCACTATACTAATTTCTAAAACAATAATGGCTTACAAATTAAAACAACATCTGGCATGTATTGAACTATCTTGTTTGCCGCGCAAAATTTCAATAAATGTAGAAAATATTAAGTGCCACATATATTGTCAGAAAAAAAGATTTTAAATAATCTAGAAGAGACCTGTGTACCTAGGGCTGCCTTTTTTCAATGCACAAAAAATGAGCCACTGAGCCGTTTAAAAATGTGAAACGGATATGCATACATTGTTATAGTAATTGCTTCCCACTTCCCATTGGGATAAGTATTAATACATAAAATAATAGATTCTGTCAAATAGAAGGGTTTTTTTTTCTAAAAGTTTACAAATGGCCCTAGGTACAAGACCTCGCTGTACCTAGGGTCAGTAACTGATGGATTTAGGGGCCATTCTCTCTAAGAGAGGTTTCAGTCCATAATAAGTAGAAAAGAAACATGCACAGATGAATTTTATCAAGTAATTACCAGTCATTGGTTTATCATTTAATAAATTGTAATGTATCAAACTATTAGTGAATTACAAGTATTTTCATAACTTGAAAAGCTGATTCCAAAAAAATGAGCTGCGTGCATTATCGCTTTGAAGCATCGACAGATTTTGGTTTTGGCAATTTGAATACAACAAGCAAATATGTAGCCCTAATTACACGACTTGGTAATTTCATATAAAATGTCTTCTACTAAAAATACATATGGAGAAAGGACTTATATTTAAACATCACATTTAGTACTTAAATGTTACAAACAAAATTATTTACTAGAATTCAAACAAAAGTATTTGACTTAACTTTGTAAAACAATAAAAGATATGAGTTGCAAAATGTTATAGCATACTATATAAAAACGTTTTCTACTTATAACTTGTCACAGCTTTCTCCTCTAAGATTTCAAAATGGCTGCCAAAAGAGCAATTGGGTGTTACCACTTACCCAAGTGAGTAAAAAAACTTAGAACTAAACATTATTCAATAAAACTGGGGTGGCCCTAGATACACATGTCTCCTCTCTTGATTGTATTAAAATTTACAACAAAAAGAAATAAAAATGTAGGTTAGTGCTTTTTCGTTCTTTTTATATCTCCCATTTTATTTTCCATCAAATCTATTTTTTAAACAATGTTCATTACTTTATTAATCTTTTCCAAAGTAATGAAAATCAAAAATATTTGACGGTTACGTATAAAACCAAGTTCTGAAAGTTATATACGAAATGCACATGTATAATAAAGAATTTTCGCTTATGAAATGATAATGACAATTTACTCATTCTACATTTGGTTAAATATAATTTTATAAAGTCTGTAAGGACCATTTCTGCATTTGTAACGGATAAAATATACACATTTTTCTGAGCATAGAACCATGAAATTCTACAACTGTGTGTAAATCCTGAATGATTTTAAGAATATATATTTTCTCGATAAAATGCATAAAACCTGTACGATCTTGGGTAAAATTCTCTACAAAAAAAGGCCCACATTCCTCTTTATATGGGTTTTAAACCATTTATCAGGATATAAAATTAATAAATAACTGTTAATTAATATTTCATTTCATTAGGAAATCTAATCAACACTTAATTCACACTATGACCAATTTAAAATCCATTATATATAATAGGCATAAATATTTTATTTAATAGATGAGAAGCGAGGGAGATGGGGATGGGGAGGGGTTGATGCATTCGTACTTCTCTATACGCCTTCGGCGAACATCCGTGCTTATTATTTTTACTGATTGAGTTGGAAAAGCAATGCTGCTTGGAAAATATTTGTCGAGTTCAAATAAGTTATGCTTTAGTTTGGCTCTCCAATATATCTGTTTTGTTTGCCTTTTTTAGATTGTTCAAAAAATGAAATTTCTATACTCATTCATTTCTTAATAAGACATGAGGTTCAAAATCAAGATACTTTCAATTGGTGTTAAAAAAATTACTAGCAAAAGAGATAGAACTAAAAGTGCCAGAATACAATTTTTGTTTTTCAAAAATGTTATTTACGTGGGTTTTGGTTCGCGTTTTATGAAGAATCATTCAAATATACATCTGGAAATCCTCTATTACAAATAAACATCACTGATTTAAGTTCGAGTCGATCACAAATTCCCCTGGAATGTTATTGAACATTATCAACTACTGCAATTTAAAACGATATTCTAAATCCAATTGATTTTTGTAGTTGTTTTTAAAAGAAGCTTTCAAACCTTATTAAAGCTAAAAAAAATGTACGTTATAATTTATTTTTTTACGCAATGTGTGATGTTCTATTTTAGTATGCACAGGTGTTAAGATTGCCCCCTTTTTTAAAATCTCATTAAATCCTACTATTTTAAAACCAAAATACATACTATTTTTTCTTGTAGTTTTATGAAACATATTTTTCGAGAATATTTCTGATTTCATTTCTACAATTTTAAGCGAATATAGCTGAACCCTCATAACTAATGTGACTAGATTTGTCTAACTAAAAGACACGTTTCTCCCAATGCTCATCGCCGGAAATTTTCATCAGTGACCCACTCTGTTAGTTTTTCTTGATTAACTAAGTTCTGAAGAATATTTTTTGTTTTGTTTAGATGGACTTCGGAGGAATTCAGTAACAGAAAAGTGAGACAATTTGGTGAGACAGCGAATAGAAAAGTGGGATGTCTAGTCAAATTAATCATAATAATATAAATGTTTCGAGGCAATATATAATTCTACAATATAAACGGTAAATGAAAAAAACTTCTTACCATGGGTTTCTATTCTTCGTGAAGTCTTACTCTTGTCATGCATTATATCTTTAACAAGCTAAAAGGAGCTTGCCGCTTTCTAAGTATAGTAACAACAGCATAAAGTGCAAGGAATGGTTTTCGATGTTTTCCCTTCTCCAGAGACGCAGAAAAGCGCTTCAAAACTGACAATTTTGTGGACTATTATAGACCATGTAAAAGGAGCGAATGTTGTTTTTATTATTTGTTTTCACGTCGCGGAGACCGCCCAGGAAGCTGCATATGCCCTTAAAAAGCAGATAAGAGCAATAGTAGACCCCTTTGGGCAGAATGTCGAAAAATATACACCCCCAATAAAACTGTCTATATATCCGAGATAGTTGAAGGACGAAATTGCTTGAAGGTCCGTCCATTGATTCCTGGAAGATACTTGGCTGTTTCACAACTGACGACCCTTCCCAATTTCTGCTCGACATTCTTTTGTCTTCTGTATAGAGTGTTTGTATGGGAGTGGGGAAAGCCATCATCTGATCCCTTAACATCAACTTTAGTTGCTGAGTAGTGGGACTGGAAATTTGGACGTTGCCTCGGGGATGACGATATTTAGCTATTGGGGGTAGGATATGTTTGACTGGACATGTGTCAAAAATCAGAATAATTATTGAAAAATATAAAAAGCTTTTGTGATATTTCGCAAATTATACACTTCTAAAATTGAAATTAAAATTCATTCCCAGACGAAAACCTAATTCCCCCCGATAAGGGGGGGGGGGGGAGGCTAATCTTGCCGGATGGTGGTGCTGCAGTCCCCTCCCCCCCGCTGCATACATAATCGAATCAGAAAGTGGAGAGAGTACCACGATTTAAGGATCAGACCTTAAATATATAGCTACGTTATATTATGTAAGACCCCCACCCTTACTGACCACACTGATACTGTTACATACTAATTACAGACCCCCCCCCAAAAAAAAAAAGATTCGTAAAGAAAGTGCTACATACTAAATTACCCCCCCCCCCCCGATTTTTAAAGATACTATTACATAATAATGGTATGATATCCATTTTCTTATCCCCCCCCCCCTAAAATTTTAATGACGCAGTTAGCGTCACGAACCCCCCCCCCCCCCCTGTAGGCACCTCTAATTTAACTGGCCATTGATGAAACTCTTTCCTGATGCCAAAATTGTTTTTATAAATAAATAATAAAATTGTTTAAACCAGAATAAATAAATGGTATTTGGATGTGAGTGCATAAATACACTTTCATTTTTAATTAATGAATTTTCAAACGTAGTTTTCCGCACCTTTTGCTGCTAGAAATGTTTTTGATATTTAAAATAAGATGCAAACACTAAGCACGCGCTGTTTACCAAATCCGCGCTGTGTTAATGAATATAAAAATAGGCGATGCATATAAAGGATTTATATTAAGTTCTTTTGTTCTTATGGGTTATATATATTAGTTCCTGCTCGAAATTCGACATTTGTCCAGAAGGATTCGCAATCGGTACCACTATGCAAGAGCATTCACTTTCTTCATGTTTTTCCCTTGGTCTTTGTTTCGAAGCAGCAATTCAAAAAAGTCCTTTTAAGGAGACTTGGCGCACTTAAAACTATTTTTTTTTAATTTAAGCCTTTAAAATTATAATTTTTACATATTCGATAGTATTATTAGATAATAACTAAATTTTATACATAAAAAAAAAAAAGTGCACATAGTTCTCTAAATTTTAAAATTTTTAATTAATTTCATAAAACTTCAAATTCTATTTTGTTTTATTATTTTTTGATTCT
This sequence comes from Linyphia triangularis, assembly GCA_963978545.1. Classification (NCBI taxonomy): domain Eukaryota; kingdom Metazoa; phylum Arthropoda; class Arachnida; order Araneae; family Linyphiidae; genus Linyphia; species Linyphia triangularis. Next base: position 8,170,161 of record OZ021722.1, on the reverse strand, counting down.
TTTTTTAAAAAAATTTTCCTCTAAACTTTTATGCATCGGATTATGAATAATTAAAACAAGTTTGGAGAAAAAATAAATTCTTTTCATATACGTAAAAAGTTGTAAACAAAAGATATTTTTCAACATATAATTTGTAAAAAAGAATGTTATTATTTTATTAAAATATTTATGTCTATCTTTGTCAAATAGTTCTTTAGAATAACACAAAAAAAAGTTTCAAGTTATTTCATTTATATTTGTTGGAGTTTTAGCATTTTGAGTAAGGTGGGAATTCCAAAAAATACCAACTGAGAAAAATTCGTTCGAAACATCGATGGAGCTATTGCAGTTATGCTAAATTCTCCATAAAAAAAAACCCCCATAACTTTTACGTAATTGCAGTTATCGTATCAGCTCAAAAACTTGCCAGAATAAGGAGAAGTTACAAAGATTACGAATACGCAAAAAAGTAGAAAATCGCTATTTTTATAATTTTTTCTATAAACTAGGGATACCAAGTCCCCTTTAAGAGGAAGTCCTAATAATGATCATTCTCTATGTTCCCTATGTTATAGTCTTTTAGTCCAGTGCATTTAGAAACTACTCTTTATTAAACCTTGCAATTTGTTGAGTGGGTACAAAAATGACCACTTCATGAAAAGACATAAATTAAAAACTCGAAAATAGTCTCTAGTATATTTTATATTTGAATTAATGATGTCAATGTATATAACACCTAGTTTTGTCCATTGCCAATTTAATTTTCATTTATAATAGATTCACATTAAATGAAAACAATGTGAGTCATTTCATTAAGTGATCCTTTTCGTACCTACTCACCAAATGTCAAGGTTTTATACAAAGTAGGTTCAAAATTAACTAGGCTTGAAGATTGTAATATATAGCTTTACTAGGACTTCCTTGTATAACCCATGCCCCTTGAATCTTTGAAGTAGAAGATAGAAAGATGATATCACTCCACATCTGAAGATGTAAAAACAAACACACCCATAAACATCGAAACTGGTTGCCAGATTCCAATTACATGTAGAGACAAAGTTAAAGAAGTTCGAGACCTCAGCGAACTTTTCGAAGCTGCACTCTGTCTCCCCCACACCATCAATCCCTCGCCACCCTTTGAAATTCTTTTGTGGGTGGTAACTTCCGTGACTAGCCGAGTAGTTTATGAGGGGATGGCCAGTTCCCGGATGCCATCAAACGTTTATTTTGTTTACTCGTGCTGAAATTGCTGAGATTGAGCTAACACCCGAAAAGTTTCACCACCCCTCACATCCATAAAGATGCCAATTTGCGTAAAACAGTTCCACAAACACCTGCGGTCGATCTTTAGGCCTCCACCCCCAATCTCCCCCATCCATTCGGGATTTCGCTGAAGATGCCGTCTCGTCCCATATAGCACACATCCTTTTCAGGGAGGTCCTTTAGGAAGGCCCCAGTCATCCCCCGGATTCCAAATGACTTTCTAGGGACCTCCCTGGGAGAACCGTACCGGCCCACTATACCCCTGGTTACCTTCTTTTTGATTAGGGTGAAATGGGTGCCTTTCAACTCATGCTGAGTAATTTGAAAGATCAATTCAATCTGAAAGTGATCGTTAGAATTACTGCAAATACATTTGGTGGACAATTTTATCCTGCCCACGTGATGGCTGTGGGGTTAGCGCTCTGGCTTCGCATGCCAAAAGTGCTGGGTTCGAGTCCCGGATGAGGCATGAATGTTTGTTGTGTTTCGGAATCCACGTTAAGCCATAGGTCCCGGGATGATTAGCCTTTACTGTGCATACAAATAGGTCGTTGAGAGTACAAATCAAATAACCAACCAACCAATTCTCTGCTGTACGCTCAAGGCATTTTTACTCTTTTTTTTATTTTTTTTATTCGTAAACAGGTTAATAATCTGAAAGTTATGATGAATCTATAAGTTATGCTTTATTTAATATTAGTTTATTGTAAAATTACATGGAAAAATAATTCTATTAACTAAGTCAAATATGCATCTTATAACACCGATTAGTCTCCCGTACGTCAGTGACTTATAAATGTATATTTGATATCGCTAAATTAATTATTTTTCCACGCAACTTTGCCACAAACTAATTTTATATTAAACAAAAACAAAACAACTAGGTTCATCATAATTTTGTAATTCTGCCTGATTTACGAAAAGAAAGAAGAGAGAAAATGTCCCGTGCGTTATCCTGAGAATTACCCAGATAGAAAATAAGTTATTTAGTTGGTTGAGGTCTTATGGCGCAAAGGTTCACTAGGGCCATGCTGCGCCACTTTAAGTTGTTTAGCAAACGATAACAAGAATGATTGAGGATGCATTCTACTACCTACTATTTACTTTTTATAATTTACAGAAAAGGTGGATATACAAATCCAATGTTCAGATATAAAGACGTGTATTACAGGCTTTAAGGTATTATTTATTTGAACAGGAAATTAATGTATATTGCTTTTAGTTACTTCTTTTTGTAATCCACAGTATATTTTGGAAAAATTAAAGTACCCCCCCCCCCTTCTTACGTACTCTTATCCCTCTTTCTTCCTCACTGTATACAATACCGCATCCGGTCTTGAACAATAAAATATTTCTTAAACATTTCATCTAAATAAAACCAACCAGCCAACCACACAAAAGAAATGGAATAGTCTTAACTCCTGTTTGCAGTCTGACAGACCGCGAGTTATCTTTAATTGAACGTTTCTTTCCACCCCTTATAATGAACAATGGTCCCTACCCTTTTCATGTAAATAATACGTAGCGAAAGAACATTTCATTAATTTAGCATATTAGTCAACTTTTAATCTTTCCTTTGGATGAAGGGTCTGAGCTGGCTCGTTTCAAGTATGCCTACCGTATCGCACGAAAGTAACTATTAGATCCAGAAACTTTGAAATAAATAACGAATTTGTAAATCTCCGAACATCAAAAAGTTATTATGCATTTTTTTTTTTTTTTTTTAAATCTAAAGTCTAATATAAAATGTCATTTCAAAGAAATGTCAAAGAGGTGTAAAAAGATGCAAAGAGATATGAAAATATAGGTTTCCGTTGTTCAAATTCTGTTGTAGTGTTTCAGTGATACATGCCATTGTGTTTTAAGTACTATAAAAATATTGATTAAAATTGACCTGATATTGGTGTTTGTCCATTTATTTGAAAAAAATTAATTTCTGCAATGGAAACAAGAAAAAGTTTCATATTAATTTATAATCTAGAAAATTTGGATGATACGGAATCTCAATGAAATGTTGCCCCATGCTGGGTTGTTTTGTATAACTCGAAAACAGGGTAAAAACCATTTTCAAACTTAAGGTTCGATTGAAAACCTCTCCCGCAGAAATTTTCTGGTTACGACCCTGGGTTTGAGAGAATGCTCTTGTTAGCTATGCAACAATATAAACCACAGCAATTAAAGGTTAAAAAGAAATTAAGCATCATAAGGGAATACAGAAAGAGCTGGACATACGACACATACGGGAATTCAACAGAAAATAGAATCCACTAAAAACAAAAGTTTCAAAAACCGTTGCAGCTGCATATGAAAGAGTAACATCTGCATCATAGGGTTGCCGTATTATCTCATTGCATTAATTGTATTTCAATTTGATTATAGCTATCGTCAGCGTTTCTTTCTTTGATTTGTTTGATTTTCTTTAAATTGGCGGTTTTTATGGTAGTGTTAATTTTTCAAGTTCTCATAACGGATTTTGTAGTTCACTGCATTCATCATTTTTTTTTTTTTTTCCTTCTTCTTTTTTCTCTTCTTCTTTTTCTCTTTTTCTGTAAATCCTTTATATTAACTTCGATTTTGGATCCAATCAGGCTGAAACTTATCAGATAATTTCGATGTCGATGACAATGCGTTCTATCAAATTTTGGGGCTGTAACTATCACTAATCGGTCGTTTTTTACGGAATACTAATAAACTAACTTGCCGTCATCCAATCGCGTTTTGGCTAGCATTTAATCCACCATTGTTGAAACTCTTTCCTGTTGCCAAAATTTTTTTGATAAATAAATAATAAAAATACTTTAATCCGAATAAATAAATGACATTTGGATGTGGGAGCATAAATTCACATTCATTTTTAAAAAATAAATTTTGAAACGTTGTTTGCTGCACATTTTGCTGATAGAAAGGTTTTTGATATCGGCAATGTGTTAATGAATATAAAAATTGACAATGCTTATAAAAGATTTTTTTAAAACTCTGTTTTTATGGGTTATATTATTAAAGCTCCTAACGGATTTTGTAGTTCATTGTATTCATTATTATTATTATAATTTTGTTTGTTTGTTAAATGCAATATCTTACTTTGAAATTTATTTCCATTTATTTATGCGTATAGATTATTTAACTTTTTTCAATGACAAATTAATAATATTTCTGTCCTATTTACATTTTAATTTTTACCACTCATTACTAATTTATAAGATATTTCTTACATTTACTAGGGAGTGTGGAACATCGCACAAATTTCAATCACATTTAATACTGGTCATTTGCATTTTAATTTGGCAGGGATTGTTGTGTTTTACTATCTTCGTTTCCATTTTCATTAATTAAAAAGGTGGCCAGTTTACGATATGATATTTGATAATTATTACATTATCCTTTCTTGTAAGTAAAATAGAGGAGAATCAGTCGCAGATGAGCAAATACTCAAGGAAAGATAATTCTACGCTAAAGACATTTGTTTCTACGTGTGAGGATGTTTAGGACACCTTAAAAAGCGGTTTTGCGATTTTGATCAAAATCGCTAGAAACATTTTTGGGCAATTGCTGAAAAACAAACTTTGCATTGGCAGTTTCCTGATGCGCGTGCGCAATTTTAACGTAAACCTTAATGACGTGTACCACTAAATGAGAAAGCTTAAGTTAGTTGATAGTTTGACTTTTCATGACGCAAGGGTAACATAAAGGGTCAAATTGCGTATGATAAAGCTTAGCAGCAACACTGGTTGTCTAGTTCCCTCAATCAGCAACGTAAATATTTTTACAATTTGTAGTTGGTTGGCTTGTACGTTCAACGACCTATTTTTATTCACAATGACGACTAATCAGACCGGGACCTACAGCTTAACGTGGATTCTGAACCACAACGAACATCTATACCTAACCCGGCATTCGGGGATGGCTGTATGGTTAGCACTCCGGCATCGCATGCCAAAGGTTCAAATCCTGAGTTAAGCATGGATATTCATTGGGATTTTGCTGAAGTATAGGTCGTTGAGAGCACAAATCAACAAGTGTAACCTGGAATTCGAAACCGGCACCTTTGGCATGCGAGGCCATAGTGCTAACCACGAAGGCATCAGGTGGGTATGCAATCTGTAGAAAATACTTGAATGAGTATTAATTTGTGACAGTGAGCCTTTCGGGAAGCAAGTAAATTGTTTTTTAAGAAAAGGGTTTATATTCTAGTGATGATGAGAACCCGAATTTATTCAAAGACTAATAGAGCTACATAAAAAATAACAATAACTGCATAACAGGTGCCAAAATCAGCATACAAAACAAACAAGAGGAAAACATTTACTTGCGGTTTATCTGCCAAGTTTTGGCTCGGTCGGATGTCGGTAAGTGGGTTAAATAATAGTCATCCGCTGAATTGCTTGTTAGAAGTTACTCAAGTTAAATTACAACTTGTAAAAAATCTAATGGGTGTGTTTAAAAATAATAATAATAATAATAATAACAGTCAAAATTATTGTCGATGTGTTTGTTATGAATATCAGATTATCAATGTGCATAAATTAAATAAATAAGACCGACCAAACGGTATATAGTGGTTAGCGTGCTAGCCTCTAGACCGCGAGATTGCGGGTTCGAGTCCCGTGTAAGGCATTGGTGTTTGTAAATGTATGTTGGCTTGTCAAATGACGAATGTTTCGGCGCATTATAGCCCTCGCGTTGCTGACGGCGCCAGACAACCTGAAAACAACCAACCAACCTGAATAAAATATCTTAAACTGAAGGGAGTCATTAAAACTATTAGAATTATCCCAAAACTTTAATTTACAAAAGTTATGTTTTGAATATCAATATCGACAACTAATACAAGCAAAAGATCAAGTTGCATTCAAAAATACGCTGGTCAATATCGTCTCGACTCTGACTAATCCCGATTTGGACTGTTGGCTAATTTCTGCCAATGCTAGTTAAAATATGCTGGTAGTTTTGAAATGTTGATGCAGAGTTTTAAAATTGAAATATAGTTTTAAAGGAAAAGACGAAATATGTGTTTTGTGACGATTTTGACAAATTTATTTAGAAAAAAAAAAAAATTAAAAAAAAAAAAAAAAATTACGGCCTTTTCGAAACATTTAGAATTGAACAAAAAAATGAGGGAATTGTCCATTAACAACACGATATTTACACATCCACCCCCGATGAAAAATACCCAGAAATGCGAGAGCATATTCACAAGCGACGCGAAAACACCGCCGGTAATTGAATTACCATTTCAATTGCTTACCATCTAACAAGATAGTCCGTCCTTAACATGGCAAGTTGTTTACCATTTCGTTATCTGGTACTACTCGTAATGACATGATGGTCACAAAAACAAGTTCACGATCACTTGCGTCCTTTTTTAAAATCCTTTGTATCAACACCGATTTTGTTTATGGTGGGAGAATCTGCGGGTTACTAATTAAATCCCTTGTCGTTATCCAATCAAGCCGAAACCTGGTAGATAGACGCGTTGCCGATGGCGATGCATTTTATCAAGTTTTCGGGGCAAATAAAAAAAAGTTAGTGGATAACATTTAATGAATGTTTTTTTTTTTTTTTTTTTTTTTTTCGAAAGCTATGAAAAGTCAATTCGAACTCAGAATCACTTATAAGTTACTTGTTTTAAAGAACGAGCTTTTGGGTCATTCCACGTCAAATCGACCAGAAAAAATGGATTTCGACACCCACCCCTTCCGATTTTGATGAAATTTGGTGTGAACCTTCTATTTATGGTTATTAAGAAGAATCTCAAATATTTTTTGGATATTCCTATTGGTTAAAATTTTACAGCCCTTTAAAATTTGTGATTTTAGGAAAATTTCGATTTCTGAAATTTTCGAAAAAAAAGACATGTGTTAGGAAAATAATTTTTTTCTCAATAACTACTGAATATATCTTTACGAATTTTTTTCCCCAATACCATGAAACTATAACAAATCCATAAAAAAATATCAAATCGTTCCAAGTTTGTATAAAATTTCACAATAAATTAATAAATTGTTCTAACTCGTTTTTTTTCTGCAAAAAACGTGTTTTTTTGTAATTAAAAAAACTCAAATTACGTCATTCAGAAATTAATTTTTTTGTACATGAAAAGTTTTGCAAGAACATATATTATCTTTCTAAAAAATAAACTCGGTGGGACCCGACCTTTTTATAGTAAAATTTTTCACTTTCGTCAATTTTTCTGAAAAAAAAAACGTGTTTTCTTAAATTTCAATTTGAAGCATGAAAATATTACTAAGTCTAAAGATGATACACATGTAAAGAACTCTTAATATATGTACTATCTTAATAATTAACAAAAAAAAAATGAATTTCACAACCTTATATTTTTAAATTGCAAATTTTTCGTAGTACATTTTGTTTTTATGAATTTAAATGTTCATCATAAGGTTCTCACTAATCCTAAAGTAATAAGACACTAAAATTATTGTTGTAAAATTTACTTTTTGAAAAGTAAAATGTAATGGTATTTTACCCTTGTGGTTGAAATTTTGGAAATTTGTCAAAAATTTTTCACAATTTTCTCTTCGTGTAATCGAAATTTTTTTAATAATCCAGTGATCCATATAATGCAAACTTTGCAATTTATTTTTGAGCGCCCTGAAATACATCTTGTAAGAATTTTTTAAGTAGGATAGTTAAATTAAATATTTGCAAGTTTTGAGTTTAATTTTTGTAAATTAATTATGGTTTTATGCGTTAAGAACTCTTCAACGGAAAACATTTTCTTATTATCTAAATTATACCTCTACTGCTAATATGTTCAATTTTGGAGGAAACTAAACTTTACTCTTCATAGCGCTAATGAATAAATACTTAAATGTCATTTTTAATGGATACTTCTGTTTTACTCTTTCTACTGGTAAGTTTCAAGTCAAAGGTAAAAAAGGGCTGACTTTTGTCGGGCCGGTACCATCGGTACGCGAGCAATAAATGTCACGGCCAACGTTTGAGTAGAGAATATTTATTGCTTTTGAGCGGAAGGAAGGAGAAAGAGGGGGGGGGGGGGGGCTTTTTTTTTAAATTAAATATTTTAACATTCTCAAACAGTTAATGAACCAGGCATTTCTTTGTTAACTTTAAAGTGTCAAAAACAAGTTTTTTGTTAACTGTAAAATGTCAAACATAAGTTTAATTGATTAGTTATTAAACTATGATTAAAGTTGTTTTTCTAAACGGCATATTATAGTAATTATTTGTAAAATGAATGAAGCTAGCATTAATTCTGATCATTGCAAAATACAATTTTCCCACAATCATTTAGTTTTCATATGAATATAAAGCAATTATATATATGTTTATTATTTTTTATATACTTTTTTAAAATATTCAATTGCAAGGAATTACATTTATATTGAAAGTTCAGAGATTTCAAGAAACGAAATTTTTCTAATTCTTTTGGCAAACTTACAAAATTTCAACCAAATGTGTGGAAAAACTATTATTTTAACTTATCAAAAAGTAAATCTTCTCATAATAATTTTAGTGTCTTATTATTTTAGGATAAGTCAGACCCTTGTGATGAACATTTCAATTCTTAAAAACCAAATTTACTACGAAAAATTTGCAATTTAAAAATATAAGGTTGTTAAATTCAATTTTTTTTGTTAATTATTAAGATAGTATATATATTAAGAGTTCTTTATATGTGTATCATCTTTAGACTTAGTAATATTTTCATGCTTCAAATTGAAATTTAAGAAAACACGTTTTTTTTCAGAAAAATTGACAAAAGTGAAAAATTTTACTATAAAAAGGTCGGGTCCCACCGAGTTTATTTTTTAGAAAGATAATATATGTTCTTGCAAAACTTTTCTTGTACAAAAAAATTAATTTCTGAATGACGTATTTTGAGTTTTTTTAATTACAAAAAAACACGTTTTTTGCAGAAAAAAAACGAGTTAGAACAATTTATTAATTTTTTGTGAAATTTTATACAAACTTGGAACGATTTGATATTTTTTTATGGATTTGTTATAGTTTCATGGTATTGGGAAAAAAAATTCGTAAAGATATATTCAGTAGTTATTGAGAAAAAAATTATTTTCCTAACACATGTCTTTTTTTTCAAAAATTTCAGAAATCGAAATTTTCCTAACATCACAAATTTTAAAGGGCTGTAAAATTTTAACCAATAGGAATATCCAAAAAATATTTGAGATTCTTCTTAATAACCATAAATAGAAGGTTTACACCAAATTTCATCAAAATCGGAGGGGGTGGGTGTCATGGCCTGGTCGATCTGACGTGGAATGACCCTTTTTCTTTTTTAATAAAATCATTCAAAGGTCTTGTAATTAAAAAAAGACAAGAAATCAGTCGAAAAGTATGAATTCGCCTTAACAGCTCTTTAAAATGTTTTGCCCCTCCATTCCCGAAACAAAAGAACTTTAATCGCCAAAACCTAATATTTCTATCGCCATACCATGACAAGGTTCCAAATTGGCAATTTATAGCCAGATATAGTTGCTATGATTGTTTGTTGAAAGTGAAGTGAAGTGGAAGAGGGCGATTTCTCCACCCCTTTCTTCGCATTTTGAGATAATCGTTTGACAGCGTTGGATCGATCTCTTTTTGATGCCATGAAAAAGTGATTAATTATGCTTTTGATAATTGTTTAGCTGAAATGTTTTATAGACACATTTGCAGAAACAAGTAGCGCCTTATCTGCGTTATTGAAACATTTAAAGCTATGGATTAGCTTTTAAATATTTGTACATAAATTAATATGATTTAAATAGTAATTGTAAATAATGTAAATATTGAAAAATGTATGTAAAATTTTTTTGTAAATAATGTAAAAAGGACACATATAAGCAACCGATATGTAGCTCGGATTTTTCTCATAATTGGTGAGTTTATACAAATTTTATGTTTTCTTTCATGTTCGTGAGCTGTAATTCACAGCCTTTTGCCATGTTTCAGCCACTTAGTTTTGAAATATTATGTGAAGTATGTACATAAAATGTTCTGTTAAGGCAAAACTTTTTTTTACTTTTACTAGTTGGCTGTATGATCCTTTATTACTCAAATGTGAAGTATTTAATAGTATCTGCAGCAAGTTTGAGAGTTGAGTATCTGCACATAGCATGATTTTTGGTAAATTTTTAAATTCGTACGTAAGTAAATTTGCATATTTTAATGATGCTTAATGTACTATAATTATTTAAAGTTGTTCGGCTCCTGAATTTTTTTGAAAATTTGTTGTTTTTTGTTGGTGTTCTTTGCTTTTGTGTGAAGTACAGCTTTTTTGTTATTGTTGCCGTATCGGAGAGGTTAAACATATTTAATTAACATACATTTTAACTAATATAATTTTTCAATTAATTAACGAAGAAACAATTAAGCTAATAATTATTTATTATTTTATTTATATATTTTTTAATATTATTTCGAAATTTATTTAAGAGACACCTAACTTGTTAAGTACTTGTTTGCAATATTTTTTTAAGTCCAACCTTATAGCTTTTTTTTTTTTAAATTTTATGTAGAAATATGTCATCGGGTGTTTTTTATGTATCCTTAAAAGGACAAAAGTGCTAATCCGTTCAACTTTGTTTAACAGATGTACTATAGGACATTTGAAATTTTTTTATTCATTTCGCGTTTAGAAATTTCGCCAAAATTAAAAACACAGTAACTGAATTAAATTAAAATATAAATTAGGAATCTAAATTAAAATATATCTTAAAATAAAATCAGTTGCCAGACACAATATTTACCTTAAAGAAAAAAAAAAAAAAAATGCTAAATAAAATTGCGCCTAAGAAATGTCCTACACTACATCTGTACCAACTTTGTTTCATTCATTCATTTTCTTAATTACGATTCTAATGGTCGTAATGCTGATAATCTTCTTACAACAGTTGCGATCGAATATGGCAGAATGAAATTTTTTCTTTTAATAGATGACATATATTCCGAAATACGTATACAAAACACTCATCTATCGCAGTAGAAGGTCTTTCCAAACAATGGATTGAGCTCCATTTCGTCTTCCACATTTTCCCATTCTGCTTCGATGACGTCTTGAAAACCAAGCCTCTTAAAATTTAACCACATTTTCTATGGTAAAAAATTCTGCACTGTCTGCTTTAACCCTTGGTCAGTCGCTCAGTTGACAAATGTCCCTCACAATCGATTTCTCAATAGATGGCATCCCATGATCAAAGCCTTCTTGCAATTTCCCCCCCCCCCCCAAGTTATTTTTTTAATATTTTTTAATTTTTACTCTATTCTGCTCAATAATGTTATGTTTTTAATTCAAATACCCACTTACTTTGATATTTGGTCACAAATTTAATGTTATGCATGAAAATTTGAATGGGGAGGGGGGGGGGGACTTGTTCCCACTCGACTTACCCTGAGCGCCTAATTGCTCTTTGAATACCGAAGGCCTGTTTTTCGATAAGGCATGTAAGGTCCGGTTGTGCGACATAAACCAACGAGGGACAAAAACCCAAAACCGAAAATCGCGACATTAGCCAACACTTTTTAAAATTTACGACCTCTTTTTGGAGGGAGAGAGAGATTTTGAAATGCTGAACCACTTCCCTATTTTCCGAATACTGTGATCGATTAAAATTGTTAGTGACCAAATATGTACGCTCCTCTAAGTCTTGAATGTCGCGCTGATGTGCTGATAAGGGACTTTGGGGGTTGAGAAATGCTCCTTGCAAATAGACAAGGAGCCAAATAAAAATAAAACTGGTTCTGGTGGTTAGGTGTCCCAGTTGCGCGATACCCATTTGTGGGAAGTTATCTAACGGACGAAATTTCTACCCGTTTGCATTAATTTATCCCGTTTATATTAATTTATATAAGCTATTAATATTAAAATATATAACTGCCATTTTATATAGAGTAATATTAACGGACAAAATATATTTTATCGTACTTTTAATAGTTGTTGTCTTAAATTATTTGTCATAACTGTATACACTGATGTATAACAACAACAACAACTTAGTTAGGTTAAGTGGCGTTCTGTGATATATCTTTATACAATATGCGTCAACATTGCCATCCCAGATCTAAAAGATGTACCTCAAAAAACTAAATTTAAGCTATGAGCATTTTAGTGAATGTAATTATTACCCCATCTTTGAGAAAAGTCCTATTAGATTAGTGAGTTTCTACGGTTTTAAAATATGACATGGCTTTCTTATGCTTAGGAGCGCAGATTTTACCCTTTGGTTACATTATTTCATGATTTTAAGGTTTTTCGTAACTTCCTCAAGTATGAGAGACATCCTTAACTTTACTGGTGCATTTGTTGAATACAATTTACGTTTGACTTCTGATGAGAAACAACTCATAACCTGATAGCATTTAATCACAAACACGCTGTGCTTTTTCTTATGTAATATCTCGGCAAATTAACTCAGTTAATTATTTGACTCATGTACACGCAATCGGCAACGAAGGATTTTGCCACGTTTGAAAAAGTATTACTTTCTCAACTAATTGCGTAATTGACTATTATACAATAATCTACATTAATGTAAAGAGCCATTGTAAGTTTGCCAAAATAATTACTTTTAATAACAAATGCGGTGATGCCATTTGTATAATTAAAATAAAAATAATTAATTCTGCAATGGAAATTTAGTTGTGGTTTTGGCCATGGATTCAAAGGTAAGAAATATCTGAGTATTTTAAATTCTATGTTTTTAGATAGACATAGTAAGGCAAGAGTTATATTGAAACGTCTTTACATGATTTACCACAGCTTATTTAAAACTAGCTAAATACCCGTGAAATTTTAACATGTGCAATATTTTAGCTAGCTGTGAGGCCTCGCGTTGCGGAAATCTGTCATTCGTGTATAGGACCCAGTCTTTGGCGCTTCCCTCGCAGGAAGTTTCATCGCTACGCAAAATCGATCTCGATTCGTTCGTTGAAAAGTTCATGGACACATAAACACAGGCTTATTTTACTCGTTAAAAGATTCATTGCTATGCAAGCATAGGCTCGCTTCGCACACTGAAAGATTAATTGCAGCGTAAACAAAAGCTCGCTTCACTCACTAAAATCTAATTGCTAAGTAAAGACTTAATATTGGAAGCCTCTGCTTTGTCAAGAAAAAAAAATTTCCCTTTAATATAATAACAGCACCCCTTTAACATTGTTTTAACACGTGTTAGTGGAAAGCAAAATTAGAAGGCCAAAACTACCTATGTTGAAACTTTCAGAGCTCTAGGCCAATTCGAATTCGTTTTTTGTAAAAATATTAGTTAAAAAACAAATTAAAATTGTAACATTCTTTTTGTCAAAAGTCCAATTAGATGGCCAAAATTCTCGTGTTGGAAATCTCAGAAATGTAGCCCAATTACAAATCGTTTTGTAAAATATTTGTTAATTAATATACAAAAAAAAAAAAAAAAAAATGTTTTTCAAAAATCCAATTAGAAGGCCACAATTATTTATGTTGAAAATTTCAAAGCTGTAGCCCTATTTGAAATCGTTTTGTAATATATATATATTAATTGATTAAAAAAATTAATTAATAACGAGCTGAACAAAAATTTAAAATTCTGTTTTTCTAAAGTCCAATTAGAAGGTCAAAACTACTTATGTTGAAAATTTTAGAGCTGTAGCCCTATTAGATATAGTTTTGTAAAATATTAATTAATTAAAAAGAAACTAAATGAAAATTTCAAATTCTGTTTTTCAAAAGTCCAATTAAAAGGTCAAAACTACTTATGTTGAAAATTTCAGAGCTGTAGCTCTTTTAGACATCGTTTTGTAACTTATTTATTAATTAATTAAAAAAGTTAATTACAAAAGAACTAATTAAAATTTTGACATTTTGTTTGTGATGTATACAACTAGAAGGCCAAAACTTCTTATGTTGAAAATTTCAGAGCTGTAGCCCGATTAGATATCGTTTTGTAACATATTAATTAATTAAAAAAATTAATTAAAAAAGAACTAATTAAAATTTTAACATTTTGTTTGTAATACATAAAATTAGAACGCCAAGTCTACTTATGTTGAAAATTTCATAGTTCTACTCCAATTTTAAGTTGGTTTGTATAGATCCACAGAGCCACAGACAGACAGATAGACAGACAGACAGACAGACACACAGCTTGTTTTATTATTATAGATAATTTCCTATTGGAGTTCCAGGTAGGAAAATTAATGTATTGCACTATTTATGTCTCAAACAATTTAAGCCCTATTAAAATGTCGCCCCGTTGTTTTTACTTGACTGACGAACAAACAATAGATCAAACAGATATTTACACAAACCAACATAAAAAAAGTATTTTTAAGATATGAAAAAAAGATAAAAAAATACTGATAAATACTCGTTTTTCACACTTAAACTAAATTACGCGCTATTAAAAAAAATCATACACTCTAAGCTATTGAAACACTGTGGTGCTTCTTTTGTATGGTTTGTTTGGCAAGTTTAAATTTATGAAATTTCATTAGGTGTTGTTCCCTTCAATATATAATAGAGTTATTGTTTTTTTTTTACTGAATGACAAAACTTTATTACTTAGTTATTTAAACTTTATTATAATACACTTAAAGTTTAAGGTAAGGGAAATTTTTATTTGTCACAATCTTTACATAATGTAATTTTAAATTAGAATCTTTTTCCGACAATGCTTTTATTTGAGGAACTTTTAAAGCCATATATTTTCGATGATCTTAGTCATGAAAAGCCAAAAGAATGATAACGGTGTTTTGTTTGAAACCTTTTCTGAATTTGTGACCGAAATAACAGTTAGTATTTGATTCGGAGTGGGGGTTGGAGCCTTACGACCCTTCCCCCCCTCTGGATACGCCACTGCTTGAACACATATGACGATTTCATTGGTTTGAGAAATTTTTTTTAGTAATAAATATTTATGAACAATTTACAGTATTAGAAACAAAAATTTTAATATTTATCTGATTTTTTAAAAAAAAATTAATTTATCTTGTTGTCGAGTTCAAATGGTTTAAAAGAAAATAGGTTTTTTACCCATTCAAGTAATAAATGTGGCTAAAAATTCACCAAAAACCCTTTATAAATATTAGCATGCTCAGAATATTTTGTAGGTCTGTCGGTGTTATTGAAGACAAACCCATCTATATGATTTAAAATACTTTGTTTCAAAAATATGTTTTCAATTACAATAATTTTCTTTTGCTTTTTACTACCCATAAAAGTTTCCCGGCAAAGCTAAGTATCAAAATGCTGAAGGAACAGAAAATTTTATTTAAACTAATTATTGAAAGAATACAATTATTAATATTAATTAACAAATAAAAATTATTTAATTATTAATATTATTATTAAATATTAATATTGAATTATAAAATCTAATTAGTATTTGAATAATAAAATCTAATAATATTAGATATAAATATTTAAATAATGAAATCTATAAAGTGTCAAATAGAAATATTTAAACAATAAAATCTATTAAGTATACAAACACATTTAATTATTTAAACTAATTAATTAATTATTGAAATTATTTTAAAAGAAATAATTAATAATAATAATAATAATAATAATAATAATAATAATGATTATAATAAAAATTTGAGGCTGCCAAAATTTTAAATCGGCCGGCCAATTTAGTATTAAATAACTTAGTAATTATGAAATAATTTAGTAATCAATCTGCTACCATTTTCGTACATTAAAGACCAAATTTTCATAAGCAAACATTTTAAGCTTACTTGTACGCTCAAGGTTATGTAATCCGGAGTATAACATTTTCTAATTCCAACAAAAATTACGGTATACAGTGGGTGAAATAAATTTCCGTACACGGCGACTATAAATCAGGGTTTTGGGGGAGGAAAAAAAAAAAAAAAAAAAGTTGTTACCGTTTTTTTATTTTATTTTTTTCTTATTTTATTCTAATTATATGTATACATATTTCAAATAAAATTTGACATTCACTAGAATAATTAATGATGAAATAACAATTAATATCGTAATAACAAATCATAATAACATTAAACGCAAAACCTCTATTTTAGAAACAAATTTAAAATGTAGCCTGTAATTAAAGTTTAATTCTTAATTTTGAATAATTCTTAAACTTTAACATATCCATTAGATTAATAAAACTTATTGTTGATATTTATAAAACTTCATTGATCTTTTAACTATAAGATTTATTTTAAAATACATTAGAATTTATTCTTTCTATAGTATTTGTATAATTTTTTATTTATGAAAACATCACTCAGGCATGTTACACCAAGAATGCAGATGTTTCATTTAGTGCATTATTTTCTTAAAAAATAAATAAATGAAAATACAATTTCAAATTATTCTTTAATTAGTTTTTTGGAAAAAAAACCCCAAAAAACATTTGGTTTAAACCATGTTAACTATCAATAAAAGTTTTATTTCGCACATAAAATCCTTTGTGAAGATAATGAAAATTAACAAATTGGTTCACACAATTGCATAACATTTAGGAACATTATACAGAAAGTATATCAAAATAATTAAGAAATAAATTTAAAAAACAAAAAATATCACTAATAAGTACCTAAAAAAAAAAAAATCGGTGCGTTTATATATTGTTAATGAAAAATCACTTTCATACCAACCAAGTCGTATTTAAAGGTCGGTAGGCAGGGGTGTACTGGCCATAGGGTTGTCCGGTGCAATCACCGGGCCGGTCAGTGTCTGAAAAAAATGGGCCGGTCCGGAATGGAAGCTCGTCCTTTTTTTCAATATAAGTAATCGTCTTCTTGAACTTTTTTTTCTTTTCTTTTTTCTAACCCATTGCACTTGAATCCCAATTGTTTCCATCGTTCGTTCCCTTTTTTGGTTAGTCGGGGAGATAAGGTATATATTGTTCGGACATCTTAAAAGCAGAAACTTTAAGTAAAGCTTCTCGGGGGGGTCAATTTTTTGAGGCGGTAAAGACTCTAGCTCTAATTACATTACTAGTCGAACGGAATTGACAAATGATGGAACACAAGTCACAACACCAAGAAAAGAGTGGTCGTTGTTTTGTTAGAGGCCATTTCCATTTCACAAATTGGTATGGTTCCATGCGAAGCTAAGCTGGTAGCAATTACATACTATAGTCAATACCAAACGAAAATGTTGCAACTGATTACATAAAACTTCAAATATACATTTCAAGTAAGTGTCTTTATTTTAAATTATTTATATATAATGGTTCTTAATTCTTAAAAACTTGAAATGAATTAATCTAATTCATACGTAAAATTACGTTTACTAGAGAAAAGATTTTTATTTAAATTTTATCCCTCCATATACGTATAAAATTCAACGTTTATCTATGTTTATTTACGCCTATAACTCCAGATTAACTGAATCAATTTGGATCATGTTTGTGTCGATTTATAACTTTTTAATACGAATGTAATGACATATTTAACATTGCATTGTGTTAGTGATCTGCCTGACATTGTGGGTTTAGAGTACAATTCAAAATCTAAGCTTTTTATACGTTTTGTTTTCGAAATCAGAAAAATTAAATTTTCTGTATTACACATTTTCCATTCATAGTTATTTTTTGAAGTCCGTATAATCTTTTTTTTAAAAAAATGTAGTACTATTAATTAAGATGTTATTGAGAGGGATTTAATTGTAAATAAAAATTATTAAACCATTTTTATAAATAATAAGAGATACATCTCTTATTATAATCATAAGTATACGATTTTATGTAGATAATTTGATTCACTCCATAGACAAGGGGTAATTATTTAATTTTGTGTTGTAATGCAATTTAATTTTGTCTAAAATTATTTAAATATAATTGAATGACAATTGAGTATGTGCCAAACAATCTTCCATTATGAACTGTTTAAAAATAATTATTAAAAAAAGAAATTAAGTAGTGGTAAATTTAAAAAAGAATAAAATCTTAACAGAAATTCATGAGTTTAACCGATAACACGTTAAAATATATTTCGTAGAAATCAAAGTTATCTGTTGAAGAAATTATAAAGCTAAGATATGTTTGCTAAAAACCTAACTGAAATGTCAAAGCATTAAAACTTGATAAACCTATTTATATATGCAAGCTCCTCAATTTATGTATACGTTTAATTATAACAGTATTGTCACGAATTTGTGCATGTTATGATCCATCACATATTTTTCTATATCTGAACTCTGCCCTTCTTCTTTCCTTCCCTGTTCTCCTCAATATTTTTGAATAATTTACGCCTAACTTTACGCCATTACGTAATTTTTCAAAGTTCCAAGTTTTCGATTAATTTTGCAACAAAATGGATTTTAAAGTTTTTTTTTAACGACGAAAGTTTTTATTTATTCAGATTTTTGTCTAATTTGGTAAAATGGACGGTAAAAAAAGAAAATGTCTTGCAAATCAATGTTTATCTATAAAAGATATATTCTTTGGATCAACGGATAAAAATATTGTTACAAATCATAACGTAGCAATCGACACTACTGAGATTAATAATCATTTAAACAAAACTTTAGAAGTTTCATCTACGTGTGCAGATACAGAACGAAACAGCAATGATATTTGTTCAAATGACAAAGATCTCTAGTATTACAACTCTTTACTTATTTTATACCTTTTAAAATTAAGTATATAGTATAATTTCGAAAGTCATTTTCTAATAAACATTTTTTATAAACCTAAGCATTCTTTATTTTACAATTTAGATATTGTTTTTATTTTGTAACAAACTATCAATAGTTTATTAAACAAAGTTCACTCAGAGGGGATATAAGGATCAAAAACAGAGAAAAATTTAGTTAATTAAACTAATTATTAAAACAATTCAATTATAAAAATTTATAAATAAATTTATATAATAATTGAAATTAATTATTCATTATAAATATTTAAATAATAAAATTTATTAGTTATTCAAAATATTTCATTATTAAAATTAATTAATTAGTGGAATTTTATTAACAAAAAAAAGTTAAAATTTGATAAATGATTATAATTAAAATTAGGGCCGGCATAAATCTAAAATCACCGGGCCGGTTTTATGTCTCAGTACGCCCCTGTCGGTAGGTCTACCTTTGATCTTTATTGCTTCTCGCAAACATTGTGGCATGACTTTCAAGAGGTTTTTTAATATTATTATTATTGTTTCAGGCGAAATATTTCTCCAAATGTCTTGAATCGCCTTTTTTAGTTCATCCTTGTTCTTAATTTCATTTGTTTTTTGAGTTCGCGACCGATTTCTTACAGCAGGGATCGCATTCGCCCTAAAATTCCTAATATTCCTAAAATTTTTGTTTCGCCCTAAAATTCCTAAAATTGTGCCTAAATTTTTCGATTATTTAAAAAAAAAAAAAAATTAAAAGACCTAAAAAAATTCCCCGATTTTTCTCCAAAACCCCTCGAAAAAAAAATCCATTTTAGACGATCAGCTACTATTAAGAATTAAACAATTGTGGCTATCTATCATGTCTTCGTGCCACTAGAGAACGCTTCAATTTTGAAAATGTACTGCATGTCTCTGTTGTGGAAGACATCAGAATTAATATGCATATTGCGACACTACTTAGCAATATCTCCTAAATATTTCAATTTAAACACTTGCCTCGTGTTGTGAAAGCAGAATTTTTTTTTAAACTCATTTTTAAGACTCATATTAAACATATTTCAGTAGTTACTGATGACATGAAGCAAAAGAATAGAAATTACGCTAATTTATTCATTACTTTGACTTCCGTACGGAGACATTTTTTAACCACATATTTTTTTAACGATTTTCTTATTTCACAATGTTTCCCCCCCCCCCCCATCCAAGGTAGTTCTGGCGGTATTCAAGAACAAATATTTGCACAAATAATGAAAAAGAAAAAAG
Source organism: Linyphia triangularis (assembly GCA_963978545.1). Classification (NCBI taxonomy): domain Eukaryota; kingdom Metazoa; phylum Arthropoda; class Arachnida; order Araneae; family Linyphiidae; genus Linyphia; species Linyphia triangularis. The sequence continues at coordinate 8,150,103 of OZ021722.1, read as the reverse complement.
TCCAACCTAAAATGAAACGTAGTATACGAAAGGTTCAGTTTATTTCTAAAATAGATCGAAAGGCCAAATCTCGCCAAGTTGGCAATTAATTGCCAAAGTTGTCAGCACTGTTTCTTTTCAGCGCAAGTTCTGGAGAAGGGGTGGGGTGGGGGGAAAGAGGAGGGATAATCTTAGGATTACTGACGGATCAACCCGACTCTTTCTTTCAGTTATCAGAAAACATGGTTGTGTTCTGAGTTTCCTCGTTTTTCGAATTTTGAATCATACTATATGTAATTAGCGAATTAGGCAGATCGGAAAGAATGTTTAATTAAAATTGAGAAGAATGTGAAGAATAATAAGAATGTCATATTTCGTTTTTTGTTGTTGTTTTTTTTCGGTTTTAAATCGAAATATGTAATTAAGTGACTGAATTACGTGATCTGTGAATTAAGTGACAAAGAATGCTTCAAGAACATTAATAAGAATGTGACGAAAATATTTTTTTATCATCATTTTAAGTAAGTTTTATATTTTAAATTTATAATTTTTTTTCCTTTTTATCATTTTAAAATATTCTTCCCAATTAAAAAATTGCCTTTGGTGATTTTTGACCACTCGACATGATTTTAATTCTAATGAACTAATCTAGCTAATGAGTACTAAGAAAATTAAGTTTTTATGAAGTTTTAGATCGAAATGTCATGAAATGGTCCAACTAGCTTGTAATTGTCTTTTAAGTGATAATTTGAACTTTACAAAATACTGTCACCTATAAATTATAAATTTTTGCATACGGTATTCTGTGTATGTTGTGTTGATTCTATTACCTATTGCTACGGTGAATGAGTGCTTATTTACATGCTTTATTACATAATACGCAGGATTTTTTTAAAAAAAAATTCTAACATGAAGTGTGAATCTAAATTTATGTTTCCAATATTATTTTCAGAAACAAAGGCATTCAAAACATGCATCAATTTATCCTAAATTCTCTTTAATTTTTCAACATATATTTCTTGTGTTTCATACCAATTCGAGTTTTTTTTTTTTTTTTTTTTTTTAATTTATTAATTCCTTTATATTATTGTTTGCGGCGCGCAAACTTACGGATGGCTAATCGACCCATTTGTCGTGATCCAATCCAGTTGAAACTTGGAAGATAGATTCGATGTCAGTGACAATGCATTCCGTCAGATTTCAGTGTCTGTCACTGTCACTAAAAGACTCCTTTTACACACATTTATATCATCGCTTCGGAATACTAATAAACCAACTTGTCTTCATTCAACCGCTTTGAAATTTGGCAGATATATTCGTTATCGATAAGGATGTATTATATCAAGTTTTAGGGTCCGTGACTGTAACTAAAAGATATCTCTTACACACATTTCTATGATCACTTCTGCATACTAATTAACCAACTTCCCATCATTCAATGGAGCTGAAACTTGGCAAGCACACTCGTTATCGATAACAATGCTTTTTATCAACCTTTGGGACTGCCACTCAAAGGCCGCTAATGCACACGTTTCTGTCTCCTTACGTCAGACTTATCAGCTTATACTAACTTTCTATCCTGTCACCAAATATTTTCAATTTGGTCATATTTAATGACAGAAACCTTCCCCTGTTAAGGTTGACGAGGCAAAATCTTCGGAGAGGTAATTAATTAACTCACGTGTGATGACAATGTATGGAATTTAGTTTGGGGAGTAGTAGGCGAACACTATGAAAACAACTCGATCTCGGTTCAATAAGATGCAATTGTACATGCAAAATGAAAACGCATGTTAAGTATTTATAATGAAAAAATTGTTGTAATTAATTGTGTTACCTTTTATTAAAAAAGTCGTATTAAACACCAAAAATGTTTAGCTAAGATAGAACTTTTTTTATGTTGGCCATTTGATCTTTAATTACCTAAGGCTATAATATTTGCTAAAATGCTTTGAACTACAGAAGTACCTGCACAGGGCATGATTTAGTAAATTTCCTGTAATATGTATACTCAACAAAAACATCTTTGTGAAAAGGCGCCAAGTTCTTCATGCATTGATTATGATTGTGAAAAGTAATGAGATCTAAAATAGAGCCAAGTTTAACGTTGTTGTAAGCTACGGGCAATTAAAATTAGTAAAATTTTCTTCTCAAAGTTAAATTTTCCTGCTTAGGCATAATATCTAGCTGCAGAAATGCTTGTGTGACTTGGCTATTACGTATTCTGGTTCACTGACGCGTAATGGCAGGCGCGGATTTAGGGGGGGTGCGGGGGGTGCGACCGCACCCCCCATGAAGTATCTCGTCTAAATTATTTTTAAATGGCAGTTTCACCGAGTTCAAAGTAAAAAAAAAACTTACATTTCATTAATATTTGTAACATCTATTTTTTACTTAATATCAATATCGATGGAAATCAGCAAACAAAATTAAGCTTTTTATGACATTCTTCATGACTCATTATACAGATTTTTAAGCCACTTAACCGAACTCCTTATTTCGTTACCCGTAGAAGGAATGGGCTTGAGATGGGACGAGTAGATCGGGATTGAGTTGACCTGCAATGTACAGCTCAAAGAATCTTCACCCCTTGTGTGATTCTCAAATTAAAAAATGAATTTTGAAGGACCATTTAAATATATCTCAATTTCAGCACGATTTTCTCCTTGATCAGAGGCCAATTAATTATGAAGGTTTAATATCGGGGTGCCATCGCACCCCCTAAACTTCATTCGATGTACAAAAAATCATGCACTAAAATAGCTTTAAAAAAAAATCCTTTAATTGTAATTGGAAAATAAAATGCCTAATTCATAATTAAGAAAAAGCTTTGATCAAATCGGCACTATAGCATTATTGCAATTCTACAAAATATTGCAAGAACTTACAGTTCCGATCAAGATGCTATGGCTAAATTAGGACCAAGAAGTTTCTCTTCATTCTTTCCTAAAGATCTTAAAACAGCCCAGGGAAGGGAACAAAATGACCCCTTCCTTGAATTTGAAGGACACAAAGTAATAAAATTTGAGGGGTTATACTATCCCCTCCCTTGCACGTGACATTACCCCATATCCCATATCACATGTGAGTTGCAAAATTACTACATGCCTCTACTCTGGGGTGGAAGTAAATGGAATGGTCATTCTTGCTTGAGTTGGAGGGTGCATGCTATGTCTGGATTGTTTGTTTCTTCAATTGGTATGGCAGTGCAAGATAATTAACAGTAATATTTAACCATGATAAGATTTTTTTAATATTACTATTTATTTTACAAAATGTAATATAACATTAACAATTTGTTTTAGTTTAGACATTTTCTTTTTCTAAATATGTTTGAATATTTCATTTTTGACCGAATGACCAGAAGTAGCGATTTATCCTACACACTCATATTTGGTATTTTATGTAATTATCAACGTAACTCTCAATTCAATACCATCAGTATATGAATAGATTGTAATAAAATATTTAATTCTTATAAAAATGAACTGATTTTATTGGATTAACCCATTGTATCTGCACCCTTTCATATGCAAAATCATTAAAGCCCTTTGATAAAGTCAAACAAAATTACTTTTTTAAATTATAAAAATGTAATTTATCCTTAACAGTTTAAAGTGAGTTCCATATAGTTTTTAACTTTTTGTCAAAATATTGAGGATCATAGCCTAGCATGTTTTTAAATGTTGCTATGCTCCAATCTCACTCACAAAAGAGGTATACTCCCCTACAATACGAAAAGTCACCGGGTCGAGCAATATTTAGCGCTCTGTAGTCTGTTTTCAAATTGAGTAAAGACTTTAAATTTTTTTACTAGTAATCGATTGGTGAGCTACTTCCTGATAGTTTTCCGAGGTTTCTCTTATTTAAGATGTATATGAAGTCCATTTTCCCCTTGAAAGACCATCTGGTAGATGTTCCCTGCTTGATAAATAAACTAATCAGAATCTAACGTTGTCCCGGTGCAGTATCATGTAGCACTTGTGCCTGGAAATATCCCATACAACGACATTTATTGTTACTAGAAGAATATCAAGTAATTTAACATAATTGTAAAACTGGTCAGCTTAGATTACAAATTTGTAAATATTGCTCATTCGCAGCTTTTGGCAGTTTTCATTTGTTCTGTTAAATAAAAGTCAAAATTGTTTTGTATGAATTTATTATTTAAATATGAATGACTGAAATATTGGGAACAATACCGATGGCTTACAAATAATTTAAATCAGTTAATGTCAAAAACTTTTTAAATGTGTGGGGTTTTTTTCGTTTTTTTTTTTTTTTTTTTCCTTCTTTTTTTTCTAATTCTAATTTCAAATGTGTTTTTGTAAGTGTGACTCAAACTTGATGGTAATATGACTGATAATATGTCTAATATGAGACACAATATGTAACCGATTTGAGATGCTACTTGTGATAAATAATTAATAGTTTAAAAACCAAAAAATACGCTTTAATAGAAAAGTGAACTAAAAAGTAGAAAATAATTTTAAATAAGTTTGAAATAAGAATAGAGTGATTAACAAGAAATATTTATTTTATCGTAAAAAAGCGTGGGGTGCTTGATGTCAATTGTTGAAAATATTTAATGACAGATATTGGTAAAAGTAGAGCCATTATGAAAATATCTTAAAAAGCACTCCACGCTCTTTTACGATAAAATAAATATTTCTTGTTAATCACTCTATTCTTATTTCAAACTTATTTAAAATTATTTTCTACTTTTTAGTTCACTTTTCTATTAAAGCGTATTTTTTTAGTTTTTAAACTATTAATTATTTTTTCTGTAAACTATAATTTTTTTTTTAGTTAGTGTACAAAACTTTCCAGTTGTTTCTGCCAATAGTTGCATGCTTGTCTCAAATTTAAGTCATGTGTATGCCTTAGTACACACCGTATTACTTGGCACAAAACACTACCGTGTCTCTGAATATGAAAAATCACTAATCCTGAAGATCCTGGTAAGGATAATGTGACTAAAAAAACACGATTTGTATAACCGTCGTTCAAACGGCACACCAGGGTTCGATTCCGGAGAAGGTTGGTTGGTTGGAATTTAACGGCGCAAGGGCAACACGAGCTAATCCTTGTGATAAAGCGACAAACTTATTGAATTATTGAATTGTCATCGGTTCTTAATAAGTATGCCAAATTTCGAGTTAATCCGACGTTTTGAAGGGGTTCAAAATCATGTTCAAAGATTCCGTTACATACTAACATACATACGTCTGAAGCTAATAAAAGCGTATTAAAAAGCAGGTTCTATGGTTTTATGAACATTATTATTATTATTATTACTACAATTTTACCTGCTGTAACTAATTTAGTTTGGAATTTTATTTGAATATAATGCAGAAATTTAAACTAATTTTCAGATGATATAAAGCTGTTTGTTTCAAAAATCTGCTTTTTTTTTTAAAAAAATTTTAAATATGAAGATTTGTGTGTTGACGGTTTAAGATGGTCTTTGAGTACATTTTCCTAATTTAAGTTCCCTTAAATCATATTTATAAAAGAAAATATAGTGTTATGTTCAAGCTATCTCAAAATTTATATTAAAGTACAGGTTGGATATAATTAAAATCTATCTATTTAGAGAATTTTTGCAACTAAAGGAAAATATAAAACTTTAAGATGAAAAGGGCTTATATGGCTGTTAGTTTTACATGTTATTCCTTATAAATGAAATTATAAATCAAAATGAAATCAATCCAATGAAGTTTTAAATATATTGTTCTTGAAGCGTAATTAGCAAAAATCCAAACAGTTATATCTTAAAGTTTTCATTTCAAAAATTTTATGATAATGTTTAAACAGCATTACCAGATTTTCCCAGCAGTACTAATACAAAATTTCAAAAAGATTTATTAATTTCTACAGACTCCGGACTGATCTAAACAACACCAGTTTAATTATGGCCCGCCTGCACTTTAAAAACTTTCGCGGATGTCAGAAATAAAGCATACGTACCATTTGGTATTAGTAACCCCCTAACCAAATCAGAATTATATTAAAGTTTTAAAAGAAATTTATACTGGATTAATACAGAAAATCTTTATAGAATTTGATAATATTGTTGATGCGTATTTAACCAATTAAAAGAAAAGAAAATTTACATGATAAATAAATAAAAAATTTGAGAGCGCCATAGTAAAAACTATCTTATTTTCAAAGATAATTTTTTTTTTTTTACTAAAAAACTGTACACACACGCACATTGAGGTCAACGCACTCACTCTTTTTTTACTATGAAGTTCGAATATATGTTCATTTAGTTAGGGCAGTCTTAGTAGTGCATCAATATGTAGAGTTAAGGTTAAGGTGACCTAACATTGGTAAATTTTTTTTTTTTTAATTTTACTTATTTCACAAAATGTAATATTTCATCAACAATATTTGTTTACATCTTTGTTTTTTCCGAAAAATGTTTAAATATTTCATTTTTGTCCGAATGATCCGAAGAAGGGACTTATCGTGCACACTGATATTCGATATTGTGTGCAATTATCAAAGTAATATTTGAATAGATTGTAATAAAATATTTCATTCTTATAAAAATAAACTGATTTTACTGAAATAAGCATTGTATCATATTCATAGCCCTTTCATATGTAAAATCCTTAAAACCCTTTGACAATGTCAAACGAAATTATTTTCTTAAATTATAAAAATGTAATTTATCCTTAACAGTTTAAAGTGAGTTCCATGTTGTTTTGTACTTCTTTTCAAAATATTGAGAATCATAACCAAACACGTTTTTACTTTCAGTTACCCATATGTTTACATAGGGCAATTGAAAGTGTATAGCATTTAGTAAAAAAAAATCGATTTTTTTTTTCTTTTTCCCCTGGTTTTAAAACATCCTGATTTCAAAAAAGTGGCCTAGATAAAATGTCTATCTGTACGTGGTCAGCATAACTCCTAAACGAATTGACGTACGATAGTCAAATTTGGTGTGCGGGTTAGTGGTAGCCATGGGACCTACGATTAAGGTTGCGCAATCGTTCCCACTGAAATTCCCATAGAAATCTGATAATAGCGGAAAAATCTGAAAAACGAGTGCCTTTAACACTCGCATTTCAACCTTGAGCATCGCCCATCAACGATTGATATTTTTCTGTTTTTTGTACAAGGAATGACAGTGTAATGTCTATTGAATATCATCACCAAATTTCGCGTTTCGGCGTTTTTCCCTTTTTTTCCCCTCTCTCTTCCCACATAAAAATATCGCCAAACCCTCGATTTTCATTTAAATAAAGGAAAATATGGAAACAGTAAATAATGCCGTATCAAATTTGAATGCAAGTATCAATATTATAGTGTATAGTCTCAAGTTTATGTAACTTATATTTTAATTTACTAATGTGATGTCAAACACAGTTGAAAAGCATTGTTTAACTTTGGAAATTATTAAAACTTTATGAATATAGAGTTTAATGTACCTGCAGTATTGTCTAAAGTCGTTAAAAGATCTGCCGCCTCTTTTCTGCATTAAATTATTTATGATGTTGAATATATTGGTTAATTAACTTGCATAAAAAAAGTTGAATTTTCAGGGTTGTTGAACTTTTTACACTTCACCTGATCTGCATGAGATATTTTTTTGAGCTCTTAAATATTCTTTTTCTAATAAAAAATACTAAATATTTATAATGTAATTTTTTATTACATTTTCGGGGTAATTTGTTATATGGGACGCAAAAGAGGATGGTCAAACCCTCTATTTTTTTTTCCATTGAACCCTGGTAGTATCATACTAATTGATGATACCCCTCCCCTCCCCCTCTCTTCCAAGTTGAAAAATTATTACCGTGACTGTAACCACTCACGGTCATAATCGCACCCCCCGTGATTGACCTCTAAATCCGCCCCTGCGTAATGGCCTAGTCACACAGCATTTTTGTAGCTAGATATTTAGGCCTATGGAGGGGAATTTTGACTTTGACTATTTTGTATTGGCCGTAATTTACAACAACTTTAAACTTGGCTCTACTTTAGATCTCAATAAAATAACGCCAATGGTCAATTTTATAATGCCAAGTACACTTTTTTTTAAATTATTATTCCTTGATTTTAGAGGCTTTGCGAAGTGTCATGACTTTCTCCTCTATTTATATATGCTAAGAGCTACTAGTATTCTAAATTTTATTATTCTGGTCCTAATAGAAGTGTATTAGAATTGAGATTCAAATTTTCGGAACATAGCCCCCTTTAGGGGATTTGGAGGGGAAAATCTCGATTTTTAGATTGTTTCCTTTGTATACATGTTAAGCATTACAAGCATACCAAATTTCATACTTCTATCTCTGCTTGAAATACCTTAGTGATTTGATGATCATTGCGTGAGTTTTGGATGGATTTCAAAGTATGTCGTTTCCTGCCGTTTTCAAAATTGATTATCAGGACCACAACCAATGTAATTGGAGACTTGAAACTTAGGGTTCTTACTAAAGTGGCTAACAGGCTAACCGTAAAAAAAAAAAAAAAAAAATGTCAGCTCTCAGACATACTCTAATAACGCAGATATGAGAGGTCAAAATACTGCCGAGTGGCTAAAAGATGGCTGGCAGTGAGCTTGACGGGAGCACTTAGATGTATTTTTTAATTTAATTGCAAACATTCCCAAATTTTTTTTTTGCATCTGACACTTTTATGTACAGTATACATGTTTTATTATGTGTCGTTGATGCAGTAAGAACTAAGTTCAATACATAAATGCAAAAAATTAAACTTATATCAAAAACAATAAATATGCAACTAGTATATTAAATACACTATTGTTTATTTGCATGAGATTTAAAAATTTATTGTAATCGCATGCTCTGTTATATAATCTTTTAACCATTTCTTGGTCGAATATGTTTGGAATTTCTGACAAATAAAAATCATTTTGTTTTATTCATAGCAATTGATGTATGTTTTATCCTACATTCGGCAACGCAAAAAATACAACGCAAAATAATTTTTGTCTGAAAGCAGCATCCCACTGTTCTCCTAGCATGGTACAATACAATATGGAAGGACTATAGTCGCGCCATCTCTTAACAATATTGAGAAATACAAAATGTAAAATCGGAGGCATTTTTTTTTATTATGTGCATTATTGTTGTTTGATGTATCGCCCCTTTGCAACATATTCCTGCTGCAGGTTGGTGAGGGGAAGAATATCTCCCATGCAAGGCCTGAGTTGCATCACTAGGGGGAACAGCCTGTTTTCAGAACCCCTTAAAAAGTGGGGGTGGGGGGAATATTGCTTTTGTAGGAAGGGATTCTTCTTCAACCTTGTATGGTCTAAAACAGCATGCGTAAGGAAAGAAGATACTGAAATTCTAACATTAAGAGCAAAATAATAGAGAGTATAGATACAAACATTATTAGATAAAAATTAACCTATTAGAATTCTGTGAATCAAAATTCATTTCGGTAGGTACGACATTAGATTTTTAAAATTATGCCTCGAAATATGGCTTTAAACTAATAATTGGGTTATTTTTAGTTTAAAAATGATTTTAAAACTGAAAGGGAAAAAAACAACGTTTGTAAAAAATAAAGACGATTTATTTGCCAAAGTAATTAATAACCAAGAGCAACCAGTTACATCAAGTCTGTAAGTTTATTGATAACCATTTCTTAATTCGAAAATTGCACATTAGAAAATAAACCAAAATGAGATACACTCAAATACTCTAAACTGACTTGAACTCGACGTTTAGTTTCTTAACCACTGCAACTTAAAATATATTTAAGTATATGATTTATTTGAGTTCAAAACCTAATTGAAAATAATGAAAAAGGATCGTAGTTCGTTTTGACTACAACAGCTTATGCTAATTTTTGGGGCTTTTAAAATTTCAGGGCGCGGCCCCAAGCCTGGGCTTTGTTGGCTAGTGCAGAAATCAGGCCTTACACGCATTCATTTTTAAATCATACCCATTTAAAGTGTTGCATTCTTTTCTTTTTCAGAGAGTTTTAATTTTTGTAAATTTTATTTGAATTATTTTTACTTATTATTATTTTGTTTCTTTTAGACTTGATGACACAACATGGGGAAGAAAACTAACAAACGCCGTGGAAGTAAGTCTACATTTTTTTAAAAAACTTTCCTGAACCCTTAAATTAAAAAAAAAAAAAAAAAAAAAAAAAAAAAAAAATGATTGTGTTTTTGCTGAAAAATTTAGACCAGAGTGGTCACAGAACCTGGAAAACAGGGAAATGTCGGGGAGATTTCTGATTCTGGAAAAAAAATCAGGGAAATGCCAGAGAATTTGTTTAAAATTTCAAGAAATTCAGGGAAATTTTCTATCATTGTTTTGAAGGTATGTTTTCTCTTTCTTTATTTTGGCGACATTTACCTGGAAAATTGTGGTGGTAATTTTTAGAAGTTTAACGTTACGGAAAAATTTATACTTTTGATTACCGTCAAAACTATTTTTAAGAAATTGGCATGTAACTTTTTTGGCATACATATTCTATTTGAAAGTGGTGTCTACAAATCTGGGAAAGTTAGAAAAAAATTTAAAAAAAAAAAAAAGTTTGCCGTAAATTCAGAAATTTATTTAGAAGTCTATCAGGGAAATTTTTTTCCCTAAATTTTGCGGCAACTTTTTTTTTTTTAATATGAATATAAGTTATCAACCAAAAATAATGAATTTGTCGTTAGATGTAAAAGTTATTGTCTTAAAGTAATTTTTATTTAAAGTTAATACTGGATTTCATTTGATTTTTAAATACTGGACTTATCAAACGTATTTTGTAAAATACCATGATACATCATGCCGTGTGCAAATGCAACAAAGCAATTGCTGGTAAATAATTTTCCACACTACCCGCTATGTTACAATCTTCTCTTCATTTAGAAAATAATTTGTGTAAAATCTCCTTGAAATTTGGTGAGTAGGTACGAAAATGATCACTTCATGAAGTGACGTAATTTAAAAAATACGAAAATAGCTTTTAAAACATTTTATTTTGTATTTGAAATCCTTACGTCATTGGAAATGTAGTGGCTCCATCTGGTTTTGTCTTTTTCTATTGAAATTTTCCTTCATTATAGATAAACTTTAAATGTAAGCAATTTGGGTCATTTCATTAAGTGCAAATATATTCTCAATGTAACAATTGTATTATTGAATAAAATATTTAATATTATCTAAATATTAATTATTTAAATATTAAAAAGGCTGCGGCTTTGAATTGCTGTTAAGTATGTGTCCAACTCGATGTCGCCACTTGTCCTTCAAAAGCATCCGTTTTATATTACATCAATTATATAGCTTTAAAAAACTTCTTCGCGGACTCTTACCAGGCTTCGGTTTGTTGGTTGGTACGTTCAACGACCTGTTTCATGCACAATAACGGCTGATCAGGGTGCGACCTACAGCTAAACGTGGATTCTGAACCACAACGAACATCCAAGGCTTGACTTGCATCACTCGATGGGGACCAAAGTACATCATGTTTTCGGGGCCCTACTATAAAAAAAAAAATAAAAAAAATTACGGAGGAGGCCCCACAATAGTTACTGACAGTGTTTGCTATAAATATTTTCGTCTTCAGTCTGCAAGTTTATTGATAACCATTTTCTAAAGTTAAAAATCTCTCAACAGAAAATCAACCAAAATGCACTTGAATATTTAGCCCATGTTTTTCTCGAGATTTAATTATTTAGTTGTTTTAATTGTTTGTTGTCGAGATTCCAACAACTTTGAAAAACGTTGGGACCCCAAAATTTCGGGGAAAAAAAAATTAAAAAAAAAAAAAAAAAAAAATTCTTGACTTAAAATAAAACGCGCAAACACCAATTACTGTGAATTTTTCTTAGTTTTTAAATATTTAAAAAAATCATCTCCAATATAAATAGCATCTTGTACATAAAATAAATTTTCAGGATAAGACAACATTACTTGAATTTTGAGTGTACGCTGTAGGATGGAAGATATAGTTGCGGACAAATCACAACTTTTATAGTAACATGGATAACCTTCACAACTATTTTTGTATTAAACTTAAGTATATGTTGATAATGACAAGAAAATAAGCGCTCTTAAGTTTAAATTTTAATTAATATTCTATATTTCTAATCAATGAGTTTGAACGAATCGGCCGCACATCGTTCCAAAATCAGCCAATCAGGGAGCAGTAAAACCGGTTCACACATCATTGTCGCGTATTCAATGTGCTCCTCAAGTATTAAGCTTGTCCCAATGAATAGCATTCGCATAATTATTTTCATTTTACTTTTAGCTTCCCCAGACGGGTCAGACAGGAAAAGGCCCAAGAGGGGTGAAGATAAAAAGGGCAAAAGACCCATGAAACGCTTTTGCCCGGTGCTCCCATCATTCACAGGTAACTTCTGTTCAACGAGTACAAAGTAACTAAAAAAAATAGTAATTTTCCGAGAGCCACTGCAATTTTAGGTATCCCATAGAACATTCTGAGAATGTAGAGAAATGTTAGTATATCATCAATCCACTGGTCTGCCGAGGCAAAAATGACCGAAACTATTCGAAAACCGATTTTGAATCAGTTGAACTACATCCGATAGTTAAATGTGTCATAACTTGAAAAATAATGTGCATCCTTTTTTTTTTTTTTTTCCCTGCTAACCCACGCTTTTCAATTTTCAATGGTTAAAAGGGCAGACCTCTGGCGAAAAATACTTTCATCTTTTAAAAGTAAGCCAAGTTTATGTAAGCCCACGGATTCAGTTCAACTAATGGAAAGTCGATTTTTGGATAGTTTCGGGCCACTTTTGTTCCGGCAGACTAGTGGATTCGTGATCTACTTGTATTTCACTGCAATTCTACAAAAAAATTCAGAATGCTGTTTGATGAGGTACCTTCTCAAGTCTATAACTTCAAGTCAATATTTGTGAATTCCCAACTTTGTTTTATGCCTGGCCAGTTCGCTTGGCGAGATTTTTTTTTTTAGCACCTAGATCAGAGTGGCCACAGAACCTGGAAATCAGGGAAATGTCAGAGAGTTTGCTGATTCTGGAAGAAAAAAAAAAATCGGAAATATCAGGGTTTTTTTTTTTTTTTTTTTTTTTTTTTTTTAATTTATTTTATTAGTTTAAAAAAAAAAAAAAATCTCACTAAAATCTGGGAACGTTGCTATCTCTGTTTTGAAGATACGTTTCCTCGTTTATCCGTATTATGGCGCCATTTACCCTGAGATTTATGGCGGTAACCGTTAGACATTTCATGTAATGAAATAAATTTTTCATTGAACCAAGTTTAAAGTTTGCCGTAGAGATCTTTTTATCACGGTGTGCCTTCATATGAATGAACGTATAGTTTAAAAAGCATTTTCAGATCGTAAAGAACGTAGTACCATTTTTAAAAGAGCCAAGTAAGGTACTATTTTCGACAGTAATATATGGTGTTAATTATTTCACCAAATTTCATCAAATTCCAATACATACTATTTGAATTAATGAAATAAATCCATTTCATGAAAGTCATTATAATTCTAAAATTTATGCACACATTTTCATTAAATCCACATTATTAACTTCGATTTTGTGTATATGTTTGTCGATGGCCGGCAAATTTGCGGATGTCTAATTAACAACTCTCTTGGCGTCATCCTATCGGTCTGAAACTTGGCAGTTAGATTCGATCTCGATGACAAAGCATTCGATCAAATTTTGGTGGCTGCAACTGTTAGTTTAACTAATTTCTTAAAGGTTATTTAGAGATTCATTTTTTAAATATTGATCACGATCTTAATTTTTGTAGAGCGCTTCCCCCCCCCCCCCCCCCCTGATGTTTGTTGTCAAAAGCAGAAACATTATTTTAAAATTGTAACTTCCGTGACAGGGGCTCCCAAGGTCATTAAAAGTGCTTAATATTTTTCAAACTGGTTTTCCAGGCCTTAAAAGTACTTGGAAAATGCTTGGAGGTCCTTAAAAGTGAGACTTGAGATTAGTGTTAATGTTTTGCGACCCAATCAAAGTCCCCCCTCTCATCAAAGTCTTGTTTCTAAGGCGAAATGCATATTGAGCATGAAAGATTTCGATATTAAAACTCTAGGTAAAGCAGCTGCAATGTCACACATTAAGATCCTGATGAATGAAAACTAATTTTCGAAGGCCCTTAAAAGTATTATTTAGGTCCTTTAACAGGGGGTTCCCACGGTCATTGAAAGTCATTAAAAGTGCTTAATATTTTTGAACTTGTTTTCAAGGCCTTGAAAGTGCTTGAAAATGCTTAGAGGTCCTTAAAAGTCCTTAATTTTTACACATGTCGTCCAACTGCAAAATTCATAAAAATACAACTCGAACTCGCTATTCCCTCGTGACTGCCACTTATCTGCACCTTATAGCAATTTTACGACATATTTGTATTACGCATTCACCAACTTGTAACTTTTTTGATAGAATATATTTTATTAAAAATTTAAATACAGACATGATGCCTGAAAACAAATTTTCATAGGTCCTTAAAAACATTAATTAGGTCCTTAAAAGTCTTTGAAAAGTCATAGATTTTCATTCTATGATTTCAGTGGGAGCCCTGCTTAAAGACAACAACAAAACACGTTTCTCTGCTTTAATTAAAGTCATGTACTAAACTAGCCTTTACACAATTATTTTCATTTTGCTTTTAGATATCCCGACCCAGACACCACAGCCACGCCGAGAGTTCGCCATAAATGAAGGCGCATCAACGTCGAGTAAGTTCAGGATTTTATTCTGATTAAATTTTAAAATTGAATTATTTAAATTAATTGGCACATTAATTAAATTTTTTTTTTTTTAAATTTAATTTTATCATTTTTACTATCATTATTTTGAATTTTTTTTTTAATAAATTAGGTTATTTTTAAATTTTTAATAAATTAGGTAATTTTTAAATTTTGATGAAATTGTTTTAAATTTTTGTTAAATTTTTTTGAATTTTTATTAAATTATTTACTAATTGATACTAAAATGTTTGTGATTTATAATAATTTATTTAATTAAAAACATATAGGAACTCAAACAATGGGATTTCATATTTTTATTGTTTTCCTTGATGAAGTGTTTGACAACTAGTTTTTTTTTTTGCGTGGAAATATTCAGTGGCAGCGATTGGCTGTCGTATGTGATGGGAAGGGGGAGGGGGGGGGGGAGGGGGGGGAGGAAACTTAAAAAATGCAAATATAAAATTGAATAAAAATTTCAAAGAACTAAAACTGAATTTTTTAAATTATAAAAAATCAAATAGCTCTATTTTACTATTTAGCGGTTTTCTAAATTTTCATGCATACATGTAATGCTATGACAAGTTTGTACCAACACCAGAATTAAATCATTTTAAATGCTTCTCGTTAACATTTGCGTGTCATATTATAAATTTCTCACCAGCATCATCCCATCTGCTATTTTTAAATCCTTTTTACTAACTTCGATTTTGTATGTTTTGTCGATGGCTGCTAAATCCGCCGAGGCCTAAATACCCCCCCCCCCCCCCTTGTCGTCATCCAATCGAGCTGAAACTTGGCAAATAGATTCGATGTCGATGACCATGCATTCTATCAAATTTTGGAGATGTAACTATCAATAAAAATAATAAAATAAATTGTTTTATCCGAATAAATAAAGATATTTGGATATGAGTGCATTTTTTTTTCAAAGAATAAATTTTGTCGACTGAGATGTTTTTAATATTTAAAATTAGATGCCAACTCCAAGCACACGCTGGCAACAGAAATGGCACTTTGTTAATGAATATTAAAATTGGCGATGCATACAAATAAAAGGATTTTTATTAAAAACTTCGTTTTTATGGTTATAAGTATTATTATTTTTCGGCACAATCGTTAACCACTTATTATTCATTATTGAGCTTCGAGAAAGGCTAACTAACTGCAGATTAACTTTTATTAATGTGACTTTCTCAAATGATTAAAACATATTTAAAAAAAAATAAAAAATAATAATTGATTAGAAAATGTTCTAGGATTTTCGGTCTGAAAAAATAAATGACTTTCCGTCTCTTTCGTACATTTATTCTTGTGATCTTTTTAAAATTTGGAGAAACTAAAATGCTATGTCATAATGCTTTGTCACTAAAAACCTATCTCATACCTTTCACAATTTCTCTTTCAGGAGGAGCAGTAGCATATTTTCCCTCCCCTCCATCAAGCGAGGACGAGGATGAAGCAAGGTAATCTTGTTGTTTGTTGATTGGTCCCATGTGTAATCTTGTTGTTTGTTGATTGGTCCCATGTGTAATCTTGTTGTTTGTTGATTGGTCCCATGTGTAGCCCCGCCTTTTAAGAGGCGGTATTATGAGTGCTGCTTTTGCTAAGTTTGCTTACGTCACGTGTGCTTTTCTGGCCGTACCAGTCTCCACTACACTCTTGAGAGTAACCACAGAATCTGAAAATCGGAAAATTGTCGGAAAGCTTTCTGATTTTGGAAAAAAAATCTGAAATCTCGGAAATTTTTTTAAAAATTTCACGAAAATCGGGAAAATTTTCTTTGATTTTAAGGTGCGCTTCTTCGTTCATCCGTATTTTGGAGGCATTTACCCGGAGAGTTGTGGTGGTAATTGTTAGAAGTTTAATATAACTTAATAATTTTTACTTTTCATTACCTCCAAAACTATTTTTTTTTTACTAAAAAAATGCATAGTATCTCTTAAGCATACATATTCTATCTGTTCAGGGTGTCTACACATCTGTAGAACCTGGAAAAGTTACAGAAATTTAGAAAGGGGTGGGGGGAAGTTGCCCGTAAAATCATGGAATTTCTTAGAATCTATCAAGGAAATCAGGGAAACTTCCCTGGATTTTGTCGCCACCTTGAGGTGTATTCCATGGACATGAATAATAAATAGTCAAGGAAGGAGAGGGATGGGGGGGGGGGGGGGCAAATCCACTGAACCAACCTCTTACCTACTTGATTCCTTCATTAAAGTATAATTTTTTATCTTTTGTATCTAGCTTTCCACTAAGCAACTTAAAAGAAGAAGAAAAAATATGAAATAGTAACTGTTTCAGAAGTTCACACCAAGGTTAAAAAGCTCTGTGCCGTATGCCAACATTTGACATTTTTATTGAAAAAAAAAGTTTTAATTAAGGCTCATTTGCTGAAATTTTGCACTCGAATTTTGTTGTAACTTAACTGTTTATGCCAAAGTTTATACTCTTCTACCAAAAGTTTACGTTTTTTTTTTTTAAATTTTTTTTTTAAGTATAATTTTTTATTTCATCAAAGTATACATTTCTCTTTACATCTAGCTTTCCACTAAGCAACTTAAAAGGAAAAAAAAAAAAAAAAAAATAAGAATAAGAAATAGTAACTGTTTCAGAAGTTCATACGAAGTTAAAAATCTCTTGTGTCATATGCAAACAACTTTATATATATATAAAAAAAGTGTCTTTAAGTGTTTTTTTAACTTTATATTTCTTACTTATATACTCTATGTACTTTTCCCTTAGGCTCCTCCGACGAGCTGTTTCACAGTCAATAATCTCAGCGAGATTAGAAGTAAGTGACCAGAAATATATATGTAGTGATATTTTTATTTCCAGTTTAATTTTATTCGGAGAATAATTGCATCTGTTTTATTTTGGTGATAAAATACTTTTATAAATAACTTATGGGCATTTGTATAGGCAAATTAGGGTTACCTCTAATTTATAATTGTATCTGTTTTGATTGATGATGTATTTTGGGGATAAGATCCCTTTGTAAATAAGTTATAGCTATTTGTATAGGCAAGTTAGGGTTAAAGGTTATAAAAAGATACTATGAGTAAGTTATTATTTTTTTTTTATATATATAAAAGTCATGTTTTCTTTTTAAATTTTGTTACAGATACGATTTAATTATCAGTCTTAAACCATAAAAAGTAAATAGTTTTTCTAATGATTTATAATCAAATAAAAACGGATGTTTTCTAAGCAGTTACGTTTTTAAAAACGGATTAGTGTTGTTCTAGCCGTGCAAATAGTTATTAAATTGCAGAGAGATAAAAATCTCCGGAAGATATTCGGATTTTTCGTTGAAAAGGCATTTGGCTCTTCTGATGGTTTTATTATCTTTAATTTTGTTTTTAATGGGTCAGAAGCAGAATCACCTCATTGAATACGCTGCAGTGATGTGCGATCCGGTTAAAATACACGCTGATTGGCTGCGCAGTAATCTTACATGTGACGTCTTGAACTGAGAGGAGCCAATAGTGTTTCGCCAAGTGAATGACGTCACGAAATAGTTTCGTCAAAGCCATATGATTCTTTTAAAACTCTTAGAGTACCCGTGGTTAGAAAAGTAAAGTATTAAGATTTATCAGCTTAAATCAATATATATCGAATTAATATATATTTATTAATATATATTTATTAATATATATTTATTAATATATATTTATTAATATATATTTATTAATATATATTTATTAATATATATTTATTAATATATATTTATTAATACATATTTATTAATATATATTGCAGAGTTTAATACCGAACTATATGCTCAGGTTATCAATATTATGCTAAATAAGTTGGGATTTGGTCGGAACTATATTTTTTACGCTGAAGGATCTGAATTCAATGAGGTCAGGATAGGTTGTCTTGGAATAGAGCTTTTGAATAATGAACTGGCCTTTCGCTTAGTTCCATTAACTGATATAAACCGATCTTTTTTTTAGGAAAGAAGAAGAAGGGAGGAAGCACACTCCCAGGAGATGCAGGTCGCAGTTCTCTCCTCCAGGTTACAGCCACTGGAGGAAGAGGTTTGTAATACTTTCTTCCTTCATAAGGATTATCTGGATTAGATCCCCTTAGATCTAATGATTCAATTTTAAAACTTTTATTTATTAACTTCGATTATGTTTGTCGATGGGAGACAAATCTGCGGACGCCTAATTCATCCCCCTTTGCCGTCATCCAATCGGTCTTAATTAAAAGACAAGTCCAACAGATAACAAATTCTAATTATTTTTTCTAAAAACGCCTATAACAGCACTTAACTGTGCAAACCGGTCTTTGTTAAAAAAAAATCTTGCTTGGTTTACATACAGACTTTGAGTAATTTCCTTTCTTGTTTTTGTGTTGATATGCTTAGTTTCATTCCATTTAACATATTCTACAGTCAAATCCCTTTTAACGCGAAATCGCTTAATATGAAATCCCGTTTACCGCGCAATATAAGCAGCGTTCGTTACGATGGAGCTTGAACTTAAGGTTAAATTATTCGCTCAACAAGAAATCGCATAACGTGAAATCCCGCCAAAGACGAAATAGAATTTGCTTTTCAAACCACTTTTTTTTTTTTTATTTTTTATTTTTTATTTTTTTTTATTTTTTTTAGATTGTCTTCATTATTTGGACGAAATTTAAAGGTGTCGCGAAAACATTCTTCAAGTTGAAGCTAGCAAAATGTCAGAGCAATCAAATTTCTAGGAAATTGCTGTGAAATCAGCTAATTTCGGGGCATATTTAGATGGCATCTATTTGTAAACTGGTTTTGTGATTTGTAAGAATCAATAAAATAAGTAATTAAAAAAAAAAAAAAATGAAATATAATGAGTAGGTACTTTATCAACGATTTAAAAAAAAAAAAAAAATCGGGAAAAGATTGAAAGGTCTTATGCTGTCAGTCAATTTGAACCTGCAAGGAAAAGGATGCGGGCTGATAAAAATGAAGACTTGAAGTAAAAATAGCAGTATTAGGTGCACATAGAGTAGGTAATAGTTTAAATCTGCATTAGTTAGATGAAAACTTTTTTAGGCGGTCAACACGCGGAATACGGTTAACGCGAAAAATTTCGGCTGTGTTAACGGGGTTTGACTGTACATGTTTTTGTTACCATTCATCTAAGGTCTGTTTCTGTTGCCAATTGTAGAACAAAAGATTGACAGAGGAAAAAGAGGCCAACCAGGGCCACCTGACACAGAAAAGACTCCTCGTAAAAGTCTACGAGGAAGACTTAATGTGAGTATTTTAATTTTTTTCTTAGCTTCATTAAGTTTAAGGTTATAAACTTAGAGTGAATTTTTTTTTTTTTTTTTTTTTTTTTTTTTAAGCATTAATATTTAGTACTAAAACAAAAGAGGCATAGAGCTCTGAAGTTATCAATATAAGTAGTTTTGACCTTCTAATTTGACGTTTGAAAAACCAGAATGTTAAAAGTTTTATTAGTTTTCAATTCATTTTTCTTGAATTAATTAATGAATATTTTACAAAACGATTTTTAACAGGGCTACAGCTCTAAAATTTTCAACATAAGTAGTTTTAGTCAAAAGACTCAAGTCAAGTAATGTTGTCCCGAGCTATAGAGTTATGCCGGGTAAAAAAAACAAAAAACACACACACCTTTTTTTCGAATTTTGAGTTGTAATATCTTTAAAATAAGGTATCGATATTTAAAAAATTTTAGTCAATTTTTTCAGTTGGCCATCTGCATTTGCAAATAAAAACTTAGTCCTTTTCAAGAGCATACAAAAAAATCTTTGCAAAATATACTCCAGGAATAACGTGCTTAAATAACTGAAATTAAGACCCTAAAACATAATTTCAGACACTACTTCAGGAAGAACGTATTTTTCTATAGTCCAAGACGACTTATCCTGAACACATGAATAAGCTACGTTGACGTGTGATCCGGTTTTAATGCGCGCTGATTGGCTGCTCAATAATCTTACATTACAAGCGAGTTCTTGAACTGAGAAGAGTGAACTGAGCTAATTGTGATTCGCCAAGTGAGTGACATTGTTGAATGCGCTGGTAAAAGATACAGTTGTGATTAAATCACCACTTTTATGGCACACATAGTTTTATATTAAACTTAAATATATGTTGATTGAACCAAAAAAGCTTTTAAATTTTACTCAATACTTTACTGTTGTTGATAAGTTGTCTTGGATTGTAGTTTGTTTAAGTACTTAACCATTTACGGAGTTTTTTTTCCCTTCTTTCTTTATGATAGAAAACAAAGAAAAGTGAGGGAAGAAAAAGAGGAGCAGCTGAGAGTTCTGGCAGAGGAAGTAAGGATCGCAAGGGAGGCGAGGATTGCCAGAGAAGAAGAACAGCGAGTTATGGCGGAAGCTGCCCTCGCTCCTCTACCTCCGTCAGTATTTTATTTATATATATTGCTTAGTCAGTAGAGGGCGGTCCATGGAAGTAATTCTTGCCCTAAATAAATGAAAGCTTACGGGAAAAGAACATTCGAAACGTTCTGCATAAATTATAAAAGTGAATGAATTTCGAATTTTTTTTTTTTTTGCTAAGCCGGCAAATTTTGGTAAAAAATAAGAAGTAAATAATGCTGACATTAGTCTTGATAAAAATTCTTCCAGCAGGTGGCTATAAAGCCTTTGGGATTAGCCTCTTTAAGCATTTTGGAAATTTGCTTCCGGTTCCGCGTTGACCATAGTACAACAGGGAACATAAATATTATTTCTTTTCAAGTTTTCTTATGCAGGGAAACATAATTTTTTTTTTAAATTTGAATGTGAGTAATGTTTTTTTAAACATTAAATACATTTTTAAATGTAATATGTTATGTTTTTTTTTTTATTTTAACGTTTAATACTATGAACTATCGAAAAGAAAGTAAATTCGAAATTGCCTTCAAACGAGTGCTCTGCCATCTATGAGTATAGCAAGTCACAATATTGAGACGTTTATCTATTTTAATTTTTTTTTTTTTTTTTTTATCATCAACAAACTTTGTTAAATGTATATTATTTTTTAACTTTCTCTATGAAATAAACTCTTCAATTTATAATATATCTGTTTCATTTTATTATTAATATGTTGATTATGGGTCTGTTGTCGAAGGGGATCCATTTAGCTATTAATGATCTTGCTTCCCTTATGTCACCGCACGCCACTGTGACTGTACTGAATGCCAGTAAATATGTTATTTACTTTAAATCTTTCTTAAAAAAATGATTTCTTATATTGCCTGATCGTTAGTCTATCTTACATCTGTAGACCGAAACACGCTTAACATGAGTTATTTTTCATTAATCATTAAAAAAAATTAAATTTTAAACATTCAATTTATAATTTAAGTGCTGTTAAATTTTCTAATTCGAATGAAATGTCCTTTAAAGAGGATCATTCCCTATTCTCGCTACGTCACTGTCTTCTAGCCCAGTTCATTTAGAAAGTATTTTGTCTAAACACTTGAAAATTGGCGAGTAGGTACGAAAATGATCACTAAACAAAATGACTCACATAATATTCATTTAAAGTCTTTTATAAATGAAAATTAAAAAAAAAGAAAGTAAAAGACTATTATTGCAGATGGCGCTTATCACTATTGACGTTTTGTCCCACCCAAATAGTGATTCGCCAAGTGAGTGACGTCAGGAAATAGCTCGGTTAAAGCGTTAAAAATCTTATAGTATCCATGGTTTTGAAAAATAAAGTATTAAGTAAAATTTTAATTTAAAAGTGCCTATTTTTTTTTTTTTTGGTGTTATCTACATATATTTAAGTTTAAAACAAACTGCGCGGGTTGTCAATATTAACAAAAAAGTTGCGATTTGCCGGGAACCATATCTTTTACATGGGCGGATCCATCCTACAGTGTATTCAATGGCGTCTAGTAAGCCTGTCCACTATATATATATATGTATGTATGTATGTATGTATGTATGTATGTATGTATGTATGTATGTATGTATGTATGTATGTATGTATGTATGTATGTATGTATGTATGTATGTATGTATGTATGTATGTATGTATGTATGTATGTATGTATGTATGTATGTATGTATGTATGTATGTATGTATGTATGTATGTATGTATGTATGTATGTATGTATGTATGTATGTATGTATGTATGTATGTATGTATGTATGTATGTATGTATGTATGTATGTATGTATGTATGTATGTATGTATGTATGTATGTATGTATGTATGTATGTATGTATGTATGTATGTATGTATGTATGTATGTATGTATGTATGTATGTATGTATGTATGTATGTATGTATGTATGTATGTATGTATGTATGTATGTATGTATGTATGTATGTATGTATGTATGTATGTATGTATGTATGTATGTATGTATGTATGTATGTATGTATGTATGTATGTATGTATGTATGTATGTATGTATGTATGTATGTATGTATGTATGTATGTATGTATGTATGTATGTATGTATGTATGTATGTATGTATGTATGTATGTATGTATGTATGTATGTATGTATGTATGTATGTATGTATGTATGTATGTATGTATGTATGTATGTATGTATGTATGTATGTATGTATGTATGTATGTATGTATGTATGTATGTATGTATGTATGTATGTATGTATGTATGTATGTATGTATGTATGTATGTATGTATGTATGTATGTATGTATGTATGTATGTATGTATGTATGTATGTATGTATGTATGTATGTATGTATGTATGTATGTATGTATGTATGTATGTATGTATGTATGTATGTATGTATGTATGTATGTATGTATGTATGTATGTATGTATGTATGTATGTATGTATGTATGTATGTATGTATGTATGTATGTATGTATGTATGTATGTATGTATGTATGTATGTATGTATGTATGTATGTATGTATGTATGTATGTATGTATGTATGTATGTATGTATGTATGTATGTATGTATGTATGTATGTATGTATGTATGTATGTATGTATGTATGTATGTATGTATGTATGTATGTATGTATGTATGTATGTATGTATGTATGTATGTATGTATGTATGTATGTATGTATGTATGTATGTATGTATGTATGTATGTATGTATGTATGTATGTATGTATGTATGTATGTATGTATGTATGTATGTATGTATGTATGTATGTATGTATGTATGTATGTATGTATGTATGTATGTATGTATGTATGTATGTATGTATGTATGTATGTATGTATGTATGTATGTATGTATGTATGTATGTATGTATGTATGTATGTATGTATGTATGTATGTATGTATGTATGTATGTATGTATGTATGTATGTATGTATGTATGTATGTATGTATGTATGTATGTATGTATGTATGTATGTATGTATGTATGTATATATATATATATATATAAATGCATATACATATATTTTTCTTTTAGTATAACAACCCCTGGCCCAGAGGCGGGGATATAGAATTGCAAAGCAAATTGAAGTTTTTCCTATGTTTTTTTCAATAGGTGGCGACATGCTCTAAATTCCCAATGTTAACAGTAATTAAAAGCAATCTCTACCAATTTAGACACTTTTGTATTAGGGACAGACTCACTCGGCAATTTTTTTATTTTATTTTTGTATCTTTTATTCACGTGTGTTATTCCTTCTTTAATGCAGCTTCGACGTGGATGAACTGGATCCACCCCAACTGCCAGAACTGTAAGTTGAACTGGATCCACCCCAACTGCCAGAACTGTAAGTAAAAAATTGATTAATGTCTTTTATCAAATTATTATACCATTACAAATGTAGCCCAATTTTTCAATCTGTCAGGAGATTTTTTTAAAAAAAATTCCACGAAAATCAAGGGATTATATACTATCACTGTTTTAAAGGTAGGGTTTCCCGTTCATCCGTATTTCGACGCCATTCTCTCTGAGAACTGTGGCGGTAATCGTTATAATTTTAAAGTTGAGGAATAATTTAAACTTTTCACTACCGCCAAAACTATTTTTTTAAAAATTGGCATATTTTTAGCATGTTCTATTTGATGAGGGGTGTTAACACATTTTGAAAAGTTGGGAAACTTGAACATAAAGTTTGTAGTAAAATCAGGAATTTTTTTAGAAATCTATCGAGGTTCACATTCGCCATAGAATTCCTAATATTACTTACATTTTTATTTCTATCTAAATTTTTTTTTTTTTTGATAATTCCCTAAAATTTTTTTATACTTAAAAATTCTCCAATTTTTCTTCAAACCCGCGAAAAACACCGAATATTCCCCTATATGAGAATCATGGATTTAATTAAATGTGTATGTTTGTCGAAATAGTACTATGGACAATTCCCGCATTCCCCCCCCCCCCCTTCCCCATTTTTTTATTCAATTCTAAATGTTTCGAAAAGGCCATAAACACGAAAATTTCTGCTCAACGCGCTTTTTTTTTTTTTTTTTTTTTTTTTTTTTTTAAATTTGCGATCAAAGTTTCCTTGTCAGACGAGAAAACGATTCATTTCGCTTTCATTGAATGTGTGTCGTCACGGCTTCCCAAACATCTTGTCTTGAAATGCAGCAACAGAAACCAGATTTGCAAGTTTCTCGCGAATCACGCCAACCTGTACGGAATATGGCAATGGTCTACCAACGCCAACTATTTGGCAGAAACCTTAAGATTATCATAAAAACGGAAGGAGCGCTTGACATCATAGATTTTGCTGAGTGTTTTGATCGGACTGGTTTTGTATCGGTTTTGAGGCATTCCCCCCCCCCCCCTCCTTAATATTTAAATAACTAATTTTTTTTTAAAGAACTTTTATTTAAATATTTGGAATCGGAAAGAAATTCTTCATGAATATAAAATAATTTGACTCGTTTTTATAAAATGTAGGGAATTGTCCATATTTTAATTATATAACTGTTATTTTGCTAAAAAGTTGTTTGAAGTTCGATTTTTTGAAAATTGGCAGTTTTTTTTAGAGGTTTTAAAACAAGCTTTGGAAAGAATGTGTTAGGAGCTGGTGTCAGCTAAAGAAATCTTCTTAAATGTGTTTAAATTATCCCTACAATTTTAAGAATTATCCCTAAAATATTCCTAAGATTTTTGGAATTACCACACTAAAATTCTTACTTAAATTTTTTAGAAAACTCACTGGAAATCTTTTTTTTCCTGAATTTTCTGGTCATTTTTATGATCTTGTTAAAAAAAAAATCTTCATAATCTTTTACAAACTGATCTGCTGCTTCATTTAGTGGTTTTTCCAAGTATAGTTTTCAAAGTTAACAGTAAAGAATTATTTTTGTTCTATCTCAATGTGCTACCATTTTAGAGCAATATTTTGGTCATTTCTAAGATAAAATATTAAATAATTTTTTTTTTTTTTTTTTGAGTAATTTACTAACTTATGATATCTTTTCTTTAAAATGTAGGAATGAAGACTCAGCTGACATCCCTATGAATGAAGAAGTGGTGTAAGTAAATAATTGAAAACGATATTGTGTGAAATTTTCGATTAACTTATTTTGATATATTTATACAATACTATTAAAAGTGGCCCTTAGATAGTATGGCAAGGTGATTTATTTTTGCCTTAAATTTTTTTCAATTTCACGACTGTAGTCCGTAACACTATTCGATTATTTTTTTACTAAAAATTGGTAAATTTGTTTGATTGCTAAAAATGTAGATGTAAGTAAATTTCGAAGTATTGGAATAAAATTTCACAATAATGACATGACCTCACCAATTTTTATTCTATTTTTCGTTTTTAGTATTTTTTTTTAAAGATTCCCATCCATCTAAGAAGTCTAGATTAAAATGATTAAGAAATTAAGGTTTGATGCTCATAGAAACGGACTATCGTAACTCAACATTTACACAAAACTTAGTTTGGGTTACTTCTTGTTAAGTATATACTTTAAAAATGGACATGCTATTTACTCAAGATTTTCTTTACTACAGGGAACAGCCACCAGAAGAGCAGGCACCACCACCAGCAGAAGAAGAGTAAGTATCCTTCTTTAGGGTTATTCAGTGTTAATTACTTAAAATAAAAACTTTCGTTTCGGAAGTGTGCATAGACAATGCACTTTACACATAGACAATACACACTTTCGGCTGAGGTATTGCTTCAAAATCTGAATTTTTTTTTTATCAATTATAAAAACTTCGTATCTTAAATTTTAACGCAATTAAAAACTCTAATTCGAATACAGGATTATGAGTGTTTTGCTCCAGTGATTTAATTTTGATTATCAATTCACATTTCATTTGTCTGTTTTCGTTTGATATGGTTATACAAAATGCCTTAAATTTTGAAATAGTATTTTGGCTGCATGTAAATGCACCTTTGAACTTCTTGTGCAGACTGAAACGGCGGGGAATTACTGAGTGGTATATTACCACTGAAATATCCTTAATATTCTTATAACTTAATAATCCTTTTTTAGGGCTATTCATTGTATCTGATTATCCATTATATGTTCATAAGGAACGGAATCATTGCAAAGTAATATTACATTAAAGGTCCTTTAGTGAAGCTACATAAGTAATAGTTCGAGCAATGCCACAATTCATGTGGACCATCTTATTCGACTTGTGACATTTGGTGCAAAATTAATGGAACTGGAGAAATTCATCTTCCTTCATATGAATACCTTCGTAAAATTTTATTCCATACTTGCAGTAAGAGGAAGTCTTAGTAAGGATCATTCCCTATACTCGTTATGTACAGTGCATTTAGAAATTACCTTCTATTAAACTTTGAAATTTGCCGAGTGGGTACGAAAAATGATAAAATGACGTAAATTGTTTTCATTTAAAGTCTACCTGTTATAAATGAAAACACCAAAAGACAAAACCAGGTGGAGCCACTACAAGTGCATTGATGTAAGGAATTCAAATATAAAATAAAATATATTAGACGCCATTTTCGAGTTTTTAATTTATGCCATTTTATAATCTATACTCACCAAATGCCAAGCTTTTCTATAAAGTAGTTTCTAAATGCACTGGGCTAGAAGATAGTGTTAGAGCGAGTATAGGGAATGATCTTTACTATAGGATTTCCTATTAACAGTTATAAAGACTTTTAAGTTTCTGTATTTCTGTTGTTGAGACCGTTTTAAAGTAACACACTCTTCTGGATAAAATTATTCTAATTCATTCTTCTCGTTAGAAAAAGCCTCTTTTTTTTGTCATTCAAATTGAAAGAGCGTCAAGAGGCTCTTTTAAATGTGGAATTCACCTAAAGAGTTATAATATTTTGTTATTTATACTGCAAAGAACATTTTGGGTGGGCTCATACCTGTGCTTCCACCCTTCCTTTCTACTTTTGTATACAAAAGTAGTACCTATAGGTGTCTCTGAACCCATGACAATGCTTGGTACTTTTCCGTTAAAGGGGACTGTTGGCAATATCCAAGAACGGTATGGATTCTGCGCCAAGAATTGTTTACTTATAACCGCGCCAAATTATGGCAACCATAGACAGTTAACTTATAAGTAAAAAATTGCGACTGCTGACATTTATTTGGCGAAAATCACCATGGCGCAGAATCCGTGCTGTACTTGGATTATTGCCGATGGGGCCCTCTAACAGAAAAGTACCCAATGGCTTCCCCCCCCCCCCCATCTAACATACATAATTTCAATTGAAATATTTTTGTTCCACAGAGTGGCTGCCGTGCCACAAAAAAGAGGTCGGGGAAGACCAAAGAAAAAGGTTTATGCCAGAAGGGGACCAAGGGGACCATATAACGTAAGATCAAGAAGGTCACCCGCTCTACAAACCACAACCGACCCGATCACAGACGTGAGATGGAGTTTGGAAAAACAACTAGGACATATTAAACTAGTAGAGCATCCCCAAGTAAGAGCATGTTTCTTTTGTTACTTGCCATAGAAGCTGATTAAAGTAAATAATAGAACCCATAAAAACAAAGTTTTTAATATAAATCCTTTATATGCATTGCCAATTTTTAGATTCATTAACCCTGCGCCGATTCTCGAAACAGCGTGTACTTGGTGTTGGCGTCTAGTTTTAAATATCAAAAACATTTCTATCAGCAAAATTTGCGGCAAACTACGGTTAAAATTATTATTTTTTAAATGAACGTGAATTTATGATTTCACATCTAAATATCTTTTAGTTTTTTTGGATTAAAACAATTTTATTATTTATTTATTAAAAAAATTTTGGCAACAGGAGAGAGTTTCTTCAACGATCGGTTAAATGCCATTTTAGTACGATTGGATGACGGCAAGTTGGCTTATTGCTTATTGGTATTCCATAAGAGCTACCTTTTAGTGACAGTCACAGCCCCACAATTTGATAGAATTCTTTTTTCATCGAATCTATCTGCTAAGTCTTGGCCTAATTGGATGACGGCAAGACCCTAGATTTCCCCGGCTGCCACAAAACAAAATCAACTAAGCTAGGTATTTACCATATAATTTTTTCTGTGCATTACGTTTCATTACAATTTACAAGATAGACTTTTTATAGTATTTGACAACTACATAGAAAACAACTTGTCCGTGTCAAGAATAAGCGCCTCCCTCCCCTAAAAAAATGTGATATAATGTATTGCCAGCGATAACAAGTCATTCTGTCAAGTTTCAACTTGACTGAATGAAAGCAAGTGGGTTGATTAGGTCTCCTAAAATTTTGCTCACCACAAAAATAAGCAAAATATTTAAAAACATTAAAATGGCAAGTTTCTTTTATCTTATGTCATCAAAATTAACAAGGAAAGTTTTCCGTCATTAAATATCTCCAAATTGTATTTGTTAGAATATGGCTTGAAATCTGGATCTGAATTTCAATAGAAACATGTGTAAAAGTAACATTTAAGTGACTGCCTCAAAAGTTAAATAGAAAATTTTCATAGATAATGAGTATAATCTATGACAATCCTATCTACGTCTTCTAAAAATTTAACGAAAATCATGGAAATTTTGTATTGTGTTTTAAAGGTACATTTTTCTGTTTTTTCTGCATTTTGTGTCCATAAGGGGATTCGGAAAGTCAAAAATCATAAAAATGTCGTTTTTTGTATTTTTGCTTTTTTAAAAAGCCACGTTCTTCTTCTTTCTAATGCTGTTTGAAGTTTCTTTGTGCGAAATCTAGTAGTATTTTATTTTAATTTTTATATGCAACTCCAAATCGTCGAATCTGCCTTTCCAGGCTTGATGTGTACGGTAACGTCGTCATGTGTATTGTAGGTGACGTCACTTTATCGCCTGCTGTTTTTCATCATTCTATTTTTAAATCCTTTATATTCTTACATTAACTTTAACTGCAACTAAATCTGGCTTCTTGTTTGGAATTTGTCACATTGTTTATTTTAAAACGTGCTGAATATGTGTTTGTAGTTTTGCTGCTCCACGTTGAAATTTAGCTAGAAATTTTGTTCTTGTTTCGTCTTTTATCTCCTTTTATAAATATAAATATGGGCAGCAGGAAAAGTTTTTTAGAAATGTAAAGCTTGCAACATAGGTAGGAATATAGTTATATCCACAGAGTCTGTTATGACCGATGCAGTTTTTAAAATTAAAATGCCAAACTTGCATGCAAATTACAACAAATGTATATTAATGTTCTGGCATTATAATAAACATAATTATGAAATATATTTATTTTTATGACACTTCAAAGAGAAGTAAATGTAGGTTTACACTTTTTGGCTGTACATTTCGTTATCTGTTATATGACTTATTTGAAATTTAACAAATATAAGCAAACATTTCCTGGTTCAAACTGTTAATAAATATATTTGGATAGTAGTAAAACACTTAAATCCCTTGAACAACAATTTTCTTTAAAAATAGTCGAAGAAAGGTTAGATTTTTACGTTTTTGCCTATATCTCGGAATGAAGTTTTTATAAACTCGATGTACCTTTTCTCAAAAACTTACACTTAGAGCCTTGTAACTTTTACAGTATAATCCTTACACATGCAAGTCTATTTTAAAGTCTATTTTAAAGCTTTTGTAAACAAACTAGAAGTTAATTTTTTTACTCAACTTTTAAGGTGAAAAAATTCACGAATTTTTATGTGTTTTTTGTGTATAGTGACAAAAAAATATTATTTTACAACTTTTAGACAGGAAATCTCCCCTTCAGTATATGAAGAAGTGTTCCACAAATACACTGACACCAAATTTATGTATGTGTCTACTGTAGTTCTTGAGAAAAGGTACATCAAAAGTAGGCTAATTTAACATGGGAGAGATAGGACATTCTGCGATTTTCCGGGTCCCCTTACAGAAGAATTGTGTTGGTGATCGTTAGAAGTATAATGTTACTGAAAATTGTAAACTTTTCATTGCTACAAAAACTATTTAAAAAAAAAAATTGCCATATTGTCTCTTTAGCATACATGTTGTATTTGTTCAGAGTTTCTATACATCTGGAAAAATTGAGGAACTGAAGAAAAAAAGTTTACCAAAAAATCAGGGAACTTATTTAGAAGTCTTAACAGGGAATTATCAAGAAACTTTTCTCCCTAAATATTGTGACCATCCTGACCGATCATTTAAGAAACAAATTTGCACTAGTGTCATAGGAGCAATATGAAACAAAGAAATATTGGTGCTAAACAAGTGTCATTTCTGTATGAGAGGTCGAATTACACAAAGCTGATATTATCCTGATCAACCAAATGTTATCATTCGGCATTCCACAACCCGAGGTCATGTTATAAAAAGCTAACATTTCCTTAATTTTCCAAAAACCATTTGGCATTCCTTTGATGAGAGGTCGAATTACTCAAAGCTGATAATTATTAATAAAATTCTGGTCTGCCGAATATCTGGTCAGATCGGCATTACCTGACGCTAGGTCATATTACACAAAGCAGATATTAATCTGGTCAGCCGAATATTATCATTCGGCATTTCAGGATGTTAGCTTGTATTACACAAATCTAATTAACATTAACCTGTACATGTAGCTATTACCTGGTCAGCTGAATATCAGCATTTCAGGGCGGGTTGTCATATTGCAAAAAGTTAAGTCTTCAAGAAATCATTTCGAATTTCTGGTTTGGAGGTCAAATTACACAAATATTAATCAGACCAAATGTCATATTTTGACTTTTCAGGGCGTGAGGTCGTATTGGATATTTCCCAAGAAAATGTCCCAGCTCCGATTCGAAATGAACTGGACATCCGAGGAGCCCAAAGTGGCTTCAACTTTTGTTTCCAATACAAAATTCACCAACGGTCGATGGGATAATGCTTCAGTACCAAAATTTTTCTAATAGACAAATGCACTTTGGAGGAGCTCATTTGTATAAATTTATCTAATTTAAAGTTATATATATA
Organism: Linyphia triangularis; assembly: GCA_963978545.1. Taxonomy (NCBI): domain Eukaryota; kingdom Metazoa; phylum Arthropoda; class Arachnida; order Araneae; family Linyphiidae; genus Linyphia; species Linyphia triangularis. The sequence goes on along the minus strand of OZ021722.1, from coordinate 8,118,163 downwards.
TATATTTATATTTGAAAAAAGATTCAACTAGATTTTTTTTCCTCATAGGTCGAGAAATTACCTTTTATCTACAAGAGACTTGGACTGGACAAATTGCCAAAAATCCCCGTTTCCATCTCGGGCAGAATGCTCACTAGAGCAGAGAAAAAACGACTCGAGGAGGCCAACCTCTAAAATTTATTAATTTTATTATTTGGAATAACATTTTTTTTTTTTTTAATTTGTTATTATTTTCTATACAAATTAACGTAATTTTTTTTCTGAATAAATATAACGTAATTTTTTTTTAGAATCAATTTAATGTAAATATTTAAAAAATTAATATAATGTAATTGTTTTCTAAATCAATCGAGTGAAATCATTTTTTTAATCAATTTAAAATTATTATTTTCAATTTAGTGTAATTGTTTTCTAAAGCAATCTAATGAAATTATTTTTTTTCTTCAAATAAATTTAAAGTAATTATTTTTTAAATCAATTGAATTGCTTTCTGAGTCAATTTAATAGAATTATATATAATTTAATTAAACATTTAAAGAATAAAAAATTCAACCAGTGACAGTAATAGAATTAATTTAGATTTTTTTTTTTTAAATTTAGAATCAAGAACTGTTCAAGCATAGCATAATTGATCAAGAAATTTAATTTTATTTATAAAAATTGAATTGAATACAAAATATATATAAAAATAAAAATATATACCAGCTTAATTTTTTTAAAAAAGACCTCATGCAACTATGCGTCTGTCGGCAAATTGAGTCTTAAATTTAAATATGTTTGAATACAAAAAATTTTATTCTAAAATTCTAAATACTCATGCAAAAAAAAAAAAAGTCTAAAAGGTATTTACATTAAATGTAAATTGAAGAATGAGCTAGAACTCAATTTTTAAAATAACTTTAATATTGTCACTACCTAATCCACCACTACTCCCTGATTTATATTTTAAAGACAACAAAAATTACAGTTCGTTTACACCACTTGTTAATATTTGGTTGCAGACAATGTGAACTGCTGAAAGGACCACCATCAAAGCTCAACGTCGAGGAATGCGATTTCTCTTGGGTGACTGCAGCCGGTTGGTAGAGCACCGACCTCCCAACCGACTTACAGCAAGTCTGAACCACAAATCTTGCCAACGAATGGAACAGTGGGGGAAGCGTTATCGCAAATCCAGCTTGTCTCTGAAGTCTTCCACAGTACAGAAGCTTGGATAGTGCAGTGCCACCTCAGGTGTCGACCTCCCCCTGAAAACGACTCACAAACTACAATGAGCAATCCGCGCCCACCCGTGCTTCGTGCCTTTCGAGTAAGTTGGCGTGATTGGGATACAGGTAAACCTGAAACCTCTTCACGTTTTCTCTTCTCTTGCATGACGGTAATGAATAAAAGACCACCGTGACTTCACTTCTTTTCCTTTCTTTGCGGTCTGCCATTTTATGGGTTGTTTCACTTTACCAGGTAGATGTGAGATGGGGTGCATAAAGTTGAAGAGTTACATTTTGTTGTTCTTATAGTCCTTTCGTTCACATTCTCGCTACATGAATTAGGCAGGAATTTCCCCTTTCGTTGAATTCGACATTGGAAGAATAAAGCAGCGGATATTGAGGTAGGATTCGTTTTCCTACTGAAGGAGGTGTGAAGGGACTGTTGTGGCGCAACTGGAAATCTTGGGTATTTTAGGGAATTTTAAAATTCTGCAAAAATATCGGGGGAAATGGTTGTTTTTTACTGTCAAATTTGACAATCGACATTTTCGTAATCTGAGTGTATGATATTTTAATAGGGCTCAGACTTTCTCCTAGGCTCATTGATCTAATGCTTTGTTAAATGGTCTCACAATTTCCATTGAGTATTGCTTTAAAATATATTAAAAACTACGTATTTACCAGGTGTGTAACTAGAGTAGGAACTAACCATTCAAATTTGAAGTGAAATTTACTCTTTTTTTTTTTTTAATAATTTTGTTCATTTTTTACCCTTGACAATTAAACATTTGTATATTATATAATACTAATACTATTTCAGTTAAGCGGTTTACAGATGTTTCCATAGCACTAATTAACTACTCATTCATCGAAACTTTAATTTTTGCACATTTCTACTTACTAATTAATATATTATAATGCTTCTCTTAAAATACGCTAATTTGTTTGTAAGTATAAAAATATACTTGTTTTTAATTTGTGGTCTACGAGTTGTAACACTTTACAACAAGCACAGCGTTGTAACAAGTTAGAGAGTAACACTAATTTAAGTTTATTTATCGAGGGTAAAAAAGTTTTTTTTTTCTCTTAGAGCAAGCTCTATTGAAACAGTTTTGGCAAATGTTCAAAGTGAGTTTTTCTATTTTAATGTAAACTTCTTATTTTTTATTATAATGAAAATAAGATAGTCATTCTTTCTTATAAAAAAATAACTGATTCTCAAAACCAACAGAGACGTTGAAAACATCTGGTAAATTTTCCGTTTTTTTTTTAGCGATTAACTGTGCACGGTGCAGTTTGGCTTTCCGGGTCGCGAGGTCACACTAAACGTAGATTGAATTTTCCCAGTCAACCGAACACCGACGTTCGGTTTTCTGGGTCGCGAGGTCAAACCACACGTAGATTAAATTTTCCTGGTGAGCCGAGCACCGATGTTCAGGCATTCCGGGTCGCGAGGTCACACAATACGTAGATTGAAATTTCCCGGTCAACCGAGCACCGACGTTCGGTTTTCTGGGTCGCGAGGTCAAACCACACGTAGATTAAATTTTCCTGGTGAGCCGAGCACCGATGTTCAGGCATTCCGGGTCGCGAGGTCACACAATACGTAGATTGAAATTTCCCGGTCAACCGAGCACCGACGTTCGGCTTTCTGGGTCGCGAGGTCAAACCACACGTAGATTAAATTTTCCTGGTGAGCCGAGCACCGATGTTCAGGCATTCTGGGTCGCGAGGTCACACAATACGTAGATTGAAATTTCCCGGTCAACCGAGCACCGACGTTCGGTTTTCTGGGTCGCGAGGTCAAACCACACGTAGATTAAATTTTCCTGGTGAGCCGAGCACCGATGTTCAGGCATTCCGGGTCGCGAGGTCACACAATACGTAGATTGAAATTTCCCGGTCAACCGAGCACCGACGTTCGGTTTTCTGGGTCGCGAGGTCAAACCACACGTAGATTAAATTTTCCTGGTGAGCCGAGCACCGATGTTCAGGCATCCCGGGTCGCGAGGTCACACAATACGTAGATTGAAATTTCCCGGTCAACCGAGCACCGACGTTCGGTTTTCTGGGTCGCGAGGTCAAACCACACGTAGATTAAATTTTCCTGGTGAGCCGAGCACCGATGTTCAGGCATTCCGGGTCGCGAGGTCACACAATACGTAGATTGAAATTTCCCATTCAACCGAGCACCGACGTTCGGTTTTCTGGGTCGCGAGGTCAAACCACACGTAGATTAAATTTTCCTGGTGAGCCGAGCACCGATGTTCAGGCATTCCGGGTCGCGAGGTCACACAATACGTAGATTGAATTTTCCCGGTCAACCGAGCACCGACATTCGGTTTTCTGGGTCGCGAGGTCAAACCACACGTAGATTAAATTTTCCTGGTGAGCCAAGCACCGATGTTCAGGCATTCCGGGTCGCGAGGTCACACAATACGTAGATTGAATTTTCCCGGTCAACCAGCACCGACGTTCGGTTTTCTGGGTCGCGAGGTCAAACCACACGTAGATTAAATTTTCCTGGTGAGCCGAGCACCGATGTTCAGGCATTCCGGGTCGCGAGGTCACACAATACTTAGATTGAATTTTCTCGGTCAACCGAGCATCGACGTTCGGTTTTCTGGGTCGCGAGGTCAAACCACACGTAGATTAAATTTTCCTGGTGAGCCGAGCACCGATGTTCAGGCATTCTGGGTCGCGAGGTCACACAATACGTAGATTGAAATTTCCCGGTCAACCGAGCACCGACGTTCGGTTTTCTGGGTCGCGAGGTCAAACCACACGTAGATTAAATTTTCCTGGTGAGCCGAGCACCGATGTTCAGGCATTCCGGGTCGCGAGGTCACACAATACGTAGATTGAAATTTCCCGGTCAACCGAGCACCGACGTTCGGTTTTCTGGGTCGCGAGGTCAAACCACACGTAGATTAAATTTTCCTGGTGAGCCGAGCACCGATGTTCAGGCATTCCGGGTCGCGAGGTCACACAATACGTAGATTGAAATTTCCCGGTCAACCGAGCACCGACGTTCGGTTTTCCGGGTCGCGAGGTCAAACCACACGTAGATTAAATTTTCCTGGTGAGCCGAGCACCGATGTTCAGGCATTCCGGGTCGCGAGGTCACACAATACGTAGATTGAAATTTCCCGGTCAACCGAGCACCGACGTTCGGTTTTCTGGGTCGCGAGGTCAAACCACACGTAGATTAAATTTTCCTGGTGAGCCGAGCACCGATGTTCAGGCATTCCGGGTCGCGAGGTCACACAATACGTAGATTGAATTTTCCCGGTCAACCGAGCACCGACATTCGGTTTTCTGGGTCGCGAGGTCAAACCACACGTAGATTAAATTTTCCTGGTGAGCCAAGCACCGATGTTCAGGCATTCCGGGTCGCGAGGTCACACAATACGTAGATTGAATTTTCCCGGTCAACCGAGCACCGACGTTCGGTTTTCTGGGTCGCGAGGTCAAACCACACGTAGATTAAATTTTCCTGGTGAGCCGAGCACCGATGTTCAGGCATTCCGGGTCGCGAGGTCACACAATACTTAGATTGAATTTTCTCGGTCAACCGAGCATCGACGTTCGGTTTTCTGGGTCGCGAGGTCAAACCACACGTAGATTAAATTTTCCTGGTGAGCCGAGCACCGATGTTCAGGCATTCCTGGTCGCGAGGTCACACAATACGTAGATTGAAATTTCCTGGTCAACCGAGCACCGACGTTCGATTTTTTTGGGTCGCGAGGTCATTACACGGGTAGATTGAATTTTCCTGGTGAGCCAAGCACCGACGTTCGCTCAAAAATTCTTATTCCCTACATTTCTTTTTTCTCCCAAAAATTCCTAGAATTGTAGCTAATTCCTGAACAGAATTAAAAATTCCCCGATTTTCTTCCAAAACCTGCGAATAATTCCCGATATTCCTCCCAAATATAAATAGTTTTTGAAATTATAATTATTAAAATTTTAATTCTTGACAAACTATTTTAAACTGTAGTGAAAAACATATTTGTTCCAAGTTTTAAATTTGAAGCAGTATACTTTTTGTAGTATTGTTGCTTAAAAATTAAATAATTGAATTTAATGAAATTCCCTTGTTTGTCAAAATTGAAAACTATATAATTGTTGTTTGCTTATAAATTGTTTGTAGTTATTATTTTTTTTTTTAATTGACATGATCAAAAAATTTCTTATTATGTTATGTATTAATATCCTTTTGATGGAATTTTCATTTTGGTTTTTCTCTGTCTGTTCATGAAGTGCATCTTATTTTTATGCAAGAACTATTATTGTTCGTATCTTGTTGCTTCATCAACATTATAAAGCATCTATAGTAATTCACCCTTGTATTGAGTATTGAAGCCCCAGTGAATCTGTTTCACCTCTTAACGAAGAACAGGATGATTTCCTTTATATGATAATTTTTTTTTTAGAGAACAATAAAAATTTTTCCGGCGTTTCAATAAATAAAAATCCTTTTACTGTTCTAGCAATTAATGTTTTAAGAATGTTGTATTCCTTTATGTGTTAGTGAACCTTCAACATAAGTTGAAGTTTGGCTTATTGAATGACTTTTGGTCTATCGCAATTTTTCTCGATTCTGGTCCATCCGGTTTTCAGGCGACTCTTTGCAAAGACGTACATTTTGTTTACTGTAACACTTTGTTTTCTGGTCTTAAACTCAAGTAGCTTTCCTGTTTCAGGATGTGCATCCACTTTGGTATGAAATAACTTTTCTGTTATGGACAGTAATTTCTTTACTGCACTGTTTCACATTTGTAGGCTTCTTTCTCAATTACTTTCTTTGGCGCCGTAGTTATGCTATTCAATTGAACAATTGTTCCATCAACAAGTATGTTGTTTGACTTCTTGTTAATTATTGAGTTCTACTGTTATTATAATTCGTTATTCCTGAACTAATACAAGTATGAACTACTTCGAGTATATCATCTGCTCCCCTCATACATTTTTCAAATGCATTCAGTATTTTTTGTCAGACAAAACAGTTTCTCATTTAAATGAATGTTATTACACCCGAAATTGTACTCTTTCCCCGCTTCCGATAGTAGTGTAATAGCTGTATTTGTAAGCTTCTGTCCTCTATATTACATGTTGTTGATGTTATATTGCCCCAACTTTCTGATAATCATTTAACTTAATTATGGCTGTATCCGAATCTTCATTTTATGTCCTATGTAAGAAAACTCGGTTATTATTTGGTATTGTTACCTAAGTCTGAAGCATGATAATATGTTCATATAAACTTCTCTCAATATACTTGATTATAAGCTTCTTTCAATGTACTTGATACAATAATAAGATTAGAAAACTATCATACTTCAAAATATGAATTTAGATGAAGGATTTACCTTCCTGCATGTCATATTTTTCAACAACTTAAACATTAGTTACATATTTAGTTTCTCCCTCGTCCACTGTATTCCAAAGTTACTTTTGGTGCAGTTTGACCCTCGGGTTGCCCTTGCGCCTAATAAATCTCAAAGCAACCAACCAACCCAAGTTCCTTTTTCGTCGTCATCAATTTCATCTGGTATTCCCAAGATGCATTGTGATTTCTGTTGAGATAGCAGATTGGTGTCGACTTTGCGACATCCATAATCTGATCAAACTTTATCAATGCAGGTATTAATTTCAGTCTTTTTTTTATGCAAAAGCTCAATTTACTTTCTGTAAGTATTTGCGATGATATTAAGCTTTATCTCCTTGAAACATTGCACTTTTTTTTAGCATGTGCAGGAATCGTAACCACTGTAAAAGAACTTTCGGCTACAAATAGTTGTGATTTTTGTCATTTGACTTTTTATGAAGAAGTCAGAGTGGCCACAGAACAGGAAAAACCTGGAAATCAGGGAAATGTCAGGGAGCTTTCTGATTCTGAAAAAAATCAGGGAAATGTCCGGGAACTTTTTAAAATTTCATGAATATTTGGGGAAATTTTGTATTGGTTAAGGCACATTCATCCATATTTTGGCACTATTTACATGGTAGTGGTAAGCCATTAGAAGTTTAATGTTACGGATGGATTGAGGATGAATGCAGAAACATTGTGATGCGATAGCATCTATGTTACATGAAAAATCAGCGGTTTGGTTGGGCTCTAGAAAAGTATTGCCTCCCTAACTTGCGAGGAAAATTTTAATTTTGATATAGAGTTGACACTCCCGATTATGTAGTGAAATCGCAAAGTGAAATTAAAAATTTAACATTGTGGAAAAAAACATTTTGTTCCAGCCTTGAAAATGTATTATAAAACTTCCTACTATGAGCCACAAGTTGTACTTCTTATCTCATTTTAGTTACATTAATATGTACAGTACGCCAAGCCATACTGCAACGAGTTATTTGTATATTCTTAATAAAATAAGTGAGAAATCATGATCCCCTGTCAAGAATATCATTTATCGTATTTTATTACTGACGTAGGTAAAATAATTCAGTAATTCCTTCCCTGGCTTGTGTAAGTAAAAAATAAAGTGTTGAAGAGTGGTAGAATTCAGAGAGGAAAAGTTTTAATTATATTTATTTGAACAGAAAGTTACTGCAATTTCTATTTAAAAAAATCAAGATTTGAACAAAAATTATAGTCGCCTCTTGTATTCCCCATCCCCCCAAAAAATAATAATCATGCTTAATAATGCGTATAATCAACTTTAGAGCTTGTTTTTGTGTTTTTGATGCGAACAGGTTATTCATTGCTTTGTTATGGGTGGATTTTGTGATATTTTGAATGTGTGTGGATTTTTTGAATGTGTGAATGAATTTTTAGTTTCTAGATTTTGCGTGAGTGTTATTTTTTTCTGTGTGAGTGGATTTTGTGTGTGTGTGTTTGTGTGATTATTTTTGTGTGTGGTTTTTTTGGGAAGTGTGTGTGTGGGATTTTGTGGATTTTATGGATTGTGGATTTTAGGATTGTGGATTTTATGGATTGTGGATTTTATGGATTGTGGATTTTATGGATTGTGGATTTTATGGATTGTTGGATGTATGTAGATTGTTGGTTTGATTGTGGATTGTTGGGTGTTTGTAGATTTTGCTTGGTGTCTAGATGTCTTTTTGTGTGGTGAGTTTAACCGTATGGTTTTGTGTTCTCTAAGCATTTAAGCTGGGTGAAGTGTGTGCAAGCAATGATAACCTGTCAGCAATAATCTCACGAAAAACAAGATCTATGTGTACTTTATATTGTTAAGGGCTCCCACTGCAATCCTCAGTCTAAACCTAAATAAAGACTGAGATCCCGACATTAGACGTCCCCAATTCTTATGTGCAAGTTCAAATGAGTTCTGTCCCAAAAGGCACTCAAGCACTGAATATGACATTGAATGACAATTCAATATAACCCGCCAACTAACCTAGAAAGGTAAAGTAATCAAAAACATTGATGAGTCCCTTAGAAATGCAAGGTCTGGAACTTTATTTCCTGTCACAGGGTTACTGTTACTAAGAATATACAATCGACACAGTTACCGAGAATATTCAGCAAAACCCAATCATCAAAATAACTTTGGCATTCATATCCCATACTGTGCCTTCATGCTCGTTCGAATCGAGCTCATTGTTTGCCCTGAAGAGTCAGCAGAAAAAAAAAAAAACTATTGTTCACAATATTAGGAATCAAGAATATTATAATAATTATCGAGATAAATTCAGAAGTACTCTTGTGGTTCAATCAGATTTCCTCTCCCTTACTCTGCCTTCATACTGATTCGAAACGAGCTTATTGCTTGCAATCAAAGGTCATCAGAAAGAAAAATGAACCATTTGTGAAGTTATTAACACTTTCCAAGATTGAGCAGAGCTACTTTCATGGAAGATAATTGCATCAGAGACTTCTGGTTTATCAGATGCAACCATAAATGCGCTGGAATAACTGATTCCACACTTCTTATTCCTTTTTTTTTAAGCATTGCTGTTTTCTTACGTACAATAAATGATTTTCTTTACTAGAATGTTAATTAGAATGTGCCCTTAGATTTGCCAAACTGGCCAATACTCAGCAATGTAATTTTAATACAAAATATTGCTTTTGAAAATAGTATTGTTTGTTTTTCAATTATTTAATTTAGCGTTTTTTGTTCATAATGCTTTTTCAACTTTTGGATGTAACCCTAAACGGGCGTTAGTGTTATATAATTGAATAAGGGCGAGTAATCCATCGTAAGCTTCTGAACGATTTGCAAAGAGTTTTACAGAAATTTGAAAATCATAAGGTAGTTCTATTTTAAAATAAGATTTTCAAACTGCCAGTGCTGTCCCAACTTGATTGAAAGCCTGCTTTTAAGAAAAGTTCTTTGAGGTTTTCTATATTGATTAAAACAGACGCCAGCATTTAACACACTTGCATTGTTTTGTTGAACCATTTATACTCTTGTATTGATGTTCTTTCATCAGCATTGCAGTTGTAAGGTGACAAAGGGTTAGCTTAGGTGACAAATGTCACTCGTCATTGCCTTTGTATTTGCAAGTACTCTTTTCCATTTGATCACCCCAAGAATTCCTTTTCGCTTATAGAAAATTTTTCACCTATTTTTGTCCTCCCCTCTCCCTTTTTTTGCCATGTCGTAGACTTTTGTCCCATGCGGGACACAACTGTGTCACCGTTTTATCTTCACAGCCCTCCTAGAATGAATGCCCCCTTCCTTTAATTTGGAAAGTTTGGCCCTCATTAAATACCATATAATTCTCAAATGATGCTTCATCATAATGTCCAAATTGTAAACTAAGGTTGGTTGGTTGTTTTCAGATTATCTGGCACCGTCAGCAACACGAGGGCTATAATGTAAATTGAGGTTTCGAAAAGTGTAAAAGAACAATCGATATTGCATATCGAAAAATTATCATACATGCTGTGCCCCACTCTACGCTGGCTTCAAAGTTTGATTAAATATAGGCTTTTTGGCATTTTGAATTGGCTAACTACAAAGTTACCGTCTTCATTGAAATGTTATACAAGTTAGAAGAGTTGGTTGCTCATATTGTATTTGTAAATTATCATGTATGCTGTAACCCTACTATAACTGGTTCTAAAGATTAAAGAAAAATAGGCATTATGGAAATTCAATTTTTGAACTTCCCTGTAGTGACCCTTCTTTCATATTTTGCGCAAGTTCTCAAGTCCGTATGTTCTTGTGACTTTAAGTCATTGAAGTATTATTGGGGCCGGGTCGCATTCGCCCTAAAATTCCTAATATTCCTTAAGTTTTTGTTTCTCCCTAAAATTCCTAAAAGTTTACTTAAATTTTTCGAAATTTCCTAAAAAAATTGAAAACGCGGAAATTCTCCTGATTTTTCCTCCAAACCCCACGAAAAAAACCTCGATATTCCTCCAGATGAGAAATTTGGATTTAATTAAATTCGCGTGTTTGTCAAAATACTAGTATAATTATACAACTGTTATTTTGCTAAAAAGTTGTTTGATATTCATTTTTTTAAAAAATTGGCTGGTTTTTTTTGCCGGTGGAAAGAATTTTTGCTTTGGAAAGAATATTTCTGTGTTAGGAGCCTATGTCAGCTTCAAAAGAAATATCCCTAACATTTTTAGCATTATTCCTAAAATGTTCTGAAATGATCCCTAAAATTAATTTTTTTTGTTAACTTACAGCGTCTCCTGGTGCTAAATATGCTGCAAACTATCACTATACTAAACTTCAACTTAACTAGACATCACTTAGACGGTAGATCGTTACAGTGCTCATAGGTATTTAATCCATTTTGGCGGCGTGAAAGCATAATGTTCGCCAAACCACAACCCTGTAGAGAACAAAAGGCGATAAGGTTTGGCGAGAATTATGTCTTCACTCCGCCGAAATGGATTAAATACCTATGAGCACTGTGACGATCTATCATCTAAGTGATGTCTAGTTAAGTTGAAGTTTAGTATAGTAGCTACCAAATTTGGAAAGAGAATTAGACACTTACATTTTGAAAAATCAATTGAAAATTTTGACTTTCTAGCAAGTTTTGCACGAGCTTCTATTTTGCTTGCTTATCATTGATGTGCTCTGATTTGGTTATTTTTAATGAGGAAGAATGATAATATTTTTTATTACCAAATGAGAGGATTAAATTTAAATAGAAAATCCCATTGTTAGTGTTGGCTCGAATTTCTGTAACACTTTATTGCAATTACAACAGAATTTTTTAAAAATAAACGAAATGAGTACAACAAAAAGTTAAATTTCCCTTCAAATTTTAATGATTTACTGATATTCTAGTTGCACACTTGGTAAATAGTTTTATATATTTTAAAGCTATATTTCTGCAGAAATTGCAAGATCACAAAATGGAACATTCGGTCGATGAGCTTTGGAAAAGCCGAGGCCCTGTTAAAATATCATGCACTCAGATTACGAAATTGTTGATTGTTAGTTTTGGCAGTCAGAAACATTCGTTTTCTCCGATTTTTGTAGAATTTAAAAAAATTCCCTAAAACAACCCTGATTTCTGAGTTGTAATACAACATACCCTTCATAACTCCTTCAATGGGCAAATGAATCCTACCTCAATATTATCCGTTGCTTTATTCCTCCAACGTTGAATTCAGCAAAAGGGTAAATTCCTGTTCAATTCATGTAGCGGGAATGCGAATGAAATAACTACAAGGGCAACAAAGTGTAATTCTTCAACTTTGTACACCCCATCTCACATCTACCTGGTACGTGAAACGGCCCATAAAAAACCCCAGACCACAAAGAAGGGAGAGAAGTGAAGCCTCGATGGTCCTTTTTCATTCCGACATGTAAGGAAAGAAAACGTGAAGAGGTTCCAGGTTTGCCTGTATCCCAATCACGCCAACTTACCCGAAAGACACAAAGCACGGGCGGGCGTGGGTTGCGCATTGCAGTTTGTGAACCGTTTTCAAGGGGAGGTCAACACCTGAGCTGGCACCGCACTATCCAAGCTCCTATACCGTGGAAGACTTCAGAGACAGACTGGATTTGTGGTGAAGCTTCCCCCACTGCTCCATTCGCAGGCGCGGATTTAGGGGGGGTGCGGGGGGTGCGACCGCACCCCCCATGAAGTATCTCGTCTAAATTATTTTTAAATGGCAGTTTCACCGAGTTCAAAGTAAAAAAAAAAAAAAAAAACTTACATTTCATTAATATTTGTAACATCTATTTTTTATTTAATATCAATATCGATGGAAATCAGCAAACAAAATTAAGCTTTTTATGACATTCTTCATGCCTCATTAATACAGATTTTTAAGCCACTTAACCGAACTCCTTATTTCGTTACCCGTAGAAGGAATGGGCTTGAGAAGGGACAAGTAGATCGGGATTGTGTTGACCTGCAATGTACAGCTCAAAGAATCTTCACCCCTTGTGTGATTCTCAAATTAAAAAATGAATTTTGAAGGACCATTTTAAAATTTCTCAATTTCAGCATGATTTTCTCCTTGATCAGAGGCCAATTAATTATAAAGGTTTAATATCGGGGTGCCATCGCACCCCCTAAACTTCATTCGATGTACAAAAAATCATGCACTAAAATAGCTTTAAAAAAAATCCTTTAATTGTAATTGGAAAATAAAATGCCTAATTCATAATTAAGAAAAAGCTTTGATCAAATCGGCACTATAGCATTATTGCAATTCTACAAAATATTGCAAGAACTTACAGTTCCGATCAAGATGCTATGGCTAAATTAAGACCAAGAAGTTTCTCTTCATTCTTTCCTAAAGATCTTAAAACAGCCCAGGGAAGGGAACAAAATGACCCCTTCTTTGTGTGACCTTGAATTTGAAGGACACAAACAAAGTAATAAAATTGGAAGGGTCATACTATCCCCTCCCTTGCACGTGACATTGCCCCATATCCCATATCACATGTGAGTTGCAAAATTACTAACATGCCTCTACTCTGGGGAAGAAGTAAATGGAATGGTCCTTCTTGCTTGAGTTGGAGGGTGCATGCTATGTCTAGATTGTTTGTTTCTTCAATTGGTATGGCTGTGCAAGATAATTAACAGTAATAAATAACCATGATAAGATTTTTTTAATATTACTATTTATTTTACAAAATGTAATATAACATTAACAATTTGTTTTAGTTTAGACATTTTCTTTTTCAAAATATGTTTGAATATTTCATTTTTGACCGAATCATCAGAAGTAGCGATTTATCCTACACACTCATATTTGATATTTTATGTAATTATCAACGTAACTCTCAATTCAATACCATCAGTATATGAATAGATTGTAATAAAATATTTAATTCTTATAAAAATGAACTGATTTTATTGGATTAACCCATTGTATCTGCACCCTTTCATATGCAAAATCATTAAAGCCCTTTGATAAAGTCAAACAAAATTACTTTTTAAATTATAAAAATGTAATTTATCCTTAACAGTTTAAAGTGAGTTCCATATAGTTTTTAACTTCTTTTCAAAATATTGAGGATCATAGCCTAGCACGTTTTTAAATGTTGCTATGCTCCAATCTCACTCACAAAAGAGGTATATTCCCCTACCACACGAAAAGTCACCGGGTCGAGCAATATTTAGCGCTCTGTAGTCTGTTTTCAAATTGAGTAAAGACTTTAAAATTTTTGACTAGTTACGATTGGTGAGCTACTTCCTGATAGTTTTCCGAGGTTTCTCTTATTTAAGATGTATATGAAGTCCATTTTCCCCTTGAAAGACCATCTGGTAGATGTTCCCTGCTTGATAAATAAACTAATCAGAATCTAACTTTGTCCCGGTGCAGTATCATGTAGCACTTGTGCCTGGAATTATCCCATACAACGACATTTATTGCTACTAGAAGAATATCAAGTAATTTAACATAATTGTAAAACTGGTCAGCTTAGATTGCAAATTTGTAAATATTGCTCATTCGCAGCTTTTGGCAGTTTTCATTTGTTCTGTTAAATAAAAGTCAAAATTGTTTTGTATGGATTTATTATTTAAATATGAATGACTGAAATATTGGGACAATACCGATGACTTACAAATAATTTAAATCAGTTAATGTTACAAAATTTTTAAATGTGTGTTTTTTTTCTCTTTCTAATTCTAATTTCAAATGGGGGGTGCTTTTGTAAGAGTGACTCAAACTTGATGGTAATATGACTGATAATATGTCTAATATGAGACACAATATGTAACCGATTTGAGATGCTACTTGTGATGAAAAAGCATGTTCTATGGTTATATGAACATTAGTATTATTATTATTATTATTATTACAATTTTACCTGCTGTAACTAATTTAGTTATTTAGTTTGGAATTTTATTTGAATATAATGCAGAAATTTAAACTAATTTTCAGATGATATAAAGCTGTTTGTTTCAAAAATCTGCTTTTTTTCTTTAATTTTTTTTTTTAAATATGAGGATTTGTGTATTGACGGTTTAAGATGGTCTTTGAATACATTTTTCTAATTTAAGTTCCCTTAAATCATATTTATAAAAGAAAATATAGTGTTATGTTAAAGCAATCTCAAAATTTATATTAAAGTACAGGTTGGATATAATTAAAATCTATCTATTTAGAGAATTTTTGCAACTAAAGGAAAATATAAAACTTTAAGATGAAAAGGGCTTATATGGCTGTTAGTTTTACATGTTATTCCTTATAAATGAAATAATAAATCAAAATGAAATCAATCCAATGAAGTTTTAAATATATTGTTGTTCTTGAAGCGTAATTAGCAAAAATCCAAATAGTTATATCTTAAAGTTTTCATTTCAAAAATTTTATGATAATATTTAAACAGCATTACCAGATTTTCCCAGCAGTACTAATACAAAATTTCAAAAAGATTTATTAATTTCTACAGACTCCGGACTGATCTAAACAACACCAGTTTAATTATGGCCCGCCTGCACCTTAAAAACTTTCGTGGATGTCAGAAATAAAGCATACGTACCCATTGGTATTAGTAACCCCCTAACCAAATCAGAATTATATTAAAGTTTTAAAAGAAATTTATACTGGATTAATACAGAAAATCTTTATAGAATTAGATAATATTGTTGATGCGTATTTAACCAATTAAAAGAAATGAAAGTTTACATAATAAATAAATAAAAAATTTGAGAGCGCCATAGTAAAAGCTATCTTATTTTCAGCGATAATTTTTTTTTTTTACTAAAAAACTGTACACACACGCACATTGAGGTCAACGCACTCACTCTTTTTTTATTATAAAGTTCGAATATATGTTAATTTAGTTAGAGCAGTCTTAGTAGTGCAACAATATGTAGAGTTAAGGTTAAGGTGACCTAACATTGGTAAGATTTTTTTTTTTTTAATTTTACTTATTTCACAAAATGTAATATTTCATCAACAATATTTGTTTATATCTTTGTTTTTTCCGAAAAATGTTTAAATATTTCATTTTTGTCCGAATGATCCGAAGAAGGGACTTATCGTTCACACTGATATTCGATATTGTGTGCAATTATCAAAGTAATATTTGAATAGATTGTAATAAAATATATCATTCTTATAAAAATAAACTGATTTTACTGAAATAAGCATTGTATCTACACCCTTTCATATGCAAAATCCTTAAAACCCTTTGACAATGTCAAACGAAATTATTTTCATAAATTATAAAAATGTAATTTATCCTTAACAGTTTAAAGTGAGTTCCATGTTGTTTTGTACTTCTTTTCAAAATATTGAGAATCATAGCCAAACACGTTTTTACTTTCAGTTACCCATATGTTTACATAGGGCAATGAAAGTGTATAGCATTTAGTAAAAAAAATCGATTTTTTTTTTCTTTTTCCCCTGGTTTTAAAACATCCTGATTTCAAAAAAGTGGTCTAGATAAAATGTCTATTTGTACGTGGTCAGCATAACACCTAAACGAATTGACGTACGATAGTCAAATTTGGTGTGCGGGTTAGTGGTAGCCATGGGACCTACAATTAAGGTTGCGCAATCGTCCCCACCGAAATTCCCATAGAAATCTGATAAAAGCGGAAAAAGCTAAAAAACGAGTGCCTTTAACACTCGCTTTTCAACCTTGAGCATCGCCCATCAACGATTGATATTTTTCTGTTTTTTGTACAAGGAATGACAGTGTAATGTTTATTGAATATCATCACCAAGTTTCGCGTTTCGGCTTTTTTCCCCAGTTTTTTTTTTTTTTTTTTTTTTTTCCCCTCTCTCTTCCCACATAAAAATATCGCCAAACCCTCGATTTTCATTTAAATAAAGGAAAATATGGAAACAGTAAATAATGCCGTATCAAATTTGAATGCAAAGATCAATATTATAGTGTATAGTCTCAAGTTTATGTAACTTATATTTTAATTTGCTAATGTGATGTCAAACACAGTTGAAAAGCATTGTTTAACTTTGGAAATTATTAAAACTTTATGAGTATAGAGTTTAATGTACCTGCAGTGTTGTCTAAAGTCGTTAAAAGATCTGCCGCCTCTTTTCTGCATTAAATTATTTATGATGTTGAATATATTGGTTAATTAACTTGCATAAAAAAAGTTGAATTTTCAGGGTTGTTGAACTTTTTACACTTCACCTGATCTGCATGAGATATTTTTTTGAGCTCTTAACTATTCTTTTTCTAATAAAAAATACTAAATATTAATAATGTAATTTTTTATTACATTTTCGGGGTAATTTGCTATATGGGACGCAAAAGAGGATGATCAAACCCTCTAATTTTTTTTTTCTCCATTGAACCCTGGTAGTATCATACTAATTGATGATACCCCTCCCCTCCCCTCCCCCTCTCTTCCAAGTTGAAAAATTATTACCGCGACTGTAACCACTCACGGTCATAATCGCACCCCCCGTGATTGACCTCTAAATCCGCCCCTGTCCATTCGTCGGCAATATTTGTGGTTCAGACTTGCTGTAAGTCGTTTGGGAGGTCAGTGCTCTACCAACCGGCTGCAGTCACACAAGAGAAATCACATTATTCGAAGTTGAGCTTTGCTGATGGTCCTTTCAGCAGTTCATATTGGCTGTATCCAAGTATCAACAAGTGGCGTAAATGAATTGTAACTTTTTTGTTTTTTAGATATAAGTCAGGTTGGGTGATGTGGTTTGGTAGAGACAATATTACAGCTATTTAAATTTTTGAACTCTAGCTGATTCCCAAACAATTTCTTGGAAGTTAAAATGTATTATGAAGTAAATTCCATTTTTGAGTTTTGGTGTATTTTTTTTTCCTTTTATTTTTTCTCTCTCAAAATCTGACATTGATTACTGAACGTTAAATGTTGTAAGTTGGGACATTGCATGAAGAATTCATGCTTTGAAAAATTTCAAGTTGCATAAAAATAGTTATGAAACAATAGTAATGAAATTGTTATGCCTGCTTGAATTAAACTAATATTTAGGAATAAAATTTTTAAAACTTGCGAAAGATTATAAAAAAAGAAAAAAGATTCAGGATTTTTTTTTATTGCTATTTTAATTACATGTTTAAACGCTAATTTTACACAGAATTAATATAAATGGATTGTTAATTATTTTGTCAAGTTGAGATTTGATTAATTTAATAATTTTTATTTAATAATTTAAATTTAGTTTTTATATGAATTTAATATTTTTTGCTGGTTGAATTTAATTAGAGATTTTAAACTTTTAATATTTACTTAAAATATGGCCTCCTTGAGTTTCGAAAGTCCTGAACGATACCAGAACGATGACCAAATGATGACTAAGAAGACTAATCACAGAACGATGACGAATCCCTGAAAGATGACTAAACGATGACTATTCCCAGAATGATGATTAGACGATGGAAAATTTCAGAAAATATTGAGTTGAAACGTCCCCAAATCAAAAGCAAGTTGTGCTTGTAGCATTTTGATATTAGTGCTGTGATCGAATCAATTGTAAAGCCACATATTAAAGACATTATGTGAGAAATCAAAATTTTCAAAGATCCCTAAAAAACATTATTTAGGTCTTGGAAAAGTCATTGAAATACTCTGTATAATCGAAATGTGAATAACTTACACAAATTATATGTGTGTATATTTATGTATATATCTATGAATTGTATTATGTATACTTTAATTGTATTTACTATGTATGTATATGTATAATTATTTACTATGTATATTTACTATGTGTATTTACTACGTATAATTATCTATACTTGCTGCACTGTAATAATACTTGTATGGCCAAAAGAGTTTGCGACCAGAATACTGTGACGAATACGAATACTATGTGTGGGAAGTGCACATATAATATGCTATGGCTAAAGCACAGTGCATATAAAACACTGAACTGAAACGTCATCAATATATGTCCACTTGAGGCAGAAAGCAAGTTATGCTTGTAGAATTTTCATATTAGTGCTGTGATCGAATCAATTGTAAAGCCACATATTAAAGACATTATGTGAGAAATCAAAATTTTCAAAGATCCCTAAAAAACATTATTTAGGTCTTGGAAAAGTCATTGAAATACTCTGTATAATCGAAATGTGAATAACTTACACAAATTATATGTGTGTATATTTATGTATATATCTATGAATTGTATTATGTATACTTTAATTGTATTTACTATATATGTATATGTATAATTATTTACTATGTATATTTACTATGTGTATTTACTACGTATAATTATCTATACTTGCTGCACTGTAATAATACTTGTATGGCCATAAGAGTTTGCGACCAGAATACTGTGACGAATACGAATACTATGTGTGGGAAGTGCACATATAATATGCTATGGCTAAAGCACAGTGCATATAAAACACTGAACTGAAAAGTCATCAAAATATGTCCACTTGAGGCAGAAAGCAAGTTATGCTTGTTGAATTTTCATATTAGTGCTGTGATCGAATCAATTGTAAAGCCACATATTAAAGACATGATGTGAGAATACAAATTTTCAAAGAACCTTAAAAAACTTTATTTAGGTCTTGAAAAGTCATTGATTTACCTTCAGTGGTTTCATTAGAAATAGTGTGTATATAACCTAGTCAAACTGTTAATTGTACCAAAATATTACCAATTTACTAAAATATGTGTGTATATTTATGTATATATCTAAAAATTGTATTATGTATATATCTAAAAATTGTATTATGTATATTTTCACTTTCATAAACCTTTAAACCTCTCACCATAAACACATTGAAAAGAGAGTTAGCGAAGTTAATAAAGAATACTATGCGTGGGAAGTGCACATATAATGTGTTATGGCTGAAGCACAGTGCATATAAAAATTGAATTGAAACGTTATCAAAATATGTCCACTTAAGGCAGAAAGCAAGTTGTGCTTGTAGAATTTGTATATTGGTGCTGTGGTCGAATCAATTGTAAAGACATGATGTGAGAATACAGTTTTTCAAAGAACCTTAAAAAACTTTATTTAGGTCTTGAAAAGTCATTGATTTACCTTCAGTGGTTTCATTAAAAATAGTGTGTATATAACCTAGTCAAACTGTTAATTGTACCAAAATATTACCAATTTACTAAAATATGTGTGTATATTTATGTATATATCTAAAAATTGTATTATGTATATATCTAAAAATTGTATTATGTATATATCTAAAAATTGTATTATGTATATTTTCACTTTCATAAACCTTTGAACCTCTCACCATAAACACATTGAAAAATGAGTTAGCGAAGTTAATTAAGAATACTATGCGTGGGAAGTGCACATATAATGTGTTATGGCTGAAGCACAGTGCATATAAAAATTGAATTGAAACGTTATCAAAATATGTCCACTTAAGGCAGAAAGCAAGTTGTGCTTGTAGAATTTGTATATTAGTGCTGTGGTCGAATCAATTGTAAAGACATGATGTGAGAATACAATTTTTCAAAGAACCTTAAAAAACTTTATTTAGGTCTTGAAAAGTCATTGATTTACCTTCAGTGGTTTCATTAGAAATAGTGTGTATTTTACCTAGTCAAACTGTTAATTGTACCAAAATATTACCAATTTACTAAAATATGTGTGTATATTTATGTATATATCTAAAAATTGTATTATGTATATTTTCACTTTCATAAACCTTTAAACCTCTCACCATAAACACATTGAAAAATGAGTTAGCGAAGTTAATTAAGAATACTATGCGTGGGAAGTGCACATATAATGTTTAATGGCTGAAGCACAGTGCATATAAAAATTGAATTGAAACGTTATCAAAATATGTCCACTTAAGGCAGAAAGCAAGTTGTGCTTGTAGAATTTGTATATTAGTGCTGTGGTCGAATCAATTGTAAAGACATGATGTGAGAATACAATTTTTCAAAGAACCTTAAAAAACTTTATTTAGGTCTTGAAAAGTCATTGATTTACCTTCAGTGGTTTCATTAGAAATAATGTGTATATAACCTAGTCAAACTGTTAATTGTACCAAAATATTACCAATTTACTAAAATATGTGTGTATATTTATGTATATATCTAAAAATTGTATTATGTATATTTTCACTTTCATAAACCTTTAAACCTCTCACCATAAACACATTGAAAAGAGAGTTAGCGAAGTTAATTAAGAATACTATGCGTGGGAAGTGCACATATAATGTGTTATGGCTGAAGCACAGTGCATATAAAAATTGAATTGAAACGTCATCAAAAAAGGCAGAAAGCAAGTTGTGCTTGTAGAATTTTGATATTAGTGTTGTGGTCGAATCAATTGTAAAGACATGATGTGAGAATAAAAATTTTCAAAGAACCTTAAAAAACTTTATTTAGGTCTTGAAAAGTCATTGATTTACCTTCAGTGATTTCATTAGAAATAGTGTGTATATAACCTAGTCAAACTGTTAATTGTACCAAAATATTACCAATTTACTAAAATATGTGTGTATATTTATGTATATATCTAAAAATTGTATTATGTATATATCTAAAAATTGTATTATGTATATTTTCACTTTCATAAACCTTTAAACCTCTCACCATAAACACATTGAAAAATGAGTTAGCGAAGTTAATTAAGAATACTATGCGTGGGAAGTGCACATATAATGTGTTATGGCTGAAGCACAGTGCATATAAAAATTGAATTGAAACGTTATCAAAATATGTCCACTTAAGGCAGAAAGCAAGTTGTGCTTGTAGAATTTGTATATTAGTGCTGTGGTCGAATCAATTGTAAAGACATGATGTGAGAATACAATTTTTCAAAGAACCTTAAAAAACTTTATTTAGGTCTTGAAAAGTCATTGATTTACCTTCAGTGGTTTCATTAGAAATAATGTGTATATAACCTAGTCAAACTGTTAATTGTACCAAAATATTACCAATTTACTAAAATATGTGTGTATATTTATGTATATATCTAAAAATTGTATTATGTATATTTTCACTTTCATAAACCTTTAAACCTCTCACCATAAACACATTGAAAAATGAGTTAGCGAAGTTAATTAAGAATACTATGCGTGGGAAGTGCACATATAATGTGTTATGGCTGAAGCACAGTGCATATAAAAATTGAATTGAAACGTCATCAAAATATGTCCACTTAAGGCAGAAAGCAAGTAGTGCTTGTAGAATTTGTATATTAGTGCTGTGGTCGAATCAATTGTAAAGACATGATGTGAGAATACAATTTTTCAAAGAACCTTAAAAAACTTTATTTAGGTCTTGAAAAGTCATTGATTTACCTTCAGTGGTTTCATTAGAAATAATGTGTATATAACCTAGTCAAACTGTTAATTGTACCAAAATATTACCAATTTACTAAAATATGTGTGTATATTTATGTATATATCTAAAAATTGTATTATGTATATATCTAAAAATTGTATTATGTATATTTTCACTTTCATAAACCTTTAAACCTCTCACCATAAACACATTGAAAAATGAGTTAGCGAAGTTAATTAAGAATACTATGCGTGGGAAGTGCACATATAATGTGTTATGGCTGAAGCACAGTGCATATAAAAATTGAATTGAAACGTTATCAAAATATGTCCACTTAAGGCAGAAAGCAAGTAGTGCTTGTAGAATTTGTATATTAGTGCCGTGGTCGAATCAATTGTAAAGACATGATGTGAGAATACAATTTTTCAAAGAACCTTAAAAAACTTTATTTAGGTCTTGAAAAGTCATTGATTTACCTTCAGTGGTTTCATTAGAAATAATGTGTATATAACCTAGTCAAACTGTTAATTGTACCAAAATATTACCAATTTACTAAAATATGTGTGTATATTTATGTATATATCTAAAAATTGTATTATGTATATTTTCACTTTCATAAACCTTTAAACCTCTCACCATAAACACATTGAAAAGAGAGTTAGCGAAGTTAATTAAGAATACTATGCGTGGGAAGTGCACATATAATGTGTTATGGCTGAAGCACAGTGCATATAAAAATTGAATTGAAACGTCATCAAAATATGTCCACTTAAGGCAGAAAGCAAGTAGTGCTTGTAGAATTTGTATATTAGTGCTGTGGTCGAATCAATTGTAAAGACATGATGTGAGAATACAATTTTTCAAAGAACCTTAAAAAACTTTATTTAGGTCTTGAAAAGTCATTGATTTACCTTCAGTGGTTTCATTAGAAATAATGTGTATATAACCTAGTCAAACTGTTAATTGTACCAAAATATTACCAATTTACTAAAATATGTGTGTATATTTATGTATATATCTAAAAATTGTATTATGTATATTTTCACTTTCATAAACCTTTAAA
Organism: Linyphia triangularis; assembly: GCA_963978545.1. Lineage (NCBI taxonomy): Eukaryota > Metazoa > Arthropoda > Arachnida > Araneae > Linyphiidae > Linyphia > Linyphia triangularis. The sequence continues at coordinate 8,095,297 of OZ021722.1, read as the reverse complement.
CCTCTCACCATAAACACATTGGAAAAAGAGTTAGCGAAGTTAATTAAGAATACTATGCGTGGGAAGTGCACATATAATGTGTTATGGCTGAAGCACAGTGCATATAAAAATTGAATTGAAACGTTATCAAAATATGTCCACTTAAGGCAGAAAGCAAGTTGTGCTTGTAGAATTTTGATATTTGTGCTGTGGTCGAATCAATTGTAAAGACATGATGTGAGAATACAAATTTTCAAAGAACCTTAAAAAACATTATTGAGGTCTTGAAAAGTCCTTGATTTACCTTCAGTGGTTTCGTTAGAAATAGTGTGTATATTACCTCGTCAAACTGGATTGAAACATCATCAAAATCTGTCCAGAAGGCAAAAAGCAAATTGTGCTTGTAAGATTTTAATACTTGTCCAAATGTGGCTGGATTAAAGACATGATGTGTAAAGGCATGTAAAGTCACACATTAAAGACATGATGCCTTTAAATAACTTTCCAATGATCCTTCAATAATATTATTTGTGTCTTGAAAAGTCATTAAAAGTCATTGATTTGCATTCCACGATTTCAGTAGGAATACTGTGTATATTATCTAGAAAACTATTAATTGTACAGAAATGTAACCAGCGTTCTCGAGTGTTATGTTGTTATATCTATAAATCTTATAATTTATACTTTCATTTTCATGAACCTTTAAACCCCTCACCATGAACAAATTGTAAACAATTGTTTGCATATCTTAAAATGCTTTTTGGTATGCTGTCTGCCAACATTCCCACTTGTTTCCTCATAATTGTTTGTATACATATATCAGGGTATTGTTTGTATATATGTTTTCAAGCCATTGAAAATACTTGAGAAGTCCTTTAAAGTTTTTATTTTTTGTTGATTGTATGTTCCCTACTGCAATAATTTAAAAAATTCATTTCCATTTATCTGCGCCGCACTGGAATTCATAGGGCCTTAAAAAAAATATTATTTAGGTCTTGAAAAGGCATTGATTTGCATTCCAGGATTACAGTAAGAATATTGTGTATATTATCTAGTCAAACTGTTATTTCAAATGTTACTATTTCATTCAAATGTTATGTGTGTTTAATTATGTATATACTGTCTATAAATCTTATTATCTATAATAATAAAACACGTTTGCTGTGTGTCTCCGGATCTATAGAAATTCTCCTTAAAATAGGCGTAGAGCTATGAAATTTTAAACATAAGTAGTTTTGGCCTTTTAATTAAACTTTTGAAAAACAATTTTGAAATTTTGATTAGTTTTTTTTTTTTTTTTTTTTTTTTTAATTAACAAATATTTTACAAAACGATTTCGAATAGGGGTACAGCTCTGAAAATTTCAACATAAGTAGTTTTAGCCTTTTAATTGTACTTCAAAAAAATTAAAATTTTGATTAGTTTTTTTTAATTAATTTTATTAATTCTTATAAAAATATTTCACAAAACGATTTCTAATAAGGCTACTGCTCTGACTTGAAAAAAAGTTTGTCGTAAAATCAAGGAAAATTTTAGAAATCCTTCAGGGAACTTTATTTTCCTTAATTTTGTGGCCAGCTTGATACATACATTTGACTAATATACTCTTGTAAAAACATAGAAGAAATTCATAAATGAATGAAATCAATCGATGGACAATTTATTTAAATTACAAGGGGTCGAAACGTTATAACTGATGATCATAATCAACAACGATCAAATTACATTTCACACTTTTTTTATTGCAATAAATTTTGTAAAAGTACTTTGAAATGTAATAATTAAAATGTTGACTCCTCCTCTGCCCTTTTGGAAACAGCTTGAGTCGATTAAGTATCTTATAAATTGCAATTATCTGCTGACAGGACAAGGTTATTTTTTCGGCAACGGAAGTATTTCACTTTTGTTGAAAGAGTTAAGTTTTTCATATCCAGCCTAGGTTTAATTTTTAAAGATCGTTTGTTTGGAGTGATTTAATTCTTTCGAATTAAATTTTGCTCTCACACAGTTTAGGAGAGCCTTGTTGTTATGCTGAAACAAATTGGAAACAAATTTTCAAAACGAATAAACGCGGGGAAACGACGTGTCGTTTTGGAATAACAGTAAATCTGACTATTAGACGACAATACGGATTTTTTTGTGTGTGTGTGTGGCTTGAAACTGACCTTGGTATTAAAAGCAGCGATGTAGTGTAAAATAAAAAGGTGTGGGAACGCTATGTCGCATCGTTACTAATGTACACTTTTCTGTTGGGTGGGGGGAGTAAAAAAGACAACTAAGAATAAATTACTTTATTAATACTACTTTCATAACCTCAAAACAGATTATTGGGCACCTCAAAAATTTAAAAGGAAAAAAAATAAGTGTGTATAGACTTTTTTTTATTTAAATAATTTTTTAAACTGTAAAGTTATATGGATTTTTAAGCAATTTGCTTTGCATAACCCATTTTAACAGATTGCTTGACACTTTATAAATGGGTTATATGACATTTTCCAACATATTACTGACACAAATATCTAAACAGATTTTTTACAACAATTTTTAAACAGATTATCTATGTATAACACATTTTAAACAGATTATTTACATGATTTTTTTTTAACAATTTTCATTCTGAAAAATTTCCATAAGAAATCGAGTTTCCATTCAGACACATTTGACTAGGATCTCACCCTAACAGGATCATCACCTGATTTGAGTTTTCGGAGCCTAGATTTAACATAATCATCTGACTCAGAATTTCAGAGATACAACATACAATGGGTTCGGATAAATTCCCAGATTCTGTAGCTCCTCGAAATCCGTTTTCAAAGTGAATCAACACGTTGACTGCCACGCGCGTTTACTGTTGAAATCTCCTTCAGGCCACGAGTACCGCTGTACAAAGCGTATTCTGCTGAGTACCCGCGCCGACATTTGAATAATGCGATTAGCTGGTGGTCGCAAGAATAATTTCTCGTTCCGTTTGTTTCCACGGTGTCATGTCTGTTTATTTGTGTTTCGCATCTGTTTCTCATTTCGCCGCTTTACACGATCAGTTTGAATCTTTGCCGAGTAAAGAGAATATAACTTAAACTCTAATTCATTGAAATGTCGAAAAGAAAAATATAAAACTTATTTCCTAGTGAGTCAAATAGCAGTGGGGGAAAAAAAAAAAAAAAAGCTTTTACGAGACTTACAATAACTTTCTTAATAATCCATTTTCATATTACTTTTATAACAATTCAATAGTTTTGTTACTTGGTGTGAAATATCTTTTCAAATACTTACGGATATCTTTCGCAAAACAGTCAAATACGGGTGACGCGGCCGGATCAGAAACTATGCTGTCACCCGAATATGGGTGACGTCAACGTGTTAAAGAGATTGTTGCAGATGTCGATTGGAGAGTTTTATAGTTTTTCTCCTTCTCGAGAGGAAAACTTGGAGAAGTTCTTTCTTGATACCCTTCCTTTTCCAGAATTTGCACCATTAATTAAAATGAAATTAACAAGTTAAAATCCGCCAGTCGACTTAAAATGTCTTTATAAAATATTAATTTGTGTACCATTCCAATCATCTTTAATCTTAAGAGGGATATCCAAATATAAACTCATCACTGGCCAGACGAATAGATTATCTTGGGTCATTCCTGGTTTTTTAATCTTATCCAGTTCGGTTTGTCATATCGACAATGGAGACGATTAGGAGATAATGATCTTCAAAAATGGATATGAATCGAAAGAGAAAGCAAACTGCAAAATTTATATGATACTGCCATCAAAATCACTAGAGTTTCAAAAAGAGCGGATTCTTCTCCTGATCGCCACCACTGATGCATTAATTAGTGTTGATTTTTTGAAACTTGAGAAAACAGATTTTTCTTAACTGCTGCTACATTTTTAGAATAAACTTTCAAATGATTCTTAAGTTTTTCCATTCCCAAATTGAAAAATAATTTACTTCTACGAAATAAAATACATTTGAATAGTTTTTCTATTATTTCACAGCCCAATTTCGATGTGTTATATACATTTATAAAACCATTAGCAATTTTGAAATAAGGAAAATGAAATGTATAACATCAACAAATATGAATACCCTCACTTTTTGGAAAAGAACAGACTCATTATCATAGGTTACAAGGGGAATTTTTTTTTTTTGTTCAAACCTTGATTTTTCAAAACTATTTTTCTTCTAACAATGACAAATATAACATCTATTATTAAAACGCACACGGTTTTTTTTCGGTGAATATTGTCCTTTTCTCCATTTTTATAAAAATTTAAGCAACTAGGGGAATTCAAGCATCCTCCCATGCACCTTCTTGGCAGCACCCAATTCCGTTATTTTTACGTTTAGAGTTTAAAGTAAGTAACAGTTAAGAAATCAATGCTGTTTTGAATATATATTTTTTCATGTTCAAACAACATATCAGTTTGATTTTCCAAATATCTGGCAAGCCAATGTAAATGCATAATTCCGTATTCTCAAAACACCCTAAGAGCTAATACAATATATTAACATTCTAATACATTTAGCTATCTATCTGGATTCTTAGCGCCCAGCCAGTTTCTTCCGTCAGAATCTCAGGTTTCCACCCCCCCCCTTTTTTTTTTTTTGGCCTACATTGCCTCTACATTTAAAAGTTAATGTTATTTTTCTTTAATTTTAGACGGATTGAGAGTTTTTGAAAGTGGGGGGATAGATTTGAGTTGTTTTAGAAGTGGGGAGACGCATGGGTATTTTCTTGGAAAATGAGGGGGGGGGGAGGGCGTTACCCCGCGTCTACCCACACTTCTAGTACTGACTGTATGGTAATTTTGTTCTAGAAAAATCAGCAAAGTTTTCTTAAAATCTTCAAATTTTATGACCGTTCTATTATTTTGATTAGATGTAAGCCTAAATTTAAAAAAAAAAAAAAAAAAGACAGAATTTTGCTAATGTAATTTTTTATTAGAAAAATATCCAAATATTTCCCCCACGTCTACCAGGAAAAAATATTTTTTTAAGTGGGGGAAAGGGGAGGATGTCGAAAAAGTTTTTTTTTTTGTATAGAAAATGCTTTCTATCTTAATTTAAGATCAGAATTTGCACACACCCACGCACAAAAATGCCGGAAAATCACAAATTCCTCTTTTGAAAAAAGAGCTCTCAAATTGATTTAGACTCTTTTACTTGCACCGAACCGAATGAAAGTTAAATTGGGTTTGTTTTTACACTATGCCATCGATTTGTGAAATTTGGCACTGCATTAATATGTGTCTCCATTTCCAAAGAGAAGAGCACCCGATGCTTCCATTCGAAGCTGTCTTCCAAAACGCAGTGTCCATTTCGGACTCGGACAATACCCACGCGAGCCTCCCTTCTTGGGGGGGGGGGGGGGGGGGGGCTAAAAGGGGGCTGCCAAACTGGATATCAGATTTTACTTCGCCCACTCCTCTCTAGAAACGGAGACTGGACACGGTTCGAGTGAAGGATAAAAGCATTTTGGAAGCTAAAAAAGGTTAAAATTGGAAAATTGTGAAGGAGTTAAGTTGGCATTTTTGAGCTATTTATGCAAATTTGAGTACCAAATTATCAAATGAGGGTCAGAACTGGCACGGGTGATGAGGCTTGAAAGCATTTTATGTGGTGAAAAAAAAAAAAAAACTTCTGAAATTTAAGTAATTTACAAATTTAATTTCTAGGACAGATTTGGCTAAGTTTTGATCCACTTCCAATTTCATGGGTGTTCTATAATATAAATTAAAGGCTCCCGTCTTAGTAAGTAATTAATTTTAAAATGGCAAAATTTTGCTACAGTAACTTTGTTCTAGAAAAACTAAGAAGTTTAAGAAGAAAAAAAGAGACAATATTTTGCTTTAACTTTTTACTTGAAATATCACCAGAAATTTTCAGCCAAAAAAAAATTTGGAAAAATATATTCCTCATTGAAATAACATGATGCCATGTTAGTTCAAAATTAATATTTTTTCAGTCTAGAATACTCGAAGACATCTCTCGAATCAATTTTGAATATCAATTTACGCTTAAAATAATATTTTAGTACTTAAAATCGAAAATATTGCAAAGTAAAAAAAAAGTTTCTTAAAATCAGTATTAAAGCACAATATTTTCAGAAAATGAACTTCTGATTTTACTAATAAAATTTTTTTGAGGGGCAAATTTGGATCTTGGATGAATATAGAAAGTTAATTTTCAATACAAAAGCTCCCCCCCCCCCTCTCCACTTAAAAACAACATGGGAGAGCACCTTCAGCTGTTTTTCTATCAAATTTGGGCAAATTTGGATTATAAATGAATATAAAAACTCATTTTCAATAAAATATTACAAAAAAAAAAAAAAAAATCTATCGAAATGGGCAAAGGGAGACCAACTTGAACGATTTTTCCATCAAAAAGTTACAGCCTCAAAATGTTTTCCTTTTGTGAAATTTAACCTTATATATAGATACACTAAAAATAATTAATAGTTTAAAAAAATAAAAAACACGCTTTAATAGAAAACCAAACTAAAAACTAGAAAATAAATATAGTTGAAAAAACTAAAAAACACGATTTAATAGAAAACTAAACTAAAAAGTAGAAAATAATTTTAAATACGAGTAAGTTTGAAATAAGAATAGAGTGATTAACAAGAAATATTTATTTTATCGTAAAAAAGCGTGGGGTGCTTGATGTCAATTGTTGTAAATATTTAATGACAGATATTGGTAAAAGTAAAGCCCTTATGAAAATATCTTAAAAAGCACCCCACGCTTTTTTACTGTAAAATAAATATTTCTTGTTAATCACTCTATTCTTATTTCAAACATATTTAAAATTATTTTCTACTTTTTAGTTTAGTTTTTTATTAAAGCGTGTTTTTTAGTTTTTAAACTATTATTAATATTTATTTTTAAATAACACTCCCACAAAAGCATAGTTTTAAAATACTGGAAATGAAAATATCGAGACACCTACAATATTTTAAATTACCTTACCTCTGATTCGAAGTCGTCTTCAAAAGGTCTCCTGTCGAGGTGCCAAATGCAAAAGTAACTGAAAGGGAAAGAAAAAGAGTCATCATTCACATTATCTATCGATATTTCTAATGCAAAATAAGCACACACACAATTCTTATGGTAAAATGAAAACTTTTTATAATGTCGAAGATTGCTATTGTTTAAAAACGAACTACCTCTGTGATAGTTTTATGGTTTTAAAATTAAATTCCTCTTGGCCAGAGAAAATCTCTTTCTTCATCTCTTCTTGACTAGAGAACATCTCTTTCTTCATCTCTTCTTGGCTTTTCTTCATCTCTTCCTGCCCTTTGGACATTTTCTTCTCAATTTCTTGCATGAAAGCAAAAAGCTGTTGAAATTTTTCATCTTGTTCCGCCATTGCTCTGGTAATCGGCATTCGAATCCCACTTCTGACACCAGTTGTTGCATGGACGGGTTCGAAAGATTTGAAGCCAAAGCAGATAAAAACTTGCAGATATTTATTCCAATATCACTCTTCACAGATTCCCTTACAACTCCAGAACTTCTCGTTCTAGTAGACAGAATACAGCTCTTTTCACAATGATAGAGCACAAAACAGCAGTTAAAAACTTGACAACACAACTGCTAAATCACTGCAAAAGGCAATGCAATACCGTTCGCTTTCGCTCACTGAGACTCAGTAATTCCAGTCAACTAATTCAGTGACTCAAAATCAACTAACTCCCCGCTCACTTGGCCGTTCTTATATAGGGGAGGAGAACATTCTTGAAATTTCTAGAGGTAGATATTTGGAGAACTTTCCAGATCGTAGTCGAAAAGTCCTATACATGTACATGGGTACCGAAAATGTCGCCAAATGGTCGCCAAGTTTGGCGACAAAAATTAGTCACCAAAAGCGTCGCCAACTTGGCTCTATCTCGCCAATTTGGCGAGATTGCCATTACCATAATGTTAAATGCCCTGCTCCTTGAAACTCGCTTCCCAGAGTTACCTCTGTAAAACTCGTTATCAAGCATCAAGTCAAGAGATTCATTGCAGGGAAACAAACTAAAGGCGAACTATTGCACTGCCTTATGCAAAATGTACATAAATTTTCCCATTTACAAAATTAACACTACGAAATATTTACAAATATACAAAAATTTGTAACAATAATAATAATAATAAATATAGAGTTATTTCGTTGACTAAGGTTTAGTATCAAGTAAGAATTAATCTACAAAGCACTCGTGAGCTCGTGCCCTATAGATATTTTTGAGGGGTCCAGGCCATTTGAAAAATTGTGTTTATTCTTAAACGTGAAACTTGATACAAATGTTTTTTTTTTTTTTTTTTTTTTTTTTTTGTCATTTCACTGACGAAAGTTCACCTAAGCAAAGAAGAATTAAATCTCAAGCATTGACCTTAGAAAAGGGCCCATCGATAGTTGTCCCAACTGAATATCATATTTGCATCAAAATCTAAATACACTAAAAATGAGCACCGTGTATCAATTTTAAATTAAATGTTTCTCTAATGTACCCGTCACATGCTCATGGACGTCACGAACCTTATAGAGGGCAATTGTAATTTATTTATTGTTATTATTATTATCATTATTTGCCAAAACGTCTTACCTGACAACTTATGGTTTTGTCCCTATTCATTTGTACAAATGTATGCGCACTACAGAAAAACTCAACATTATTTCCTCTTGAATGAAGAATGAGTTTTGTGTAGTCGTATATGGGGCTCTTTTAAGTTTTCCCCGCCTGTCAAAAACATTGGGCGATCGTAAAAAGTAAAGGGAAAAAGAAAAGGTAATTACGAAAATGATATTATAAAAGAGTGCAAATAATATTCATCTATTTGAATTTGATTGCAATGAAATCTAAAATGACTTTTTAAGGTGACTCAAGTATGCGGTGGGGTGTTTTTTTTTGTTTTATTTTATATAAATATTCCCGAATTCATTTCTTTTAAAATGATAACATTTTCTTTCTGAGACTCAAATTACTTTTTAAATTACAGTGTGTTTAGTGAACCTGTTTTGTATCACATTAATTAGAGTAGTAAACTTTAAACGCGTTTTCTGAAGAATGACATTTTGGTGCGATAATACGACTTTACTCTAACGGTCATAATTTCATTATAAATGGTCCGGTTTACAAAATTCTAAGATTCTTTTGTAGACAATAGTTGTGAATGTGCTTCCTACTAGAATCTAATATATACTGTTATACACAAATTTTTATATACATTTAATTTTTTGATGAAAACTATGTATTTTTTCATACTTTTTATTTAAAAACATATCTGGCTACCTAGCAGTAAAAAAATGCTTAGATAAAAATTACTTCTTAGTTAAAAATACTTATTTATATTAGAAACGATTATTTATAGCCATATTTACAAAGTAATTAAATAGTATTTCAGAGCTCTTGCAAAGAAATTAGCAAGTCGCGAGTCCTCTCTGATAATCCTCGAATCCGTCTTCTTAAGTAGCCTGGTCAGTTCCGAATATTTGCATGAAGGCCATTTGAACCTCAGCGGGTTTCATGGTCTGCAGTGGCACCAACGACATGCTAGGATGATGTTACTTGATTGGAAGCTTGAACTTACATCCGCCGACGCGCGTCAATTTGCTGGACCATGCACGTAGGAAACCACTTCATCCTTCGTCATTTTGTGGATTAACTGGTGAGCATTTGGCAACACAGACTTAAACAGTTCGTTGTTATGAAACGTGTCGTTTGAGTAGTTCGAAGGCAGGGGAGAGGAGCTTGACGAAGCTTTTAGCTAGGTAGTGATTTGAGATGTTTTTAGGATATGTTTTAGCTTCTGCCAAACTTCTTCCAATTGCTACCTAGTAGTGTTTAGACAGGAAATGACTTTAGTGTGTGTGAGTGGAGATGGGAAGAGGTTTGGTGAAAGAATGACAAGTGTGTAGGATGACCCTCGGAAATGCCGTCTCCTTTTCTTCTGCTGGACTTGGTTAACCGGCTGCAGTATGAAAAAAACAAAATTCACTGACATTAATGTGAAAGAACCACGTCCATCCTTTGCTTTTGTGCGATATCACAGTGAAAAGGTATGCAAATTATTTTACATGGTATAAACTTAAATACCCTAGAAATAATATTGCCGACCAAACGGTGTAGTGGTTAGCGTGCTGGCTTCTAGACCGTGAGGTTGCGGGTTCGAGTCCCGTATTAGACATGGGTGTTTGTAAATGTATGTTGGCTTGTCTAATGACGAAAGTTTCCGCGCATTATAGCCCTCGTGTTGCTGACGGCGCCAGATAATCTGAATACAACCAACCAACCTAGAAATAATATTAACTATGTAGAGGTCTTGCATAATTGAATAACAAAACTCGTTATAAAAAACCCCCAGTTTTTTTAAATACTCTTCTTCAGTAGTCGAATGAATTGACAAACTAATTTTTTTTTTACGGTAATTTGAAATTTTTGTACAAATGTTGCAATATCATGACACATATTTACCTCGACATGCTTTTAAATTCCATTTCTTTTTGTAGTGCAGTGTGCTAAAATATAAACTGCTTATAATTTTTTTTTTATAATTAAACTTATCGAATTTTGTATTTAGTGAAACTATTTTTTCACGTCGAATTGAGTCGATCAAACGGTATAGTGGTTAGCGTGCTAGATTCTAGACCGCGAGGTTGCGGGTTCGGGTCCCGTGTAAGGCATGGATGTTTGTAAATGTATGTTGGCTTGTCAAATGACGAATGTTTCGGCGCATTATAGCCCTCGTGTTGCTGACGGCGCCAGATAATCTGAAAACAACCAACCAACCAAGATGCAACAAAAATTATGGCAATCATCCTAGTTTGCACATCGAGTATACTTAATTTGATTTCTTAATAAAATACAATTTTTTATTAAAAGTGGCTTTTGTTTCTTATTTAAATGTTTTTCTAAAGCACGTGTTATTTGTGTTGGTAAATGTGCACTGTAATATCTAATACGCTTTATAGGGCTACACTCTGCCGATTGTATTGGAACTGGAGTTCGGATATCCATTTAAATTTCAGTTGTAGCGTTTCCTACATAACATTTCATACTAATTTACTCAAAAATTATCATTAATCACTCAATACTCTACCCTTTTTTAATGAACTTTGCTCATGTTTTTTTGAGAGAGAATATATAACTTCGGTAAATCACGATTAGGGAGGCTGCAAATTGCCGAATTCTTCTTTTCAACATGTTACATCACTACACTTGCTTCCTTACTCTACTCACAAGCATTTTAAAGTTATTTTACTTTTCCAGACTTAAGTTTGCTCTCTGCATATCGCAACAAGTTTACATTTGTGCAAACAAATAACTTTCTCACATAAATTTATGTTAGTTTCTTGTTTTTCAAAAAACCTTTAGAGTTGCAAAACAGCTCTCATGAACAACTTCCTGCAAATTGTTCAAGTTATAAACTCAAGTTAAATAATGTATTTTCTGCAAGGTAGCGCCTGTAACTGAAAGTTTGAAACGGCATTTAGTCTTGCATCACATTACATTATATTATATATTTTTTTTCTTATTCCAAGAAAAACGTATTTGAATGTAAAGAAATATTCACGGAACTTTTTAAGTACTAATATTTTTTTAAAATTCTCATCCATTCAACATCAGTACTGATTTCAAAATTTAATTATATCAAAATTACACAAATGAGCAATTTTTGATTTTCAAATTTTTTTTCAATGCTAGAAGAAATCATGTACCGAAACTAATTTGAACTCTGATATATAAATTTATTTTTCCAAAAATAATTCGATTACGAAAAATAATTTTTGTTACATGCCCACGTTGCCATGCAGCCTTAAATATTATAAACTTTCAAATTCGGGCTTTTAAATCTTATGCGAATGCATTGTTGGAAGCTTTGTATACAATCAGTTGGATTAGGTCATTCTTGGTTTCAGAAAATTCAGTGTTGTTGCAATTTCACATTGTTAACTTCTAACAATGGAGTAAAATATGTTTGAAAACCATTATTGCGAAATCGCTCATTTCGACGCCATTTTAAGAAAAAACTGACCACGCAGTTTATTCAAGACTTTTCCTATTTCTAAAAGCGTGCTAGCTTCTAGACCGCGAGGTTGCGGGTTCCGAGTCCCGTATTAGGCATGGATGTTTGTAAATGTATGTTGGCTTGTCTAATGACGAATGTTTCGGCGCATAATAGCCCTCGTGTTGCTGATGGTGCCAGATAATCTGAATACAACCAACCCATCCACTCCCAGAACATTTTGTTTAGGTTTAATATAGTTTCTATTAATTATATTACTTTTATAGCATTTAATTACAGTTGAAATTTTAATAAAAATTATTATCCATACGATTAATTTTGAGTTGCTTTTCTCAAATTCAAACATTATTTTTTCTCCACAGTGTCCTTATGGAAAATTATGCAGTATCGAGATTAATGAGCATCGTTTCGATCTTTTAGAAACCTATTTCTACTTAATTATTCAAGTTGACTTAAATGTTCAGTGATGAGGGTATGAATATTTTATTATTTTCTATGAGTTTTCAGAATCATCAAACCAGGTGAGGATTAACAAATAATATTTAAGTTTAAGTCTCAACCTTTGATGTCGAACATGCACTTAATGTAGTTTTCCCTGTTTTATTATGAATTTTATCCCTCCATTTATATAAGGTCTTTCTGAAAATAATCCCTAACTTTGAATGACATAAGAGCTAAACAGTAAAAAGAGACATGTTATAAGGAATGTATAAAAGGTATGGAATTATAAATATACGGGCAATTCTACCATAATTTTAACTTTTATGTAAGGAAAATTTTGGAAAACAAAACGTAACAAATTAACATAAAATGTATATGAAAATGCTTATTAATGTTTCAAGATTACTAAACAATAGTCAGCAGTGATCGTTTTTAAAGAAATTTTGTTATAATGACTAAATATATTGAGTTTTTGTGCCTAATTTTCCTTACCGTCCCCATGATATTTATATTCAATAACATATTACATTATGTAAAATTTGCACTCTTTATGCTTAATGTCGGTGACTCTGCATTGCTAAGACTCAGCAAATCTATAATCAACAGCATTGTGAAAGGATTTTTTCTGTTAGCTATGCTGAAATGTTTCAATTTAACTATTTTTTGTATTTTGTGTTCATACATTTTACTTTACACCTATATATACCTATAGAAAGTAGACTGAAGGCACAACAATTTTGAAATATACTTGCTGGGCTAAAATGTATTAATAATATCAGCAGACAAATTTGAAGACATTTACTGAAAGTTTTACTGTCGGGGACTGTAATGAAAGCGAAGGGACGGTAAGGACAACTCAGATAGGTTACAAGTAATAGAAAAATAATAACTAAATTAGATTTAGTTAAGTATTCGGATCTAAATGTATTGTAAAAACAAAGTTTTCTTCTTAAAATACCTGTTGAAATAGTTTATCATAGTCCTTGACATTGTTTATGCACAAAAATTGGTTTGATATTGAATGCGGTGGATCCTCAATTCTAGACATTATTTCTGTCACTGGTAGGCTGTTGTGACCTTCTGTTACTGTCTAAAAGAATTTGTCGCCAGAGCGATGCATTTACATAACAGTTACTGCATCAGTTTCCAATTTTTCTACAATTCCGAGATAGAATGAGTTGTCGTAACATGCAGCAATCCAGTCTCCTTTTAAAACTTTATCAAGTTTTCCAGTCTCTTGATTAATTGAAGTGTTGGGACCACTATTTTGTGGTCAGGGCCGTCGCTAAGAATTTTGGTTGGGGGGGGGCGTAGACATCCTTTTGCCGACTGAAATCAAGGCATGTCCGGTGTAAATGTAGAAAATATAAATTAAGGTTCTAATAAATTGTTAACTAATTTTTATTAATGTAAAATTAACGTATACATAATTTTTAATTAATATATGAATAATTCCTGCATAATTAATTATTAATTAATGTAAAACTAATTGTTAATGCATTTTTTTTATTTAATTGTGAATTGTTTTATTTAATGTGAAATTAGTTTAAATTATTTTTAAATTACCGTCTAAACAATTTTTAATATTTTATGGCATTTTATTAATACGTACTTAATGTCAAATTTTAATTCCCATCACATTATAGTTAAAGTTCTTTCAAATACATTTAATTTTTCATTTCTTTTTAGTAAATTAACCCTTCCTCTCCAAACAAAGGAAATTATTTTTGGAAGCGTTTTTATTTGGGGGCAGGGGAGGGGGGGGGGGAGACTTTTATACCTTGCAGATAGATAGAAGTTTCCCCGACAATCTTAAACCAATTCAGTAAACTGATTCTCAGTTTACTGAATTTTCATTTCGATACATTTTTTTTTTTATATTTTCAAATTGCAGTTTCGAAAAGAAAAAAAAAATTAAACGTGTAAAAGTGGTTGGAAAATAGCACTTTAACATGGAATTAAATAGATGAAAATTATTGATCAAATTGGTGACTTTTGTATAATGAATTGTATAAAGGTTGATCAAAAAACGAATTCTGAAAAAATTCTTCTTTTTAAAATTCTGGCGGACTATTGCTACTACAGAAAATTCCCTACGCGAAGCAATGCAATTTTTATAATAGATACAATGTCAGGGACATAAGAAACATGCACTTGCCCTCCTTCTCCTCTGGATTTCGAAAAATAAAGTAACGTGGGAAAAAAAGTGGTAAAATTTACAAGAAAAATATATATATGGATATTAATTCATCAATTTGAACAGAACATTAATGAACAATTATTAACTAACATCCAATTAGGAAATCCAATTCCCATCTTCGAAACATCAAGGATTAAACAAAAACTTTTGTCGCCTTACATCTCCCTGCAAGTAATCATATAGGCATTCATGGATACTATAATTGCATTGCAAAACACAACTGTTATTAAAAACAATTTGTTAATTATTTAATTTTTAAATACTTTTTAACACTTTTCCTAACTAAAAAAGAAAAGATTTTGATTTTTCTTGAAACGTGTGTTAATAGTAAAACTTAATGTTTTTGTAACAATTCAATCCAGGAACCTACTTCTTAAAAGTAGTTACTTCGAGTATATATTTTTATCAAAATTGCTGGATTTAATTTAATGATTTTTTTGTGGTTTTTCACTGATGTTGTATGGTTTTTCAGCAATAATTTCTGCAAATATTACTCATTTTTTGAACAATAATCGTTTGTTCAAGAAGGAAAGTATACTTGAAAATGCAAGTTTTTTTTTCCTAAGCGGGATTAAAAATGAAATGGATTACTTTAGCATTAAACCAAACTATAATATTTATGTGCAAAAAGGTAAGTTATTCGCAACTAATGGAACTTCGAATTTAGAGACAAAATACTCTATTAAAAAGCATGCCATAATTTTTAGCACAACATACCAAACTATACAAGGAATAGTACGTGTGAGTTTTTTTGGGAAAGGTGTGGGGAAAGGGGGAAGTTATTCAAATCTACAGTGTTAATCCTATCTTGAGGAAGAACAAGTTGCACATTTGATCTTCAAAGCAAGAGAAACATCACTGTCAACATGAAATTTCCAAAACCCCACCCCCATTTCCATTACCCACATGTAATGGTTATGATCCTAATTTGAGATTTATTGATCCAATTTGAAATATTTTTAAAGGTATTTAGACTAAAAAATCTTAATTTATCTGAAAGACAATTTTTTCCCGGTGTTTCGAATATTAAAGTGGTGAAATCCAGGATAGGTTGGTTGGATGTTTTTCAAATTTATTAGGCGCAAGGGAAGCACAAAGGCCAAACTGCGTCAGAAATCGAGGATAGGAGTGAAAGGATACTCACAATTTGCAATACACTGAACCTGGTTGTTTGTATTGGACAATGTCGGTCCACAGCTATTTGAGCACGGGGAACATTAAGAATTTTAGATAGTATTATAATAAACCTTTCAACACTTTTCCAAAGATTATTTTGTTAGAATAAATTCGATATCGCCTTCCAGTTTACAAGTGGCATGCATTATTTTGGGAATGCATTTTCAATATATGAAGTACAAGGTGGTCATAAAGAAACTTTGCCGATATATGGGCCTTTAGCTTCCGTTCCGTTTAACAGATCGAGATGAGATTTCAGGTATAGTTATTCAGAGGTATGAGCTCGAGAATCTGTGAATTTCAACAAATGGCGCTCACGGTTATGGTTATAGTTACATGCACGACATTTTCAAATGACAACGTCTACTTTTTCCTGTCGCAAAATGTTCAGCGCATAAGGAAACCCTAGAGAGATGGAACGGTACGTGTATCATAAAAAACGGACGCATTATGCATCCCCTCCCCCCCAAAAAAAAAGCTCTGCGAACGGCCAACAAAAACTCGATTAAGGCGCACGATGGAAATTTGCATTTGACAGAGGCCAAAGTTCACGAGTGCCATCACAGGCAATTTAATCGGTTTTCTAAGCTGAATATTTGGAGAGCGGCCTCCATTGCTCCGATAGTGTTTTTGTTGGCAGTTCGCAGATCTGTATTTTGTGCGTCCATTTTTTGTGATACACGTACCATTCCAACGCTCTTTAGGGTTTTCGCATGCGGTGATCATTTCTAGATAGGAAAAAATAGGCGTTGCTATTCGTAACTATAACCGGGGTAATCGTGAGCGCCATTTTGCCGAAATTCACAGAATTCCTACCTTATATCTCTGAATAACTATACCTGAAATCTGCCTTTAGAGTTCCATATATCGGCAAAGTTTCTTTATGACCATCCTGTACATAACATCACTTATGGAGTTCTACTTGACATTAATTGCAATAACTTTGTAAAATGGGGGTCAATTTTCGTATACAAAATTTTGTTGTTTTGAAATTTTGTATAAAACCTTTAACTCATATGATGTATACATTACATACTTTGTGTAAATGACGTTTAATGTGTATGTCATGGTTTTTGAGGCGTTGTCTTACGTACCACAAATACAAGTATACCATTGACTGTAACACATCAAAGTTATCTAATGTCAGTGAAGATACCAATGATTAGATTATTTTAATGCTCCTGTCAAAAAGGATATACTTACTCCAATTCAAAATTGCCGACCGTCAACTGAGGCTGCATTGTGATCACAATTTTATAATACTAATGATGAGTTTAATTATTTATACTTTTTCCATTCAATATGTTTTGAAACATGCGTCAGTAGGGATTTTTAAAAGAAGGGATGAAATTTCAGAAATTTGCCGACTACCAGCCTTTCTAAAAATTTATGGTAATATTTGCGTTCGCAGTCCATCATTGTAGCCGGAAAAAAAGACACCGACTCCCCTATACTGCCGATTCGTCAAACTCGGGTCACGCTGCATTCAGATATTTTTAATATTTTTGTTCCATTTCCCCCCCCCCCCCATTTAATTCGATTTTATTGTGGATCGACTTTAGAAAAAGAAATATCTCGATAAAATTTTTGAAAATTTGCCGACTGTCCAACTTTCCAAAACTTTGGGGGGGGGGGGGGCGAGTCGCCCCCTACGCCCCCCGTTCCCGTCGTCCCTGTTTGTGGTCCATCATCTTTGTGAGAAGAGGCTGTTTTCTTATGACAAGTTGGGATACTGGTAAAGTCCCATATGCTGGGGCCGACCAAACGGTATAGTGGTTAGCGTGCTAGCTTCTAGACCGCGAGGTTGCGGATTCGAGTCCCGTGTTAGGCATGGGTGTTTGTAAATGTATGTTGGCTTGTCTAATGACGAATGTTTTAGTGCATTATAGCCCTCGTGTTGCTGACGGCGGAAGATAATCTGAAAAACAACCAACCAACTCTCTTGACCACCCCCAATCACCCATATGCTGGGATTTGATTAAAATTTTTTACATTTTACTCCTTCTCAAACAAAACATGAAACAGTGCGAAGACCAAGATGATTTGGAGATGTGGAACTCCATACGATGTGCCTTAACTTCATTGTATTTGGTACTGGTTTCAAATTTTGTGTTAACAACTTCAATATCTATAATGAATATTTTGAAACAATTTAACTTTAAGCTACGAATTTTTCAAAGCTATGTATAAAGTCTAAGCATCCGTAATCTATGTGAAATGTGCTATAAACTGGTCTGTCTTCTTTCAGCTACCCTCCAAAACCATCAGCAGAACTTTAGAACTCAGTGAAGTTCAATGTGGTTTCTTTAAAACCCAGTTCTTGAACAAATTGTGTAAGCAAGTACAAGTTCGTTTTATTTTTGTACTATGTTATTGGGTCATCGCTTTGGAAATGAAAGTTATTAATACGTGGCCATGTCTTTTGTATCGTATCTAAAACTGACATAAAATGTTCCCAAACGTCATTCGAGTCATGACGCACATTTTCTTAGTTGAGAATTGAATACATCAATTTCAATAATTTTTTTCTTCTTTACTCTTTTACACTGACTCTTTTTATAGTCTAATTCCCTTTATTATGGCCTTAATGCCAATACTGCTTTGTTTTTTCTTTGTTTAAGTTTTACATCTTTGTATCTGTGATGTAACAGAAGTAGCTAAGGCATCACCTGATTTTCAACTAATCTCCATTGTTTAATCTAAAAATAAGGAAACGCAAATTATAAGTAAACAAAAACCAATATTTTTTGTAAAGATGCAAGCACTCTGTTAAAAACGAAATTTAAACCCATCGATTTCAGATTAAGATGTTGTTTTTGAAAGTTACAGTATCCATTAATCATCCATTTCATATTCATGATTTTAAATTGTCCTAATGGTGTTTTGAATTATTTACTAGATTACAAATAAAAGCGAAACATAGGAAGGACGTTTGTTATATAAACAGTAAATAGTAACTATGCACTTAATTTATTTTTTTATATATTTTTTTAGAGTTATTACAAATTTTACATAAATTTTATTTATCATACCTATAATTACCAAAAATTGTAAAGTAATGAAAAAAAATTAAGTAATATATATTTTGATATTTCTAAAAATTCATTTTAAATATAAAATCCTTTATCCCTCTACCACACCAATTCTAATAATTCATAATTCATTACTGTCCCCAATGATATCCTTATTGCTTTCAATTGTAAAATGTAACTGGGACGGTAAGGAAAATTGTCCTTTCTTCTAAGCCTTCACCATGTCAGATCTAACTACAACCACATGGTACTTGATTTTTTTTACACCTTCCACCTACGTTAAACCATTCAACATAAAAAGTTTCAACTTACCTATCAAAGTTTCAAAATAATCCTTGGGGACGGTAAGCCGACCAATAAAGCCACCCAGCCGATGTACTGTGTTGCTTCAGCTTGTCAGTTGCCAATATGTATAAATCCTGTCGAATCAGACTTACCAAGCGAAAAGTAATGTTTTCTTAAGGGGAGTCGGAGTTGAAGAACGTCAAAAAATCAATTTTGAGATTAATATTGTAAAACAAACTAAAAACAATTTTGAATCCGACGGTGTAAAAAGTTTTAATCTCGCTAAGTAGAAGTATATTTAAAAAAAAAAAAAAAAAAAAATGTTTTGTGCATCAATTTGTATGATCGTTTTCAACTGTATCAGCTCATATTTCCAATTGCAATTTTGGAGACATAAGGAACATTTACTAAAAAACTATTAAAGATAAATGCCTAAAATTTATATATATATATATTCTTACTAATATATCACACAATTTGAGTGTAGGATTTTTTAATATTTTTAAAATTAAAGTTACAGTTTTATACCTACCAAAAATGGCAATTTGTAATATTCTATAGAATGTCGGACCTTTTAATTTTTTTTTCGAGAAACATAACAAAATAATTAAAAAAGTGAAGCTCAAATTGTGTAATATATTAATAAGAATATGTGTTAAATGGGTTTTAGGCATTTATCTTCAATAGTTTTTTAGAAAATGCTCCTTACATCTCCAAAATTGCATTTGAAGATAAAGACCGTTGAAGTTGAAAACGATAATACAAATTGAGGAACAATCCTAGTTTTTTTTTTTTTTTTAAATTTATAAAAAAATATTTCTAATTTAGTGTGATGAAAACTTTTTGCACCGTCGGATTCAAAATTGTTTGTAGATATTTTTATATTATTATCTCAAAATTGATTTTTTGACTTTCTTAAACTCCGACACCCCTTAACATAATTCTTCGTGAACCTGTTTTTGAACCTTTTCTCCGGTTAACACAAAAAACCCTTTACCTCCAGATAGCATATAAGCTCATGAAAACCTTGTCATTTGCTTATCATTATAATTGCAGTGGGAAGGATGCAAGGTAAAAGTGGTATCCTAAGCTTAAAATAAAATGTGGTTATTTATGTTTGTGTGTTTGTCTGTAAATCTGACTGTGAATTACCGCATTTCAAGCTTTAGAGCTCCAAAAAATTTTCGGAACCTAAATAAGAGTTCAGAATAAATTTTGCAACACCGGATTACTTGGAACTTTTAGTTCAGCACGTTTTGTTTTTAGAAAACCATGTTCCTTAATTCTGTACTTATCCTAATAATTATTACCTAATTAACTCGAAATAGGGTAAATCCAATCATTGTGGAAGTTTTCCAGTTTTAATTTTTTTTTTGAAAATCTGAAAAAAAAAAAAAAAAAACTTAAAAAAAAAAAAAAAAAAAAAACCCCTGACAATTTAAAATTGAATTCCGAACATGATATTCAATTTTGGGATTTAAAGTTGATAATTAACAATATTTTTAATAATTCGGAAAGGAGTATATAATAAATAGTTCATTTTTAAGTATCCATTCGAGACGTTTTATAAGAAACTTTGTTTTAAATCTGTTTTTCTTGAGAAAATGCAGTGTAGAAACAATATCTGAATACCAGCTTCCAGCAATAAAGTAAAATGTTTAAAAAACAACATTATTGCATTCTTTTTCAGTTCTACATCATCTTGAAAAAAACTAGGACTGGCAAATTAAGAACTTTTTTCTGTTTGAAAAGTGTTAAGAAGAAATAAAACACTCGCCTTTTTGCTTTGGTACGTAATGTTTACTTGTATATGAATATTAAAACTACTTTTCCTATTTTCAGACATTATTTTAGTCTGTCTTTAAAGGTCGAATTTTGAAAACGATTGGTTATAAATTCGTAAAAAATTTAAAGTAGCTAGATTTTAAATATCATTGTATATATTTTTTGTAGATATTATGTTATGATGACTTATTATCTGACTAATTTTTTTTTACACTTGGTTAAGTTAAATTCCAAAATCCCCTAGAAGACTTTATGGGTACAGATAAGGATGTTTCTACCCTAAAAAATAGTTTTTATTCAATTAGGGTAGTAGTTTTTTACCCATTAGTATATTTTTTTATTATTTAAGCAAGATTGATGGATCACCACTTTTGTAGTCATACATCAAAGAATAACTATTAGTTTTTACATTACTAAATCAAGCAAGACTCAAGAGCAGGCAAGAAATGGCTAAAAATTTCATTGATATGTTTTCTCAATCATAAAAACACAATCCAATCTTAAATTAAGTTAGACGTAACCCTGAAACATACAAATGAATATTATTGGAAAGATAGTAATGTTCCATATTTAAACAAATGTCAACAAAAATTGATAATTATGTTGTTTTTTTCAAATTTATTTTGTCACTGCTGTGGGTGATAGGTCATTCATTTGACGTTTCTTTTCTTTCCCTCTTCTTTCTTCGTCTGGAAACAAAGAGTAAAGTTTCTAGGGAGGGCGCACCGGTATATGTCTCCGTATTCCGAAAGAAAAGGCCGAGTCTGTTTTAAAGACCGAAAATAAAACACCATGTGTTTGAAATCATTCTTTCTTAAAGTTGAACTTTAATTATAATCACCCCGGAGTGATAATATATAAGTCCAACTACCAAAATGCTGTAAAAAAAAATCAATCTTCACCAGAATCACCTAAACTTTGACATAAATATACGGGAAGAAGAAGGAAAGAGATACGGCATAAGAAAATAATTGATTGAAAGAGTATTTTTTTCCAATGCCATACCGTTTTTCTCTCATTCGAGTATATAATACATGTCAAATTTCAAGTCATTCTTACCAGAGTTTCTTTACAGTTCTGTATTAAAAAAAAACAACATTTGTAAAATTTTTTATGTATTCTAATTGACACATCAGGTAATTTTTGTTCGATGTCTCAAGATCGATTTCGGAAAACATTTCCAACAAAACCCGATTTGCATACAAATTTTCCAAGCTTTTCATATGCAGGTTTATAAACAAGAAAAGTTGGTACAGTAGAGTCTTGATCATCCGAGTTAATGTGGACCAAGACCAACTCGGATAACCGAAAAACTCGGTTAAAACGAAAATTAAAAATAAAATAAATCGTATCTGTTTAAATGTATGTTTTGACAAGTACAAATGTTATACTATAGGTAAACCACATGCAGTTAATAATATATAGTAATGATTAAAGAGTTCTCTTACTTAAGCCTTAAGACCTTTAGCGACGCGATAGGAGGAGCAGTGTCATACAATGAAAAGGAATGTAAACATTTTTTTATCTTGAGTATTTGAGAGATCAAGTACTAATTTTTTTCGGTACTAGTTTTGACAAAGGAAAATATCAAGCGTAAAAAAAAATTAAAGAAATATTATCTGGCTCGGTTAAAGCGGAAACTCGGATAACCGGGGCTCGGATAATCGGGGTTTTACTGTAATTCAAAATCCATTTCGAACTTTGTCCACAATAATGAAATTAAAATAACCAATTGGATCTAGAAAATTCAGTGTTATAACAATCTCTGATTACTATTTTCCAACAATGGAATGAAATATAATTGAAAACCATTATTGCAATTTTACTCATTTCGACGCCATTTTGAACAAAAATTGATCGCATACAATAGCGGATGACTTTTCTTGTTTTTAAAAGTGTTTTAAGGAAATGAAATACTTGTATTTTCGCTTTGGTACGTAATGTTTACTTGAATATTCAATGGCCAAAACATGTTTTCAGGATTTTCGATAATATTTCAAACTTATTTAAAAGCAAAATTTAATACATCTTTCGATTATAGTATCATGAGAAGTACAGCTCTGTAACTTCTACACCCTTTTATTTGTCGTCTGTTTTCTAATTTTGCCTTATCATGTGGTTACTTTTTACTGTGCCTTTTTATTCACATTCAGTTTTTTCTTAACTTAACTGATTCGAACTATGCTTAGTTTTAACATCTCTCTACATTATGTTTTTTTTATATAATATTTCCTTTAGAGTTCTTACATTTTTATATACATTCATAATCAAGCAAACGTTATTACTTGCAATTTTAATGCAGACCAGCAATTAATTGAATATCAAAGTATGAAAATCTAGGGGGGAAAATTAAGTATCCTAGTTTTTTATAAACGTTTACAAAAAGTCAATATATGTATATGTTATAATTAATTGCATTTAAATCAATACATTATTACTATAATTTCTGCATAAAAAAATAGCATATTTGAAATATTCCAAGCATGAAATTTCACTGAAATTTTTTTGTAAATTGAAAGTAAAGGTTATAAACAGTTACGAGAGTAAGGTTATGAATATTATCTATTTTGGATGCCATTTCTTAGAATTCTAGAAATGTTGAAATTCAGTCACGATGTATGCTTTAAAATGTATTTTTCTCTATTTAAGTAAAATCAAGTTATTTGAATTAAGTTCAAATCCGATATTTTTATGCTGTAATTCTTTTCAAAAATTTTCACTTAATTGTTCACTAATAATTCCCTTGTTTCACTAATTGAATATAAATTAAGGTTAATCAAGGAGTAGGCTGCTGAAGAATTCTACATTTTGAATATTTTGCCTTCTACTACTCTTTTAGGGTTGGTCAATATAAATATCGATAGCTTAAATTTGCAATGGATCATTGCTGTGAACAATTGTACCAATTTTCAACATCCTGAGAACATGGGAAAGTAGTACACTGAGAAATTCTATACTTAGAAAGTTTTACCCTTATTCCACCCACTTAGAATTTGTTTAATAAAAACAGGATAGTGTAATTTGGCTCTGCAGGACCTCAGAATATTTGTACCAAGTTTCTTCGATATGACTGAGTAGGAAGAAGTGTTTATGTGGATATTCGAAATTTAAATTTCTGAAGTTTCTTGAATCTTTTAAAATCATTTATATTAACTTCGATTTTGTCTGTTTGTGTATGTGTATAGTGAGATAATCTCCGGAAGGCTTGGAACTGCCTCTAAGATGCCGCTTATACGCACGTTTAAATTACCATTCGTCAGACCCAGATACCAAACCATAGTCAAATATATACAATTCTTTAATAACTGTAAACTTTCCCCTGTTAAGTTTGGTGACATATGATAAAAGAAACTCGTTATTTTCATATTTTTAAATTCTTTACATCAACTTTAGGTTATAGATGGGTAAAAAGTGGAAAAACAATGAATTATCTTCAATACAGATTTCTCTTCCGTTGAGACTACCCATCAAATACTGTTATTCCCCTGTTTTATTTACAAGAAAAGCGTAATATAAGAACTTGAATGTTCTGCGATATTCCACACCCTTAGTTAAATGTGTAAACCTGGAGTAGTGAAGGTCCTCTCTACTTGTAGTAAAAGAGTTAAATGAAAGCAGTGCCCATAGCTATTTGAATTACGAAAGTTTTTGATTTTTTTCACAAAAACTATTACAGATGGAGAAAAATTCAGTTATAAAATATAATAAAAAATCGATTTTGTATGAAATAAAGTTTTACCCATTAATCAATTCAATTACAAGATCTGAAATGTTAATTTAATTTTACAAAAATCCTTAAGTGAAATAAAACATGATGCATAACAAGATGTATATCGAGTGCCAAGTTGTATTGTTGCCCAAGGTGGCTACATCCATTACACTGAATTTGATTTTCATTATAAATTGTCCTTTTTTTTTTAAAATTAAAATGGCTTTAAATTTTTGCCTCGAGCACATGTATTAATTGTGTTGGTAAATGCGTATTGTAATGTTTGCTACACTCCGCCACGCGATTAGTGACATATTGGAACTGGAGTTTGGTATCCTTTTTTTTACGCTTCAGTTGCAGTGTTTCCAGGGCCGGTATTAGACTTGATAAGGCCCTAAGCTATTTGAGATATGGGGTCCTTCATAAGTCCAGATATTTTATGTCAGTGTCAAATATGATTCTTTGCTGCTGAATCTTCCATGCTTGTACTACTATCTGGTTTATAAATCATAATATTTGTTCAAGTAGATTCTATACAATTAGATGTACCAGGTTAGTATCAGGAATAGGATGAATATCCCGTGACTGACTCACTGTGGTAGAGGTTTTTGGTTCATCAGGCCCCTTATCTATCTTTGTCATTGTTAAGTAACTTTATAAATTTGTTGACTTGCTAAGCTCTTCTTCAGCTCTCTGCTTCTTCCTCTTTCGAGCTTCACTTCTGTAGTTTCTGGTTGACATCTTGCAAACTGAGGCAGAATATTTAATATAACTATAACTGAAATTGTTTGTTGGACTACTGAAATGGTTCATGTTAACTGAATTTTGTGCTAAACGAATAAATAGCGTTAATTTTTAAGTATTGGGAACTGCTTTTACTTCGTGTTAAAAGGGACTTCATGTTAAGCGATTTCACTTTAACAGGGTTTAACTGTATCTATTTGGGAAGGGAAGAGGCAATTCTTCACTCTAAGGGGTGGAAACGTTTCACGAAAATTGACTCGGGTCTGAAACTGCATACAACAGTCAGGCGTATAGGCAGGGGGTGGGATATGGGGATATCACCTCCGGAAAGTTTTCAGTTTACTATAACACAAAAATTATAGGACTCATCATGTTTAAGTGGTAAATTTATTAAAAACGATTTTAAATGTCTAAATCCCTATTATCTTGATTATCAGGTAAAGGCAGCACTTATAACAAATAAAAATTCTTATGATTTGTCAACTTAAAAATTTCATATCCCATCCAGAAAAAAATCTCTGGCTACGCCCCTGACAACAGTTAAAGGTTAAAAAATTCTGTATAATGCTGGTAATTATTGAATAAAATATTTTCTTTTCATACACATATTTTACATCCTTTCTACAGAAATGACATTATTCAAAATTCATCATTTTGAGTAAAAGCTTGTAAAATATCCGAGACTGCACTGAGTGTTTACTACATTACATTTCATACTGATTTGTTCAAACATAATCGTAAATCCCCCAATACTCTAACTTTTTGTGATGAACATTGCTTAGCATCTTTCATAGTTTCTGAGTGAGAATATATAACTTCAGTAAATGACCACTAGGGAAACTGTAAATTACTCCCACGTGATAGCGAATTCGCGTTTTCCCCATGCTACAATAGTGACGCTTGGTTCATTACTCCAGCCAAAACTATTTCAAAGTTATTTGAGTGTTCCAATCTTTAGTTTGCACCCAGCATACTCTAACAAGTTTACATTTGTATAAATAAATAAGTTCTTAATCTAAATTCATATTAGTGTCTTGTTTTCCAAAACCATTGAGTGGCAAAACAACGCTCATAACCAACCACCGGCAAATTTATTAATTCAAGTTATATTACCACGTATTTGCTGCAAGGTAACGCTTGTAATTGGAAATTATTATGTGTGAAACAGCACTTAGTCTTACATCACATTATAATCTATTTTTTCCCCAAGGAAAACGTAATTGAATGTAAAGAAATAATCCTTTTTAAGTACAAATATGTTCCTTAAGGAGCTCTTCCTTTCTAATTCAGTACTGATTTCAAAAAATAATTCCCTCAAAATTACTCAAATGTGAAATTTTAGATTTTTAAAAACTTTTTTCAATGCTAGAGGATCACGGATGCATAGGAAAAAACATTTTATGAACCTTATTTGTACTTTGATACAAAAAGTCATTTTTAGAACTTAGCAAGATCGATTTCGAAATATAACTTTTGTAATAAGCCCATATTGCCATGCAGCCTTATATATTATAATCTTTTTTATTCAGGCAATTATACACGAAGAGTACGCAATTAAAAATCTTTAGAAAATGTATTGTTGGAACCTTTGTATAAATTCAGTTCAATTAAATCAGTCTTTGTTTAAAAAAAAAATCAAAATCATTGTTTTTGCAGTTTCACATTATTAATTTCCAACAAAGGATTAAAATATGTCTGTAGATTATTATTGAGATATCGCTCATTTCGACGCCATTTTGAGAAAATATTGACTGCACAGTTTTGGCAAGACTTTTCCTATTTTTAAAAGTGATTTAAAGAAATGAGAGCCATACTTTTTTGCTTTGGAATGTAATATTTATTTGCATGTATAACATTACTTGCATAAAAAAGCTGTTAGTGTATTTTAATAACATTTCGATTCACTTGAAAACTAGATTTTATTATAAATTCCCGTAAATTTTTATTATAAATTATAATTCCTTGAAAACTGCTGTATACAAGTCTTGTAAATAACTGCATTATATTTATGATATATTTTATCTCATTTTACTGAATTATATGACAACTTTTATGTTTTATTTTAATCCATTAGTTCCCCTCTATTCTCAAAATATTTTATTTACTTTTTATATAATTTCACTCTATTGTGTCACTTACATTGCATAAAACAGCAGTTGCATTTAAATAGAACCTATTATCCTTACGATTAATTTTGAACTACTTTTCTTAAAATAAAACTTTCTTTTTCCAACGGTGATCTTTTGGAACATCTTGCGGAATCAAGATTGAAGAATATCATTTCCATCTTCTAGACACCTATTTCTACTAAATTATTTAAGTTGACAAGTGATTAAACTTTCATTATTTTTTATGAGTTTTCTAACCATTCTTCTAACTCATCATTTCAATGTTGTTGTTTATGCATTTAACGTTGACAACCAGTTTCTGTCTAAGCAAAACAGGATATTAATGGAGAATCCCAGTGTTATTTCATCTTTAAGGCTCAACCGTTGATGTCAAAATGCACGTATTGTATTTTCTATATTTTATAAAGAATTTTATCCTTCCATTCATACAAGGTCTTTATGAAAACAATCCCTAAATTTGAATGACAAAAACAGCTAAACAGAAAGAAGGGACAAGTGATATGGAAAGAATAAAAGGTATGGAATTACAAACACACTGGTATCAAAATTGATTTCTGGGAGTAAATTGAATGACGACTGCATTTGGTTTTCCCATGAAACCCATTTTCATTTGAACGGATTTGTCAAAATAAACGAAACTGTTGAATTCGAGGTGTTGAAAACCCGTATGTGTGTCTGGTAAAAGTATTATATTCTGCAAAAGTGACCGTTTGGGCTGCAACTATTGTAAAACATCGTTCGCCACTAACTTTTGAAGTTGGGCTGCATGACCTATACTGGAGAATTTCGCAGGTCTCAGATTTGTACCGAGTACATCAATGTATATCATGCTTTCACTATACAATTTATATTCTAGAAATGTGATCATTAATAAAGACTCAAAAGTATAAATCCTTTCTGAACACTAAAATAAATAATTGAACTGTTTTTTTTTTTATCTTAGCAAAATAAAAATTGATATTTTATTCCTTTTTTTTTTCTAATAATTTTAACTAAATCTAAAATATAATTGTCTAAAATATCATTCATAATTTTTTTAAAATAAATCCTTTGATGCTTTGCCAATTTTTAGGTGCAATTACAACTTATTGAACTCAAATCGAGTATTCATAGTGTTTGACCCGTAAGAACTTAGTATCCATTTCGTACTATTTATTAACTTCATTTTTGCTTCTAAAACTTGACTGAAAACATTGTCATCCAAAACGAGTCTATTTGCCAAGATTCAGTTGCATTGGATGACGGAAAGTGCATTAACTAACCTTTCGAAGATTTTGCTTTTTCAACCTTAATAGGGGAGGGTTTCAACAATTATATATCGCCAAAGTGAACATGTTTTAATTAATCTTGGTGTCTAGATAATATAAACGTATGTAAAAGAGGCTTTCTTGTGACAGTCCCAAAACCTGATATAACTCCACCTTATCGACAACGAATCTATCTGTCATATTTCAGTGTGATTGGATGACGTTAATTTGGTTAAGGATTTATCCGAGGCGATTAATAAAGTTTACGGAATCGGCGCCATAATTGATTTAAGTTACCATTAATCAAATTGATTATCTTCCTATTCAATAACATAGCGCCGATGCAATTCCAATGTTTTAAAATATCTTTATTAAATATTTCGCACATTTTCCATGATAATCACTCTAGTAATTTGAAAGTTTGCACTTTTTTTGGGACTGTAAAACATGTTTATATGTGTTTTTACGAAACGAAAAGTAGCAAAGTGTAATTTTTTGTTTAGCACTTCATCACATAGCAATTGGTATATCCTAAAAATCAGTGTAATTAACTCCATTTTTTATCGCTTAGTTGTTGATAGAAAACTTATTACTCCCTATTTTTTTAATTTTGGTTTTTTTATTCTATCACAGCAAGTAGGCAGTGTTTAGGTTACTTTTTGAAAAATATCTCTCCCCAAACCCATTCTTTGAATGGATGAGATTTGAAGACATTCTTTGACTATGAGAAAATATATTAAAAAATGATCAGAAGCACCAAGTGAATGAAGTTAAGAATTTCAAAGAGTAAAGTATATATTTTAATTGTTTATCAGTTAAAATTCTTTCTAATTTGTTTTCTTTTTTCACATGTTTACCAATCTTGTCAGAAAGTTTCCCTCAAAGAAACTGCAGGGACATTTTAGCTGGCATTCCATTCTTATGTGGTAAGTACTGATATTCATTTAGTACTTGTCATATATTTTCAATATTTTTTAAATCCCCTAAATTGTAATTTTTTATTTCCAGATGCCGAAGAGATAAGGAACGATTCTTATGGATGAGTTACTCTTATTGAAGAAATAAGCATCTAACGATAAAGAGGTAAATAAATACATGAAATCTAAATTCTATGTATTGACATTAATTGTTTCTTCTGATTTTATATAATGCATAGATAAACTGATTCTTTAATTTATTTTCAGATGCAAATGTCCCTTGAGTACCTTTTGGAGTGAAAAACTTTTGGATGTAATAATTTGAAGAGGTGGTCTTTTCCCCAAACAGTCCTAGTAAGTTTCAAAACAAACTTTAAATATTATAGTATACAATTTTAATTTAACTGATATTCTATATATAAAAAAAAAAGGTTTTTTAATTCATATCCTTTCTTATTTAGATAGAAATTTGACATTTCGAAAACTTCAAGGAGTGTTGATGTCAGTTTTTTTAGAAAATATAATTAGGCGAGGACAATGTTAATATTTTCACAATGCATGGATTGCTCACTAACTCTTCAATTGCACCAAGAAATACGACAGATAACAACTTCAAAACAACAGAACTTTGAATGGATGAGATTTGAGGACATTCTTTGTCTAGGAGAAAATAAAATTTAAAATAGCCAGTAGCAGCAAGTGAATCAAGTCAAAAATTCCAAAGAGTAAAGTATATATTTTAATCGTTTATTAGTTAAAATTCTTACTAATTTGTATTTCTTTTTCATATGTTTACCAATATTGGCAGAAAGTTTACCTCAAAAGAATTGCAGGGACATTTTAGCTGGCACCCATTCTTATGTGGTAAGTACTGATATTCATTTAGTCTTTGTCATATATTTTCAAATTTTTTTAAATCCCCTAAATTGTAATTTTTTATTTCTAGATGCCGAAGAGATAAGGAAAGATTCTATGGATGCCTTACTCTTATTGAAGGAATAAGCATCTAACGTTAAAGAGGTAAATAAATACATGGAATCTAAATTCTATGTATTGACATTAATTGTTTCTTCTGATTTTATATATTGCATAGATAAACTGATTCTTTAATTTATTTTCAGATGCAAATGTCCCTTGAGTACCTTTTGGAGGGAAAAACTTTTGGAAATCAATATTTGAAGAACTGGCCTTTTTCGCAAACAGTCCTATTCAAAAAAGGAAAGTGTCAACGCAAACTTAAAATAGTATGTGTTACAATTTTAATTCAAACAGATGATGTTTGTAAAAATTTTTTTTTGTGTATCTTTGCTTAAAACTTTGCTTGTTTATATTTCAGAGTTTGTAATAGAGAATATATAACTTATGTAAAACACAACTATGGAGGCTTCAAATTGCTGAATTCTCATTTTCCTGTTGCTAAATTACTACAGATAAACACTTTCTTCATTACTCCACTCACAACCATTTTAAAGTTATTTGATTTTCAAAATTTAGGTTTACTTCTAGCATGTCTTAAGTTTAGACAATTGTGTAAATAAATAATTTCCTAACTTAAGTCATTTTATTTTCTTGTTTTTCAAAAACTTTTTCTTGGCAAAACAACGCTCATAAACAGCTTCCTTCAAATTGTCTAACTTATAAATTAAAGTTAAATTACAATGTATTTGCTTCAAATAACGATGTAATTGGTAAATATAGTGTGCGAAACACCACATATATAACATTATATTCTATTTTTTTTATCCCAAGAAAACCGTAATTTAATTTAAAGAAATTCACAGAACGTTTTTAATTACAAATATTTTCTTTAAGGAACTTTTCCATTCTACATCAGTACAGATTTGAAAACGTAATTCCATCAAAATTACTCAATTGTGAATTTTTTGATTTTCAACAATTTTTTTCAGTGCTTGAAGAGCAAATCTGTGCATTTAAAAACATTTACCGTATCTTATTTGTACTTAAGTACATAAGGTGGTTTTTTAGAATTTACAAGATTGATTTTGAAAAATGACTTTTGAAACACGCCCACTTTGCCATGCAGCCTTAAATATTATAAGCTTTTATATTCAGGCAATTAATCATGAATAGTTCAACATTAAAAACCTTATGGGAAATTGATACTTTTTATTCAAGCCTTTAAAATTATAACTTTTACATATGTGGAACTATTACTAAGTAAAAACTAAATTTTATTTTCAAAAAAAGTTCACGTATTGCTCTAAATTTTAAAAATTCAAAAAATTTCAAATTTTCTTATTTATTTTTCGAATCCTTTTCCTGATTGATTTAAAAAAAATGTTCTTAATAATATACTCTAACTTTTTGTGCATCGGATTTAGAATAAGTAAAATAGTTTTCGAGAAAAACGATAATTACTGCAAGTTTAAATTAAAAAAAAAAAAAAAAAAAAAAAAAAACCTTAAAAAACGGATATTTTTCAACATTTAAATTTGTAAAAAAAAATTCATATATTCAAAAATCCATGCCTATATTAGTCAAATAGATCTTTAGAATGCCACAAAAAAATTTCAAGTTATGTCATTCATATTTGCTTAGGTTTCAGCATTTTGAATAAGGTGGGAATTTCAAAAACACGAAGTGAGGAAAATGCGTTCGAAACATCGAAGGAGCTATTACATCCATGCTAAATTCTCCATAAAAATATATATTTTCTGCAATTGCTGTTATCGGATCAGTTCAAAAACTTGCCAGAATATTAAGAAGGTTTCAAGAATTATAAACACGCAAAAAAATAGAAAAAATTATATTTTTATTATATTTTCTGTAAACAAGGGGTACCAAGTCTCTTTAAGCGAATGCATTGTTGGAACGTTAGAATAAATGCAGTTCAATTATATCACTCTTTGTGTCAGACGATTCAGTGTTGTTGCAATCTCACATTGTTAACTTCCAACAATGGTGTAAAATATGTCCGATGAGCATTATTGCGATATCACTCATTTCGACGCCATTTTGAGAAAAAACTGAAGGCACAGTTTATGTAAGACTTTTTCCATTTCTAAAAGTGATTTAAATAAATGAGAGGCTTGAACTTTTGCTTTGGTATGTAATATTTACTCGTATATATAACATAATTTGCTTATAAAACCAAACCATGTATTTTAATAATATTTCGACTCACTTTAAAATTAGATTTTATTATAAATTCGGTATTATAATTCCTTGAAATCTGCAGTATGCAAGTCTTGTAAATCATTACATTATCGTATATATTTATCTCATTTTGTAGTAATATATGACACATTTTTACATTTTGTGTATATTTTACCTACAAGTTCCCATCTATTTCCAAACTGTTTTTTTAGTTTTAATAGACTTTCTTTTAATTATGTTATTTTAATTGCATTTAATAGAAGCTGCATTTTAACCAAAAATATTATCTTTACGATAATTTTGAACTGCTTTTCTTAAAATAAAACGTTCTTTTTCCAACAGTGTGTTTACGGAACATTAGGCGGAATCAAGATTGATGAACATCATTTCCATTTTTAAGATACCTCCTTCTACTAAATTACTCAAGTTGACAATAGCATTCAATGTTGAAGGTATGAATCTTTAATTATTTTCTATGAGTGTTCAGAATCCTGAAACCGTCCTCTTAACTCAACATTTCAATCTTGTGTTAATGCATTTTAAGTCGAATTTCTGCAATCCTGTGCAGCCATTTTAGTCTAAGCAAAACACCTCACTAATGGGGATTCTCAATGATATTAAATTTTTAAAGCTCAACTGTTATGTCAAACATGCACTTAATTTTTCCCTTCCATTCATACAAGCACTTTCTGAATATAATCCCTAACTTTGAATAACATAAATAAGAAACAGTAAGAAGCCGAAAGAAAAGTCAAGTGGTATTCGGGTTCCAAAATTGATTGCAGGTAGTAAATTTGACAATGACTGCATATGGTTTCTGGTGAAAGCTATTTTAATTTGGACGGATTTGTCAAAATAAACGAAATTGGTGAATACGAGGTATTGAAAACCCGTAACTGTGACTCACAAAGCCACTGTATTTTGAAAAAGTGATCATTTGGGATGCAACTATCTAGTAAAGCAGCGTTTGCCACTTACTTCTGAAGTCGGGTCGTATGACTTATTTTTAGATATTCTAGCGGATCACAAATTTATACCGAGTACCCTAATATACATGGTCCGGATATTAATTTCCAGGACTGACGTAACTATAGGAGAATGAAAAGCCGGAAGATGGCCCTAATGATTGCATATTGAAGAGAGGTTTCTTGCGCATGTGCAGTGCAATCTGCACCATTCTGAAGTAAGTGGTTCTGGTGGAAAGGCGCATTAAAACGTAGCTCCTAAATTCCTGTTGTCCAAGTGAAATGGAGCAAAGAATTAACATTACATTTTGCTTCAAATTGGACAAGACAACTGCGGAAACCTACGAAATGTTAAAACAAGTTTACGGCGATGAAGCATTATCCCGCTCAAGAACTTTTGAATGGTTTAAACGCTTTCGGGACGGGCGCGAAAGAGTCAAAGATGATCCACACACAGGTCGGCCGCAGTCCGTACGCACGCCGGAAGCAATTGAAAAAGTTCGCGATATGGTGAAATGTGATCGTCGATTGACTATTCGAGTACTCGCCAATGAATTGAACATGAACAAAGAGACAGTTCGGCGAATTTTGACGTAAGACCTAGGCAAATGCAAGATTTGTCCCAGATTCGTTCCTCACCATTTAAGGGACGAACAAAAGCAATTGAGACTGGACGCATGTGGCGAACTTATCGACAACGCTGATACTGACCCTGCGTACCTGGATAGGATACCCAATTTGAAGCAAAATTTAATGTTAATTCTTTGCTCCATTTCACTTGGACAACAGGAGTTTAGGAGCTACGTTTTAATGCGCCTTTCCACGAAAACCACTTACTTCAGAATGGTGCCGATTGCAGTGCACATGCGCAAGAAACCGCTCTTCAATATGCAATCATTAGCGCCATCTTCCGGCTTTTCGTTCTCCTACAGTTACGTCAGTCCTGGAAATTAATAGCTGGACCTTGTATATTCACTATACAATTTAAAATACAACAAAGTAATAATTGATAAAGATTCAAAGATATTAAAATATTTCTGAATAAATAATTAACCTGATTTTTTTTTCTTGATAAAGTTAAAATAGGTATTTTATTATTATAATTATTATTTTCTTCAAATAATTAAGATACGTAATTTTCATTTAATCGTAAAGTAATGTCTAAAATATAACCCATAAAGAAATTTTGAAAAAATTAATTTATATTCATTACCAATTATTATATACAATTGCAACTTCTTGAGCTCAGTTCGAGTATTCATAGTGTTTGACCACTTAGCACAAAATATTAATTCCGTTTTATTTACTAACTTCTTTTTCCCTCTTAAATTTGATAGAATACATTGTCATCCGAACCGAGTCTATTTTCCTAGATTCAGCTGGATTGGTTGACGGAAAGTAAGTTAACTAGACTTTCAAAGATTTTGTTCCGTCAACCTTAATTGGGAAAGGTTTCAGTTATTATATATCGCCAAATTGAACATTTTTGAATCATGCTTTGTATCTAGACAATCGGAAGGTGTGTGAAAGAGGCTTTCCTTTTAAAGTCTAAAACTTGATACAAAAAATTATCGTCGACAACGAGTGTACTAGCCAAGTTTCTAAGTTTCAGTTCGATGAGATGACGGCAAGGTGGTTTATTAGTATTCCAAAGCGATAATGGAACGTTGGGTGAAAGCTGCCTTTTAGTGACAGTCACAGTTCCCAAAATTTGACATAACGCAACCTGATAGACAATGAATCAATCTGTCATATTTCAGCGTGAATGGATGACGACAACTTGGTTTATAAGTATTTTGCAGCGATTATAGAAGTTTACGAAATCGGTACTATAATTGATTTGAGAATTACCATCAATAAAACTGATTTTCTCCCTATTCATTAACATATTGCCGATTCTGTTGCAATTCGAATGTTTTAAAATGGCTTTAATAAAATTACCGTATATTTTCCAAGATAATCCCTGCAGTTCATCAGTAATTTAGAATTTTACATTTTTCATGAACTGTGAAACATGGTTCCTCTTTTTCCTTTCGTAAAAACTCTTGTAAAGTACAATTTTTTGTATAGCAATTCATCACATATCAGTTGGTGTATTTTGAAATTCAAAGTACTCACCTGCGTTTTTCCCCGTCCCTTGCTTAGCTGTTGATAGAACGCTTATTTACTTCATTTTCCCATGTTACTCCAATGTTTTCCCGTTTTGGTATTCATGTATTCTATCAGCGTAAGTAGGCGATGGTTTAGGTGTCTGTCACTTTTTGAAGTTTGTTCTCTTCACCAACTCCGTAATTGTAGTTGCGTACGCTTGGAAGGAAAAGTGTCAGCTTGGTGAAGTTGAAAAGAAGTATCATGATTAAACGATTTCATGTATTCCTAGATGTCAAATCATTATTATATTATCTCTTAAATAAAGAGTTATAATCAGTATATCTCATCCATATACTCCACATGCAATTTCGTCAAAAGTACAAAATCAGTTAAACATTAGCTTCAAAACTCACGCCAATATTGCAGTCCTAGTAAGCGTCAAATATAACAGCCCTAGTGAGTGTCAGCATTTTTTTAAAAAATAGTATGTGGTAAAATTTTAATTCAACAGATAATATTATATGTCAAAAAAGAAATGTTTTCAATTCATTCATATCCTTTGTTTTTTAAATAAAAATTTGACAATTTGAAAATATAAAGAGTATTGAATTCAGTATCTTTAGAAAATATAATTACGCGAGGACAACATTAATAATTTCACAATGCATGGATTGCACACAAAATAACATTTATTATTAACATTTATTATATTATTAACAAAGTTTACTTCAAATTAACTGCACGGATATTTTAGATGGTATTCTTATGTGGTAAGTACATATATTAATTTAGTTTTTGTCATTTATTTTCAATATTTTTGATGTCTCCTAAATTGTATTTGTTTATTTCCAGATTCCAAAGAGATAAGGACGATTCTATGGATACCTTTCTCTTATAGAAGAAATAAGCATCTAACGATAAAGAGGTAAAAAAATACATGAAATCTGCATTCTATGTATTGACATAAATTGTTTCTTTCTATTATATATATTGCATAGATAACCTTATTCTTCAATTTGAATTTCAGATGCAAATGTCTTTTGAGTACCTTTTGAGCAAAAAATTTTGAAAAGCCAATATTTGAACAGTTGGTCTTTTTCGCTAACAGTCCTAGTCAAAGATTGAAAGTGTCAAAGCAAACTAATAAAGGTATGTGTTACAATTTTATTAAAACAGATGATATTGCATTCTTTTAATTTCTATAAAATACTTTATAAATCAAACTAAGTTCAAAATTTGGCAAAAAAATTATTTTTCATAAGGTATATGAAAAGTTGAAATTTTGAAACGAAAGAACTCGGGGACTGTTTTTAAGTTGTATTTTTATTTTCGATTACTTTGATTTTGAGTGGTAAAGTACCATTTCATAAGCAAATTGAAGTTCAGAATGAAATCGGGTGATCACATTTATGTTCCTAGGCAACAAATTAAGGTTCAATTACGAAAATTGAGGCTAATGTATTTTTCTGCAATAACTGGGTTTTGAGTAGTAAAATTTTCACTTTAATGACGATTTGAAAGTGGAAATCGATTCGGGTGATGATTTCGGTTACCCTAATTGCAAAAAGATTGTAAAATTTTGAAAATTTTGAAATGTGAAATTTTCCATAAGATTAACATGGGGAAAATAAAGATAGAAATTTTTTGAAAGTGCCCTTTTTTGGACAATCTTTAGACCCACTTGTTATTTAGTGAGTGTTATAAAATTGGAATTGGAGATGCTCCTACATATTAACTTCAATTACTCAAATGGGAAAACATTTAGAAAATTTTATTTTTTGAACAATAATTCATTGAAAAGTCCCCCATGTGTTTTAAAGGGGAATTGTATTTTCGAGAAAATGGGTCAAATGCTTTCAAAGTGTGATTTTAAGCTGGATATATTTTATTATTATATATTTTTATAGACATTCTTGGTACCAAATTTGAAATAAAAAAACAGTGTTCTAAAAATCAAAAATTCCATTTTTTAAAAATGTGAAATTTTTCACTTTCGAGGGTATTGAATGGAAAATTTCATTTTTAACAAATTGTTTCAAATTGCATTTTTTATAATTAAAAACACTTTATAAATCAAACTAAGTTCAAAATTTCGCAATTTTTTTTTATTTTGATAAGGTATGTGAGAAGTTGAAATTTTGAAACGAAAGCGCTCAGGAACTGTTTTTAAGCAGTATTTTTACTTTGCATTACTTCGATTTTGAGTGCTAAAGTACCATTTTATAAGCAAATTATTTGATCAGAATGAAATCGGGTGATGACTTTTATGATCCTAGGCAACAAATTAAGGTTCAATTTTGAAAATTGAGAATTTGAGATTTGCCTTAGGATTGACAAGGCTAATGTATTTTCTGCAATAACTGGGTTTTGAGTAGTAAAATTTCACTTTAATGACGATTTGAAAGTGGAAATCGATTCGGGTGATGATTTCGGTTACCGTAGTTACAAAAAGATTGTAAAATTTTGAAAATTCAGAAATGTGAAACTTTCCATACGATTAACATTGGGGAAAGCAAAAATGAAATTTTTTGAAAGTGCCCTTTTATGAACCAACTTTAGACCCACTTGTTATTTAGTGAGTGTTATAAAATTGGAATTGGAGATTCTCATTTATATTAGCTTTAATTTCTCAAATTGGGAAAAAATTTAGAAAATTTTACTTTTTGAACAATAATTCATTGAAAAGTCCCCCATGTGTTTTAAATGGGAATTGTATTTCGAGAAAATGGCTCAAATGCTTTCAATGTGGGATTTTAAGTTGGATATATTTTTTATAGGCATTCTTGTACCAAATTTTAAATAAAAAAACAGTATTCTAAAAATCAAAAATTCCATTTTTTAAAAATCGTGAAATTTTTCACTTGCGATGGTATTGAATGGAAAATTTCATTTTTAACAAACTGTTTCAAATTGCATTTTTTTTAATCAAAAACACTTTATCAATCAAACTAACTTCAAATTTTGGCAAACAAATTATGTTTGATGAGGTATATGAGAAGTTGAAATTTTGAAACGAAAGCGCTCAGGAACTGTTTTTAAGCCGTATTTTTACTTTACATTACTTCGATTTTGTGTGCTAAAGTAACATTTTATAAGCAAATTATTTGATCAGAATGAAATAAGGTGATGACTTTTATGATCCTAGGTAACCTATTAAGGTTCAATTTTGAAAATTGAGATTTGAGATTTGCCTTAGGATTGACAAGTCTAATGTATTTTCCAAAGGGATTTAACAATTTTTTTTCTGCAATAACTGTGTTTTGAGTAGTAAAAATGCACTTAATGACGCATTTAATGTAGAAATTGAATCGGGTGATGATTTCGGTTACCCTAGTTACAAAAATATTGTAAAATTTTGAAAATTTAGAAATGTGAAACTTTCCATACGATTAACATGGGGGAAAGCAAAAATGAAATTTTTTGAAAGTGCCCTTTTATGAACCAACTTTAGACCCACTTGTTATTTAGTGAGTGTTATAAAATTGGAATTGGAGATTCTCATTTATATTAGCTTTAATTTCTCAAATTGGGAAAAAATTTAGAAAATTTTACTTTTTGAACAATAATTCATTGAAAAGTCCCCCATGTGTTTTAAATGGGAATTGTATTTCGAGAAAATGGCTCAAATGCTTTCAATGTGGGATTTTAAGTTGGATATATTTTTATAGGCATTCTTGTACCAAATTTCAAATAAAAAAACAGTATTCCAAAAATCAAAAATTCCATTTTTTAAAAATCGTGAAATTTTTCACTTTCGAGGGTATTGAATGGAAAATTTCATTTTTAACAAATTGTTTCAAATTGCATTTTCTTAATCAAAAACACTTTATAAATCAAACTAAGTTCAAAATTTAGCAAACAAATCATTTTTGATAAGGTATATGAGAAGTTGAAATTTTGAAACAAAAGCGCTCAGGAACTGTTTTGAAGCCGTATTTTTACTTTGCATTACTTCGATTTTGTGTGCTAAAGTACCATTTCATAAGCAAATTATTTGATTAGAATGAAATCTGGTGATGACTTTTATGATCCTAGGCAACCAATTAAGGTTCAATTTTGAATATTGAGAATTTGAAATTTGCCTTTGGATTGACAAGGCTAATGTATTTTCAAAGGAATTTAACGACTTTTTTTGTGCAGTAACTTAGTTTTGAGTAGTAAAATTTCACTTTAATGACGATTTGAAAGTGGAAATCGATTCGGGTAATGATTTCGGTTACCCTAGTTACAAAAATATTGTAAAATTTTGAAAATTTAGAAATGTGAAACTTTCCATACGATTAACATGGGGGAAAGCAAAAATGAAATTTTTTTAAAGTACCCATTTTTGGACCAACTTTAGACCCACTTGTTATTTAGTTAGTGTTATAAAATTGGAATTGGAGATTCTCCTACATATTAGCTTTAATGTCTCAACTTTGAAAAAATTTAGAAAATTTTACTTTTTGAACAATAATTCATTGAAAAGTCCCCCATGTGTTTTAAATGGGAATTGTATTTTCGAGAAAATGGCTCAAATGCTTTCAAAACGTGATTTTAAGTTGGATATATTTTTATAGGCATTCTTGTACCAAATTTTAAATAAAAAAACAGTATTCTAAAAATCAAAAATTCCATTTTTTAAAAATCGTGAAATTTTTCACTTTCGAGGGTATTGAATGGAAAATTTCATTTTTAACAAATTGTTTCAAATTGCATTTTTTTTATCAAAAACACTTTATAAATCAAACTAAGTTCAAAATTTCATAAACAAATTTTTTTGATAAGGTATGTGAGAAGTTGAAATTTTGAAACGAAAGCGCTCAGGAACTGTTTTGAAGCCGTATTTTTACTTTGCATTACTTCGATTTTGTGTGCTAAAGTACC
Source organism: Linyphia triangularis (assembly GCA_963978545.1). NCBI lineage: Eukaryota > Metazoa > Arthropoda > Arachnida > Araneae > Linyphiidae > Linyphia > Linyphia triangularis. Next base: position 8,054,606 of record OZ021722.1, on the reverse strand, counting down.
ATTTTATAAGCAAATTATTTGATCAGAATGAAATCGGGTGATGACTTTTATGATCCTAGGCAACCAATTAAGGTTCAATTTTGAAAATTGAGAATTTGAAATTTGTCTTAGGATTGACAAGGCTAATGTATTTTCAAAGGAATTTAACGACTTTTTTTGTGCAGTAACTTAGTTTTGAGTAGTAAAATTTCACTTTAATGACGATTTGAACGTGCAAATCGATTCGGATGATGATTTTGGTTACCCTAGTTGCAAAAAGATTTTAAAATTTTGAAAATTTAGAAATGTGAAACTTTCCATACGATTAACATGGGGGAAAGCAAAAATGAAATTTTTTGAAAGTGCCCATTTTTGGACCAACTTTAGACCCACTTGTTATTTAGTGAGTGTTACAAAATTGGAATTGGAGATTCTCATTAATATTAGCTTTAATGTCTCAACTTTGAAAAAATTTAGAAAATTTTACTTTTTGAACAATAATTCATTGAAAAGTCCCCCATGTGTTTTAAATGGGAATTGTATTTTCGAGAAAATGGCTCAAATGCTTTCAAAACGTGATTTTAAGTTGGATATATTTTTATAGGCATTCTTGTACCAAATTTTAAATAAAAAAACAGTATTCTAAAAATCAAAAATTCCATTTTTTAAAAATCGTGAAATTTTTCACTTGCGAGGGTATTGAATGGAAAATTTCATTTTTAACAAATTGTTTCAAATTGCATTTTCTTAATCAAAAACACTTTATAAATAAAACTAAGTTCAAAATTTAGCAAACAAATCATTTTTGATAAGGTATATGAGAAGTTGAAATTTTGAAACAAAAGCGCTCAGGAACTGTTTTGAAGCCGTATTTTTACTTTGCATTACTTCGATTTTGTGTGCTAAAGTACCATTTCATAAGCAAATTATTTGATTAGAATGAAATCTGGTGATGACTTTTATGATCCTAGGCAACCAATTAAGGTTCAATTTTGAAAATTGAGGATTTGAGATTTGCCATAGGATTGACAAGACTAATGTATTTTCAAAGAGATTTAACGACTTTTTTTGTGCAGTAAATGGGTTTTGAAGAGTAAAATTTCACTTGAATAACGATTTAAAAGTGCAAATCGATTCGGGTGATGATTTCGGTTACCCTAGTTACAAAAAGATTGTAAAATTTTGAAAATTTAGAAATGTGAAACTTTCCATACGATTAACATGGGGGATAGCAAAAATGAAATTTTTTGAAAGTGCCCTTTTTTGGACCAACTTTAGACCCACTTGTTATTTAGTGAGTGTTATAAAATTCGAATTGGAGATTCTCATTTATATTAGCTTTAATTTCTCATTTTTGAAAAAATTTAGAAAATTTTACTTTTTGAACAATAATTCATTGAAAAGTCCCCCTTGTGTTTTAAAGGGGAATTGTATTTTCGAGAAAATGGCTCAAATGCTTTCAAAGTGTGATTTTAAGTTGGATATATTTTTATAGGCATTCTTGTACCAAATTTGAAATAAAAAAGCAGTATTCTAAAAATCAAAAATTCCATTTTTTAAAAATCGTGAAATTTTTCACTTTCGATGGTATTGAATGGAAAATTTCATTTTTAACAAATTGTTTCAAATTGCATTTTTTTTATCAAAAACACTTTATAAATCAAACTAAGTTCAAAATTTCGCAAACAAATTTTTTTTGATAAGGTATGTGAGAAGTTGAAATTTTGAAACGAAAGCGCTCAGGAACTGTTTTGAAGCCGTATTTTTACTTTGCATTACTTCGATTTTGTGTGCTAAAGTACCCTTTCATAAGCAAATTATTTGATTAGAATGAAATCTGGTGATGACTTTTATGATCCTAGGCAACCAATTAAGGTTCAATTTTGAATATTGAGAATTTGAAATTTGCCTTTGGATTGACAAGGCTAATGTATTTTCAAAGGGATTTAACGACTTTTTTTCTGCAGTAACTGGGTTTTGAGTAGTAAAATTTCACTTTAATGACGATTTGAAAGTGGAAATCGATTCGGGTAATGATTTCGGTTACCCTAGTTACAAAAATATTGTAAAATTTTGAAAATTTAGAAATGTGAAACTTTCCATACGATTAACATGGGGGAAAGCAAAAATGAAATTTTTTTAAAGTACCCTTTTTTGGACCAACTTTAGACCCACTTGTTATTTAGTTAGTGTTATAAAATTGGAATTGGAGATTCTCCTACATATTAGCTTCAATTTCTCAAATGGGAAAAAATTTAGAAAATTTTACTTTTTGGACAATAATTCATTGAAAAGTCCCCCTTGTGTTTTAAAGGGGAATTGTATTTTCGAGAAAATGGCTCAAATGCTTTCAAAGTGTGATTTTAAGTTGGATATATTTTTATAGGCATTCTTGTACCAAATTTGAAATAAAAAAGCAGTATTCTAAAAATCAAAAATTCATTTTTTAAAAATCGTGAAATTTTTCACTTTCGATGGAATTGAATGGAAAATTTCATTTTTAACAAATTGTTTCAAATTGCATTTTTTTTATCAAAAACACTTTATAAATCAAACTAAGTTCAAAATTTCATAAACAAATTTTTTTGATAAGGTATGTGAGAAGTTGAAATTTTGAAACGAAAGCGCTCAGGAACTGTTTTGAAGCCGTATTTTTACTTTGCATTACTTCGATTTTGTGTGCTAAAGTACCATTTTATAAGCAAATTATTTGATCAGAATGAAATCGGGTGATGACTTTTATGATCCTAGGCAACCAATTAAGGTTCAATTTTGAAAATTGAGAATTTGAAATTTGTCTTAGGATTGACAAGGCTAATGTATTTTCAAAGGGATTTAACGACTTTTTTTGTGCATTAACTTAGTTTTGAGTAGTAAAATTTCACTTTAATGACGATTTAAACGTGCAAATCGATTCGGGTGATGATTTTGGTTACCCTAGTTGCAAAAAGATTTTAAAATTTTGAAAATTTAGAAATGTGAAACTTTCCATACGATTAACATGGGGGAAAGCAAAAATGAATTTTTTTGAAAGTGCCCATTTTTGGACCAACTTTAGACCCACTTGTTATTTAGTGAGTGTTACAAAATTGGAATTGGAGATTCTCATTAATATTAGCTTTAATGTCTCAACTTTGAAAAAATTTAGAAAATTTTACTTTTTGAACAATAATTCATTGAAAAGTCCACCATGTGTTTTAAATGGGAATTGTATTTTCGAGAAAATGGCTCAAATGCTTTCAAAACGTGATTTTAAGTTGGATATATTTTTATAGGCATTCTTGTACCAAATTTTAAATAAAAAAACAGTATTCTAAAAATAAAAAATTCCATTTTTTAAAAATCGTGAAATTTTTCACTTTCGAGGGTATTGAATGGAAAATTTCATTTTTAACAAATTGTTTCAAATTGCATTTTCTTAATCAAAAACACTTTATAAATCAAACTAAGTTCAAAATTTAGCAAACAAATCATTTTTGATAAGGTATATGAGAAGTTGAAATTTTGAAACAAAAGCGCTCAGGAACTGTTTTGAAGCCGTATTTTTACTTTGCATTACTTCGATTTTGTGTGCTAAAGTACCATTTCATAAGCAAATTATTTGATTAGAATGAAATCTGGTGATGACTTTTATGATCCTAGGCAACCAATTAAGGTTCAATTTTGAAAATTGAGAATTTGAAATTTGTCTTAGGATTGACAAGGCTAATGTATTTTCAAAGGAATTTAACGACTTTTTTTGTGCAGTAACTTAGTTTTGAGTAGTAAAATTTCACTTTAATGACGATTTGAACGTGCAAATCGATTCGTGTGATGATTTTGGTTACCCTAGTTGCAAAAAGATTTTAAAATTTTGAAAATTTAGAAATGTGAAACTTTCCATACGATTAACATGGGGGAAAGCAAAAATGAAATTTTTTGAAAGTGCCCATTTTTGGACCAACTTTAGACCCACTTGTTATTTAGTGAGTGTTACAAAATTGGAATTGGAGATTCTCATTAATATTAGCTTTAATGTCTCAACTTTGAAAAAATTTAGAAAATTTTACTTTTTGAACAATAATTCATTGAAAAGTCCCCCATGTGTTTTAAATGGGAATTGTATTTTCGAGAAAATGGCTCAAATGCTTTCAAAACGTGATTTTAAGTTGGATATATTTTTATAGGCATTCTTGTACCAAATTTTAAATAAAAAAACAGTATTCTAAAAATCAAAAATTCCATTTTTTAAAAATCGTGAAATTTTTCACTTTCGAGGGTATTGAATGGAAAATTTCATTTTTAACAAATTGTTTCAAATTGCATTTTCTTAATCAAAAACACTTTATAAATCAAACTAAGTTCAAAATTTAGCAAACAAATCATTTTTGATAAGGTATATGAGAAGTTGAAATTTTGAAACAAAAGCGCTCAGGAACTGTTTTGAAGCCGTATTTTTACTTTGCATTACTTCGATTTTGTGTGCTAAAGTACCCTTTCATAAGCAAATTATTTGATTAGAATGAAATCTGGTGATGACTTTTATGATCCTAGGCAACCAATTAAGGTTCAATTTTGAATATTGAGAATTTGAAATTTGCCTTTGGATTGACAAGGCTAATGTATTTTCAAAGGGATTTAACGACTTTTTTTCTGCAGTAACTGGGTTTTGAGTAGTAAAATTTCACTTTAATGACGATTTGAAAGTGGAAATCGATTCGGGTAATGATTTCGGTTACCCTAGTTACAAAAATATTGTAAAATTTTGAAAATTTAGAAATGTGAAACTTTCCATACGATTAACATGGGGGAAAGCAAAAATGAAATTTTTTTAAAGTACCCTTTTTTGGACCAACTTTAGACCCACTTGTTATTTAGTGAGTGTTACAAAATTGGAATTGGAGATTCTCATTAATATTAGCTTTAATGTCTCAACTTTGAAAAAATTTAGAAAATTTTACTTTTTGAACAATAATTCATTGAAAAGTCCCCCATGTGTTTTAAATGGGAATTGTATTTTCGAGAAAATGGCTCAAATGCTTTCAAAACGTGATTTTAAGTTGGATATATTTTTTATAGGCATTCTTGTACCAAATTTGAAATAAAAAAACAGTATTCTAAAAATCAAAAATTCCATTTTTTAAAAATCGTGAAATTTTTCACTTGCGAGGGTATTGAATGGAAAATTTCATTTTTAACAAATTGTTTCAAATTGCATTTTCTTAATCAAAAACACTTTATAAATAAAACTAAGTTCAAAATTTAGCAAACAAATCATTTTTGATAAGGTATATGAGAAGTTGAAATTTTGAAACAAAAGCGCTCAGGAACTGTTTTGAAGCCGTATTTTTACTTTGCATTACTTCGATTTTGTGTGCTAAAGTACCCTTTCATAAGCAAATTATTGGATTAGAATGAAATCTGGTGATGACTTTTATGATCCTAGGCAACCAATTAAGGTTCAATTTTGAATATTGAGAATTTGAAATTTGCCTTAGGATTGACAAGGCTAATGTATTTTCAAATTGATTTAACGACTTTTTTTCTGCAGTAACTGGGTTTTGAGTAGTAAAATTTCACTTTAAATACGATTTGAAAGTGGAAATCGATTCGGGTAATGATTTCGGTTACCCTAGTTACAAAAATATTGTAAAATTTTGAAAATTTAGAAATGTGAAACTTTCCATACGATTAACATGGGGGAAAGCAAAAATGAAATTTTTTTAAAGTACCCTTTTTTGGACCAACTTTAGACCCACTTGTTATTTAGTTAGTGTTATAAAATTGGAATTGGAGATTCTCCTACATATTAGCTTCAATTTTTCAAATGGGAAAAAATTTAGAAAATTTTACTTTTTGGACAATAATTCATTGAAAAGTCCCCCTTGTGTTTTAAAGGGGAATTGTATTTTCGAGAAAATGGCTCAAATGCTTTCAAAACGTGATTTTAAGTTGGATATATTTTTATAGGCATTCTTGTACCAAATTTGAAATAAAAAAACAGTATTCTAAAAATAAAAAAATTCCATTTTTTAAAAATCGTGAAATTTTTCACTTGCGAGGGTATTGAATGGAAAATTTCATTTTTAACAAATTGTTTCAAATTGCATTTTTTTTATCAAAAACACTTTATAAATCAAACTAAGTTCAAAATTTCATAAACAAATCATTTTTGATAAGGTATGTGAGAAGTTTAAATTTTGAAACGAAAGCGCTCAGGAACTGTTTTGAAGCCGTATTTTTACTTTGCATTACTTCGATTTTGTGTGCTAAAGTACCATTTTATAAGCAAATTATTTGATCAGAATGAAATCGGGTGATGACCTTTATGATCCTAGGCAACCAATTAAGGTTCAATTTTGAAAATTGAGAATTTGAAATTTGTCTTAGGATTGACAAGGCTAATGTATTTTCAAAGGGATTTAACGACTTTTTTTGTGCATTAACTTAGTTTTGAGTAGTAAAATTTCACTTTAATGACGATTTAAACGTGCAAATCGATTCGGGTGATGATTTTGGTTACCCTAGTTGCAAAAAGATTGTAAAATTTTGAAAATTTAGAAATGTGAAACTTTCCATACGATTAACATGGGGGAAAGCAAAAATGAAATTTTTTGAAAGTGCCCATTTTTGGACCAACTTTAGACCCACTTGTTATTTAGTGAGTGTTATAAAATTGGAATTGGAGATTCTCATTTATATTAGCTTTAATTTCTCAACTTTGAAAAAATTTAGAAAATTTTACTTTTTGAACAATAATTCATTGAAAAGTCCCCCATGTGTTTTAAATGGGAATTGTATTTTCGAGAAAATGGCTCAAATGCTTTCAAAACGTGATTTTAAGTTGGATATATTTTTATAGGCATTCTTGTACCAAATTTGAAATAAAAAAACAGTATTCTAAAAATAAAAAAATTCCATTTTTTAAAAATCGTGAAATTTTTCACTTTCGAGGGTATTGAATGGAAAATTTCATTTTTAACAAATTGTTTCAAATTGCATTTGCTTAATCAAAAACACTTTATAAATCAAACTAAGTTCAAAATTTAGCAAACAAATCATTTTTGATAAGGTATATGAGAAGTTGAAATTTTGAAACAAAAGCGCTCAGGAACTGTTTTGAAGCCGTATTTTTACTTTGCATTACTTCGATTTTGTGTGCTAAAGTACCCTTTCATAAGCAAATTATTTGATTAGAATGAAATCTGGTGATGACTTTTATGATCCTAGGCAACCAATTAAGGTTAAATTTTGAATATTGAGAATTTGAAATTTGCCTTTGGATTGACAAGGCTAATGTATTTTCAAAGGGATTTAACGACTTTTTTTCTGCAGTAACTGGGTTTTGAGTAGTAAAATTTCACTTTAATGACGATTTGAAAGTGGAAATCGATTCGGGTAATGATTTCGGTTACCCTAGTTACAAAAATATTGTAAAATTTTGAAAATTTAGAAATGTGAAACTTTCCATACGATTAACATGGGGGAAAGCAAAAATGAAATTTTTTTAAAGTACCCTTTTTTGGACCAACTTTAGACCCACTTGTTATTTAGTTAGTGTTATAAAATTGGAATTGGAGATTCTCCTACATATTAGCTTTAATGTCTCAACTTTGAAAAAATTACGAAAATTTTACTTTTTGAACAATAATTCATTGAAAAGTCCCCCATGTGTTTTAAATGGGAATTGTATTTTCGAGAAAATGGCTCAAATGCTTTCAAAACGTGATTTTAAGTTGGATATATTTTTATAGGCATTCTTGTACCAAATTTGAAATAAAAAAACAGTATTCTAAAAATCAAAAATTCCATTTTTTAAAAATCGTGAAATTTTTCACTTGCGAGGGTATTGAATGGAAAATTTCATTTTTAACAAATTGTTTCAAATTGCATTTTCTTAATCAAAAACACTTCATAAATAAAACTAAGTTCAAAATTTAGCAAACAAATCATTTTTGATAAGGTATATGAGAAGTTGAAATTTCGAAACAAAAGCGCTCAGGAACTGTTTTGAAGCCGTATTTTTACTTTGCATTACTTCGATTTTGTGTGCTAAAGTACCATTTCATAAGCAAATTATTTGATTAGAATGAAATCTGGTGATGACTTTTATGATCCTAGGCAACCAATTAAGGTTCAATTTTGAAAATTGAGAATTTGAAATTTGTCTTAGGATTGACAAGGCTAATGTATTTTCAAAGGGATTTAACGACTTTTTTTGTGCAGTAACTTAGTTTTGAGTAGTAAAATTTCACTTTAATGACGATTTAAACGTGCAAATCGATTCGGGTGATGATTTTGGTTACTCTAGTTGCAAAAAGATTGTAAAATTTTGAAAATTTAGAAATGTGAAACTTTCCATACGATTAACATGGGGGAAAGCAAAAATGAAATTTTTTGAAAGTGCCCTTTTTTGGACCAACTTTAGACCCACTTGTTATTTAGTAAGTGTTATAAAATTGGAATTGGAGATTCTCCTACATATTAGCTTTAATGTCTCAACTTTGAAAAAATTTAGAAAATTTTACTTTTTGAACAATAATTCATTGAAAAGTCCCCCATGTGTTTTAAATGGGAATTGTATTTTCGAGAAAATGGCTCAAATGCTTTCAAAACGTGATTTTAAGTTGGATATATTTTTATAGGCATTCTTGTACCAAATTTTAAATAAAAAAACAGTATTCTAAAAATCAAAAATTCCATTTTTTAAAAATCGTGAAATTTTTCACTTTCGAGGGTATTGAATGGAAAATTTCATTTTTAACAAATTGTTTCAAATTGCATTTTCTTAATCAAAAACACTTTATAAATCAAACTAAGTTCAAAATTTAGCAAACAAATCATTTTTGATAAGGTATATGAGAAGTTGAAATTTTGAAACAAAAGCGCTCAGGAACTGTTTTGAAGCCGTATTTTTACTTTGCATTACTTCGATTTTGTGTGCTAAAGTACCATTTCATAAGCAAATTATTTGATTAGAATGAAATCTGGTGATGACTTTTATGATCCTAGGCAACCAATTAAGGTTCAATTTTGAAAATTGAGAATTTGAAATTTGTCTTAGGATTGACAAGGCTAATGTATTTTCAAAGGAATTTAACGACTTTTTTTGTGCAGTAACTTAGTTTTGAGTAGTAAAATTTCACTTTAATGACGATTTGAACGTGCAAATCGATTCGGGTGATGATTTTGGTTACCCTAGTTGCAAAAAGATTTTAAAATTTTGAAAATTTAGAAATGTGAAACTTTCCATACGATTAACATGGGGGAAAGCAAAAATGAAATTTTTTGAAAGTGCCCATTTTTGGACCAACTTTAGACCCACTTGTTATTTAGTGAGTGTTACAAAATTGGAATTGGAGATTCTCATTAATATTAGCTTTAATGTCTCAACTTTGAAAAAATTTAGAAAATTTTACTTTTTGAACAATAATTCATTGAAAAGTCCCCCATGTGTTTTAAATGGGAATTGTATTTTCGAGAAAATGGCTCAAATGCTTTCAAAACGTGATTTTAAGTTGGATATATTTTTTATAGGCATTCTTGTACCAAATTTTAAATAAAAAAACAGTATTCTAAAAATCAAAAATTCCATTTTTTAAAAATCGTGAAATTTTTCACTTGCGAGGGTATTGAATGGAAAATTTCATTTTTAACAAATTGTTTCAAATTGCATTTTCTTAATCAAAAACACTTCATAAATAAAACTAAGTTCAAAATTTAGCAAACAAATCATTTTTGATAAGGTATATGAGAAGTTGAAATTTTGAAACAAAAGCACTCAGGAACTGTTTTGAAGCCGTATTTTTACTTTGCATTACTTCGATTTTGTGTGCTAAAGTACCATTTCATAAGCAAATTATTTGATTAGAATGAAATCTGGTGATGACTTTTATGATCCTAGGCAACCAATTAAGGTTCAATTTTGAAAATTGAGAATTTGAAATTTGTCTTAGGATTGACAAGGCTAATGTATTTTCAAAGGGATTTAACGACTTTTTTTGTGCAGTAACTTAGTTTTGAGTAGTAAAATTTCACTTTAATGACGATTTAAACGTGCAAATCGATTCGGGTGATGATTTTGGTTACTCTAGTTGCAAAAAGATTGTAAAATTTTGAAAATTTAGAAATGTGAAACTTTCCATACGATTAACATGGGGGAAAGCAAAAATGAAATTTTTTGAAAGTGCCCTTTTTTGGACCAACTTTAGACCCACTTGTTATTTAGTGAGTGTTATAAAATTGGAATTGGAGATTCTCATTTATATTAGCTTTAATTTTTCAACTTTGAAAAAATTTAGAAAATTTTACTTTTTGAACAATAATTCATTGAAAAGTCCCCCATGTGTTTTAAATGGGAATTGTATTTTCGAGAAAATGGCTCAAATGCTTTCAAAACGTGATTTTAAGTTGGATATATTTTTATAGGCATTCTTGTACCAAATTTCAAATAAAAAAACAGTATTCCAAAAATCAAAAATTCCATTTTTTAAAAATCGTGAAATTTTTCACTTTCGAGGGTATTGAATGGAAAATTTCATTTTTAACAAATTGTTTCAAATTGCATTTTCTTAATAAAAAACACTTTATAAATCAAACTAAGTTCAAAATTTAGCAAACAAATCATTTTTGATAAGGTATATGAGAAGTTGAAATTTTGAAACAAAAGCGCTCAGGAACTGTTTTGAAGCCGTATTTTTACTTTGCATTACTTCGATTTTGTGTGCTAAAGTACCCTTTCATAAGCAAATTATTGGATTAGAATGAAATCTGGTGATGACTTTTATGATCCTAGGCAACCAATTAAGGTTCAATTTTGAATATTGAGAATTTGAAATTTGCCTTAGGATTGACAAGGCTAATGTATTTTCAAATTGATTTAACGACTTTTTTTCTGCAGTAACTGGGTTTTGAGTAGTAAAATTTCACTTTAAATACGATTTGAAAGTGGAAATCGATTCGGGTAATGATTTCGGTTACCCTAGTTACAAAAATATTGTAAAATTTTGAAAATTTAGAAATGTGAAACTTTCCATACGATTAACATGGGGGAAAGCAAAAATGAAATTTTTTGAAAGTGCCCATTTTGGACCAACTTTAGACCCACTTGTTATTTAGTGAGTGTTATAAAATTGGAATTGGAGATTCTCCTACATATTAGCTTCAATTTCTCAAATGGGAAAAAATTTAGAAAATTTTACTTTTTGGACAATAATTCATTGAAAAGTCCCCCTTGTGTTTTAAAGGGGAATTGTATTTTCGAGAAAATGGCTCAAATGCTTTCAAAGTGTGATTTTAAGTTGGATATATTTTTATAGGCATTCTTGTACCAAATTTGAAATAAAAAAGCAGTATTCTAAAAATCAAAAATTCCATTTTTTAAAAATCGTGAAATTTTTCACTTTCGATGGAATTGAATGGAAAATTTCATTTTTAACAAATTGTTTCAAATTGCATTTTTTTTTATCAAAAACACTTTATAAATCAAACTAAGTTCAAAATTTCATAAACAAATTTTTTTGATAAGGTATGTGAGAAGTTGAAATTTTGAAACGAAAGCGCTCAGGAACTGTTTTGAAGCCGTATTTTTACTTTGCATTACTTCGATTTTGTGTGCTAAAGTACCATTTTATAAGCAAATTATTTGATCAGAATGAAATCGGGTGATGACTTTTATGATCCTAGGCAACCAATTAAGGTTCAATTTTGAAAATTGAGAATTTGAAATTTGTCTTAGGATTGACAAGGCTAATGTATTTTCAAAGGGATTTAACGACTTTTTTTGTGCATTAACTTAGTTTTGAGTAGTAAAATTTCACATTAATGACGATTTAAACGTGCAAATCGATTCGGGTGATGATTTTGGTTACCCTAGTTGCAAAAAGATTGTAAAATTTTGAAAATTTAGAAATGTGAAACTTTCCATACGATTAACATGGGGGAAAGCAAAAATGAATTTTTTTGAAAGTGCCCATTTTTGGACCAACTTTAGACCCACTTGTTATTTAGTGAGTGTTATAAAATTGGAATTGGAGATTCTCATTTATATTAGCTTTAATTTCTCAACTTTGAAAAAATTTAGAAAATTTTACTTTTTGAACAATAATTCATTGAAAAGTCCCCCATGTGTTTTAAATGGGAATTGTATTTTCGAGAAAATGGCTCAAATGCTTTCAAAACGTGATTTTAAGTTGGATATATTTTTATAGGCATTCTTGTACCAAATTTGAAATAAAAAAACAGTATTCTAAAAATAAAAAAATTCCATTTTTTAAAAATCGTGAAATTTTTCACTTTCGAGGGTATTGAATGGAAAATTTCATTTTTAACAAATTGTTTCAAATTGCATTTTCTTAATCAAAAACACTTTATAAATCAAACTAAGTTCAAAATTTAGCAAACAAATCATTTTTGATAAGGTATATGAGAAGTTGAAATTTTGAAACAAAAGCGCTCAGGAACTGTTTTGAAGCCGTATTTTTACTTTGCATTACTTCGATTTTGTGTGCTAAAGTACCCTTTCATAAGCAAATTATTTGATTAGAATGAAATCTGGTGATGACTTTTATGATCCTAGGCAACCAATTAAGGTTCAATTTTGAATATTGAGAATTTGAAATTTGCCTTTGGATTGACAAGGCTAATGTATTTTCAAAGGGATTTAACGACTTTTTTTCTGCAGTAACTGGGTTTTGAGTAGTAAAATTTCACTTTAATGACGATTTGAAAGTGGAAATCGATTCGGGTAATGATTTCGGTTACCCTAGTTACAAAAATATTGTAAAATTTTGAAAATTTAGAAATGTGAAACTTTCCATACGATTAACATGGGGGAAAGCAAAAATGAAATTTTTTTAAAGTACCCTTTTTTGGACCAACTTTAGACCCACTTGTTATTTAGTTAGTGTTATAAAATTGGAATTGGAGATTCTCCTACATATTAGCTTTAATGTCTCAACTTTGAAAAAATTTAGAAAATTTTACTTTTTGAACAATAATTCATTGAAAAGTCCCCCATGTGTTTTAAAGGGGAATTGTATTTTCGAGAAAATGGCTCAAATGCTTTCAAAGTGTGATTTTAAGTTGGATATATTTTTATAGGCATTCTTGTACCAAATTTGAAATAAAAAAGCAGTATTCTAAAAATCAAAAATTCCATTTTTTAAAAATCGTGAAATTTTTCACTTTCGAGGGTATTGAATGGAAAATTTCATTTTTAACAAATTGTTTCAAATTGCATTTTTTTTATCAAAAACACTTTATAAATCAAACTAAGTTCAAAATTTCATAAACAAATTTTTTTGATAAGGTATGTGAGAAGTTGAAATTTTGAAACGAAAGCGCTCAGGAACTGTTTTGAAGCCGTATTTTTACTTTGCATTACTTCGATTTTGTGTGCTAAAGTACCATTTTATAAGCAAATTATTTGATCAGAATGAAATCGGGTGATGACTTTTATGATCCTAGGCAACCAATTAAGGTTCAATTTTGAAAATTAAGAATTTGAAATTTGTCTTAGGATTGACAAGGCTAATGTATTTTCAAAGGGATTTAACGACTTTTTTTGTGCATTAACTTAGTTTTGAGTAGTAAAATTTCACTTTAATGACGATTTAAACGTGCAAATCGATTCGGGTGATGATTTTGGTTACCCTAGTTGCAAAAAGATTGTAAAATTTTGAAAATTTAGAAATGTGAAACTTTCCATACGATTAACATGTGGGAAAGCAAAAATGAAATTTTTTGAAAGTGCCCTTTTTTGGACCAACTTTAGACCCACTTGTTATTTAGTGAGTGTTATAAAATTGGAATTGGAGATTCTCCTACATATTAGCTTCAATTTCTCAAATGGGAAAAAATTTAGAAAATTTTACTTTTTGGACAATAATTCATTGAAAAGTCCCCCTTGTGTTTTAAAGGGGAATTGTATTTTCGAGAAAATGGCTCAAATGCTTTCAAAGTGTGATTTTAAGTTGGATATATTTTTATAGGCATTCTTGTACCAAATTTGAAATAAAAAAGCAGTATTCTAAAAATCAAAAATTCCATTTTTTAAAAATCGTGAAATTTTTCACTTTCGATGGAATTGAATGGAAAATTTCATTTTTAACAAATTGTTTCAAATTGCATTTTCTTAATCAAAAACACTTTATAAATCAAACTAAGTTCAAAATTTAGCAAACAAATAATTTTTGATAAGGTATATGAGAAGTTGAAATTTTGAAACAAAAGCGCTCAGGAACTGTTTTGAAGCCGTATTTTTACTTTGCATTGCTTCGATTTTGTGTGCTAAAGTACCATTTCATAAGCAAATTATTTGATTAGAATGAAATCTGGTGATGACTTTTATGATCCTAGGCAACCAATTAAGGTTCAATTTTGAAAATTGAGAATTTGAAATTTGTCTTAGGATTGACAAGGCTAATGTATTTTCAAAGGGATTTAACGACTTTTTTTGTGCAGTAACTTAGTTTTGAGTAGTAAAATTTCACTTTAATGACGATTTAAACGTGCAAATCGATTCGGGTGATGATTTTGGTTACCCTAGTTGCAAAAAGATTGTAAAATTTTGAAAATTTAGAAATGTGAAACTTTCCATACGATTAACATGGGGGAAAGCAAAAATGAATTTTTTTTAAAGTACCCTTTTTTGGACCAACTTTAGACCCACTTGTTATTTAGTTAGTGTTATAAAATTGGAATTGGAGATTCTCCTACATATTAGCTTCAATTTCTCAAATGGGAAAAAATTTAGAAAATTTTACTTTTTGGACAATAATTCATTGAAAAGTCCCCCTTGTGTTTTAAAGGGGAATTGTATTTTCGAGAAAATGGCTCAAATGCTTTCAAAACGTGATTTTAAGTTGGATATATTTTTATAGGCATTCTTGTACCAAATTTTAAATAAAAAAACAGTATTCTAAAAATCAAAAATTCCATTTTTTAAAAATCGTGAAATTTTTCACTTTCGAGGGTATTGAATGGAAAATTTCATTTTTAACAAATTGTTTCAAATTGCATTTTCTTAATCAAAAACACTTTATAAATCAAACTAAGTTCAAAATTTAGCAAACAAATCATTTTTGATAAGGTATATGAGAAGTTGAAATTTTGAAACAAAAGCGCTCAGGAACTGTTTTGAAGCCGTATTTTTACTTTGCATTACTTCGATTTTGTGTGCTAAAGTACCATTTCATAAGCAAATTAT
Organism: Linyphia triangularis; assembly: GCA_963978545.1. Taxonomy (NCBI): domain Eukaryota; kingdom Metazoa; phylum Arthropoda; class Arachnida; order Araneae; family Linyphiidae; genus Linyphia; species Linyphia triangularis. The sequence goes on along the minus strand of OZ021722.1, from coordinate 8,039,440 downwards.
TTGATTAGAATGAAATCTGGTGATGACTTTTATGATCCTAGGCAACCAATTAAGGTTCAATTTTGAAAATTGAGAATTTGAAATTTGTCTTAGGATTGACAAGGCTAATGTATTTTCAAAGGAATTTAACGACTTTTTTTGTGCAGTAACTTAGTTTTGAGTAGTAAAATTTCACTTTAATGACGATTTGAACGTGCAAATCGATTCGGGTGATGATTTTGGTTACCCTAGTTGCAAAAAGATTGTAAAATTTTGAAAATTTAGAAATGTGAAACTTTCCATACGATTAACATGTGGGAAAGCAAAAATGAAATTTTTTGAAAGTGCCCTTTTTTGGACCAACTTTAGACCCACTTGTTATTTAGTGAGTGTTATAAAATTGGAATTGGAGATTCTCATTTATATTAGCTTTAATTTCTCAACTTTGAAAAAATTTAGAAAATTTTACTTTCTGAACAATAATTCATTGAAAAGTCCCCCATGTGTTTTAAATGGGAATTGTATTTTCGAGAAAATGGCTCAAATGCTTTCAAAACGTGATTTTAAGTTGGATATATTTTTATAGGCATTCTTGTACCAAATTTTAAATAAAAAAACAGTATTCTAAAAATCAAAAATTCCATTTTTTAAAAATCGTGAAATTTTTCACTTTCGAGGGTATTGAATGGAAAATTTCATTTTTAACAAATTGTTTCAAATTGCATTTTCTTAATCAAAAACACTTTATAAATCAAACTAAGTTCAAAATTTAGCAAACAAATCATTTTTGATAAGGTATATGAGAAGTTGAAATTTTGAAACAAAAGCGCTCAGGAACTGTTTTGAAGCCGTATTTTTACTTTGCATTACTTCGATTTTGTGTGCAAAAGTACCCTTTCATAAGCAAATTATTTGATTAGAATGGAAATCTGGTGATGACTTTTATGATCCTAGGCAACCAATTAAGGTTCAATTTTGAATATTGAGAATATGAAATTTGCCTTAGGATTGACAAGGCTAATGTATTTTCAAAGGGATTTAACGACTTTTTTTCTGCAGTAACTGGGTTTTGAGTAGTAAAATTTCACTTTAATGACGATTTGAAAGTGGAAATCGATTCGGGTAATGATTTCGGTTACCCTAGTTACATAAATATTGTAAAATTTTGAAAATTTAGAAATGTGAAACTTTCCATACGATTAACATGGGGGAAAGCAAAAATGAAATTTTTTGAAAGTGCCCATTTTTGGACCAACTTTAGACCCACTTGTTATTTAGTGAGTGTTACAAAATTGGAATTGGAGATTCTCATTAATATTAGCTTTAATGTCTCAACTTTGAAAAAATTTAGAAAATTTTACTTTTTGAACAATAATTCATTGAAAAGTCCCCCATGTGTTTTAAATGGGAATTGTATTTTCGAGAAAATGGCTCAAATGCTTTCAAAACGTGATTTTAAGTTGGATATATTTTTTATAGGCATTCTTGTACCAAATTTTAAATAAAAAAACAGTATTCTAAAAATCAAAAATTCCATTTTTTAAAAATCGTGAAATTTTTCACTTGCGAGGGTATTGAATGGAAAATTTCATTTTTAACAAATTGTTTCAAATTGCATTTTCTTAATCAAAAACACTTCATAAATAAAACTAAGTTCAAAATTTAGCAAACAAATCATTTTTGATAAGGTATATGAGAAGTTGAAATTTTGAAACAAAAGCACTCAGGAACTGTTTTGAAGCCGTATTTTTACTTTGCATTACTTCGATTTTGTGTGCTAAAGTACCATTTCATAAGCAAATTATTTGATTAGAATGAAATCTGGTGATGACTTTTATGATCCTAGGCAACCAATTAAGGTTCAATTTTGAAAATTGAGAATTTGAAATTTGTCTTAGGATTGACAAGGCTAATGTATTTTCAAAGGGATTTAACGACTTTTTTTGTGCAGTAACTTAGTTTTGAGTAGTAAAATTTCACTTTAATGACGATTTAAACGTGCAAATCGATTCGGGTGATGATTTTGGTTACTCTAGTTGCAAAAAGATTGTAAAATTTTGAAAATTTAGAAATGTGAAACTTTCCATACGATTAACATGGGGGAAAGCAAAAATGAAATTTTTTGAAAGTGCCCTTTTTTGGACCAACTTTAGACCCACTTGTTATTTAGTGAGTGTTATAAAATTGGAATTGGAGATTCTCATTTATATTAGCTTTAATTTTTCAACTTTGAAAAAATTTAGAAAATTTTACTTTTTGAACAATAATTCATTGAAAAGTCCCCCATGTGTTTTAAATGGGAATTGTATTTTCGAGAAAATGGCTCAAATGCTTTCAAAACGTGATTTTAAGTTGGATATATTTTTATAGGCATTCTTGTACCAAATTTCAAATAAAAAAACAGTATTCCAAAAATCAAAAATTCCATTTTTTAAAAATCGTGAAATTTTTCACTTTCGAGGGTATTGAATGGAAAATTTCATTTTTAACAAATTGTTTCAAATTGCATTTTCTTAATAAAAAACACTTTATAAATCAAACTAAGTTCAAAATTTAGCAAACAAATCATTTTTGATAAGGTATATGAGAAGTTGAAATTTTGAAACAAAAGCGCTCAGGAACTGTTTTGAAGCCGTATTTTTACTTTGCATTACTTCGATTTTGTGTGCTAAAGTACCCTTTCATAAGCAAATTATTGGATTAGAATGAAATCTGGTGATGACTTTTATGATCCTAGGCAACCAATTAAGGTTCAATTTTGAATATTGAGAATTTGAAATTTGCCTTAGGATTGACAAGGCTAATGTATTTTCAAATTGATTTAACGACTTTTTTTCTGCAGTAACTGGGTTTTGAGTAGTAAAATTTCACTTTAAATACGATTTGAAAGTGGAAATCGATTCGGGTAATGATTTCGGTTACCCTAGTTACAAAAATATTGTAAAATTTTGAAAATTTAGAAATGTGAAACTTTCCATACGATTAACATGGGGGAAAGCAAAAATGAAATTTTTTGAAAGTGCCCATTTTGGACCAACTTTAGACCCACTTGTTATTTAGTGAGTGTTATAAAATTGGAATTGGAGATTCTCCTACATATTAGCTTCAATTTCTCAAATGGGAAAAAATTTAGAAAATTTTACTTTTTGGACAATAATTCATTGAAAAGTCCCCCTTGTGTTTTAAAGGGGAATTGTATTTTCGAGAAAATGGCTCAAATGCTTTCAAAGTGTGATTTTAAGTTGGATATATTTTTATAGGCATTCTTGTACCAAATTTGAAATAAAAAAGCAGTATTCTAAAAATCAAAAATTCCATTTTTTAAAAATCGTGAAATTTTTCACTTTCGATGGAATTGAATGGAAAATTTCATTTTTAACAAATTGTTTCAAATTGCATTTTTTTTTATCAAAAACACTTTATAAATCAAACTAAGTTCAAAATTTCATAAACAAATTTTTTTGATAAGGTATGTGAGAAGTTGAAATTTTGAAACGAAAGCGCTCAGGAACTGTTTTGAAGCCGTATTTTTACTTTGCATTACTTCGATTTTGTGTGCTAAAGTACCATTTTATAAGCAAATTATTTGATCAGAATGAAATCGGGTGATGACTTTTATGATCCTAGGCAACCAATTAAGGTTCAATTTTGAAAATTGAGAATTTGAAATTTGTCTTAGGATTGACAAGGCTAATGTATTTTCAAAGGGATTTAACGACTTTTTTTGTGCATTAACTTAGTTTTGAGTAGTAAAATTTCACATTAATGACGATTTAAACGTGCAAATCGATTCGGGTGATGATTTTGGTTACCCTAGTTGCAAAAAGATTGTAAAATTTTGAAAATTTAGAAATGTGAAACTTTCCATACGATTAACATGGGGGAAAGCAAAAATGAATTTTTTTGAAAGTGCCCATTTTTGGACCAACTTTAGACCCACTTGTTATTTAGTGAGTGTTATAAAATTGGAATTGGAGATTCTCATTTATATTAGCTTTAATTTCTCAACTTTGAAAAAATTTAGAAAATTTTACTTTTTGAACAATAATTCATTGAAAAGTCCCCCATGTGTTTTAAATGGGAATTGTATTTTCGAGAAAATGGCTCAAATGCTTTCAAAACGTGATTTTAAGTTGGATATATTTTTATAGGCATTCTTGTACCAAATTTGAAATAAAAAAACAGTATTCTAAAAATAAAAAAATTCCATTTTTTAAAAATCGTGAAATTTTTCACTTTCGAGGGTATTGAATGGAAAATTTCATTTTTAACAAATTGTTTCAAATTGCATTTTCTTAATCAAAAACACTTTATAAATCAAACTAAGTTCAAAATTTAGCAAACAAATCATTTTTGATAAGGTATATGAGAAGTTGAAATTTTGAAACAAAAGCGCTCAGGAACTGTTTTGAAGCCGTATTTTTACTTTGCATTACTTCGATTTTGTGTGCTAAAGTACCCTTTCATAAGCAAATTATTTGATTAGAATGAAATCTGGTGATGACTTTTATGATCCTAGGCAACCAATTAAGGTTCAATTTTGAATATTGAGAATTTGAAATTTGCCTTTGGATTGACAAGGCTAATGTATTTTCAAAGGGATTTAACGACTTTTTTTCTGCAGTAACTGGGTTTTGAGTAGTAAAATTTCACTTTAATGACGATTTGAAAGTGGAAATCGATTCGGGTAATGATTTCGGTTACCCTAGTTACAAAAATATTGTAAAATTTTGAAAATTTAGAAATGTGAAACTTTCCATACGATTAACATATGGGAAAGCAAAAATGAAATTTTTTTAAAGTACCCTTTTTTGGACCAACTTTAGACCCACTTGTTATTTAGTTAGTGTTATAAAATTGGAATTGGAGATTCTCCTACATATTAGCTTTAATGTCTCAACTTTGAAAAAATTTAGAAAATTTTACTTTTTGAACAATAATTCATTGAAAAGTCCCCCATGTGTTTTAAATGGGAATTGTATTTTCGAGAAAATGGCTCAAATGCTTTCAAAACGTGATTTTAAGTTGGATATATTTTTATAGGCATTCTTGTACCAAATTTGAAATAAAAAAACAGTATTCTAAAAATCAAAAATTCCATTTTTTAAAAATCGTGAAATTTTTCACTTTCGAGGGTATTGAATGGAAAATTTCATTTTTAACAAATTGTTTCAAATTGCATTTTCTTAATCAAAAACACTTTATAAATCAAACTAAGTTCAAAATTTAGCAAACAAATCATTTTTGATAAGGTATATGAGAAGTTGAAATTTTGAAACAAAAGCGCTCAGGAACTGTTTTGAAGCCGTATTTTTACTTTGCATTACTTCGATTTTGTGTGCTAAAGTACCATTTCATAAGCAAATTATTTGATTAGAATGAAATCTGGTGATGACTTTTATGATCCTAGGCAACCAATTAAGGTTCAATTTTGAAAATTGAGAATTTGAAATTTGTCTTAGGATTGACAAGGCTAATGTATTTTCAAAGGAATTTAACGACTTTTTTTGTGCAGTAACTTAGTTTTGAGTAGTAAAATTTCACTTTAATGACGATTTGAACGTGCAAATCGATTCGGGTGATGATTTTGGTTACCCTAGTTGCAAAAAGATTGTAAAATTTTGAAAATTTAGAAATGTGAAACTTTCCATACGATTAACATGGGGGAAAGCAAAAATGAAATTTTTTGAAAGTGCCCATTTTTGGACCAACTTTAGACCCACTTGTTATTTAGTGAGTGTTACAAAATTGGAATTGGAGATTCTCATTAATATTAGCTTTAATGTCTCAACTTTGAAAAAATTTAGAAAATTTTACTTTTTGAACAATAATTCATTGAAAAGTCCCCCATGTGTTTTAAAGGGGAATTGTATTTTCGAGAAAATGGCTCAAATGCTTTCAAAGTGTGATTTTAAGTTGGATATATTTTTATAGGCATTCTTGTACCAAATTTGAAATAAAAAAGCAGTATTCTAAAAATCAAAAATTCCATTTTTTAAAAATCGTGAAATTTTTCACTTTCGATGGAATTGAATGGAAAATTTCATTTTTAACAAATTGTTTCAAATTGCATTTTTTTTATCAAAAACACTTTATAAATCAAACTAAGTTCAAAATTTCATAAACAAATTTTTTTGATAAGGTATGTGAGAAGTTGAAATTTTGAAACGAAAGCGCTCAGGAACTGTTTTGAAGCCGTATTTTTACTTTGCATTACTTCGATTTTGTGTGCTAAAGTACCATTTTATAAGCAAATTATTTGATCAGAATGAAATCGGGTGATGACTTTTATGATCCTAGGCAACCAATTAAGGTTCAATTTTGAAAATTAAGAATTTGAAATTTGTCTTAGGATTGACAAGGCTAATGTATTTTCAAAGGGATTTAACGACTTTTTTTGTGCATTAACTTAGTTTTGAGTAGTAAAATTTCACTTTAATGACGATTTAAACGTGCAAATCGATTCGGGTGATGATTTTGGTTACCCTAGTTGCAAAAAGATTGTAAAATTTTGAAAATTTAGAAATGTGAAACTTTCCATACGATTAACATGTGGGAAAGCAAAAATGAAATTTTTTGAAAGTGCCCTTTTTTGGACCAACTTTAGACCCACTTGTTATTTAGTGAGTGTTATAAAATTGGAATTGGAGATTCTCCTACATATTAGCTTCAATTTCTCAAATGGGAAAAAATTTAGAAAATTTTACTTTTTGGACAATAATTCATTGAAAAGTCCCCCTTGTGTTTTAAAGGGGAATTGTATTTTCGAGAAAATGGCTCAAATGCTTTCAAAGTGTGATTTTAAGTTGGATATATTTTTATAGGCATTCTTGTACCAAATTTGAAATAAAAAAGCAGTATTCTAAAAATCAAAAATTCCATTTTTTAAAAATCGTGAAATTTTTCACTTTCGATGGAATTGAATGGAAAATTTCATTTTTAACAAATTGTTTCAAATTGCATTTTCTTAATCAAAAACACTTTATAAATCAAACTAAGTTCAAAATTTAGCAAACAAATAATTTTTGATAAGGTATATGAGAAGTTGAAATTTTGAAACAAAAGCGCTCAGGAACTGTTTTGAAGCCGTATTTTTACTTTGCATTGCTTCGATTTTGTGTGCTAAAGTACCATTTCATAAGCAAATTATTTGATTAGAATGAAATCTGGTGATGACTTTTATGATCCTAGGCAACCAATTAAGGTTCAATTTTGAAAATTGAGAATTTGAAATTTGTCTTAGGATTGACAAGGCTAATGTATTTTCAAAGGGATTTAACGACTTTTTTTGTGCAGTAACTTAGTTTTGAGTAGTAAAATTTCACTTTAATGACGATTTAAACGTGCAAATCGATTCGGGTGATGATTTTGGTTACCCTAGTTGCAAAAAGATTGTAAAATTTTGAAAATTTAGAAATGTGAAACTTTCCATACGATTAACATGGGGGAAAGCAAAAATGAATTTTTTTTAAAGTACCCTTTTTTGGACCAACTTTAGACCCACTTGTTATTTAGTTAGTGTTATAAAATTGGAATTGGAGATTCTCCTACATATTAGCTTCAATTTCTCAAATGGGAAAAAATTTAGAAAATTTTACTTTTTGGACAATAATTCATTGAAAAGTCCCCCTTGTGTTTTAAAGGGGAATTGTATTTTCGAGAAAATGGCTCAAATGCTTTCAAAACGTGATTTTAAGTTGGATATATTTTTATAGGCATTCTTGTACCAAATTTTAAATAAAAAAACAGTATTCTAAAAATCAAAAATTCCATTTTTTAAAAATCGTGAAATTTTTCACTTTCGAGGGTATTGAATGGAAAATTTCATTTTTAACAAATTGTTTCAAATTGCATTTTCTTAATCAAAAACACTTTATAAATCAAACTAAGTTCAAAATTTAGCAAACAAATCATTTTTGATAAGGTATATGAGAAGTTGAAATTTTGAAACAAAAGCGCTCAGGAACTGTTTTGAAGCCGTATTTTTACTTTGCATTACTTCGATTTTGTGTGCTAAAGTACCCTTTCATAAGCAAATTATTTGATTAGAATGGAAATCTGGTGATGACTTTTATGATCCTAGGCAACCAATTAAGGTTCAATTTTGAATATTGAGAATATGAAATTTGCCTTAGGATTGACAAGGCTAATGTATTTTCAAAGGGATTTAACGACTTTTTTTGTGCAGTAACTTAGTTTTGAGTAGTAAAATTTCACTTTAAATACGATTTGAAAGTGGAAATCGATTCGGGTAATGATTTCGGTTACCCTAGTTACATAAATATTGTAAAATTTTGAAAATTTAGAAATGTGAAACTTTCCATACGATTAACATGTGGGAAAGCAAAAATGAAATTTTTTGAAAGTGCCCTTTTTTGGACCAACTTTAGACCCACTTGTTATTTAGTGAGTGTTATAAAATTGGAATTGGAGATTCTCATTTATATTAGCTTTAATTTCTCAACTTTGAAAAAATTTAGAAAATTTTACTTTCTGAACAATAATTCATTGAAAAGTCCCCCATGTGTTTTAAATGGGAATTGTATTTTCGAGAAAATGGCTCAAATGCTTTCAAAACGTGATTTTAAGTTGGATATATTTTTATAGGCATTCTTGTACCAAATTTTAAATAAAAAAACAGTATTCTAAAAATCAAAAATTCCATTTTTTAAAAATCGTGAAATTTTTCACTTTCGAGGGTATTGAATGGAAAATTTCATTTTTAACAAATTGTTTCAAATTGCATTTTCTTAATCAAAAACACTTTATAAATCAAACTAAGTTCAAAATTTAGCAAACAAATCATTTTTGATAAGGTATATGAGAAGTTGAAATTTTGAAACAAAAGCGCTCAGGAACTGTTTTGAAGCCGTATTTTTACTTTGCATTACTTCGATTTTGTGTGCTAAAGTACCCTTTCATAAGCAAATTATTTGATTAGAATGGAAATCTGGTGATGACTTTTATGATCCTAGGCAACCAATTAAGGTTCAATTTTGAATATTGAGAATATGAAATTTGCCTTAGGATTGACAAGGCTAATGTATTTTCAAAGGGATTTAACGACTTTTTTTCTGCAGTAACTGGGTTTTGAGTAGTAAAATTTCACTTTAATGACGATTTGAAAGTGGAAATCGATTCGGGTAATGATTTCGGTTACCCTAGTTACATAAATATTGTAAAATTTTGAAAATTTAGAAATGTGAAACTTTCCATACGATTAACATGGGGGAAAGCAAAAATGAAATTTTTTGAAAGTACCCTTTTTTGGACCAACTTTAGACCCACTTGTTATTTAGTTAGTGTTATAAAATTGGAATTGGAGATTCTCCTACATATTAGCTTCAATTTCTCAAATGGGAAAAAATTTAGAAAATTTTACTTTTTGGACAATAATTCATTGAAAAGTCCCCCTTGTGTTTTAAAGGGGAATTGTATTTTCGAGAAAATGGCTCAAATGCTTTCAAAGTGTGATTTTAAGTTGGATATATTTTTATAGGCATTCTTGTACCAAATTTGAAATAAAAAAGCAGTATTCTAAAAATCAAAAATTCCATTTTTTAAAAATCGTGAAATTTTTCACTTTCGATGGAATTGAATGGAAAATTTCATTTTTAACAAATTGTTTCAAATTGCATTTTTTTTATCAAAAACACTTTATAAATCAAACTAAGTTGAAAATTTCATAAACAAATTTTTTTGATAAGGTATGTGAAAAGTTGAAATTTTGAAACGAAAGCGCTCAGGAACTGTTTTGAAGCCGTATTTTTACTTTGCATTACTTCGATTTTGTGTGCTAAAGTACCATTTCATAAGCAAATTATTTGATTAGAATGAAATCTGGTGATGACTTTTATGATCCTAGGCAACCAATTAAGGTTCAATTTTGAAAATTGAGAATTTGAAATTTGTCTTAGGATTGACAAGGCTAATGTATTTTCAAAGGAATTTAACGACTTTTTTTGTGCAGTAACTTAGTTTTGAGTAGTAAAATTTCACTTTAATGACGATTTGAACGTGCAAATCGATTCGGGTGATGATTTTGGTTACCCTAGTTGCAAAAAGATTGTAAAATTTTGAAAATTTAGAAATGTGAAACTTTCCATACGATTAACATGTGGGAAAGCAAAAATGAAATTTTTTGAAAGTGCCCTTTTTTGGACCAACTTTAGACCCACTTGTTATTTAGTGAGTGTTATAAAATTGGAATTGGAGATTCTCATTTATATTAGCTTTAATTTCTCAACTTTGAAAAAATTTAGAAAATTTTACTTTCTGAACAATAATTCATTGAAAAGTCCCCCATGTGTTTTAAATGGGAATTGTATTTTCGAGAAAATGGCTCAAATGCTTTCAAAACGTGATTTTAAGTTGGATATATTTTTATAGGCATTCTTGTACCAAATTTGAAATAAAAAAACAGTATTCTAAAAATCAAAAATTCCATTTTTTAAAAATCGTGAAATTTTTCACTTTCGAGGGTATTGAATGGAAAATTTCATTTTTAACAAATTGTTTCAAATTGCATTTTCTTAATCAAAAACACTTTATAAATCAAACTAAGTTCAAAATTTAGCAAACAAATCATTTTTGATAAGGTATATGAGAAGTTGAAATTTTGAAACAAAAGCGCTCAGGAACTGTTTTGAAGCCGTATTTTTACTTTGCATTACTTCGATTTTGTGTGCAAAAGTACCCTTTCATAAGCAAATTATTTGATTAGAATGGAAATCTGGTGATGACTTTTATGATCCTAGGCAACCAATTAAGGTTCAATTTTGAATATTGAGAATATGAAATTTGCCTTAGGATTGACAAGGCTAATGTATTTTCAAAGGGATTTAACGACTTTTTTTGTGCATTAACTTAGTTTTGAGTAGTAAAATTTCACTTTAATGACGATTTAAACGTGCAAATCGATTCGGGTGATGATTTTGGTTACCCTAGTTGCAAAAAGATTGTAAAATTTTGAAAATTTAGAAATGTGAAACTTTCCATACGATTAACATGGGGGAAAGCAAAAATGAAATTTTTTGAAAGTGCCCATTTTTGGACCAACTTTAGACCCACTTGTTATTTAGTGAGTGTTACAAAATTGGAATTGGAGATTCTCATTAATATTAGCTTTAATGTCTTAACTTTGAAAAAATTTAGAAAATTTTACTATTTGAACAATAATTCATTGAAAAGTCCCCCATGTGTTTTAAATGGGAATTGTATTTTCGAGAAAATGGCTCAAATGCTTTCAAAACGTGATTTTAAGTTGGATATATTTTTTATAGGCATTCTTGTACCAAATTTTAAATAAAAAAACAGTATTCTAAAAATCAAAAATTCCATTTTTTAAAAATCGTGAAATTTTTCACTTTCGAGGGTATTGAATGGAAAATTTCATTCTTCACAAATTGTTTCAAATTGCATTTTCTTAATCAAAAACACTTTATAAATCAAACTAAGTTCAAAATTTAGCAAACAAATAATTTTTGATAAGGTATATGAGAAGTTGAAATTTTGAAACAAAAGCGCTCAGGAACTGTTTTGAAGCCGTATTTTTACTTTGCATTACTTCGATTTTGTGTGCTAAAGTACCATTTCATAAGCAAATTATTTGATTAGAATGAAATCTGGTGATGACTTTTATGATCCTAGGCAACCAATTAAGGTTCAATTTTGAAAATTGAGAATTTGAAATTTGTCTTAGGATTGACAAGGCTAATGTATTTTCAAAGGGATTTAACGACTTTTTTTGTGCAGTAACTTAGTTTTGAGTAGTAAAATTTCACTTTAATGACGATTTAAACGTGCAAATCGATTCGGGTGATGATTTTGGTTACCCTAGTTGCAAAAAGATTGTAAAATTTTGAAAATTTAGAAATGTGAAACTTTCCATACGATTAACATGGGGGAAAGCAAAAATGAATTTTTTTTAAAGTACCCTTTTTTGGACCAACTTTAGACCCACTTGTTATTTAGTTAGTGTTATAAAATTGGAATTGGAGATTCTCCTACATATTAGCTTCAATTTCTCAAATGGGAAAAAATTTAGAAAATTTTACTTTTTGGACAATAATTCATTGAAAAGTCCCCCTTGTGTTTTAAAGGGGAATTGTATTTTCGAGAAAATGGCTCAAATGCTTTCAAAACGTGATTTTAAGTTGGATATATTTTTATAGGCATTCTTGTACCAAATTTTAAATAAAAAAACAGTATTCTAAAAATCAAAAATTCCATTTTTTAAAAATCGTGAAATTTTTCACTTTCGAGGGTATTGAATGGAAAATTTCATTTTTAACAAATTGTTTCAAATTGCATTTTCTTAATCAAAAACACTTTTTAAATCAAACTAAGTTCAAAATTTAGCAAACAAATCATTTTTGATAAGGTATATGAGAAGTTGAAATTTTGAAACAAAAGCGCTCAGGAACTGTTTTGAAGCCGTATTTTTACTTTGCATTACTTCGATTTTGTGTGCTAAAGTAACCTTTCATAAGCAAATTATTTGATTAGAATGAAATCTGGTGATGACTTTTATGATCCTAGGCAACCAATTAAGGTTCAATTTTGAATATTGAGAATTTGAAATTTGCCTTAGGATTGACAAGGCTAATGTATTTTCAAATTGATTTAACGACTTTTTTTCTGCAGTAACTGGGTTTTGAGTAGTAAAATTTCACTTTAAATACGATTTGAAAGTGGAAATCGATTCGGGTAATTATTTCGGTTACCCTAGTTACAAAAATATTGTAAAATTTTGAAAATTTAGAAATGTGAAACTTTCCATACGATTAACATGGGGGAAAGCAAAAATGAAATTTTTTTAAAGTACCCTTTTTTGAAACAACTTTAGACCCACTTGTTATTTAGTTAGTGTTATAAAATTGGAATTGGAGATTCTCCTACATATTAGCTTCAATTTCTCAAATGGGAAAAAATTTAGAAAATTTTACTTTTTGGACAATAATTCATTGAAAAGTCCCCCTTGTGTTTTAAAGGGGAATTGTATTTTCGAGAAAATGGCTCAAATGCTTTCAAAGTGTGATTTTAAGTTGGATATATTTTTATAGGCATTCTTGTACCAAATTTGAAATACAAAAGCAGTATTCTAAAAATCAAAAATTCCATTTTTTAAAAATCGTGAAATTTTTCACTTTCGATGGAATTGAATGGAAAATTTCATTTTTAACAAATTGTTTCAAATTGCATTTTTTTTATCAAAAACACTTTATAAATCAAACTAAGTTCAAAATTTCATAAACAAATTTTTTTGATAACGTATGTGAGAAGTTGAAATTTTGAAACGAAAGCGCTCAGGAACTGTTTTGAAGCCGTATTTTTACTTTGCATTACTTCGATTTTGTGTGCTAAAGTACCATTTCATAAGCAAATTATTTGATTAGAATGAAATCTGGTGATGACTTTTATGATCCTAGGCAACCAATTAAGGTTCAATTTTGAAAATTGAGAATTTGAAATTTGTCTTAGGATTGACAAGGCTAATGTATTTTCAAAGGGATTTAACGACTTTTTTTGTGCAGTAACTTAGTTTTGAGTAGTAAAATTTCACTTTAATGACGATTTAAACGTGCAAATCGATTCGGGTGATGATTTTGGTTACTCTAGTTGCAAAAAGATTGTAAAATTTTGAAAATTTAGAAATGTGAAACTTTCCATACGATTAACATGGGGGAAAGCAAAAATGAAATTTTTTGAAAGTGCCCTTTTTTGGACCAACTTTAGACCCACTTGTTATTTAGTGAGTGTTATAAAATTGGAATTGGAGATTCTCATTTATATTAGCTTTAATTTTTCAACTTTGAAAAAATTTAGAAAATTTTACTTTTTGAACAATAATTCATTGAAAAGTCCCCCATGTGTTTTAAATGGGAATTGTATTTTCGAGAAAATGGCTCAAATGCTTTCAAAACGTGATTTTAAGTTGGATATATTTTTATAGGCATTCTTGTACCAAATTTTAAATAAAAAAACAGTATTCTAAAAATAAAAAAATTCCATTTTTTAAAAATCGTGAAATTTTTCACTTTCGAGGGTATTGAATGGAAAATTTCATTTTTAACAAATTGTTTCAAATTGCATTTTCTTAATCAAAAACACTTTATAAATCAAACTAAGTTCAAAATTTAGCAAACAAATCATTTTTGATAAGGTATATGAGAAGTTGAAATTTTGAAACAAAAGCGCTCAGGAACTGTTTTGAAGCCGTATTTTTACTTTGCATTACTTCGATTTTGTGTGCTAAAGTACCCTTTCATAAGCAAATTATTTGATTAGAATGAAATCTGGTGATGACTTTTATGATCCTAGGCAACCAATTAAGGTTCAATTTTGAATATTGAGAATTTGAAATTTGCCTTTGGATTGACAAGGCTAATGTATTTTCAAAGGGATTTAACGACTTTTTTTCTGCAGTAACTGGGTTTTGAGTAGTAAAATTTCACTTTAATGACGATTTGAAAGTGGAAATCGATTCGGGTAATGATTTCGGTTACCCTAGTTACAAAAATATTGTAAAATTTTGAAAATTTAGAAATGTGAAACTTTCCATACGATTAACATGGGGGAAAGCAAAAATGAAATTTTTTTAAAGTACCCTTTTTTGGACCAACTTTAGACCCACTTGTTATTTAGTTAGTGTTATAAAATTGGAATTGGAGATTCTCCTACATATTAGCTTTAATGTCTCAACTTTGAAAAAATTTAGAAAATTTTACTTTTTGAACAATAATTCATTGAAAAGTCCCCCATGTGTTTTAAATGGGAATTGTATTTTCGAGAAAATGGCTCAAATGCTTTCAAAACGTGATTTTAAGTTGGATATATTTTTATAGGCATTCTTGTACCAAATTTGAAATAAAAAAACAGTATTCTAAAAATCAAAAATTCCATTTTTTAAAAATCGTGAAATTTTTCACTTTCGAGGGTATTGAATGGAAAATTTCATTTTTAACAAATTGTTTCAAATTGCATTTTCTTAATCAAAAACACTTTATAAATCAAACTAAGTTCAAAATTTAGCAAACAAATCATTTTTGATAAGGTATATGAGAAGTTGAAATTTTGAAACAAAAGCGCTCAGGAACTGTTTTGAAGCCGTATTTTTACTTTGCATTACTTCGATTTTGTGTGCTAAAGTACCATTTCATAAGCAAATTATTTGATTAGAATGAAATCTGGTGATGACTTTTATGATCCTAGGCAACCAATTAAGGTTCAATTTTGAAAATTGAGAATTTGAAATTTGTCTTAGGATTGACAAGGCTAATGTATTTTCAAAGGGATTTAACGACTTTTTTTGTGCAGTAACTTAGTTTTGAGTAGTAAAATTTCACTTTAATGACGATTTAAACGTGCAAATCGATTCGGGTGATGATTTTGGTTACCCTAGTTGCAAAAAGATTGTAAAATTTTGAAAATTTAGAAATGTGAAACTTTCCATACGATTAACATGGGGGAAAGCAAAAATGAATTTTTTTTAAAGTACCCTTTTTTGGACCAACTTTAGACCCACTTGTTATTTAGTTAGTGTTATAAAATTGGAATTGGAGATTCTCCTACATATTAGCTTCAATTTCTCAAATGGGAAAAAATTTAGAAAATTTTACTTTTTGGACAATAATTCATTGAAAAGTCCCCCTTGTGTTTTAAAGGGGAATTGTATTTTCGAGAAAATGGCTCAAATGCTTTCAAAACGTGATTTTAAGTTGGATATATTTTTATAGGCATTCTTGTACCAAATTTTAAATAAAAAAACAGTATTCTAAAAATCAAAAATTCCATTTTTTAAAAATCGTGAAATTTTTCACTTTCGAGGGTATTGAATGGAAAATTTCATTTTTAACAAATTGTTTCAAATTGCATTTTCTTAATCAAAAACACTTTATAAATCAAACTAAGTTCAAAATTTAGCAAACAAATCATTTTTGATAAGGTATATGAGAAGTTGAAATTTTGAAACAAAAGCGCTCAGGAACTGTTTTGAAGCCGTATTTTTACTTTGCATTACTTCGATTTTGTGTGCTAAAGTACCCTTTCATAAGCAAATTATTTGATTAGAATGGAAATCTGGTGATGACTTTTATGATCCTAGGCAACCAATTAAGGTTCAATTTTGAATATTGAGAATATGAAATTTGCCTTAGGATTGACAAGGCTAATGTATTTTCAAAGGGATTTAACGACTTTTTTTGTGCAGTAACTTAGTTTTGAGTAGTAAAATTTCACTTTAAATACGATTTGAAAGTGGAAATCGATTCGGGTAATGATTTCGGTTACCCTAGTTACATAAATATTGTAAAATTTTGAAAATTTAGAAATGTGAAACTTTCCATACGATTAACATGTGGGAAAGCAAAAATGAAATTTTTTGAAAGTGCCCTTTTTTGGACCAACTTTAGACCCACTTGTTATTTAGTGAGTGTTATAAAATTGGAATTGGAGATTCTCATTTATATTAGCTTTAATTTCTCAACTTTGAAAAAATTTAGAAAATTTTACTTTCTGAACAATAATTCATTGAAAAGTCCCCCATGTGTTTTAAATGGGAATTGTATTTTCGAGAAAATGGCTCAAATGCTTTCAAAACGTGATTTTAAGTTGGATATATTTTTATAGGCATTCTTGTACCAAATTTTAAATAAAAAAACAGTATTCTAAAAATCAAAAATTCCATTTTTTAAAAATCGTGAAATTTTTCACTTTCGAGGGTATTGAATGGAAAATTTCATTTTTAACAAATTGTTTCAAATTGCATTTTCTTAATCAAAAACACTTTATAAATCAAACTAAGTTCAAAATTTAGCAAACAAATCATTTTTGATAAGGTATATGAGAAGTTGAAATTTTGAAACAAAAGCGCTCAGGAACTGTTTTGAAGCCGTATTTTTACTTTGCATTACTTCGATTTTGTGTGCTAAAGTACCATTTCATAAGCAAATTATTTGATTAGAATGAAATCTGGTGATGACTTTTATGATCCTAGGCAACCAATTAAGGTTCAATTTTGAAAATTGAGAATTTGAAATTTGTCTTAGGATTGACAAGGCTAATGTATTTTCAAAGGGATTTAACGACTTTTTTTGTGCAGTAACTTAGTTTTGAGTAGTAAAATTTCACTTTAATGACGATTTAAACGTGCAAATCGATTCGGGTGATGATTTTGGTTACCCTAGTTGCAAAAAGATTGTAAAATTTTGAAAATTTAGAAATGTGAAACTTTCCATACGATTAACATGGGGGAAAGCAAAAATGAATTTTTTTTAAAGTACCCTTTTTTGGACCAACTTTAGACCCACTTGTTATTTAGTTAGTGTTATAAAATTGGAATTGGAGATTCTCCTACATATTAGCTTCAATTTCTCAAATGGGAAAAAATTTAGAAAATTTTACTTTTTGGACAATAATTCATTGAAAAGTCCCCCTTGTGTTTTAAAGGGGAATTGTATTTTCGAGAAAATGGCTCAAATGCTTTCAAAGTGTGATTTTAAGTTGGATATATTTTTATAGGCATTCTTGTACCAAATTTGAAATAAAAAAGCAGTATTCTAAAAATCAAAAATTCCATTTTTTAAAAATCGTGAAATTTTTCACTTTCGATGGAATTGAATGGAAAATTTCATTTTTAACAAATTGTTTCAAATTGCATTTTCTTAATCAAAAACACTTTATAAATCAAACTAAGTTCAAAATTTAGCAAACAAATAATTTTTGATAAGGTATATGAGAAGTTGAAATTTTGAAACAAAAGCGCTCAGGAACTGTTTTGAAGCCGTATTTTTACTTTGCATTGCTTCGATTTTGTGTGCTAAAGTACCATTTCATAAGCAAATTATTTGATTAGAATGAAATCTGGTGATGACTTTTATGATCCTAGGCAACCAATTAAGGTTCAATTTTGAAAATTGAGAATTTGAAATTTGTCTTAGGATTGACAAGGCTAATGTATTTTCAAAGGGATTTAACGACTTTTTTTGTGCAGTAACTTAGTTTTGAGTAGTAAAATTTCACTTTAATGACGATTTAAACGTGCAAATCGATTCGGGTGATGATTTTGGTTACCCTAGTTGCAAAAAGATTGTAAAATTTTGAAAATTTAGAAATGTGAAACTTTCCATACGATTAACATGGGGGAAAGCAAAAATGAATTTTTTTTAAAGTACCCTTTTTTGGACCAACTTTAGACCCACTTGTTATTTAGTTAGTGTTATAAAATTGGAATTGGAGATTCTCCTACATATTAGCTTCAATTTCTCAAATGGGAAAAAATTTAGAAAATTTTACTTTTTGGACAATAATTCATTGAAAAGTCCCCCTTGTGTTTTAAAGGGGAATTGTATTTTCGAGAAAATGGCTCAAATGCTTTCAAAACGTGATTTTAAGTTGGATATATTTTTATAGGCATTCTTGTACCAAATTTTAAATAAAAAAACAGTATTCTAAAAATCAAAAATTCCATTTTTTAAAAATCGTGAAATTTTTCACTTTCGAGGGTATTGAATGGAAAATTTCATTTTTAACAAATTGTTTCAAATTGCATTTTCTTAATCAAAAACACTTTATAAATCAAACTAAGTTCAAAATTTAGCAAACAAATCATTTTTGATAAGGTATATGAGAAGTTGAAATTTTGAAACAAAAGCGCTCAGGAACTGTTTTGAAGCCGTATTTTTACTTTGCATTACTTCGATTTTGTGTGCTAAAGTACCCTTTCATAAGCAAATTATTTGATTAGAATGGAAATCTGGTGATGACTTTTATGATCCTAGGCAACCAATTAAGGTTCAATTTTGAATATTGAGAATATGAAATTTGCCTTAGGATTGACAAGGCTAATGTATTTTCAAAGGGATTTAACGACTTTTTTTGTGCAGTAACTTAGTTTTGAGTAGTAAAATTTCACTTTAAATACGATTTGAAAGTGGAAATCGATTCGGGTAATGATTTCGGTTACCCTAGTTACATAAATATTGTAAAATTTTGAAAATTTAGAAATGTGAAACTTTCCATACGATTAACATGTGGGAAAGCAAAAATGAAATTTTTTGAAAGTGCCCTTTTTTGGACCAACTTTAGACCCACTTGTTATTTAGTGAGTGTTATAAAATTGGAATTGGAGATTCTCATTTATATTAGCTTTAATTTCTCAACTTTGAAAAAATTTAGAAAATTTTACTTTCTGAACAATAATTCATTGAAAAGTCCCCCATGTGTTTTAAATGGGAATTGTATTTTCGAGAAAATGGCTCAAATGCTTTCAAAACGTGATTTTAAGTTGGATATATTTTTATAGGCATTCTTGTACCAAATTTTAAATAAAAAAACAGTATTCTAAAAATCAAAAATTCCATTTTTTAAAAATCGTGAAATTTTTCACTTTCGAGGGTATTGAATGGAAAATTTCATTTTTAACAAATTGTTTCAAATTGCATTTTCTTAATCAAAAACACTTTATAAATCAAACTAAGTTCAAAATTTAGCAAACAAATCATTTTTGATAAGGTATATGAGAAGTTGAAATTTTGAAACAAAAGCGCTCAGGAACTGTTTTGAAGCCGTATTTTTACTTTGCATTACTTCGATTTTGTGTGCTAAAGTACCCTTTCATAAGCAAATTATTTGATTAGAATGGAAATCTGGTGATGACTTTTATGATCCTAGGCAACCAATTAAGGTTCAATTTTGAATATTGAGAATATGAAATTTGCCTTAGGATTGACAAGGCTAATGTATTTTCAAAGGGATTTAACGACTTTTTTTCTGCAGTAACTGGGTTTTGAGTAGTAAAATTTCACTTTAATGACGATTTGAAAGTGGAAATCGATTCGGGTAATGATTTCGGTTACCCTAGTTACATAAATATTGTAAAATTTTGAAAATTTAGAAATGTGAAACTTTCCATACGATTAACATGGGGGAAAGCAAAAATGAAATTTTTTGAAAGTACCCTTTTTTGGACCAACTTTAGACCCACTTGTTATTTAGTTAGTGTTATAAAATTGGAATTGGAGATTCTCCTACATATTAGCTTCAATTTCTCAAATGGGAAAAAATTTAGAAAATTTTACTTTTTGGACAATAATTCATTGAAAAGTCCCCCTTGTGTTTTAAAGGGGAATTGTATTTTCGAGAAAATGGCTCAAATGCTTTCAAAGTGTGATTTTAAGTTGGATATATTTTTATAGGCATTCTTGTACCAAATTTGAAATAAAAAAGCAGTATTCTAAAAATCAAAAATTCCATTTTTTAAAAATCGTGAAATTTTTCACTTTCGATGGAATTGAATGGAAAATTTCATTTTTAACAAATTGTTTCAAATTGCATTTTTTTTATCAAAAACACTTTATAAATCAAACTAAGTTGAAAATTTCATAAACAAATTTTTTTGATAAGGTATGTGAAAAGTTGAAATTTTGAAACGAAAGCGCTCAGGAACTGTTTTGAAGCCGTATTTTTACTTTGCATTACTTCGATTTTGTGTGCTAAAGTACCATTTCATAAGCAAATTATTTGATTAGAATGAAATCTGGTGATGACTTTTATGATCCTAGGCAACCAATTAAGGTTCAATTTTGAAAATTGAGAATTTGAAATTTGTCTTAGGATTGACAAGGCTAATGTATTTTCAAAGGAATTTAACGACTTTTTTTGTGCAGTAACTTAGTTTTGAGTAGTAAAATTTCACTTTAATGACGATTTGAACGTGCAAATCGATTCGGGTGATGATTTTGGTTACCCTAGTTGCAAAAAGATTGTAAAATTTTGAAAATTTAGAAATGTGAAACTTTCCATACGATTAACATGTGGGAAAGCAAAAATGAAATTTTTTGAAAGTGCCCTTTTTTGGACCAACTTTAGACCCACTTGTTATTTAGTGAGTGTTATAAAATTGGAATTGGAGATTCTCATTTATATTAGCTTTAATTTCTCAACTTTGAAAAAATTTAGAAAATTTTACTTTCTGAACAATAATTCATTGAAAAGTCCCCCATGTGTTTTAAATGGGAATTGTATTTTCGAGAAAATGGCTCAAATGCTTTCAAAACGTGATTTTAAGTTGGATATATTTTTATAGGCATTCTTGTACCAAATTTGAAATAAAAAAACAGTATTCTAAAAATCAAAAATTCCATTTTTTAAAAATCGTGAAATTTTTCACTTTCGAGGGTATTGAATGGAAAATTTCATTTTTAACAAATTGTTTCAAATTGCATTTTCTTAATCAAAAACACTTTATAAATCAAACTAAGTTCAAAATTTAGCAAACAAATCATTTTTGATAAGGTATATGAGAAGTTGAAATTTTGAAACAAAAGCGCTCAGGAACTGTTTTGAAGCCGTATTTTTACTTTGCATTACTTCGATTTTGTGTGCAAAAGTACCCTTTCATAAGCAAATTATTTGATTAGAATGGAAATCTGGTGATGACTTTTATGATCCTAGGCAACCAATTAAGGTTCAATTTTGAATATTGAGAATATGAAATTTGCCTTAGGATTGACAAGGCTAATGTATTTTCAAAGGGATTTAACGACTTTTTTTCTGCAGTAACTGGGTTTTGAGTAGTAAAATTTCACTTTAATGACGATTTGAAAGTGGAAATCGATTCGGGTAATGATTTCGGTTACCCTAGTTACATAAATATTGTAAAATTTTGAAAATTTAGAAATGTGAAACTTTCCATACGATTAACATGGGGGAAAGCAAAAATGAAATTTTTTGAAAGTGCCCATTTTTGGACCAACTTTAGACCCACTTGTTATTTAGTGAGTGTTACAAAATTGGAATTGGAGATTCTCATTAATATTAGCTTTAATGTCTTAACTTTGAAAAAATTTAGAAAATTTTACTATTTGAACAATAATTCATTGAAAAGTCCCCCATGTGTTTTAAATGGGAATTGTATTTTCGAGAAAATGGCTCAAATGCTTTCAAAACGTGATTTTAAGTTGGATATATTTTTTATAGGCATTCTTGTACCAAATTTTAAATAAAAAAACAGTATTCTAAAAATCAAAAATTCCATTTTTTAAAAATCGTGAAATTTTTCACTTTCGAGGGTATTGAATGGAAAATTTCATTCTTCACAAATTGTTTCAAATTGCATTTTCTTAATCAAAAACACTTTATAAATCAAACTAAGTTCAAAATTTAGCAAACAAATAATTTTTGATAAGGTATATGAGAAGTTGAAATTTTGAAACAAAAGCGCTCAGGAACTGTTTTGAAGCCGTATTTTTACTTTGCATTACTTCGATTTTGTGTGCTAAAGTACCATTTCATAAGCAAATTATTTGATTAGAATGAAATCTGGTGATGACTTTTATGATCCTAGGCAACCAATTAAGGTTCAATTTTGAAAATTGAGAATTTGAAATTTGTCTTAGGATTGACAAGGCTAATGTATTTTCAAAGGGATTTAACGACTTTTTTTGTGCAGTAACTTAGTTTTGAGTAGTAAAATTTCACTTTAATGACGATTTAAACGTGCAAATCGATTCGGGTGATGATTTTGGTTACTCTAGTTGCAAAAAGATTGTAAAATTTTGAAAATTTAGAAATGTGAAACTTTCCATACGATTAACATGGGGGAAAGCAAAAATGAAATTTTTTGAAAGTGCCCTTTTTTGGACCAACTTTAGACCCACTTGTTATTTAGTGAGTGTTATAAAATTGGAATTGGAGATTCTCATTTATATTAGCTTTAATTTTTCAACTTTGAAAAAATTTAGAAAATTTTACTTTTTGAACAATAATTCATTGAAAAGTCCCCCATGTGTTTTAAATGGGAATTGTATTTTCGAGAAAATGGCTCAAATGCTTTCAAAACGTGATTTTAAGTTGGATATATTTTTATAGGCATTCTTGTACCAAATTTTAAATAAAAAAACAGTATTCTAAAAATAAAAAAATTCCATTTTTTAAAAATCGTGAAATTTTTCACTTTCGAGGGTATTGAATGGAAAATTTCATTTTTAACAAATTGTTTCAAATTGCATTTTCTTAATCAAAAACACTTTATAAATCAAACTAAGTTCAAAATTTAGCAAACAAATCATTTTTGATAAGGTATATGAGAAGTTGAAATTTTGAAACAAAAGCGCTCAGGAACTGTTTTGAAGCCGTATTTTTACTTTGCATTACTTCGATTTTGTGTGCTAAAGTACCCTTTCATAAGCAAATTATTTGATTAGAATGAAATCTGGTGATGACTTTTATGATCCTAGGCAACCAATTAAGGTTCAATTTTGAATATTGAGAATTTGAAATTTGCCTTTGGATTGACAAGGCTAATGTATTTTCAAAGGGATTTAACGACTTTTTTTCTGCAGTAACTGGGTTTTGAGTAGTAAAATTTCACTTTAATGACGATTTGAAAGTGGAAATCGATTCGGGTAATGATTTCGGTTACCCTAGTTACAAAAATATTGTAAAATTTTGAAAATTTAGAAATGTGAAACTTTCCATACGATTAACATGGGGGAAAGCAAAAATGAAATTTTTTTAAAGTACCCTTTTTTGGACCAACTTTAGACCCACTTGTTATTTAGTTAGTGTTATAAAATTGGAATTGGAGATTCTCCTACATATTAGCTTTAATGTCTCAACTTTGAAAAAATTTAGAAAATTTTACTTTTTGAACAATAATTCATTGAAAAGTCCCCCATGTGTTTTAAATGGGAATTGTATTTTCGAGAAAATGGCTCAAATGCTTTCAAAACGTGATTTTAAGTTGGATATATTTTTATAGGCATTCTTGTACCAAATTTGAAATAAAAAAACAGTATTCTAAAAATCAAAAATTCCATTTTTTAAAAATCGTGAAATTTTTCACTTTCGAGGGTATTGAATGGAAAATTTCATTTTTAACAAATTGTTTCAAATTGCATTTTCTTAATCAAAAACACTTTATAAATCAAACTAAGTTCAAAATTTAGCAAACAAATCATTTTTGATAAGGTATATGAGAAGTTGAAATTTTGAAACAAAAGCGCTCAGGAACTGTTTTGAAGCCGTATTTTTACTTTGCATTACTTCGATTTTGTGTGCTAAAGTACCATTTCATAAGCAAATTATTTGATTAGAATGAAATCTGGTGATGACTTTTATGATCCTAGGCAACCAATTAAGGTTCAATTTTGAAAATTGAGAATTTGAAATTTGTCTTAGGATTGACAAGGCTAATGTATTTTCAAAGGGATTTAACGACTTTTTTTGTGCAGTAACTTAGTTTTGAGTAGTAAAATTTCACTTTAATGACGATTTAAACGTGCAAATCGATTCGGGTGATGATTTTGGTTACCCTAGTTGCAAAAAGATTGTAAAATTTTGAAAATTTAGAAATGTGAAACTTTCCATACGATTAACATGGGGGAAAGCAAAAATGAATTTTTTTTAAAGTACCCTTTTTTGGACCAACTTTAGACCCACTTGTTATTTAGTTAGTGTTATAAAATTGGAATTGGAGATTCTCCTACATATTAGCTTCAATTTCTCAAATGGGAAAAAATTTAGAAAATTTTACTTTTTGGACAATAATTCATTGAAAAGTCCCCCTTGTGTTTTAAAGGGGAATTGTATTTTCGAGAAAATGGCTCAAATGCTTTCAAAGTGTGATTTTAAGTTGGATATATTTTTATAGGCATTCTTGTACCAAATTTGAAATAAAAAAGCAGTATTCTAAAAATCAAAAATTCCATTTTTTAAAAATCGTGAAATTTTTCACTTTCGATGGAATTGAATGGAAAATTTCATTTTTAACAAATTGTTTCAAATTGCATTTTCTTAATCAAAAACACTTTATAAATCAAACTAAGTTCAAAATTTAGCAAACAAATAATTTTTGATAAGGTATATGAGAAGTTGAAATTTTGAAACAAAAGCGCTCAGGAACTGTTTTGAAGCCGTATTTTTACTTTGCATTGCTTCGATTTTGTGTGCTAAAGTACCATTTCATAAGCAAATTATTTGATTAGAATGAAATCTGGTGATGACTTTTATGATCCTAGGCAACCAATTAAGGTTCAATTTTGAAAATTGAGAATTTGAAATTTGTCTTAGGATTGACAAGGCTAATGTATTTTCAAAGGGATTTAACGACTTTTTTTGTGCAGTAACTTAGTTTTGAGTAGTAAAATTTCACTTTAATGACGATTTAAACGTGCAAATCGATTCGGGTGATGATTTTGGTTACCCTAGTTGCAAAAAGATTGTAAAATTTTGAAAATTTAGAAATGTGAAACTTTCCATACGATTAACATGGGGGAAAGCAAAAATGAATTTTTTTTAAAGTACCCTTTTTTGGACCAACTTTAGACCCACTTGTTATTTAGTTAGTGTTATAAAATTGGAATTGGAGATTCTCCTACATATTAGCTTCAATTTCTCAAATGGGAAAAAATTTAGAAAATTTTACTTTTTGGACAATAATTCATTGAAAAGTCCCCCTTGTGTTTTAAAGGGGAATTGTATTTTCGAGAAAATGGCTCAAATGCTTTCAAAACGTGATTTTAAGTTGGATATATTTTTATAGGCATTCTTGTACCAAATTTTAAATAAAAAAACAGTATTCTAAAAATCAAAAATTCCATTTTTTAAAAATCGTGAAATTTTTCACTTTCGAGGGTATTGAATGGAAAATTTCATTTTTAACAAATTGTTTCAAATTGCATTTTCTTAATCAAAAACACTTTATAAATCAAACTAAGTTCAAAATTTAGCAAACAAATCATTTTTGATAAGGTATATGAGAAGTTGAAATTTTGAAACAAAAGCGCTCAGGAACTGTTTTGAAGCCGTATTTTTACTTTGCATTACTTCGATTTTGTGTGCTAAAGTACCCTTTCATAAGCAAATTATTTGATTAGAATGGAAATCTGGTGATGACTTTTATGATCCTAGGCAACCAATTAAGGTTCAATTTTGAATATTGAGAATATGAAATTTGCCTTAGGATTGACAAGGCTAATGTATTTTCAAAGGGATTTAACGACTTTTTTTGTGCAGTAACTTAGTTTTGAGTAGTAAAATTTCACTTTAAATACGATTTGAAAGTGGAAATCGATTCGGGTAATGATTTCGGTTACCCTAGTTACATAAATATTGTAAAATTTTGAAAATTTAGAAATGTGAAACTTTCCATACGATTAACATGTGGGAAAGCAAAAATGAAATTTTTTGAAAGTGCCCTTTTTTGGACCAACTTTAGACCCACTTGTTATTTAGTGAGTGTTATAAAATTGGAATTGGAGATTCTCATTTATATTAGCTTTAATTTCTCAACTTTGAAAAAATTTAGAAAATTTTACTTTCTGAACAATAATTCATTGAAAAGTCCCCCATGTGTTTTAAATGGGAATTGTATTTTCGAGAAAATGGCTCAAATGCTTTCAAAACGTGATTTTAAGTTGGATATATTTTTATAGGCATTCTTGTACCAAATTTTAAATAAAAAAACAGTATTCTAAAAATCAAAAATTCCATTTTTTAAAAATCGTGAAATTTTTCACTTTCGAGGGTATTGAATGGAAAATTTCATTTTTAACAAATTGTTTCAAATTGCATTTTCTTAATCAAAAACACTTTATAAATCAAACTAAGTTCAAAATTTAGCAAACAAATCATTTTTGATAAGGTATATGAGAAGTTGAAATTTTGAAACAAAAGCGCTCAGGAACTGTTTTGAAGCCGTATTTTTACTTTGCATTACTTCGATTTTGTGTGCTAAAGTACCATTTCATAAGCAAATTATTTGATTAGAATGAAATCTGGTGATGACTTTTATGATCCTAGGCAACCAATTAAGGTTCAATTTTGAAAATTGAGAATTTGAAATTTGTCTTAGGATTGACAAGGCTAATGTATTTTCAAAGGGATTTAACGACTTTTTTTGTGCAGTAACTTAGTTTTGAGTAGTAAAATTTCACTTTAATGACGATTTAAACGTGCAAATCGATTCGGGTGATGATTTTGGTTACCCTAGTTGCAAAAAGATTGTAAAATTTTGAAAATTTAGAAATGTGAAACTTTCCATACGATTAACATGGGGGAAAGCAAAAATGAATTTTTTTTAAAGTACCCTTTTTTGGACCAACTTTAGACCCACTTGTTATTTAGTTAGTGTTATAAAATTGGAATTGGAGATTCTCCTACATATTAGCTTCAATTTCTCAAATGGGAAAAAATTTAGAAAATTTTACTTTTTGGACAATAATTCATTGAAAAGTCCCCCTTGTGTTTTAAAGGGGAATTGTATTTTCGAGAAAATGGCTCAAATGCTTTCAAAGTGTGATTTTAAGTTGGATATATTTTTATAGGCATTCTTGTACCAAATTTGAAATAAAAAAGCAGTATTCTAAAAATCAAAAATTCCATTTTTTAAAAATCGTGAAATTTTTCACTTTCGATGGAATTGAATGGAAAATTTCATTTTTAACAAATTGTTTCAAATTGCATTTTCTTAATCAAAAACACTTTATAAATCAAACTAAGTTCAAAATTTAGCAAACAAATAATTTTTGATAAGGTATATGAGAAGTTGAAATTTTGAAACAAAAGCGCTCAGGAACTGTTTTGAAGCCGTATTTTTACTTTGCATTGCTTCGATTTTGTGTGCTAAAGTACCATTTCATAAGCAAATTATTTGATTAGAATGAAATCTGGTGATGACTTTTATGATCCTAGGCAACCAATTAAGGTTCAATTTTGAAAATTGAGAATTTGAAATTTGTCTTAGGATTGACAAGGCTAATGTATTTTCAAAGGGATTTAACGACTTTTTTTGTGCAGTAACTTAGTTTTGAGTAGTAAAATTTCACTTTAATGACGATTTAAACGTGCAAATCGATTCGGGTGATGATTTTGGTTACCCTAGTTGCAAAAAGATTGTAAAATTTTGAAAATTTAGAAATGTGAAACTTTCCATACGATTAACATGGGGGAAAGCAAAAATGATTTTTTTTTAAAGTACCCTTTTTTGGACCAACTTTAGACCCACTTGTTATTTAGTTAGTGTTATAAAATTGGAATTGGAGATTCTCCTACATATTAGCTTCAATTTCTCAAATGGGAAAAAATTTAGAAAATTTTACTTTTTGGACAATAATTCATTGAAAAGTCCCCCTTGTGTTTTAAAGGGGAATTGTATTTTCGAGAAAATGGCTCAAATGCTTTCAAAACGTGATTTTAAGTTGGATATATTTTTATAGGCATTCTTGTACCAAATTTTAAATAAAAAAACAGTATTCTAAAAATCAAAAATTCCATTTTTTAAAAATCGTGAAATTTTTCACTTTCGAGGGTATTGAATGGAAAATTTCATTTTTAACAAATTGTTTCAAATTGCATTTTCTTAATCAAAAACACTTTATAAATCAAACTAAGTTCAAAATTTAGCAAACAAATCATTTTTGATAAGGTATATGAGAAGTTGAAATTTTGAAACAAAAGCGCTCAGGAACTGTTTTGAAGCCGTATTTTTACTTTGCATTACTTCGATTTTGTGTGCTAAAGTACCCTTTCATAAGCAAATTATTTGATTAGAATGGAAATCTGGTGATGACTTTTATGATCCTAGGCAACCAATTAAGGTTCAATTTTGAATATTGAGAATATGAAATTTGCCTTAGGATTGACAAGGCTAATGTATTTTCAAAGGGATTTAACGACTTTTTTTGTGCAGTAACTTAGTTTTGAGTAGTAAAATTTCACTTTAAATACGATTTGAAAGTGGAAATCGATTCGGGTAATGATTTCGGTTACCCTAGTTACATAAATATTGTAAAATTTTGAAAATTTAGAAATGTGAAACTTTCCATACGATTAACATGTGGGAAAGCAAAAATGAAATTTTTTGAAAGTGCCCTTTTTTGGACCAACTTTAGACCCACTTGTTATTTAGTGAGTGTTATAAAATTGGAATTGGAGATTCTCATTTATATTAGCTTTAATTTCTCAACTTTGAAAAAATTTAGAAAATTTTACTTTCTGAACAATAATTCATTGAAAAGTCCCCCATGTGTTTTAAATGGGAATTGTATTTTCGAGAAAATGGCTCAAATGCTTTCAAAACGTGATTTTAAGTTGGATATATTTTTATAGGCATTCTTGTACCAAATTTTAAATAAAAAAACAGTATTCTAAAAATCAAAAATTCCATTTTTTAAAAATCGTGAAATTTTTCACTTTCGAGGGTATTGAATGGAAAATTTCATTTTTAACAAATTGTTTCAAATTGCATTTTCTTAATCAAAAACACTTTATAAATCAAACTAAGTTCAAAATTTAGCAAACAAATCATTTTTGATAAGGTATATGAGAAGTTGAAATTTTGAAACAAAAGCGCTCAGGAACTGTTTTGAAGCCGTATTTTTACTTTGCATTACTTCGATTTTGTGTGCTAAAGTACCCTTTCATAAGCAAATTATTTGATTAGAATGGAAATCTGGTGATGACTTTTATGATCCTAGGCAACCAATTAAGGTTCAATTTTGAATATTGAGAATATGAAATTTGCCTTAGGATTGACAAGGCTAATGTATTTTCAAAGGGATTTAACGACTTTTTTTCTGCAGTAACTGGGTTTTGAGTAGTAAAATTTCACTTTAATGACGATTTGAAAGTGGAAATCGATTCGGGTAATGATTTCGGTTACCCTAGTTACATAAATATTGTAAAATTTTGAAAATTTAGAAATGTGAAACTTTCCATACGATTAACATGGGGGAAAGCAAAAATGAAATTTTTTGAAAGTACCCTTTTTTGGACCAACTTTAGACCCACTTGTTATTTAGTTAGTGTTATAAAATTGGAATTGGAGATTCTCCTACATATTAGCTTCAATTTCTCAAATGGGAAAAAATTTAGAAAATTTTACTTTTTGGACAATAATTCATTGAAAAGTCCCCCTTGTGTTTTAAAGGGGAATTGTATTTTCGAGAAAATGGCTCAAATGCTTTCAAAGTGTGATTTTAAGTTGGATATATTTTTATAGGCATTCTTGTACCAAATTTGAAATAAAAAAGCAGTATTCTAAAAATCAAAAATTCCATTTTTTAAAAATCGTGAAATTTTTCACTTTCGATGGAATTGAATGGAAAATTTCATTTTTAACAAATTGTTTCAAATTGCATTTTTTTTATCAAAAACACTTTATAAATCAAACTAAGTTGAAAATTTCATAAACAAATTTTTTTGATAAGGTATGTGAAAAGTTGAAATTTTGAAACGAAAGCGCTCAGGAACTGTTTTGAAGCCGTATTTTTACTTTGCATTACTTCGATTTTGTGTGCTAAAGTACCATTTCATAAGCAAATTATTTGATTAGAATGAAATCTGGTGATGACTTTTATGATCCTAGGCAACCAATTAAGGTTCAATTTTGAATATTGAGAATATGAAATTTGCCTTAGGATTGACAAGGCTAATGTATTTTCAAAGGGATTTAACGACTTTTTTTCTGCAGTAACTGGGTTTTGAGTAGTAAAATTTCACTTTAATGACGATTTGAAAGTGGAAATCGATTCGGGTAATGATTTCGGTTACCCTAGTTACATAAATATTGTAAAATTTTGAAAATTTAGAAATGTGAAACTTTCCATACGATTAACATGGGGGAAAGCAAAAATGAAATTTTTTGAAAGTGCCCATTTTTGGACCAACTTTAGACCCACTTGTTATTTAGTGAGTGTTACAAAATTGGAATTGGAGATTCTCATTAATATTAGCTTTAATGTCTTAACTTTGAAAAAATTTAGAAAATTTTACTATTTGAACAATAATTCATTGAAAAGTCCCCCATGTGTTTTAAATGGGAATTGTATTTTCGAGAAAATGGCTCAAATGCTTTCAAAACGTGATTTTAAGTTGGATATATTTTTTATAGGCATTCTTGTACCAAATTTTAAATAAAAAAACAGTATTCTAAAAATCAAAAATTCCATTTTTTAAAAATCGTGAAATTTTTCACTTTCGAGGGTATTGAATGGAAAATTTCATTCTTCACAAATTGTTTCAAATTGCATTTTCTTAATCAAAAACACTTTATAAATCAAACTAAGTTCAAAATTTAGCAAACAAATAATTTTTGATAAGGTATATGAGAAGTTGAAATTTTGAAACAAAAGCGCTCAGGAACTGTTTTGAAGCCGTATTTTTACTTTGCATTACTTCGATTTTGTGTGCTAAAGTACCATTTCATAAGCAAATTATTTGATTAGAATGAAATCTGGTGATGACTTTTATGATCCTAGGCAACCAATTAAGGTTCAATTTTGAAAATTGAGAATTTGAAATTTGTCTTAGGATTGACAAGGCTAATGTATTTTCAAAGGGATTTAACGACTTTTTTTGTGCAGTAACTTAGTTTTGAGTAGTAAAATTTCACTTTAATGACGATTTAAACGTGCAAATCGATTCGGGTGATGATTTTGGTTACCCTAGTTGCAAAAAGATTGTAAAATTTTGAAAATTTAGAAATGTGAAACTTTCCATACGATTAACATGGGGGAAAGCAAAAATGAATTTTTTTTAAAGTACCCTTTTTTGGACCAACTTTAGACCCACTTGTTATTTAGTTAGTGTTATAAAATTGGAATTGGAGATTCTCCTACATATTAGCTTCAATTTCTCAAATGGGAAAAAATTTAGAAAATTTTACTTTTTGGACAATAATTCATTGAAAAGTCCCCCTTGTGTTTTAAAGGGGAATTGTATTTTCGAGAAAATGGCTCAAATGCTTTCAAAGTGTGATTTTAAGTTGGATATATTTTTATAGGCATTCTTGTACCAAATTTGAAATAAAAAAGCAGTATTCTAAAAATCAAAAATTCCATTTTTTAAAAATCGTGAAATTTTTCACTTTCGATGGAATTGAATGGAAAATTTCATTTTTAACAAATTGTTTCAAATTGCATTTTTTTTTATCAAAAACACTTTATAAATCAAACTAAGTTCAAAATTTCATAAACAAATTTTTTTGATAAGGTATGTGAGAAGTTGAAATTTTGAAACGAAAGCGCTCAGGAACTGTTTTGAAGCCGTATTTTTACTTTGCATTACTTCGATTTTGTGTGCTAAAGTACCATTTTATAAGCAAATTATTTGATCAGAATGAAATCGGGTGATGACTTTTATGATCCTAGGCAACCAATTAAGGTTCAATTTTGAAAATTGAGAATTTGAAATTTGTCTTAGGATTGACAAGGCTAATGTATTTTCAAAGGGATTTAACGACTTTTTTTGTGCATTAACTTAGTTTTGAGTAGTAAAATTTCACTTTAATGACGATTTAAACGTGCAAATCGATTCGGGTGATGATTTTGGTTACCCTAGTTGCAAAAAGATTGTAAAATTTTGAAAATTTAGAAATGTGAAACTTTCCATACGATTAACATGGGGGAAAGCAAAAATGAAATTTTTTGAAAGTGCCCATTTTTGGACCAACTTTAGACCCACTTGTTATTTAGTGAGTGTTACAAAATTGGAATTGGAGATTCTCATTAATATTAGCTTTAAGGTCTTAACTTTGAAAAAATTTAGAAAATTTTACTATTTGAACAATAATTCATTGAAAAGTCCCCCATGTGTTTTAAATGGGAATTGTATTTTCGAGAAAATGGCTCAAATGCTTTCAAAACGTGATTTTAAGTTGGATATATTTTTTATAGGCATTCTTGTACCAAATTTTAAATAAAAAAACAGTATTCTAAAAATCAAAAATTCCATTTTTTAAAAATCGTGAAATTTTTCACTTTCGAGGGTATTGAATGGAAAATTTCATTCTTCACAAATTGTTTCAAATTGCATTTTCTTAATCAAAAACACTTTATAAATCAAACTAAGTTCAAAATTTAGCAAACAAATAATTTTTGATAAGGTATATGAGAAGTTGAAATTTTGAAACAAAAGCGCTCAGGAACTGTTTTGAAGCCGTATTTTTACTTTGCATTACTTCGATTTTGTGTGCTAAAGTACCATTTCATAAGCAAATTATTTGATTAGAATGAAATCTGGTGATGACTTTTATGATCCTAGGCAACCAATTAAGGTTCAATTTTGAAAATTGAGAATTTGAAATTTGTCTTAGGATTGACAAGGCTAATGTATTTTCAAAGGGATTTAACGACTTTTTTTGTGCAGTAACTTAGTTTTGAGTAGTAAAATTTCACTTTAATGACGATTTAAACGTGCAAATCGATTCGGGTGATGATTTTGGTTACCCTAGTTGCAAAAAGATTGTAAAATTTTGAAAATTTAGAAATGTGAAACTTTCCATACGATTAACATGGGGGAAAGCAAAAATGAATTTTTTTTAAAGTACCCTTTTTTGGACCAACTTTAGACCCACTTGTTATTTAGTTAGTGTTATAAAATTGGAATTGGAGATTCTCCTACATATTAGCTTCAATTTCTCAAATGGGAAAAAATTTAGAAAATTTTACTTTTTGGACAATAATTCATTGAAAAGTCCCCCTTGTGTTTTAAAGGGGAATTGTATTTTCGAGAAAATGGCTCAAATGCTTTCAAAACGTGATTTTAAGTTGGATATATTTTTATAGGCATTCTTGTACCAAATTTTAAATAAAAAAACAGTATTCTAAAAATCAAAAATTCCATTTTTTAAAAATCGTGAAATTTTTCACTTTCGAGGGTATTGAATGGAAAATTTCATTTTTAACAAATTGTTTCAAATTGCATTTTCTTAATCAAAAACACTTTTTAAATCAAACTAAGTTCAAAATTTAGCAAACAAATCATTTTTGATAAGGTATATGAGAAGTTGAAATTTTGAAACAAAAGCGCTCAGGAACTGTTTTGAAGCCGTATTTTTACTTTGCATTACTTCGATTTTGTGTGCTAAAGTAACCTTTCATAAGCAAATTATTTGATTAGAATGAAATCTGGTGATGACTTTTATGATCCTAGGCAACCAATTAAGGTTCAATTTTGAATATTGAGAATTTGAAATTTGCCTTAGGATTGACAAGGCTAATGTATTTTCAAATTGATTTAACGACTTTTTTTCTGCAGTAACTGGGTTTTGAGTAGTAAAATTTCACTTTAAATACGATTTGAAAGTGGAAATCGATTCGGGTAATTATTTCGGTTACCCTAGTTACAAAAATATTGTAAAATTTTGAAAATTTAGAAATGTGAAACTTTCCATACGATTAACATGGGGGAAAGCAAAAATGAAATTTTTTTAAAGTACCCTTTTTTGAAACAACTTTAGACCCACTTGTTATTTAGTTAGTGTTATAAAATTGGAATTGGAGATTCTCCTACATATTAGCTTCAATTTCTCAAATGGGAAAAAATTTAGAAAATTTTACTTTTTGGACAATAATTCATTGAAAAGTCCCCCTTGTGTTTTAAAGGGGAATTGTATTTTCGAGAAAATGGCTCAAATGCTTTCAAAGTGTGATTTTAAGTTGGATATATTTTTATAGGCATTCTTGTACCAAATTTGAAATACAAAAGCAGTATTCTAAAAATCAAAAATTCCATTTTTTAAAAATCGTGAAATTTTTCACTTTCGATGGAATTGAATGGAAAATTTCATTTTTAACAAATTGTTTCAAATTGCATTTTTTTTATCAAAAACACTTTATAAATCAAACTAAGTTCAAAATTTCATAAACAAATTTTTTTGATAACGTATGTGAGAAGTTGAAATTTTGAAACGAAAGCGCTCAGGAACTGTTTTGAAGCCGTATTTTTACTTTGCATTACTTCGATTTTGTGTGCTAAAGTACCATTTCATAAGCAAATTATTTGATTAGAATGAAATCTGGTGATGACTTTTATGATCCTAGGCAACCAATTAAGGTTCAATTTTGAAAATTGAGAATTTGAAATTTGTCTTAGGATTGACAAGGCTAATGTATTTTCAAAGGGATTTAACGACTTTTTTTGTGCAGTAACTTAGTTTTGAGTAGTAAAATTTCACTTTAATGACGATTTAAACGTGCAAATCGATTCG
Source organism: Linyphia triangularis (assembly GCA_963978545.1). Taxonomy (NCBI): domain Eukaryota; kingdom Metazoa; phylum Arthropoda; class Arachnida; order Araneae; family Linyphiidae; genus Linyphia; species Linyphia triangularis. The sequence continues at coordinate 8,004,471 of OZ021722.1, read as the reverse complement.
GGTGATGATTTTGGTTACTCTAGTTGCAAAAAGATTGTAAAATTTTGAAAATTTAGAAATGTGAAACTTTCCATACGATTAACATGGGGGAAAGCAAAAATGAAATTTTTTGAAAGTGCCCTTTTTTGGACCAACTTTAGACCCACTTGTTATTAAGTGAGTGTTATAAAATTGGAATTGGAGATTCTCATTTATATTAGCTTTAATTTTTCAACTTTGAAAAAATTTAGAAAATTTTACTTTTTGAACAATAATTCATTGAAAAGTCCCCCATGTGTTTTAAATGGGAATTGTATTTTCGAGAAAATGGCTCAAATGCTTTCAAAACGTGATTTTAAGTTGGATATATTTTTATAGGCATTCTTGTACCAAATTTTAAATAAAAAAACAGTATTCTAAAAATAAAAAAATTCCATTTTTTAAAAATCGTGAAATTTTTCACTTTCGAGGGTATTGAATGGAAAATTTCATTTTTAACAAATTGTTTCAAATTGCATTTTCTTAATCAAAAACACTTTATAAATCAAACTAAGTTCAAAATTTAGCAAACAAATCATTTTTGATAAGGTATATGAGAAGTTGAAATTTTGAAACAAAAGCGCTCAGGAACTGTTTTGAAGCCGTATTTTTACTTTGCATTACTTCGATTTTGTGTGCTAAAGTACCCTTTCATAAGCAAATTATTTGATTAGAATGAAATCTGGTGATGACTTTTATGATCCTAGGCAACCAATTAAGGTTCAATTTTGAATATTGAGAATTTGAAATTTGCCTTTGGATTGACAAGGCTAATGTATTTTCAAAGGGATTTAACGACTTTTTTTCTGCAGTAACTGGGTTTTGAGTAGTAAAATTTCACTTTAATGACGATTTGAAAGTGGAAATCGATTCGGGTAATGATTTCGGTTACCCTAGTTACAAAAATATTGTAAAATTTTGAAAATTTAGAAATGTGAAACTTTCCATACGATTAACATGGGGGAAAGCAAAAATGAAATTTTTTTAAAGTACCCTTTTTTGGACCAACTTTAGACCCACTTGTTATTTAGTTAGTGTTATAAAATTGGAATTGGAGATTCTCCTACATATTAGCTTTAATGTCTCAACTTTGAAAAAATTTAGAAAATTTTACTTTTTGAACAATAATTCATTGAAAAGTCCCCCATGTGTTTTAAATGGGAATTGTATTTTCGAGAAAATGGCTCAAATGCTTTCAAAACGTGATTTTAAGTTGGATATATTTTTATAGGCATTCTTGTACCAAATTTGAAATAAAAAAACAGTATTCTAAAAATCAAAAATTCCATTTTTTAAAAATCGTGAAATTTTTCACTTTCGAGGGTATTGAATGGAAAATTTCATTTTTAACAAATTGTTTCAAATTGCATTTTCTTAATCAAAAACACTTTATAAATCAAACTAAGTTCAAAATTTAGCAAACAAATCATTTTTGATAAGGTATATGAGAAGTTGAAATTTTGAAACAAAAGCGCTCAGGAACTGTTTTGAAGCCGTATTTTTACTTTGCATTACTTCGATTTTGTGTGCTAAAGTACCATTTCATAAGCAAATTATTTGATTAGAATGAAATCTGGTGATGACTTTTATGATCCTAGGCAACCAATTAAGGTTCAATTTTGAAAATTGAGAATTTGAAATTTGTCTTAGGATTGACAAGGCTAATGTATTTTCAAAGGAATTTAACGACTTTTTTTGTGCAGTAACTTAGTTTTGAGTAGTAAAATTTCACTTTAATGACGATTTGAACGTGCAAATCGATTCGGGTGATGATTTTGGTTACCCTAGTTGCAAAAAGATTGTAAAATTTTGAAAATTTAGAAATGTGAAACTTTCCATACGATTAACATGGGGGAAAGCAAAAATGAAATTTTTTGAAAGTGCCCATTTTTGGACCAACTTTAGACCCACTTGTTATTTAGTGAGTGTTACAAAATTGGAATTGGAGATTCTCATTAATATTAGCTTTAATGTCTCCACTTTGAAAAAATTTAGAAAATTTTACTTTTTGAACAATAATTCATTGAAAAGTCCCCCTTGTGTTTTAAAGGGGAATTGTATTTTCGAGAAAATGGCTCAAATGCTTTCAAAGTGTGATTTTAAGTTGGATATATTTTTATAGGCATTCTTGTACCAAATTTGAAATAAAAAAGCAGTATTCTAAAAATCAAAAATTCCATTTTTTAAAAATCGTGAAATTTTTCACTTTCGATGGAATTGAATGGAAAATTTCATTTTTAACAAATTGTTTCAAATTGCATTTTCTTAATCAAAAACACTTTATAAATCAAACTAAGTTCAAAATTTAGCAAACAAATAATTTTTGATAAGGTATATGAGAAGTTGAAATTTTGAAACAAAAGCGCTCAGGAACTGTTTTGAAGCCGTATTTTTACTTTGCATTGCTTCGATTTTGTGTGCTAAAGTACCATTTCATAAGCAAATTATTTGATTAGAATGAAATCTGGTGATGACTTTTATGATCCTAGGCAACCAATTAAGGTTCAATTTTGAAAATTGAGAATTTGAAATTTGTCTTAGGATTGACAAGGCTAATGTATTTTCAAAGGGATTTAACGACTTTTTTTGTGCAGTAACTTAGTTTTGAGTAGTAAAATTTCACTTTAATGACGATTTAAACGTGCAAATCGATTCGGGTGATGATTTTGGTTACCCTAGTTGCAAAAAGATTGTAAAATTTTGAAAATTTAGAAATGTGAAACTTTCCATACGATTAACATGTGGGAAAGCAAAAATGAAATTTTTTGAAAGTGCCCTTTTTTGGACCAACTTTAGACCCACTTGTTATTTAGTGAGTGTTATAAAATTGGAATTGGAGATTCTCATTTATATTAGCTTTAATTTCTCAACTTTGAAAAAATTTAGAAAATTTTACTTTCTGAACAATAATTCATTGAAAAGTCCCCCATGTGTTTTAAATGGGAATTGTATTTTCGAGAAAATGGCTCAAATGCTTTCAAAACGTGATTTTAAGTTGGATATATTTTTATAGGCATTCTTGTACCAAATTTTAAATAAAAAAACAGTATTCTAAAAATCAAAAATTCCATTTTTTAAAAATCGTGAAATTTTTCACTTTCGAGGGTATTGAATGGAAAATTTCATTTTTAACAAATTGTTTCAAATTGCATTTTCTTAATCAAAAACACTTTATAAATCAAACTAAGTTCAAAATTTAGCAAACAAATCATTTTTGATAAGGTATATGAGAAGTTGAAATTTTGAAACAAAAGCGCTCAGGAACTGTTTTGAAGCCGTATTTTTACTTTGCATTACTTCGATTTTGTGTGCTAAAGTACCCTTTCATAAGCAAATTATTTGATTAGAATGGAAATCTGGTGATGACTTTTATGATCCTAGGCAACCAATTAAGGTTCAATTTTGAATATTGAGAATATGAAATTTGCCTTAGGATTGACAAGGCTAATGTATTTTCAAAGGGATTTAACGACTTTTTTTCTGCAGTAACTGGGTTTTGAGTAGTAAAATTTCACTTTAATGACGATTTGAAAGTGGAAATCGATTCGGGTAATGATTTCGGTTACCCTAGTTACATAAATATTGTAAAATTTTGAAAATTTAGAAATGTGAAACTTTCCATACGATTAACATGTGGGAAAGCAAAAATGAAATTTTTTGAAAGTGCCCTTTTTTGGACCAACTTTAGACCCACTTGTTATTTAGTGAGTGTTATAAAATTGGAATTGGAGATTCTCATTTATATTAGCTTTAATTTCTCAACTTTGAAAAAATTTAGAAAATTTTACTTTCTGAACAATAATTCATTGAAAAGTCCCCCATGTGTTTTAAATGGGAATTGTATTTTCGAGAAAATGGCTCAAATGCTTTCAAAACGTGATTTTAAGTTGGATATATTTTTATAGGCATTCTTGTACCAAATTTTAAATAAAAAAACAGTATTCTAAAAATCAAAAATTCCATTTTTTAAAAATCGTGAAATTTTTCACTTTCGAGGGTATTGAATGGAAAATTTCATTTTTAACAAATTGTTTCAAATTGCATTTTCTTAATCAAAAACACTTTATAAATCAAACTAAGTTCAAAATTTAGCAAACAAATAATTTTTGATAAGGTATATGAGAAGTTGAAATTTTGAAACAAAAGCGCTCAGGAACTGTTTTGAAGCCGTATTTTTACTTTGCATTACTTCGATTTTGTGTGCTAAAGTACCATTTCATAAGCAAATTATTTGATTAGAATGAAATCTGGTGATGACTTTTATGATCCTAGGCAACCAATTAAGGTTCAATTTTGAAAATTGAGAATTTGAAATTTGTCTTAGGATTGACAAGGCTAATGTATTTTCAAAGGGATTTAACGACTTTTTTTGTGCAGTAACTTAGTTTTGAGTAGTAAAATTTCACTTTAATGACGATTTAAACGTGCAAATCGATTCGGGTGATGATTTTGGTTACCCTAGTTGCAAAAAGATTGTAAAATTTTGAAAATTTAGAAATGTGAAACTTTCCATACGATTAACATGGGGGAAAGCAAAAATGAATTTTTTTTAAAGTACCCTTTTTTGGACCAACTTTAGACCCACTTGTTATTTAGTTAGTGTTATAAAATTGGAATTGGAGATTCTCCTACATATTAGCTTCAATTTCTCAAATGGGAAAAAATTTAGAAAATTTTACTTTTTGGACAATAATTCATTGAAAAGTCCCCCATGTGTTTTAAATGGGAATTGTATTTTCGAGAAAATGGCTCAAATGCTTTCAAAACGTGATTTTAAGTTGGATATATTTTTATAGGCATTCTTGTACCAAATTTGAAATAAAAAAGCAGTATTCTAAAAATCAAAAATTCCATTTTTTAAAAATCGTGAAATTTTTCACTTTCGATGGAATTGAATGGAAAATTTCATTTTTAACAAATTGTTTCAAATTGCATTTTTTTTATCAAAAACACTTTATAAATCAAACTAAGTTCAAAATTTCATAAACAAATTTTTTTGATAAGGTATGTGAGAAGTTGAAATTTTGAAACGAAAGCGCTCAGGAACTGTTTTGAAGCCGTATTTTTACTTTGCATTACTTCGATTTTGTGTGCTAAAGTACCATTTTATAAGCAAATTATTTGATCAGAATGAAATCGGGTGATGACTTTTATGATCCTAGGCAACCAATTAAGGTTCAATTTTGAAAATTGAGAATTTGAAATTTGTCTTAGGATTGACAAGGCTAATGTATTTTCAAAGGGATTTAACGACTTTTTTTGTGCATTAACTTAGTTTTGAGTAGTAAAATTTAACTTTAATGACGATTTAAACGTGCAAATCGATTCGGGTGATGATTTTGGTTACCCTAGTTGCAAAAAGATTGTAAAATTTTGAAAATTTAGAAATGTGAAACTTTCCATACGATTAACATGGGGGAAAGCAAAAATGAATTTTTTTTAAAGTACCCTTTTTTGGACCAACTTTAGACCCACTTGTTATTTAGTGAGTGTTACAAAATTGGAATTGGAGATTCTCATTAATATTAGCTTTAATGTCTCAACTTTGAAAAAATTTAGAAAATTTTACTTTTTGAACAATAATTCATTGAAAAGTCCCCCATGTGTTTTAAATGGGAATTGTATTTTCGAGAAAATGGCTCAAATGCTTTCAAAACGTGATTTTAAGTTGGATATATTTTTATAGGCATTCTTGTACCAAATTTTAAATAAAAAAACAGTATTCTAAAAATCAAAAATTCCATTTTTTAAAAATCGTGAAATTTTTCACTTTCGAGGGTATTGAATGGAAAATTTCATTTTTAACAAATTGTTTCAAATTGCATTTTCTTAATCAAAAACACTTTTTAAATCAAACTAAGTTCAAAATTTAGCAAACAAATCATTTTTGATAAGGTATATGAGAAGTTGAAATTTTGAAACAAAAGCGCTCAGGAACTGTTTTGAAGCCGTATTTTTACTTTGCATTACTTCGATTTTGTGTGCTAAAGTACCATTTCATAAGCAAATTATTTGATTAGAATGAAATCTGGTGATGACTTTTATGATCCTAGGCAACCAATTAAGGTTCAATTTTGAAAATTGAGAATTTGAAATTTGTCTTAGGATTGACAAGGCTAATGTATTATCAAAGGAATTTAACGACTTTTTTTGTGCAGTAACTTAGTTTTGAGTAGTAAAATTTCACTTTAATGACGATTTGAACGTGCAAATCGATTCGGGTGATGATTTTGGTTACCCTAGTTGCAAAAAGATTGTAAAATTTTGAAAATTTAGAAATGTGAAACTTTCCATACGATTAACATGGGGGAAAGCAAAAATGAAATTTTTTGAAAGTGCCCATTTTTGGACCAACTTTAGACCCACTTGTTATTTAGTGAGTGTTACAAAATTGGAATTGGAGATTCTCATTAATATTAGCTTTAATGTCTCAACTTTGAAAAAATTTAGAAAATTTTACTTTTTGAACAATAATTCATTGAAAAGTCCCCCATGTGTTTTAAATGGGAATTGTATTTTCGAGAAAATGGCTCAAATGCTTTCAAAACGTGATTTTAAGTTGGATATATTTTTTATAGGCATTCTTGTACCAAATTTTAAATAAAAAAACAGTATTCTAAAAATCAAAAATTCCATTTTTTAAAAATCGTGAAATTTTTCACTTGCGAGGGTATTGAATGGAAAATTTCATTTTTAACAAATTGTTTCAAATTGCATTTTCTTAATCAAAAACACTTCATAAATAAAACTAAGTTCAAAATTTAGCAAACAAATCATTTTTGATAAGGTATATGAGAAGTTGAAATTTTGAAACAAAAGCGCTCAGGAACTGTTTTGAAGCCGTATTTTTACTTTGCATTACTTCGATTTTGTGTGCTAAAGTACCATTTCATAAGCAAATTATTTGATTAGAATGAAATCTGGTGATGACTTTTATGATCCTAGGCAACCAATTAAGGTTCAATTTTGAAAATTGAGAATTTGAAATTTGTCTTAGGATTGACAAGGCTAATGTATTTTCAAAGGGATTTAACGACTTTTTTTGTGCAGTAACTTAGTTTTGAGTAGTAAAATTTCACTTTAATGACGATTTAAACGTGCAAATCGATTCGGGTGATGATTTTGGTTACTCTAGTTGCAAAAAGATTGTAAAATTTTGAAAATTTAGAAATGTGAAACTTTCCATACGATTAACATGGGGGAAAGCAAAAATGAAATTTTTTGAAAGTGCCCTTTTTTGGGCCAACTTTAGACCCACTTGTTATTTAGTGAGTGTTATAAAATTGGAATTGGAGATTCTCATTTATATTAGCTTTAATTTTTCAACTTTGAAAAAATTTAGAAAATTTTACTTTTTGAACAATAATTCATTGAAAAGTCCCCCATGTGTTTTAAATGGGAATTGTATTTTCGAGAAAATGGCTCAAATGCTTTCAAAACGTGATTTTAAGTTGGATATATTTTTATAGGCATTCTTGTACCAAATTTCAAATAAAAAAACAGTATTCCAAAAATCAAAAATTCCATTTTTTAAAAATCGTGAAATTTTTCACTTTCGAGGGTATTGAATGGAAAATTTCATTTTTAACAAATTGTTTCAAATTGCATTTTCTTAATCAAAAACTTTTTATAAATCAAACTAAGTTCAAAATTTAGCAAACAAATCATTTTTGATAAGGTATATAAGAAGTTGAAATTTTGAAACAAAAGCGCTCAGGAACTGTTTTGAAGCCGTATTTTTACTTTGCATTACTTCGATTTTGTGTGCTAAAGTACCCTTTCATAAGCAAATTATTTGATTAGAATGAAATCTGGTGATGACTTTTATGATCCTAGGCAACCAATTAAGGTTCAATTTTGAATATTGAGAATTTGAAATTTGCCTTAGGATTGACAAGGCTAATGTATTTTCAAATTGATTTAACGACTTTTTTTCTGCAGTAACTGGGTTTTGAGTAGTAAAATTTCACTTTAAATACGATTTGAAAGTGGAAATCGATTCGGGTAATTATTTCGGTTACCCTAGTTACAAAAATATTGTAAAATTTTGAAAATTTAGAAATGTGAAACTTTCCATACGATTAACATGGGGGAAAGCAAAAATGAAATTTTTTTAAAGTACCCTTTTTTGAAACAACTTTAGACCCACTTGTTATTTAGTTAGTGTTATAAAATTGGAATTGGAGATTCTCCTACATATTAGCTTCAATTTCTCAAATGGGAAAAAATTTAGAAAATTTTACTTTTTGGACAATAATTCATTGAAAAGTCCCCCTTGTGTTTTAAAGGGGAATTGTATTTTCGAAAAAATGGCTCAAATGCTTTCAAAGTGTGATTTTAAGTTGGATATATTTTTATAGGCATTCTTGTACCAAATTTGAAATACAAAAGCAGTATTCTAAAAATCAAAAATTCCATTTTTTAAAAATCGTGAAATTTTTCACTTTCGATGGAATTGAATGGAAAATTTCATTTTTAACAAATTGTTTCAAATTGCATTTTTTTTATCAAAAACACTTTATAAATCAAAATAAGTTCAAAATTTCATAAACAAATTTTTTTGATAACGTATGTGAGAAGTTGAAATTTTGAAACGAAAGCGCTCAGGAACTGTTTTGAAGCCGTATTTTTACTTTGCATTACTTCGATTTTGTGTGCTAAAGTACCATTTTATAAGCAAATTATTTGATCAGAATGAAATCGGGTGATGACTTTTATGATCCTAGGCAACCAATTAAGGTTCAATTTTGAAAATTGAGAATTTGAAATTTGTCTTAGGATTGACAAGGCTAATGTATTTTCAAAGGGATTTAACGACTTTTTTTGTGCAGTAACTTAGTTTTGAGTAGTAAAATTTCACTTTAATGACGATTTAAACGTGCAAATCGATTCGGGTGATGATTTTGGTTACTCTAGTTGCAAAAAGATTGTAAAATTTTGAAAATTTAGAAATGTGAAACTTTCCATACGATTAACATGGGGGAAAGCAAAAATGAAATTTTTTGAAAGTGCCCTTTTTTGGACCAACTTTAGACCCACTTGTTATTTAGTGAGTGTTATAAAATTAGAATTGGAGATTCTCATTTATATTAGCTTTAATTTTTCAACTTTGAAAAAATTTAGAAAATTTTACTTTTTGAACAATAATTCATTGAAAAGTCCCCCATGTGTTTTAAATGGGAATTGTATTTTCGAGAAAATGGCTCAAATGCTTTCAAAACGTGATTTTAAGTTGGATATATTTTTATAGGCATTCTTGTACCAAATTTCAAATAAAAAAACAGTATTCCAAAAATCAAAAATTCCATTTTTTAAAAATCGTGAAATTTTTCACTTTCGAGGGTATTGAATGGAAAATTTCATTTTTAACAAATTGTTTCAAATTGCATTTTCTTAATCAAAAACTTTTTATAAATCAAACTAAGTTCAAAATTTAGCAAACAAATCATTTTTGATAAGGTATATGAGAAGTTGAAATTTTGAAACAAAAGCGCTCAGGAACTGTTTTGAAGCCGTATTTTTACTTTGCATTACTTCGATTTTGTGTGCTAAAGTAACCTTTCATAAGCAAATTATTTGATTAGAATGAAATCTGGTGATGACTTTTATGATCCTAGGCAACCAATTAAGGTTCAATTTTGAATATTGAGAATTTGAAATTTGCCTTAGGATTGACAAGGCTAATGTATTTTCAAATTGATTTAACGACTTTTTTTCTGCAGTAACTGGGTTTTGAGTAGTAAAATTTCACTTTAAATACGATTTGAAAGTGGAAATCGATTCGGGTAATTATTTCGGTTACCCTAGTTACAAAAATATTGTAAAATTTTGAAAATTTAGAAATGTGAAACTTTCCATACGATTAACATGGGGGAAAGCAAAAATGAAATTTTTTTAAAGTACCCTTTTTTGAAACAACTTTAGACCCACTTGTTATTTAGTTAGTGTTATAAAATTGGAATTGGAGATTCTCCTACATATTAGCTTCAATTTCTCAAATGGGAAAAAATTTAGAAAATTTTACTTTTTGGACAATAATTCATTGAAAAGTCCCCCTTGTGTTTTAAAGGGGAATTGTATTTTCGAAAAAATGGCTCAAATGCTTTCAAAGTGTGATTTTAAGTTGGATATATTTTTATAGGCATTCTTGTACCAAATTTGAAATACAAAAGCAGTATTCTAAAAATCAAAAATTCCATTTTTTAAAAATCGTGAAATTTTTCACTTTCGATGGAATTGAATGGAAAATTTCATTTTTAACAAATTGTTTCAAATTGCATTTTTTTTATCAAAAACACTTTATAAATCAAACTAAGTTCAAAATTTCATAAACAAATTTTTTTGATAACGTATGTGAGAAGTTGAAATTTTGAAACGAAAGCGCTCAGGAACTGTTTTGAAGCCGTATTTTTACTTTGCATTACTTCGATTTTGTGTGCTAAAGTACCATTTCATAAGCAAATTATTTGATTAGAATGAAATCTGGTGATGACTTTTATGATCCTAGGCAACCAATTAAGGTTCAATTTTGAAAATTGAGAATTTGAAATTTGTCTTAGGATTGACAAGGCTAATGTATTTTCAAAGGGATTTAACGACTTTTTTTGTGCAGTAACTTAGTTTTGAGTAGTAAAATTTCACTTTAATGACGATTTAAACGTGCAAATCGATTCGGGTGATGATTTTGGTTACTCTAGTTGCAAAAAGATTGTAAAATTTTGAAAATTTAGAAATGTGAAACTTTCCATACGATTAACATGGGGGAAAGCAAAAATGAAATTTTTTGAAAGTGCCCTTTTTTGGACCAACTTTAGACCCACTTGTTATTTAGTGAGTGTTATAAAATTGGAATTGGAGATTCTCATTTATATTAGCTTTAATTTTTCAACTTTGAAAAAATTTAGAAAATTTTACTTTTTGAACAATAATTCATTGAAAAGTCCCCCATGTGTTTTAAATGGGAATTGTATTTTCGAGAAAATGGCTCAAATGCTTTCAAAACGTGATTTTAAGTTGGATATATTTTTATAGGCATTCTTGTACCAAATTTCAAATAAAAAAACAGTATTCCAAAAATCAAAAATTCCATTTTTTAAAAATCGTGAAATTTTTCACTTTCGAGGGTATTGAATGGAAAATTTCATTTTTAACAAATTGTTTCAAATTGCATTTTCTTAATCAAAAACTTTTTATAAATCAAACTAAGTTCAAAATTTAGCAAACAAATCATTTTTGATAAGGTATATGAGAAGTTGAAATTTTGAAACAAAAGCGCTCAGGAACTGTTTTGAAGCCGTATTTTTACTTTGCATTACTTCGATTTTGTGTGCTAAAGTAACCTTTCATAAGCAAATTATTTGATTAGAATGAAATCTGGTGATGACTTTTATGATCCTAGGCAACCAATTAAGGTTCAATTTTGAATATTGAGAATTTGAAATTTGCCTTAGGATTGACAAGGCTAATGTATTTTCAAATTGATTTAACGACTTTTTTTCTGCAGTAACTGGGTTTTGAGTAGTAAAATTTCACTTTAAATACGATTTGAAAGTGGAAATCGATTCGGGTAATTATTTCGGTTACCCTAGTTACAAAAATATTGTAAAATTTTGAAAATTTAGAAATGTGAAACTTTCCATACGATTAACATGGGGGAAAGCAAAAATGAAATTTTTTTAAAGTACCCTTTTTTGAAACAACTTTAGACCCACTTGTTATTTAGTTAGTGTTATAAAATTGGAATTGGAGATTCTCCTACATATTAGCTTCAATTTCTCAAATGGGAAAAAATTTAGAAAATTTTACTTTTTGGACAATAATTCATTGAAAAGTCCCCCTTGTGTTTTAAAGGGGAATTGTATTTTCGAAAAAATGGCTCAAATGCTTTCAAAGTGTGATTTTAAGTTGGATATATTTTTATAGGCATTCTTGTACCAAATTTGAAATACAAAAGCAGTATTCTAAAAATCAAAAATTCCATTTTTTAAAAATCGTGAAATTTTTCACTTTCGATGGAATTGAATGGAAAATTTCATTTTTAACAAATTGTTTCAAATTGCATTTTTTTTATCAAAAACACTTTATAAATCAAACTAAGTTCAAAATTTCATAAACAAATTTTTTTGATAACGTATGTGAGAAGTTGAAATTTTGAAACGAAAGCGCTCAGGAACTGTTTTGAAGCCGTATTTTTACTTTGCATTACTTCGATTTTGTGTGCTAAAGTACCATTTCATAAGCAAATTATTTGATTAGAATGAAATCTGGTGATGACTTTTATGATCCTAGGCAACCAATTAAGGTTCAATTTTGAAAATTGAGAATTTGAAATTTGTCTTAGGATTGACAAGGCTAATGTATTTTCAAAGGAATTTAACGACTTTTTTGTGCAGTAACTTAGTTTTGAGTAGTAAAATTTCACTTTAATGACGATTTAAACGTGCAAATCGATTCGGGTGATGATTTTGGTTACCCTAGTTGCAAAAAGATTGTAAAATTTTGAAAATTTAGAAATGTGAAACTTTTCATACGATTAACATGGGGGAAAGCAAAAATGAAATTTTTTGAAAGTGCCCATTTTTGGACCAACTTTAGACCCACTTGTTATTTAGTGAGTGTTATAAAATTGGAATTGGAGATTCTCATTTATATTAGCTTTAATTTCTCAACTTTGAAAAAATTTAGAAAATTTTACTTTCTGAACAATAATTCATTGAAAAGTCCCCCATGTGTTTTAAATGGGAATTGTATTTTCGAGAAAATGGCTCAAATGCTTTCAAAACGTGATTTTAAGTTGGATATATTTTTATAGGCATTCTTGTACCAAATTTTAAATAAAAAAACAGTATTCTAAAAATCAAAAATTCCATTTTTTAAAAATCGTGAAATTTTTCACTTTCGAGGGTATTGAATGGAAAATTTCATTTTTAACAAATTGTTTCAAATTGCATTTTCTTAATCAAAAACACTTTGCTAAATTTTGAACTTAGTTTGATTTATAAACAAATCATTTTTGATAAGGTATATGAGAAGTTGAAATTTTGAAACAAAAGCGCTCAGGAACTGTTTTGAAGCCGTATTTTTACTTTGCATTACTTCGATTTTGTGTGCTAAAGTACCCTTTCATAAGCAAATTATTTGATTAGAATGGAAATCTGGTGATGACTTTTATGATCCTAGGCAACCAATTAAGGTTCAATTTTGAATATTGAGAATATGAAATTTGCCTTAGGATTGACAAGGCTAATGTATTTTCAAAGGGATTTAACGACTTTTTTTCTGCAGTAACTGGGTTTTGAGTAGTAAAATTTCACTTTAATGACGATTTGAAAGTGGAAATCGATTCGGGTAATGATTTCGGTTACCCTAGTTACATAAATATTGTAAAATTTTGAAAATTTAGAAATGTGAAACTTTCCATACGATTAACATGGGGGAAAGCAAAAATGAAATTTTTTGAAAGTGCCCATTTTTGGACCAACTTTAGACCCACTTGTTATTTAGTGAGTGTTACAAAATTGGAATTGGAGATTCTCATTAATATTAGCTTTAATGTCTTAACTTTGAAAAAATTTAGAAAATTTTACTATTTGAACAATAATTCATTGAAAAGTCCCCCATGTGTTTTAAATGGGAATTGTATTTTCGAGAAAATGGCTCAAATGCTTTCAAAACGTGATTTTAGGTTGGATATATTTTTTATAGGCATTCTTGTACCAAATTTGAAATAAAAAAACAGTATTCTAAAAATCAAAAATTCCATTTTTTAAAAATCGTGAAATTTTTCACTTTCGAGGGTATTGAATGGAAAATTTCATTTTTAACAAATTGTTTCAAATTGCATTTTCTTAATCAAAAACACTTTATAAATCAAACTAAGTTCAAAATTTAGCAAACAAATCATTTTTGATAAGGTATATGAGAAGTTGAAATTTTGAAACAAAAGCGCTCAGGAACTGTTTTGAAGCCGTATTTTTACTTTGCATTACTTCGATTTTGTGTGCTAAAGTACCATTTTATAAGCAAATTATTTGATCAGAATGAAATCGGGTGATGACTTTTATGATCCTAGGCAACCAATTAAGGTTCAATTTTGAAAATTGAGAATTTGAAATTTGTCTTAGGATTGACAAGGCTAATGTATTTTCAAAGGGATTTAACGACTTTTTTTGTGCATTAACTTAGTTTTGAGTAGTAAAATTTCACTTTAATGACGATTTAAACGTGCAAATCGATTCGGGTGATGATTTTGGTTACCCTAGTTGCAAAAAGATTGTAAAATTTTGAAAATTTAGAAATGTGAAACTTTCCATACGATTAACATGGGGGAAAGCAAAAATGAATTTTTTTTAAAGTACCCTTTTTTGGACCAACTTTAGACCCACTTGTTATTTAGTTAGTGTTATAAAATTGGAATTGGAGATTCTCCTACATATTAGCTTCAATTTCTCAAATGGGAAAAAATTTAGAAAATTTTAGTTTTTGGACAATAATTCATTGAAAAGTCCCCCTTGTGTTTTAAAGGGGAATTGTATTTTCGAGAAAATGGCTCAAATGCTTTCAAAGTGTGATTTTAAGTTGGATATATTTTTATAGGCATTCTTGTACCAAATTTGAAATAAAAAAGCAGTATTCTAAAAATCAAAAATTCCATTTTTTAAAAATCGTGAAATTTTTCACTTTCGATGGAATTGAATGGCAAATTTCATTTTTAACAAATTGTTTCAAATTGCATTTTTTTTATCAAAAACACTTTATAAATCAAACTAAGTTCAAAATTTCATAAACAAATTTTTTTGATAAGGTATGTGAAAAGTTGAAATTTTGAAACGAAAGCGCTCAGGAACTGTTTTGAAGCCGTATTTTTACTTTGCATTACTTCGATTTTGTGTGCTAAAGTACCATTTTATAAGCAAATTATTTGATCAGAATGAAATCGGGTGATGACTTTTATGATCCTAGGCAACCAATTAAGGTTCAATTTTGAAAATTGAGAATTTGAAATTTGTCTTAGGATTGACAAGGCTAATGTATTTTCAAAGGGATTTAACGACTTTTTTTGTGCAGTAACTTAGTTTTGAGTAGTAAAATTTCACTTTAATGACGATTTGAACGTGCAAATCGATTCGGGTGATGATTTTGGTTACCCTAGTTGCAAAAAGATTTTAAAATTTTGAAAATTTAGAAATGTGAAACTTTCCATACGATTAACATGGGGGAAAGCAAAAATGAAATTTTTTGAAAGTGCCCATATTTGGACCAACTTTAGACCCACTTGTTATTTAGTGAGTGTTACAAAATTGGAATTGGAGATTCTCATTAATATTAGCTTTAATGTCTCAACTTTGAAAAAATTTAGAAAATTTTACTTTTTGAACAATAATTCATTGAAAAGTCCCCCATGTGTTTTAAATGGGAATTGTATTTTCGAGAAAATGGCTCAAATGCTTTCAAAACGTGATTTTAAGTTGGATATATTTTTATAGGCATTCTTGTACCAAATTTTAAATAAAAAAACAGTATTCTAAAAATCAAAAATTCCATTTTTTAAAAATCGTGAAATTTTTCACTTTCGAGGGTATTGAATGGAAAATTTCATTTTTAACAAATTGTTTCAAATTGCATTTTCTTAATCAAAAACACTTTATAAATCAAACTAAGTTCAAAATTTAGCAAACAAATCATTTTTGATAAGGTATATGAGAAGTTGAAATTTTGAAACAAAACGCTCAGGAACTGTTTTGAAGCCGTATTTTTACTTTGCATTACTTCGATTTTGTGTGCTAAAGTACCATTTTATAAGCAAATTATTTGATCAGAATGAAATCGGGTGATGACTTTTATGATCCTAGGCAACCAATTAAGGTTCAATTTTGAAAATTGAGAATTTGAAATTTGTCTTAGGATTGACAAGGCTAATGTATTTTCAAAGGGATTTAACGACTTTTTTTGTGCAGTAACTTAGTTTTGAGTAGTAAAATTTCACTTTAATGACGATTTGAACGTGCAAATCGATTCGGGTGATGATTTTGGTTACCCTAGTTGCAAAAAGATTTTAAAATTTTGAAAATTTAGAAATGTGAAACTTTCCATACGATTAACATGGGGGAAAGCAAAAATGAAATTTTTTGAAAGTGCCCATATTTGGACCAACTTTAGACCCACTTGTTATTTAGTGAGTGTTACAAAATTGGAATTGGAGATTCTCATTAATATTAGCTTTAATGTCTCAACTTTGAAAAAATTTAGAAAATTTTACTTTTTGAACAATAATTCATTGAAAAGTCCCCCATGTGTTTTAAATGGGAATTGTATTTTCGAGAAAATGGCTCAAATGCTTTCAAAACGTGATTTTAAGTTGGATATATTTTTATAGGCATTCTTGTACCAAATTTTAAATAAAAAAACAGTATTCTAAAAATCAAAAATTCCATTTTTTAAAAATCGTGAAATTTTTCACTTTCGAGGGTATTGAATGGAAAATTTCATTTTTAACAAATTGTTTCAAATTGCATTTTCTTAATCAAAAACACTTTATAAATCAAACTAAGTTCAAAATTTAGCAAACAAATCATTTTTGATAAGGTATATGAGAAGTTGAAATTTTGAAACAAAAGCGCTCAGGAACTGTTTTGAAGCCGTATTTTTACTTTGCATTACTTCGATTTTGTGTGCTAAAGTACCATTTTATAAGCAAATTATTTGATCAGAATGAAATCGGGTGATGACTTTTATGATCCTAGGCAACCAATTAAGGTTCAATTTTGAAAATTGAGAATTTGAAATTTGTCTTAGGATTGACAAGGCTAATGTATTTTCAAAGGGATTTAACGACTTTTTTTGTGCATTAACTTAGTTTTGAGTAGTAAAATTTCACTTTAATGACGATTTAAACGTGCAAATCGATTCGGGTGATGATTTTGGTTACCCTAGTTGCAAAAAGATTGTAAAATTTTGAAAATTTAGAAATGTGAAACTTTCCATACGATTAACATGGGGGAAAGCAAAAATGAATTTTTTTTAAAGTACCCTTTTTTGGACCAACTTTAGACCCACTTGTTATTTAGTTAGTGTTATAAAATTGGAATTGGAGATTCTCCTACATATTAGCTTCAATTTCTCAAATGGGAAAAAATTTAGAAAATTTTAGTTTTTGGACAATAATTCATTGAAAAGTCCCCCTTGTGTTTTAAAGGGGAATTGTATTTTCGAGAAAATGGCTCAAATGCTTTCAAAGTGTGATTTTAAGTTGGATATATTTTTATAGGCATTCTTGTACCAAATTTGAAATAAAAAAGCAGTATTCTAAAAATCAAAAATTCCATTTTTTAAAAATCGTGAAATTTTTCACTTTCGATGGAATTGAATGGAAAATTTCATTTTTAACAAATTGTTTCAAATTGCATTTTTTTTATCAAAATTACTTTATGAAATTTTGAACTTAGTTTGATTTATAAACAAATTTTTTTGATAAGGTATGTGAAAAGTTGAAATTTTGAAACGAAAGCGCTCAGGAACTGTTTTGAAGCCGTATTTTTACTTTGCATTACTTCGATTTTGTGTGCTAAAGTACCATTTTATAAGCAAATTATTTGATCAGAATGAAATCGGGTGATGACTTTTATGATCCTAGGCAACCAATTAAGGTTCAATTTTGAAAATTGAGAATTTGAAATTTGTCTTAGGATTGACAAGGCTAATGTATTTTCAAAGGGATTTAACGACTTTTTTTGTGCAGTAACTTAGTTTTGAGTAGTAAAATTTCACTTTAATGACGATTTGAACGTGCAAATCGATTCGGGTGATGATTTTGGTTACCCTAGTTGCAAAAAGATTGTAAAATTTTGAAAATTTAGAAATGTGAAACTTTCTATACGATTAACATGTGGGAAAGCAAAAATGAAATTTTTTGAAAGTGCCCTTTTTTGGACCAACTTTAGACCCACTTGTTATTTAGTGAGTGTTATAAAATTGGAATTGGAGATTCTCATTTATATTAGCTTTAATTTCTCAACTTTGAAAAAATTTAGAAAATTTTACTTTCTGAACAATAATTCATTGAAAAGTCCCCCATGTGTTTTAAATGGGAATTGTATTTTCGAGAAAATGGCTCAAATGCTTTCAAAACGTGATTTTAAGTTGGATATATTTTTATAGGCATTCTTGTACCAAATTTTAAATAAAAAAACAGTATTCTAAAAATCAAATTCCATTTTTTAAAAATCGTGAAATTTTTCACTTTCGAGGGTATTGAATGGAAAATTTCATTTTTAACAAATTGTTTCAAATTGCATTTTCTTAATCAAAAACACTTTATAAATCAAACTAAGTTCAAAATTTAGCAAACAAATCATTTTTGATAAGGTATATGAGAAGTTGAAATTTTGAAACAAAAGCGCTCAGGAACTGTTTTGAAGCCGTATTTTTACTTTGCATTACTTCGATTTTGTGTGCTAAAGTACCCTTTCATAAGCAAATTATTTGATTAGAATGGAAATCTGGTGATGACTTTTATGATCCTAGGCAACCAATTAAGGTTCAATTTTGAATATTGAGAATATGAAATTTGCCTTAGGATTGACAAGGCTAATGTATTTTCAAAGGGATTTAACGACTTTTTTTCTGCAGTAACTGGGTTTTGAGTAGTAAAATTTCACTTTAATGACGATTTGAAAGTGGAAATCGATTCGGGAAATGATTTCGGTTACCCTAGTTACATAAATATTGTAAAATTTTGAAAATTTAGAAATGTGAAACTTTCCATACGATTAACATGGGGGAAAGCAAAAATGAAATTTTTTTGAAGTACCCTTTTTTGGACCAACTTTAGACCCACTTGTTATTTAGTTAGTGTTATAAAATTGGAATTGGAGATTCTCCTACATATTAGCTTCAATTTCTCAAATGGGAAAAAATTTAGAAAATTTTACTTTTTGGACAATAATTCATTGAAAAGTCCCCCTTGTGTTTTAAAGGGGAATTGTATTTTCGAGAAAATGGCTCAAATGCTTTCAAAGTGTGATTTTAAGTTGGATATATTTTTATAGGCATTCTTGTACCAAATTTGAAATAAAAAAGCAGTATTCTAAAAATCAAAAATTCCATTTTTTAAAAATCGTGAAATTTTTCACTTTCGATGGAATTGAATGGAAAATTTCATTTTTAACAAATTGTTTCAAATTGCATTTTTTTTATAAAAAACACTTTATAAATCAAACTAAGTTCAAAATTTCATAAACAAATTTTTTTGATAAGGTATGTGAGAAGTTGAAATTTTGAAACGAAAGCGCTCAGGAACTGTTTTGAAGCCGTATTTTTACTTTGCATTACTTCGATTTTGTGTGCTAAAGTACCATTTTATAAGCAAATTATTTGATCAGAATGAAATCGGGTGATGACTTTTATGATCCTAGGCAACCAATTAAGGTTCAATTTTGAAAATTGAGAATTTGAAATTTGTCTTAGGATTGACAAGGCTAATGTATTTTCAAAGGGATTTAACGACTTTTTTTGTGCATTAACTTAGTTTTGAGTAGTAAAATTTCACTTTAATGACGATTTAAACGTGCAAATCGATTCGGGTGATGATTTTGGTTACCCTAGTTGCAAAAAGATTGTAAAATTTTGAAAATTTAGAAATGTGAAACTTTCCATACGATTAACATGGGGGAAAGCAAAAATGAATTTTTTTTAAAGTACCCTTTTTTGGACCAACTTTAGACCCACTTGTTATTTAGTTAGTGTTATAAAATTGGAATTGGAGATTCTCCTACATATTAGCTTCAATTTCTCAAATGGGAAAAAATTTAGAAAATTTTAGTTTTTGGACAATAATTCATTGAAAAGTCCCCCTTGTGTTTTAAAGGGGAATTGTATTTTCGAGAAAATGGCTCAAATGCTTTCAAAGTGTGATTTTAAGTTGGATATATTTTTATAGGCATTCTTGTACCAAATTTGAAATAAAAAAGCAGTATTCTAAAAATCAAAAATTCCATTTTTTAAAAATCGTGAAATTTTTCACTTTCGATGGAATTGAATGGAAAATTTCATTTTTAACAAATTGTTTCAAATTGCATTTTTTTTATCAAAAACACTTTATAAATCAAACTAAGTTCAAAATTTCATAAACAAATTTTTTTGATAAGGTATGTGAAAAGTTGAAATTTTGAAACGAAAGCGCTCAGGAACTGTTTTGAAGCCGTATTTTTACTTTGCATTACTTCGATTTTGTGTGCTAAAGTACCATTTTATAAGCAAATTATTTGATCAGAATGAAATCGGGTGATGACTTTTATGATCCTAGGCAACCAATTAAGGTTCAATTTTGAAAATTGAGAATTTGAAATTTGTCTTAGGATTGACAAGGCTAATGTATTTTCAAAGGGATTTAACGACTTTTTTTGTGCATTAACTTAGTTTTGAGTAGTAAAATTTCACTTTAATGACGATTTAAACGTGCAAATCGATTCGGGTGATGATTTTGGTTACCCTAGTTGCAAAAAGATTGTAAAATTTTGAAAATTTAGAAATGTGAAACTTTCCATACGATTAACATGGGGGAAAGCAAAAATGAATTTTTTTTAAAGTACCCTTTTTTGGACCAACTTTAGACCCACTTGTTATTTAGTTAGTGTTATAAAATTGGAATTGGAGATTCTCCTACATATTAGCTTCAATTTCTCAAATGGGAAAAAATTTAGAAAATTTTACTTTTTGGACAATAATTCATTGAAAAGTCCCCCTTGTGTTTTAAATGGGAATTGTATTTTCGAGAAAATGGCTCAAATGCTTTCAAAACGTGATTTTAAGTTGGATATATTTTTATAGGCATTCTTGTACCAAATTTGAAATAAAAAAACAGTATTCTAAAAATCAAAAATTCCATTTTTTAAAAATCGTGAAATTTTTCACTTTCGAGGGTATTGAATGGAAAATTTCATTTTTAACAAATTGTTTCAAATTGCATTTTCTTAATCAAAAACACTTTATAAATCAAACTAAGTTCAAAATTTAGCAAACAAATCATTTTTGATAAGGTATATGAGAAGTTGAAATTTTGAAACAAAAGCGCTCAGGAACTGTTTTGAAGCCGTATTTTTACTTTGCATTACTTCGATTTTGTGTGCTAAAGTACCATTTCATAAGCAAATTATTTGATTAGAATGAAATCTGGTGATGACTTTTATGATCCTAGGCAACCAATTAAGGTTCAATTTTGAAAATTGAGAATTTGAAATTTGTCTTAGGATTGACAAGGCTAATGTATTTTCAAAGGAATTTAACGACTTTTTTTGTGCAGTAACTTAGTTTTGAGTAGTAAAATTTCACTTTAATGACGATTTGAACGTGCAAATCGATTCGGGTGATGATTTTGGTTACCCTAGTTGCAAAAAGATTTTAAAATTTTGAAAATTTAGAAATGTGAAACTTTCCATACGATTAACATGGGGGAAAGCAAAAATGAAATTTTTTGAAAGTGCCCATATTTGGAACAACTTTAGACCCACTTGTTATTTAGTGAGTGTTACAAAATTGGAATTGGAGATTCTCATTAATATTAGCTTTAATGTCTCAACTTTGAAAAAATTTAGAAAATTTTACTTTTTGAACAATAATTCATTGAAAAGTCCCCCATGTGTTTTAAATGGGAATTGTATTTTCGAGAAAATGGCTCAAATGCTTTCAAAACGTGATTTTAAGTTGGATATATTTTTATAGGCATTCTTGTACCAAATTTTAAATAAAAAAACAGTATTCTAAAAATCAAAAATTCCATTTTTTAAAAATCGTGAAATTTTTCACTTTCGAGGGTATTGAATGGAAAATTTCATTTTTAACAAATTGTTTCAAATTGCATTTTCTTAATCAAAAACACTTTATAAATCAAACTAAGTTCAAAATTTAGCAAACAAATCATTTTTGATAAGGTATATGAGAAGTTGAAATTTTGAAACAAAAGCGCTCAGGAACTGTTTTGAAGCCGTATTTTTACTTTGCATTACTTCGATTTTGTGTGCTAAAGTACCATTTCATAAGCAAATTATTTGATTAGAATGAAATCTGGTGATGACTTTTATGATCCTAGGCAACCAATTAAGGTTCAATTTTGAAAATTGAGAATTTGAAATTTGTCTTAGGATTGACAAGGCTAATGTATTTTCAAAGGAATTTAACGACTTTTTTTGTGCAGTAACTTAGTTTTGAGTAGTAAAATTTCACTTTAATGACGATTTGAACGTGCAAATCGATTCGGGTGATGATTTTGGTTACCCTAGTTGCAAAAAGATTTTAAAATTTTGAAAATTTAGAAATGTGAAACTTTCCATACGATTAACATGGGGGAAAGCAAAAATGAAATTTTTTGAAAGTGCCCATATTTGGAACAACTTTAGACCCACTTGTTATTTAGTGAGTGTTACAAAATTGGAATTGGAGATTCTCATTAATATTAGCTTTAATGTCTCAACTTTGAAAAAATTTAGAAAATTTTACTTTTTGAACAATAATTCATTGAAAAGTCCCCCATGTGTTTTAAATGGGAATTGTATTTTCGAGAAAATGGCTCAAATGCTTTCAAAACGTGATTTTAAGTTGGATATATTTTTATAGGCATTCTTGTACCAAATTTTAAATAAAAAAACAGTATTCTAAAAATCAAAAATTCCATTTTTTAAAAATCGTGAAATTTTTCACTTTCGAGGGTATTGAATGGAAAATTTCATTTTTAACAAATTGTTTCAAATTGCATTTTCTTAATCAAAAACACTTTATAAATCAAACTAAGTTCAAAATTTAGCAAACAAATCATTTTTGATAAGGTATATGAGAAGTTGAAATTTTGAAACAAAAGCGCTCAGGAACTGTTTTGAAGCCGTATTTTTACTTTGCATTACTTCGATTTTGTGTGCTAAAGTACCCTTTCATAAGCAAATTATTTGATTAGAATGAAATCTGGTGATGACTTTTATGATCCTAGGCAACCAATTAAGGTTCAATTTTGAATATTGAGAATTTGAAATTTGCCTTAGGATTGACAAGGCTAATGTATTTTCAAATTGATTTAACGACTTTTTTTCTGCAGTAACTGGGTTTTGAGTAGTAAAATTTCACTTTAAATACGATTTGAAAGTGGAAATCGATTCGGGTAATTATTTCGGTTACCCTAGTTACAAAAATATTGTAAAATTTTGAAAATTTAGAAATGTGAAACTTTCCATACGATTAACATGGGGGAAAGCAAAAATGAAATTTTTTTAAAGTACCCTTTTTTGAAACAACTTTAGACCCACTTGTTATTTAGTTAGTGTTATAAAATTGGAATTGGAGATTCTCCTACATATTAGCTTCAATTTCTCAAATGGGAAAAAATTTAGAAAATTTTACTTTTTGGACAATAATTCATTGAAAAGTCCCCCTTGTGTTTTAAAGGGGAATTGTATTTTCGAAAAAATGGCTCAAATGCTTTCAAAGTGTGATTTTAAGTTGGATATATTTTTATAGGCATTCTTGTACCAAATTTGAAAT
Source organism: Linyphia triangularis (assembly GCA_963978545.1). Classification (NCBI taxonomy): domain Eukaryota; kingdom Metazoa; phylum Arthropoda; class Arachnida; order Araneae; family Linyphiidae; genus Linyphia; species Linyphia triangularis. Next base: position 7,980,930 of record OZ021722.1, on the reverse strand, counting down.
ACAAAAGCAGTATTCTAAAAATCAAAAATTCCATTTTTTAAAAATCGTGAAATTTTTCACTTTCGATGGAATTGAATGGAAAATTTCATTTTTAACAAATTGTTTCAAATTGCATTTTTTTTATCAAAAACACTTTATAAATCAAACTAAGTTCAAAATTTCATAAACAAATTTTTTTGATAACGTATGTGAGAAGTTGAAATTTTGAAACGATAGCGCTCAGGAACTGTTTTGAAGCCGTATTTTTACTTTGCATTACTTCGATTTTGTGTGCTAAAGTACCATTTTATAAGCAAATTATTTGATCAGAATGAAATCGGGTGATGACTTTTATGATCCTAGGCAACCAATTAAGGTTCAATTTTGAAAATTGAGAATTTGAAATTTGTCTTAGGATTGACAAGGCTAATGTATTTTCAAAGGGATTTAACGACTTTTTTTGTGCAGTAACTTAGTTTTGAGTAGTAAAATTTCACTTTAATGACGATTTAAACGTGCAAATCGATTCGGGTGATGATTTTGGTTACTCTAGTTGCAAAAAGATTGTAAAATTTTGAAAATTTAGAAATGTGAAACTTTCCATACGATTAACATGGGGGAAAGCAAAAATGAAATTTTTTGAAAGTGCCCTTTTTTGGACCAACTTTAGACCCACTTGTTATTTAGTGAGTGTTATAAAATTGGAATTGGAGATTCTCATTTATATTAGCTTTAATTTTTCAACTTTGAAAAAATTTAGAAAATTTTACTTTTTGAACAATAATTCATTGAAAAGTCCCCCATGTGTTTTAAATGGGAATTGTATTTTCGAGAAAATGGCTCAAATGCTTTCAAAACGTGATTTTAAGTTGGATATATTTTTATAGGCATTCTTGTACCAAATTTCAAATAAAAAAACAGTATTCCAAAAATCAAAAATTCCATTTTTTAAAAATCGTGAAATTTTTCACTTTCGAGGGTATTGAATGGAAAATTTCATTTTTAACAAATTGTTTCAAATTGCATTTTCTTAATCAAAAACACTTTATAAATCAAACTAAGTTCAAAATTTAGCAAACAAATAATTTTTGATAAGGTATATGAGAAGTTGAAATTTTGAAACAAAAGCGCTCAGGAACTGTTTTGAAGCCGTATTTTTACTTTGCATTACTTCGATTTTGTGTGCTAAAGTACCCTTTCATAAGCAAATTATTTGATTAGAATGAAATCTGGTGATGACTTTTATGATCCTAGGCAACCAATTAAGGTTCAATTTTGAATATTGAGAATTTGAAATTTGCCTTAGGATTGACAAGGCTAATGTATTTTCAAATTGATTTAACGACTTTTTTTCTGCAGTAACTGGGTTTTGAGTAGTAAAATTTCACTTTAAATACGATTTGAAAGTGGAAATCGATTCGGGTAATTATTTCGGTTACCCTAGTTACAAAAATATTGTAAAATTTTGAAAATTTAGAAATGTGAAACTTTCCATACGATTAACATGGGGGAAAGCAAAAATGAAATTTTTTTAAAGTACCCTTTTTTGAAACAACTTTAGACCCACTTGTTATTTAGTTAGTGTTATAAAATTGGAATTGGAGATTCTCCTACATATTAGCTTCAATTTCTCAAATGGGAAAAAATTTAGAAAATTTTACTTTTTGGACAATAATTCATTGAAAAGTCCCCCTTGTGTTTTAAAGGGGAATTGTATTTTCGAAAAAATGGCTCAAATGCTTTCAAAGTGTGATTTTAAGTTGGATATATTTTTATAGGCATTCTTGTACCAAATTTGAAATACAAAAGCAGTATTCTAAAAATCAAAAATTCCATTTTTTAAAAATCGTGAAATTTTTCACTTTCGAGGGTATTGAATGGAAAATTTCATTTTTAACAAATTGTTTCAAATTGCATTTTCTTAATCAAAAACACTTTATAAATCAAACTAAGTTCAAAATTTAGCAAACAAATAATTTTTGATAAGGTATATGAGAAGTTGAAATTTTGAAACAAAAGCGCTCAGGAACTGTTTTGAAGCCGTATTTTTACTTTGCATTACTTCGATTTTGTGTGCTAAAGTACCATTTCATAAGCAAATTATTTGATTAGAATGAAATCTGGTGATGACTTTTATGATCCTAGGCAACCAATTAAGGTTCAATTTTGAAAATTGAGAATTTGAAATTTGTCTTAGGATTGACAAGGCTAATGTATTTTCAAAGGGATTTAACGACTTTTTTTGTGCAGTAACTTAGTTTTGAGTAGTAAAATTTCACTTTAATGACGATTTAAACGTGCAAATCGATTCGGGTGATGATTTTGGTTACCCTAGTTGCAAAAAGATTGTAAAATTTTGAAAATTTAGAAATGTGAAACTTTCCATACGATTAACATGGGGGAAAGCAAAAATGAATTTTTTTTAAAGTACCCTTTTTTGGACCAACTTTAGACCCACTTGTTATTTAGTTAGTGTTATAAAATTGGAATTGGAGATTCTCCTACATATTAGCTTCAATTTCTCAAATGGGAAAAAATTTAGAAAATTTTACTTTTTGGACAATAATTCATTGAAAAGTCCCCCTTGTGTTTTAAAGGGGAATTGTATTTTCGAAAAAATGGCTCAAATGCTTTCAAAGTGTGATTTTAAGTTGGATATATTTTTATAGGCATTCTTGTACCAAATTTGAAATACAAAAGCAGTATTCTAAAAATCAAAAATTCCATTTTTTAAAAATCGTGAAATTTTTCACTTTCGATGGAATTGAATGGAAAATTTCATTTTTAACAAATTGTTTCAAATTGCATTTTTTTTATCAAAAACACTTTATAAATCAAACTAAGTTCAAAATTTAGCAAACAAATCATTTTTGATAAGGTATATGAGAAGTTGAAATTTTGAAACAAAAGCGCTCAGGAACTGTTTTGAAGCCGTATTTTTACTTTGCATTACTTCGATTTTGTGTGCTAAAGTACCCTTTCATAAGCAAATTATTTGATTAGAATGGAAATCTGGTGATGACTTTTATGATCCTAGGCAACCAATTAAGGTTCAATTTTGAAAATTGAGAATTTGAAATTTGTCTTAGGATTGACAAGGCTAATGTATTTTCAAAGGGATTTAACGACTTTTTTTGTGCATTAACTTAGTTTTGAGTAGTAAAATTTCACTTTAATGACGATTTAAACGTGCAAATCGATTCGGGTGATGATTTTGGTTACCCTAGTTGCAAAAAGATTGTAAAATTTTGAAAATTTAGAAATGTGAAACTTTCCATACGATTAACATGGGGGAAAGCAAAAATGAAATTTTTTGAAAGTGCCCATTTTTGGACCAACTTTAGACCCACTTGTTATTTAGTGAGTGTTACAAAATTGGAATTGGAGATTCTCATTAATATTAGCTTTAATGTCTTAACTTTGAAAAAATTTAGAAAATTTTACTATTTGAACAATAATTCATTGAAAAGTCCCCCATGTGTTTTAAATGGGAATTGTATTTTCGAGAAAATGGCTCAAATGCTTTCAAAACGTGATTTTAAGTTGGATATATTTTTTATAGGCATTCTTGTACCAAATTTTAAATAAAAAAACAGTATTCTAAAAATCAAAAATTCCATTTTTTAAAAATCGTGAAATTTTTCACTTTCGAGGGTATTGAATGGAAAATTTCATTCTTCACAAATTGTTTCAAATTGCATTTTCTTAATCAAAAACACTTTATAAATCAAACTAAGTTCAAAATTTAGCAAACAAATAATTTTTGATAAGGTATATGAGAAGTTGAAATTTTGAAACAAAAGCGCTCAGGAACTGTTTTGAAGCCGTATTTTTACTTTGCATTACTTCGATTTTGTGTGCTAAAGTACCATTTCATAAGCAAATTATTTGATTAGAATGAAATCTGGTGATGACTTTTATGATCCTAGGCAACCAATTAAGGTTCAATTTTGAAAATTGAGAATTTGAAATTTGTCTTAGGATTGACAAGGCTAATGTATTTTCAAAGGGATTTAACGACTTTTTTTGTGCAGTAACTTAGTTTTGAGTAGTAAAATTTCACTTTAATGACGATTTAAACGTGCAAATCGATTCGGGTGATGATTTTGGTTACCCTAGTTGCAAAAAGATTGTAAAATTTTGAAAATTTAGAAATGTGAAACTTTCCATACGATTAACATGGGGGAAAGCAAAAATGAATTTTTTTTAAAGTACCCTTTTTTGGACCAACTTTAGACCCACTTGTTATTTAGTTAGTGTTATAAAATTGGAATTGGAGATTCTCCTACATATTAGCTTCAATTTCTCAAATGGGAAAAAATTTAGAAAATTTTACTTTTTGGACAATAATTCATTGAAAAGTCCCCCTTGTGTTTTAAAGGGGAATTGTATTTTCGAAAAAATGGCTCAAATGCTTTCAAAGTGTGATTTTAAGTTGGATATATTTTTATAGGCATTCTTGTACCAAATTTGAAATACAAAAGCAGTATTCTAAAAATCAAAAATTCCATTTTTTAAAAATCGTGAAATTTTTCACTTTCGATGGAATTGAATGGAAAATTTCATTTTTAACAAATTGTTTCAAATTGCATTTTTTTTATCAAAAACACTTTATAAATCAAACTAAGTTCAAAATTTCATAAACAAATTTTTTTGATAACGTATGTGAGAAGTTGAAATTTTGAAACGAAAGCGCTCAGGAACTGTTTTGAAGCCGTATTTTTACTTTGCATTACTTCGATTTTGTGTGCTAAAGTACCATTTTATAAGCAAATTATTTGATCAGAATGAAATCGGGTGATGACTTTTATGATCCTAGGCAACCAATTAAGGTTCAATTTTGAAAATTGAGAATTTGAAATTTGTCTTAGGATTGACAAGGCTAATGTATTTTCAAAGGGATTTAACGACTTTTTTTGTGCAGTAACTTAGTTTTGAGTAGTAAAATTTCACTTTAATGACGATTTAAACGTGCAAATCGATTCGGGTGATGATTTTGGTTACCCTAGTTGCAAAAAGATTGTAAAATTTTGAAAATTTAGAAATGTGAAACTTTCCATACGATTAACATGGGGGAAAGCAAAAATGAATTTTTTTTAAAGTACCCTTTTTTGGACCAACTTTAGACCCACTTGTTATTTAGTTAGTGTTATAAAATTGGAATTGGAGATTCTCCTACATATTAGCTTCAATTTCTCAAATGGGAAAAAATTTAGAAAATTTTACTTTTTGGACAATAATTCATTGAAAAGTCCCCCTTGTGTTTTAAAGGGGAATTGTATTTTCGAAAAAATGGCTCAAATGCTTTCAAAGTGTGATTTTAAGTTGGATATATTTTTATAGGCATTCTTGTACCAAATTTGAAATACAAAAGCAGTATTCTAAAAATCAAAAATTCCATTTTTTAAAAATCGTGAAATTTTTCACTTTCGATGGAATTGAATGGAAAATTTCATTTTTAACAAATTGTTTCAAATTGCATTTTTTTTATCAAAAACACTTTATAAATCAAACTAAGTTCAAAATTTAGCAAACAAATCATTTTTGATAAGGTATATGAGAAGTTGAAATTTTGAAACAAAAGCGCTCAGGAACTGTTTTGAAGCCGTATTTTTACTTTGCATTACTTCGATTTTGTGTGCTAAAGTACCCTTTCATAAGCAAATTATTTGATTAGAATGGAAATCTGGTGATGACTTTTATGATCCTAGGCAACCAATTAAGGTTCAATTTTGAAAATTGAGAATTTGAAATTTGTCTTAGGATTGACAAGGCTAATGTATTTTCAAAGGGATTTAACGACTTTTTTTGTGCATTAACTTAGTTTTGAGTAGTAAAATTTCACTTTAATGACGATTTAAACGTGCAAATCGATTCGGGTGATGATTTTGGTTACCCTAGTTGCAAAAAGATTGTAAAATTTTGAAAATTTAGAAATGTGAAACTTTCCATACGATTAACATGGGGGAAAGCAAAAATGAAATTTTTTGAAAGTGCCCATTTTTGGACCAACTTTAGACCCACTTGTTATTTAGTGAGTGTTACAAAATTGGAATTGGAGATTCTCATTAATATTAGCTTTAATGTCTTAACTTTGAAAAAATTTAGAAAATTTTACTATTTGAACAATAATTCATTGAAAAGTCCCCCATGTGTTTTAAATGGGAATTGTATTTTCGAGAAAATGGCTCAAATGCTTTCAAAACGTGATTTTAAGTTGGATATATTTTTTATAGGCATTCTTGTACCAAATTTTAAATAAAAAAACAGTATTCTAAAAATCAAAAATTCCATTTTTTAAAAATCGTGAAATTTTTCACTTTCGAGGGTATTGAATGGAAAATTTCATTCTTCACAAATTGTTTCAAATTGCATTTTCTTAATCAAAAACACTTTATAAATCAAACTAAGTTCAAAATTTAGCAAACAAATAATTTTTGATAAGGTATATGAGAAGTTGAAATTTTGAAACAAAAGCGCTCAGGAACTGTTTTGAAGCCGTATTTTTACTTTGCATTACTTCGATTTTGTGTGCTAAAGTACCATTTCATAAGCAAATTATTTGATTAGAATGAAATCTGGTGATGACTTTTATGATCCTAGGCAACCAATTAAGGTTCAATTTTGAAAATTGAGAATTTGAAATTTGTCTTAGGATTGACAAGGCTAATGTATTTTCAAAGGGATTTAACGACTTTTTTTGTGCAGTAACTTAGTTTTGAGTAGTAAAATTTCACTTTAATGACGATTTAAACGTGCAAATCGATTCGGGTGATGATTTTGGTTACCCTAGTTGCAAAAAGATTGTAAAATTTTGAAAATTTAGAAATGTGAAACTTTCCATACGATTAACATGGGGGAAAGCAAAAATGAATTTTTTTTAAAGTACCCTTTTTTGGACCAACTTTAGACCCACTTGTTATTTAGTTAGTGTTATAAAATTGGAATTGGAGATTCTCCTACATATTAGCTTCAATTTCTCAAATGGGAAAAAATTTAGAAAATTTTACTTTTTGGACAATAATTCATTGAAAAGTCCCCCTTGTGTTTTAAAGGGGAATTGTATTTTCGAAAAAATGGCTCAAATGCTTTCAAAGTGTGATTTTAAGTTGGATATATTTTTATAGGCATTCTTGTACCAAATTTGAAATACAAAAGCAGTATTCTAAAAATCAAAAATTCCATTTTTTAAAAATCGTGAAATTTTTCACTTTCGATGGAATTGAATGGAAAATTTCATTTTTAACAAATTGTTTCAAATTGCATTTTTTTTATCAAAAACACTTTATAAATCAAACTAAGTTCAAAATTTCATAAACAAATTTTTTTGATAACGTATGTGAGAAGTTGAAATTTTGAAACGAAAGCGCTCAGGAACTGTTTTGAAGCCGTATTTTTACTTTGCATTACTTCGATTTTGTGTGCTAAAGTACCATTTTATAAGCAAATTATTTGATCAGAATGAAATCGGGTGATGACTTTTATGATCCTAGGCAACCAATTAAGGTTCAATTTTGAAAATTGAGAATTTGAAATTTGTCTTAGGATTGACAAGGCTAATGTATTTTCAAAGGGATTTAACGACTTTTTTTGTGCATTAACTTAGTTTTGAGTAGTAAAATTTCACTTTAATGACGATTTAAACGTGCAAATCGATTCGGGTGATGATTTTGGTTACCCTAGTTGCAAAAAGATTGTAAAATTTTGAAAATTTAGAAATGTGAAACTTTCCATACGATTAACATGGGGGAAAGCAAAAATGAAATTTTTTGAAAGTGCCCATTTTTGGACCAACTTTAGACCCACTTGTTATTTAGTGAGTGTTATAAAATTGGAATTGGAGATTCTCATTTATATTAGCTTTAATTTCTCAACTTTGAAAAAATTTAGAAAATTTTACTTTTTGAACAATAATTCATTGAAAAGTCCCCCATGTGTTTTAAATGGGAATTGTATTTTCGAGAAAATGGCTCAAATGCTTTCAAAACGTGATTTTAAGTTGGATATATTTTTATAGGCATTCTTGTACCAAATTTTAAATAAAAAAACAGTATTCTAAAAATCAAAAATTCCATTTTTTAAAAATCGTGAAATTTTTCACTTTCGAGGGTATTGAATGGAAAATTTCATTTTTAACAAATTGTTTCAAATTGCATTTTCTTAATCAAAAACACTTTATAAATCAAACTAAGTTCAAAATTTAGCAAACAAATAATTTTTGATAAGGTATATGAGAAGTTGAAATTTTGAAACAAAAGCGCTCAGGAACTGTTTTGAAGCCGTATTTTTACTTTGCATTACTTCGATTTTGTGTGCTAAAGTACCATTTCATAAGCAAATTATTTGATTAGAATGAAATCTGGTGATGACTTTTATGATCCTAGGCAACCAATTAAGGTTCAATTTTGAAAATTGAGAATTTGAAATTTGTCTTAGGATTGACAAGGCTAATGTATTTTCAAAGGGATTTAACGACTTTTTTTGTGCAGTAACTTAGTTTTGAGTAGTAAAATTTCACTTTAATGACGATTTAAACGTGCAAATCGATTCGGGTGATGATTTTGGTTACCCTAGTTGCAAAAAGATTGTAAAATTTTGAAAATTTAGAAATGTGAAACTTTCCATACGATTAACATGGGGGAAAGCAAAAATGAATTTTTTTTAAAGTACCCTTTTTTGGACCAACTTTAGACCCACTTGTTATTTAGTGAGTGTTATAAAATTGGAATTGGAGATTCTCATTTATATTAGCTTTAATTTCTCAACTTTGAAAAAATTTAGAAAATTTTACTTTCTGAACAATAATTCATTGAAAAGTCCCCCATGTGTTTTAAATGGGAATTGTATTTTCGAGAAAATGGCTCAAATGCTTTCAAAACGTGATTTTAAGTTGGATATATTTTTATAGGCATTCTTGTACCAAATTTTAAATAAAAAAACAGTATTCTAAAAATCAAAAATTCCATTTTTTAAAAATCGTGAAATTTTTCACTTTCGAGGGTATTGAATGGAAAATTTCATTTTTAACAAATTGTTTCAAATTGCATTTTCTTAATCAAAAACACTTTATAAATCAAACTAAGTTCAAAATTTAGCAAACAAATAATTTTTGATAAGGTATATGAGAAGTTGAAATTTTGAAACAAAAGCGCTCAGGAACTGTTTTGAAGCCGTATTTTTACTTTGCATTACTTCGATTTTGTGTGCTAAAGTACCCTTTCATAAGCAAATTATTTGATTAGAATTTAAATCTGGTGATGACTTTTATGATCCTAGGCAACCAATTAAGGTTCAATTTTGAATATTGAGAATATGAAATTTGCCTTAGGATTGACAAGGCTAATGTATTTTCAAAGGGATTTAACGACTTTTTTTCTGCAGTAACTGGGTTTTGAGTAGTAAAATTTCACTTTAATGACGATTTGAAAGTGGAAATCGATTCGGGTAATGATTTCGGTTACCCTAGTTACATAAATATTGTAAAATTTTGAAAATTTAGAAATGTGAAACTTTCCATACGATTAACATGGGGGAAAGCAAAAATGAAATTTTTTTGAAGTACCCTTTTTTGGACCAACTTTAGACCCATTTGTTATTTAGTTAGTGTTATAAAATTGGAATTGGAGATTCTCCTACATATTAGCTTCAATTTCTCAAATGGGAAAAAATTTAGAAAATTTTACTTTTTGGACAATAATTCATTGAAAAGTCCCCCTTGTGTTTTAAAGGGGAATTGTATTTTCGAGAAAATGGCTCAAATGCTTTCAAAACGTGATTTTAAGTTGGATATATTTTTATAGGCATTCTTGTACCAAATTTGAAATAAAAAAGCAGTAATCTAAAAATCAAAAATTCCATTTTTTAAAAATCGTGAAATTTTTCACTTTCGATGGAATTGAATGGAAAATTTCATTTTTAACAAATTGTTTCAAATTGCATTTTTTTTATCAAAAAAACTTTATAAATCAAACTAAGTTCAAAATTTCATAAACAAATTTTTTTGATAAGGTATGTGAAAAGTTGAAATTTTGAAACGAAAGCGCTCAGGAACTGTTTTGAAGCCGTATTTTTACTTTGCATTACTTCGATTTTGTGTGCTAAAGTACCATTTTATAAGCAAATTATTTGATCAGAATGAAATCGGGTGATGACTTTTATGATCCTAGGCAACCAATTAAGGTTCAATTTTGAAAATTGAGAATTTGAAATTTGTCTTAGGATTGACAAGGTTAATGTATTTTCAAAGGGATTTAACGACTTTTTTTGTGCATTAACTTAGTTTTGAGTAGTAAAATTTCACTTTAATGACGATTTAAACGTGCAAATCGATTCGGGTGATGATTTTGGTTACCCTAGTTGCAAAAAGATTGTAAAATTTTGAAAATTTAGAAATGTGAAACTTTCCATACGATTAACATGGGGGAAAGCAAAAATGAAATTTTTTGAAAGTGCCCATTTTTGGACCAACTTTAGACCAACTTGTTATTTAGTGAGTGTTATAAAATTGGAATTGGAGATTCTCATTTATATTAGCTTTAATTTCTCAACTTTGAAAAAATTTAGAAAATTTTACTTTTTGAACAATAATTCATTGAAAAGTCCCCCATGTGTTTTAAATGGGAATTGTATTTTCGAGAAAATGGCTCAAATGCTTTCAAAACGTGATTTTAAGTTGGATATATTTTTATAGGCATTCTTGTACCAAATTTGAAATAAAAAAACAGTATTCTAAAAATAAAAAAATTCCATTTTTTAAAAATCGTGAAATTTTTCACTTTCGAGGGTATTGAATTGAAAATTTCATTTTTAACAAATTGTTTCAAATTGCATTTTCTTAATCAAAAACACTTTATAAATCAAACTAAGTTCAAAATTTAGCAAACAAATCATTTTTGATAAGGTATATGAGAAGTTGAAATTTTGAAACAAAAGCGCTCAGGAACTGTTTTGAAGCCGTATTTTTACTTTGCATTACTTCGATTTTGTGTGCTAAAGTACCATTTCATAAGCAAATTATTTGATTAGAATGAAATCTGGTGATGACTTTTATGATCCTAGGCAACCAATTAAGGTTCAATTTTGAAAATTGAGAATTTGAAATTTGTCTTAGGATTGACAAGGCTAATGTATTTTCAAAGGAATTTAACGACTTTTTTTGTGCAGTAACTTAGTTTTGAGTAGTAAAATTTCACTTTAATGACGATTTGAACGTGCAAATCGATTCGGGTGATGATTTTGGTTACCCTAGTTGCAAAAAGATTGTAAAATTTTGAAAATTTAGAAATGTGAAACTTTCCATACGATTAACATGTGGGAAAGCAAAAATGAAATTTTTTGAAAGTGCCCTTTTTTGGACCAACTTTAGACCCACTTGTTATTTAGTGAGTGTTATAAAATTGGAATTGGAGATTCTCATTTATATTAGCTTTAATTTCTCAACTTTGAAAAAATTTAGAAAATTTTACTTTCTGAACAATAATTCATTGAAAAGTCCCCCATGTGTTTTAAATGGGAATTGTATTTTCGAGAAAATGGCTCAAATGCTTTCAAAACGTGATTTTAAGTTGGATATATTTTTATAGGCATTCTTGTACCAAATTTTAAATAAAAAAACAGTATTCTAAAAATCAAAAATTCCATTTTTTAAAAATCGTGAAATTTTTCACTTTCGAGGGTATTGAATGGAAAATTTCATTTTTAACAAATTGTTTCAAATTGCATTTTCTTAATCAAAAACACTTTATAAATCAAACTAAGTTCAAAATTTAGCAAACAAATAATTTTTGATAAGGTATATGAGAAGTTGAAATTTTGAAACAAAAGCGCTCAGGAACTGTTTTGAAACCGTATTTTTACTTTGCATTACTTCGATTTTGTGTGCTAAAGTACCATTTCATAAGCAAATTATTTGATTAGAATGAAATCTGGTGATGACTTTTATGATCCTAGGCAACCAATTAAGGTTCAATTTTGAAAATTGAGAATTTGAAATTTGTCTTAGGATTGACAAGGCTAATGTATTTTCAAAGGAATTTAACGACTTTTTTGTGCAGTAACTTAGTTTTGAGTAGTAAAATTTCACTTTAATGACGATTTGAACGTGCAAATCGATTCGGGTGATGATTTTGGTTACCCTAGTTGCAAAAAGATTGTAAAATTTTGAAAATTTAGAAATGTGAAACTTTCCATACGATTAACATGTGGGAAAGCAAAAATGAAATTTTTTGAAAGTGCCCTTTTTTGGACCAACTTTAGACCCACTTGTTATTTAGTGAGTGTTATAAAATTGGAATTGGAGATTCTCATTTATATTAGCTTTAATTTCTCAACTTTGAAAAAATTTAGAAAATTTTACTTTCTGAACAATAATTCATTGAAAAGTCCCCCATGTGTTTTAAATGGGAATTGTATTTTCGAGAAAATGGCTCAAATGCTTTCAAAACGTGATTTTAAGTTGGATATATTTTTATAGGCATTCTTGTACCAAATTTTAAATAAAAAAACAGTATTCTAAAAATCAAAAATTCCATTTTTTAAAAATCGTGAAATTTTTCACTTTCGAGGGTATTGAATGGAAAATTTCATTTTTAACAAATTGTTTCAAATTGCATTTTCTTAATCAAAAACACTTTATAAATCAAACTAAGTTCAAAATTTAGCAAACAAATCATTTTTGATAAGGTATATGAGAAGTTGAAATTTTGAAACAAAAGCGCTCAGGAACTGTTTTGAAGCCGTATTTTTACTTTGCATTACTTCGATTTTGTGTGCTAAAGTACCCTTTCATAAGCAAATTATTTGATTAGAATGGAAATCTGGTGATGACTTTTATGATCCTAGGCAACCAATTAAGGTTCAATTTTGAATATTGAGAATATGAAATTTGCCTTAGGATTGACAAGGCTAATGTATTTTCAAAGGGATTTAACGACTTTTTTTGTGCATTAACTTAGTTTTGAGTAGTAAAATTTCACTTTAATGACGATTTAAACGTGCAAATCGATTCGGGTGATGATTTTGGTTACCCTAGTTGCAAAAAGATTGTAAAATTTTGAAAATTTAGAAATGTGAAACTTTTCATACGATTAACATGGGGGAAAGCAAAAATGAAATTTTTTGAAAGTGCCCATTTTTGGACCAACTTTAGACCCACTTGTTATTTAGTGAGTGTTACAAAATTGGAATTGGAGATTCTCATTAATATTAGCTTTAATGTCTTAACTTTGAAAAAATTTAGAAAATTTTACTATTTGAACAATAATTCATTGAAAAGTCCCCCATGTGTTTTAAATGGGAATTGTATTTTCGAGAAAATGGCTCAAATGCTTTCAAAACGTGATTTTAAGTTGGATATATTTTTATAGGCATTCTTGTACCAAATTTGAAATAAAAAAGCAGTATTTTAAAAATCAAAAATTCCATTTTTTAAAAATCGTGAAATTTTTCACTTTCGAGGGTATTGAATGGAAAATTTCATTTTTAACAAATTGTTTCAAATTGCATTTTCTTAATCAAAAACACTTTATAAATCAAACTAAGTTCAAAATTTAGCAAACAAATAATTTTTGATAAGGTATATGAGAAGTTGAAATTTTGAAACAAAAGCGCTCAGGAACTGTTTTGAAACCGTATTTTTACTTTGCATTACTTCGATTTTGTGTGCTAAAGTACCATTTCATAAGCAAATTATTTGATTAGAATGAAATCTGGTGATGACTTTTATGATCCTAGGCAACCAATTAAGGTTCAATTTTGAAAATTGAGAATTTGAAATTTGTCTTAGGATTGACAAGGCTAATGTATTTTCAAAGGAATTTAACGACTTTTTTGTGCAGTAACTTAGTTTTGAGTAGTAAAATTTCACTTTAATGACGATTTGAACGTGCAAATCGATTCGGGTGATGATTTTGGTTACCCTAGTTGCAAAAAGATTGTAAAATTTTGAAAATTTAGAAATGTGAAACTTTCCATACGATTAACATGTGGGAAAGCAAAAATGAAATTTTTTGAAAGTGCCCTTTTTTGGACCAACTTTAGACCCACTTGTTATTTAGTGAGTGTTATAAAATTGGAATTGGAGATTCTCATTTATATTAGCTTTAATTTCTCAACTTTGAAAAAATTTAGAAAATTTTACTTTCTGAACAATAATTCATTGAAAAGTCCCCCATGTGTTTTAAATGGGAATTGTATTTTCGAGAAAATGGCTCAAATGCTTTCAAAACGTGATTTTAAGTTGGATATATTTTTATAGGCATTCTTGTACCAAATTTTAAATAAAAAAACAGTATTCTAAAAATCAAAAATTCCATTTTTTAAAAATCGTGAAATTTTTCACTTTCGAGGGTATTGAATGGAAAATTTCATTTTTAACAAATTGTTTCAAATTGCATTTTCTTAATCAAAAACACTTTATAAATCAAACTAAGTTCAAAATTTAGCAAACAAATCATTTTTGATAAGGTATATGAGAAGTTGAAATTTTGAAACAAAAGCGCTCAGGAACTGTTTTGAAGCCGTATTTTTACTTTGCATTACTTCGATTTTGTGTGCTAAAGTACCCTTTCATAAGCAAATTATTTGATTAGAATGGAAATCTGGTGATGACTTTTATGATCCTAGGCAACCAATTAAGGTTCAATTTTGAATATTGAGAATATGAAATTTGCCTTAGGATTGACAAGGCTAATGTATTTTCAAAGGGATTTAACGACTTTTTTTGTGCATGAACTTAGTTTTGAGTAGTAAAATTTCACTTTAATGACGATTTAAACGTGCAAATCGATTCGGGTGATGATTTTGGTTACCCTAGTTGCAAAAAGATTGTAAAATTTTGAAAATTTAGAAATGTGAAACTTTTCATACGATTAACATGGGGGAAAGCAAAAATGAAATTTTTTGAAAGTGCCCATTTTTGGACCAACTTTAGACCCACTTGTTATTTAGTGAGTGTTACAAAATTGGAATTGGAGATTCTCATTAATATTAGCTTTAATGTCTTAACTTTGAAAAAATTTAGAAAATTTTACTATTTGAACAATAATTCATTGAAAAGTCCCCCATGTGTTTTAAATGGGAATTGTATTTTCGAGAAAATGGCTCAAATGCTTTCAAAACGTGATTTTAAGTTGGATATATTTTTATAGGCATTCTTGTACCAAATTTGAAATAAAAAAGCAGTATTTTAAAAATCAAAAATTCCATTTTTTAAAAATCGTGAAATTTTTCACTTTCGAGGGTATTGAATGGAAAATTTCATTTTTAACAAATTGTTTCAAATTGCATTTTCTTAATCAAAAACACTTTATAAATCAAACTAAGTTCAAAATTTAGCAAACAAATCATTTTTGATAAGGTATATGAGAAGTTGAAATTTTGAAACAAAAGCGCTCAGGAACTGTTTTGAAGCCGTATTTTTACTTTGCATTACTTCGATTTTGTGTGCTAAAGTACCATTTCATAAGCAAATTATTTGATTAGAATGAAATCTGGTGATGACTTTTATGATCCTAGGCAACCAATTAAGGTTCAATTTTGAAAATTGAGAATTTGAAATTTGTCTTAGGATTGACAATGCTAATGTATTTTCAAAGGAATTTAACGACTTTTTTTGTGCAGTAACTTAGTTTTGAGTAGTAAAATTTCACTTTAATGACGATTTGAACGTGCAAATCGATTCGGGTGATGATTTTGGTTACCCTAGTTGCAAAAAGATTGTAAAATTTTGAAAATTTAGAAATGTGAAACTTCCCATACGATTAACATGTGGGAAAGCAAAAATGAAATTTTTTGAAAGTGCCCTTTTTTGGACCAACTTTAGACCCACTTGTTATTTAGTGAGTGTTATAAAATTGGAATTGGAGATTCTCATTTATATTAGCTTTAATTTCTCAACTTTGAAAAAATTTAGAAAATTTTACTTTCTGAACAATAATTCATTGAAAAGTCCCCCATGTGTTTTAAATGGGAATTGTATTTTCGAGAAAATGGCTCAAATGCTTTCAAAACGTGATTTTAAGTTGGATATATTTTTTATAGGCATTCTTGTACCAAATTTTAAATAAAAAAACAGTATTCTAAAAATCAAAAATTCCATTTTTTAAAAATCGTGAAATTTTTCACTTTCGAGGGTATTGCATGGAAAATTTCATTTTTAACAAATTGTTTCAAATTGCATTTTCTTAATCAAAAACACTTTATAAATAAAACTAAGTTCAAAATTTAGCAAACATATCATTTTTGATAAGGTATATGAGAAGTTGAAATTTTGAAACAAAAGCGCTCAGGAACTGTTTTGAAGCCGTATTTTTACTTTGCATTACTTTGATTTTGTGTGCTAAAGTACCATTTCATAAGCAAATTATTTGATTAGAATGAAATCTGGTGATGACTTTTATGATCCTAGGCAACCAATTAAGGTTCAATTTTGAAAATTGAGAATTTGAAATTTGTCTTAGGATTGACAAGGCTAATGTATTTTCAAAGGGATTTAACGACATTTTTTGTGCAGTAACTTAGTTTTGAGTAGTAAAATTTCACTTTAATGACGATTTAAACGTGCAAATCGATTCGGGTGATGATTTTGGTTACCCTAGTTGCAAAAAGATTGTAAAATTTTGAAAATTTAGAAATGTGAAACTTCCCATACGATTAACATGTGGGAAAGCAAAAATGAAATTTTTTGAAAGTGCCCATTTTTGGACCAACTTTAGACCCACTTGTTATTTAGTGAGTGTTACAAAATTGGAATTGGAGATTCTCATTAATATTAGCTTTAATGTCTTAACTTTGAAAAAATTTAGAAAATTTTACTATTTGAACAATAATTCATTGAAAAGTCCCCCATGTGTTTTAAATGGGAATTGTATTTTCGAGAAAATGGCTCAAATGCTTTCAAAACGTGATTTTAAGTTGGATATATTTTTATAGGCATTCTTGTACCAAATTTGAAATAAAAAAGCAGTATTTTAAAAATCAAAAATTCCATTTTTTAAAAATCGTGAAATTTTTCACTTTCGAGGGTATTGAATGGAAAATTTCATTTTTAACAAATTGTTTCAAATTGCATTTTCTTAATCAAAAACACTTTATAAATCAAACTAAGTTCAAAATTTAGCAAACAAATCATTTTTGATAAGGTATATGAGAAGTTGAAATTTTGAAACAAAAGCGCTCAGGAACTGTTTTGAAGCCGTATTTTTACTTTGCATTACTTCGATTTTGTGTGCTAAAGTACCATTTCATAAGCAAATTATTTGATTAGAATGAAATCTGGTGATGACTTTTATGATCCTAGGCAACCAATTAAGGTTCAATTTTGAAAATTGAGAATTTGAAATTTGTCTTAGGATTGACAATGCTAATGTATTTTCAAAGGAATTTAACGACTTTTTTTGTGCAGTAACTTAGTTTTGAGTAGTAAAATTTCACTTTAATGACGATTTGAACGTGCAAATCGATTCGGGTGATGATTTTGGTTACCCTAGTTGCAAAAAGATTGTAAAATTTTGAAAATTTAGAAATGTGAAACTTCCCATACGATTAACATGTGGGAAAGCAAAAATGAAATTTTTTGAAAGTGCCCTTTTTTGGACCAACTTTAGACCCACTTGTTATTTAGTGAGTGTTATAAAATTGGAATTGGAGATTCTCATTTATATTAGCTTTAATTTCTCAACTTTGAAAAAATTTAGAAAATTTTACTTTCTGAACAATAATTCATTGAAAAGTCCCCCATGTGTTTTAAATGGGAATTGTATTTTCGAGAAAATGGCTCAAATGCTTTCAAAACGTGATTTTAAGTTGGATATATTTTTTATAGGCATTCTTGTACCAAATTTTAAATAAAAAAACAGTATTCTAAAAATCAAAAATTCCATTTTTTAAAAATCGTGAAATTTTTCACTTTCGAGGGTATTGCATGGAAAATTTCATTTTTAACAAATTGTTTCAAATTGCATTTTCTTAATCAAAAACACTTTATAAATAAAACTAAGTTCAAAATTTAGCAAACATATCATTTTTGATAAGGTATATGAGAAGTTGAAATTTTGAAACAAAAGCGCTCAGGAACTGTTTTGAAGCCGTATTTTTACTTTGCATTACTTTGATTTTGTGTGCTAAAGTACCATTTCATAAGCAAATTATTTGATTAGAATGAAATCTGGTGATGACTTTTATGATCCTAGGCAACCAATTAAGGTTCAATTTTGAAAATTGAGAATTTGAAATTTGTCTTAGGATTGACAAGGCTAATGTATTTTCAAAGGGATTTAACGACATTTTTTGTGCAGTAACTTAGTTTTGAGTAGTAAAATTTCACTTTAATGACGATTTAAACGTGCAAATCGATTCGGGTGATGATTTTGGTTACCCTAGTTGCAAAAAGATTGTAAAATTTTGAAAATTTAGAAATGTGAAACTTTCCATACGATTAACATGGGGGAAAGCAAAAATGACATTTTTTGAAAGTGCCCATTTTTGGACCAACTTTAGACCCACTTGTTATTTAGTGAGTGTTACAAAATTGGAATTGGAGATTCTCATTAATATTAGCTTTAATGTCTCAACTTTGAAAAAATTTAGAAAATTTTACTTTTTGAACAATAATTCATTGAAAAGTCCCCCATGTGTTTTAAATGGGAATTGTATTTTCGAGAAAATGGCTCAAATGCTTTCAAAACGTGATTTTAAGTTGGATATATTTTTTATAGGCATTCTTGTACCAAATTTTAAATAAAAAAACAGTATTCTAAAAATCAAAAATTCCATTTTTTAAAAATCGTGAAATTTTTCACTTTCGAGGGTATTGAATGGAAAATTTCATTTTTAACAAATTGTTTCAAATTGTATTTTTTTTTTATCAAAAACACTTTATAAATCAAACTACGTTCAAAATTTCGCAAAATTTTTTTTTTGATAAGGTATGTGAGAAGTTGAAATTTTGAAACGAAAGCGCTCAGGAACTGTTTTTAATCGGTATTTTTACTTTGCATTACTTCGATTTTGTGTGCTAAACTATAATTTTATAAGCAAATTATTTGATCAGAATGAAATCTGGTGATGACTTTTATGATCCTAGGCAACCAATTAAGGTTCAATTTTGAAAATGGAGAATTTGAAATTTGTCTTAGGATTGACAAGGCTAATGTATTTTCAAAGGGATTTAACGACTTTTTTTGTGCAGTAACTTAGTTTTGAGTAGTAAAATTTCACTTTAATGACGATTTAAACGTGCAAATCGATTCGGGTGATGATTTTGGTTACCCTAGTTGCAAAAAGATTGTAAAATTTTGAAAATTTAGAAATGTGAAACTTTCCATACGATTAACATGGGGGAAAGCAAAAATGAAATTTTTTGAAAGTGCCCATTTTTGGACCAACTTTAGACCCACTTGTTATTTAGTGAGTGTTACAAAATTGGAATTGGAGATTCTCATTAATATTAGCTTTAATGTCTCAACTTTGAAAAAATTTAGAAAATTTTACTTTTTGAACAATAATTCATTGAAAAGTCCCCCATGTGTTTTAAATGGGAATTGTATTTTCGAGAAAATGGCTCAAATGCTTTCAAAACGTGATTTTAAGTTGGATATATTTTTTATAGGCATTCTTGTACCAAATTTTAAATAAAAAAACAGTATTCTAAAAATCAAAAATTCCATTTTTTAAAAATCGTGAAATTTTTCACTTTCGAGGGTATTGAATGGAAAATTTCATTTTTAACAAATTGTTTCAAATTGCATTTTTTTTATCAAAAACACTTTATAAATCAAACTAAGTTCAAAATTTCGCAAACAAATTTTTTTGATAAGGTATGTGAGAAGTTGAAATTTTGAAACGAAAGCGCTCAGGAACTGTTTTGAAGCCGTATTTTTACTTTGCATTACTTCGATTTTGTGTGCTAAAGTACCATTTTATAAGCAAATTATTTGATCAGAATGAAATCGGGTGATGACTTTTATGATCCTAGGCAACAAATTTATGTTCAATTTGGAAAATTGAGGATTTGAGATTTGCCATAGGATTGACAAGACTAATGTATTTTCAAAGAGATTTAACGACTTTTTTTGTGCAGTAAATGGGTTTTGAAGAGTAAAATTTCACTTGAATAACGATTTAAAAGTGCAAATCGATTCGGGTGATGATTTCGGTTACCCTAGTTGCAAAAAGATTGTAAAATTTTGAAAATTTAGAAATGTGAAACTTTCCATACGATTAACATTGGGGAAAGCAAAAATGAAATTTTTAGAAAGTGCCCTTTTTTGGACCAACTTTAGACCCACTTGTTATTTAGTGAGTGTTATAAAATTCGAATTGGAGATTCTCATTAATATTAGCTTTAATGTCTCAACTTTGAAAAAATTTAGAAAATTTTACTTTTTGAACAATAATTCATTGAAAAGTCCCCCATGTGTTTTAAATGGGAATTGTATTTTCGAGAAAATGGCTCAAATGCTTTCAAAACGTGATTTTAAGTTGGATATATTTTTTATAGGCATTCTTGTACCAAATTTTAAATAAAAAAACAGTATTCTAAAAATCAAAAATTCCATTTTTTAAAAATCGTGAAATTTTTCACTTTCGAGGTTATTGAATGGAAAATTTCATTCTTCACAAATTGTTTCAAATTGCATTTTTTTTAATCAAAAACACTTTATAAATCAAACTAAGTTCAAAATTTGGCAAACAAATTATTTTTGATAAGGTATGTGAGAAGTTGAAATTTTGAAACGAAAGCGCTCAGGAACTGTTTTTAATCGGTATTTTTACTTTGCATTACTTCGATTTTGTGTGCTAAAGTACCATTTCATAAGCAAATTATTTGATTAGAATGAAATCTGGTGATGACTTTTATGATCCTAGGCAACCAATTAAGATTCAATTTTGAAAATTGAGAATTTGAAATTTGCCTTAGGATTGACAAGGCTAATGTATTTTCAAAGGGATTTAACGACTTTTTTTCTGCAGTAACTGGGTTTTGAGTAGTAAAATTTCACTTTAATGACGATTTGAAAGTGGAAATCGATTCGGGTAATGATTTCGGTTACCCTATTCACAAAAATATTGTAAAATTTTGAAAATTTAGAAATGTGAAATTTTCCATATGATTAACATGGGGAAAATAAAAAATGAAATTTTTTGAAAGTGCTCTTTTTTGGACCATCTTTAGACCCACTTGTTATTTAGTGAGTGTTATAAAATTGGAATTGGAGATTCTCATTTATATTAGCTTTAATTTCTCAACTTTGAAAAAATTTAGAAAATTTTACTTTTTGGACAATAATTTATTGAAAAGTCTCCCTTGTGTTTTAAAGGGGAATTGTATTTTCGAGAAAATGGCTCAAATGCTTTCAAAGTGTGATTTTAATTTGGATATATTTTTATAGGCATTCTTGTACCAAATTTGAAATAAAAAAACAGTATTCTAAAAATCAAAAATTCCATTTTTTAAAAATCGTGAAATTTTTCACTTTCGATGGTATTGAATGGAAAATTTCATTTTTAACAAATTGTTTCAAATTGTATTTTTTTTTATCAAAAACACTTTATAAATCAAACTACGTTCAAAATTTCGCAAAATTTTTTTTTTGATAAGGTATGTGAGAAGTTGAAATTTTGAAACGAAAGCGCTCAGGAACTGTTTTTAATCGGTATTTTTACTTTGCATTACTTCGATTTTGTGTGCTAAACTACCATTTTATAAGCAAATTATTTGATTAGAATGGAAATCTGGTGATGACTTTTATGATCCTAGGCAACCAATTAAGGTTCAATTTTGAATATTGAGAATTTGAAATTTGCCTTAGGATTGACAAGGCTAATGTATTTTCAAAGGGATTTAACGACTTTTTTTCTGCAGTAACTGGGTTTTGAGTAGTAAAATTTCACTTTAATGACGATTTGAAAGTGGAAATCGATTCGGGTAATGATTTCGGTTACCCTAGTTACAAAAATATTGTAAAATTTTGAAAATTTAGAAATGTGAAACTTTCCATACGATTAACATGGGGGAAAGCAAAAATGAAATTTTTTTGAAGTACCCTTTTTTGGACCAACTTTAGACCCACTTGTTATTTAGTTAGTGTTATAAAATTGGAATTGGAGATTCTCCTACATATTAGCTTCAATTTTTCAAATGGGAAAAAATTTAGAAAATTTTACTTTTTGGACAATAATTCATTGAAAAGTCCCCCTTGTGTTTTAAAGGGGAATTGTATTTTCGAGAAAATGGCTCAAATGCTTTCAAAGTGTGATTTTAAGTTGGATATATTTTTATAGGCATTCTTGTACCAAATTTGAAATAAAAAAGCAGTATTCTAAAAATCAAAAATTCCATTTTTTAAAAATCGTGAAATTTTTCACTTTCGATGGAATTGAATGGAAAATTTCATTTTTAACAAATTGTTTCAAATTGCATTTTCTTAATCAAAAACACTTTATAAATCAAACTAAGTTCAAAATTTAGCAAACAAATCATTTTTGATAAGGTATATGAGAAGTTGAAATTTTGAAACAAAAGCACTCAGGAACTGTTTTGAAGCCGTATTTTTACTTTGCATTACTTCGATTTTGTGTGCTAAAGTACCATTTCATAAGCAAATTATTTGATTAGAATGAAATCTGGTGATGACTTTTATGATCCTAGGCAACCAATTAAGGTTCAATATTGAAAATTGAGAATTTGAAATTTGTCTTAGGATTGACAAGGCTAATGTATTTTCAAAGGGATTTAACGACTTTTTTTGTGCAGTAACTTAGTTTTGAGTAGTAAAATTTCACTTTAATGACGATTTAAACGTGCAATTCGATTCGGGTGATGATTTTGGTTACCCTAGTTGCAAAAAGATTGTAAAATTTTGAAAATTTAGAAATGTGAAACTTTCCATACGATTAACATGGGGGAAAGCAAAAATGAAATTTTTTGAAAGTGCCCTTTTTTGGACCAACTTTAGACCCACTTGTTATTTAGTGAGTGTTATAAAATTGGAATTGGAGATTCTCATTTATATTAGCTTTAATTTCTCAACTTTGAAAAAATTTAGAAAATTTTACTTTTTGAACAATAATTCATTGAAAAGTCCTCCATGTGTTTTAAATGGGAATTGTATTTTCGAGAAAATGGCTCAAATGCTTTCAAAACGTGATTTTAAGTTGGATATATTTTTTATAGGCATTCTTGTACCAAATTTTAAATAAAAAAACAGTATTCTAAAAATCAAAAATTCCATTTTTTAAAAATCGTGAAATTTTTCACTTTCGAGGGTATTGAATGGAAAATTTCATTTTTAACAAATTGTTTCAAATTGCATTTTCTTAATGAAAAACACTTTATAAATCAAACTAAGTTCAAAATTTAGCAAACAAATCATTTTTGATAAGGTATGTGAGAAGTTGAAATTTTGAAACGAAAGCGCTCAGGAACTGTTTTTAATCGGTATTTTTACTTTGCATTACTTCGATTTTGTGTGCTAAAGTACCATTTTATAAGCAAATTATTTGATCAGAATGAAACCGGGTGATGACTTTTATGATCCTAGGCAACAAATTTATGTTCAGTTTGGAAAATTGAGGATTTGAGATTTGCCATAGGATTGACAAGGCTAATGTATTTTCAAAGGGATTTAACGACTTTTTTTGTGCAGTAACTTAGTTTTGAGTAGTAAAATTTTACTTTAATGACGATTTAAAAGTGCAAATCAATTCGGGTGATGATTTTGGTTACCCTAGTTGCAAAAAGATTGTAAAATTTTGAAAATTTAGAAATGTGAAACTTTCCATACGATTAACATGGGGGAAAGCAAAAATGAAATTTTTTGAAAGTGCCCTTTTTTGGACCAACTTTAGACCCACTCTTTATTTAGTGAGTGTTATAAAATTCGAATTGGAGATTCTCATTTATATTAGCTTTAATTTCTCATTTTTGAAAAAATTTAGAAAATTTTACTTTTTGAACAATAATTCATTGAAAATGTGTTTTAAATGGGAATTGTATTTTCGAGAAAATGGCTCAAATGCTTTCAAAACGTGATTTTAAGTTGGATATATTTTTTATAGGCATTCTTGTACCAAATTTGAAATAAAAAAACATTACTCTAAAAATCAAAAATTCCATTTTTTAAAAATCGTGAAATTTTTCACTTTCGATGGTATTGAATGGAAAATTTCATTTTTAACAAATTGTTTCAAATTGTATTTTTTTTTATCAAAAACACTTTATAAATCAAACTACGTTCAAAATTTCGCAAATTTTTTTTTTTTGATAAGGTATGTGAGAAGTTGAAATTTTGAAACGAAAGCTCTCAGGAACTGTTTTTAATCGGTATTTTTACTTTGCATTACTTCGATTTTGTGTGCTAAACTACCATTTTATAAGCAAATTATTTGATCAGAATGAAATCTGGTGATGACTTTTATGATCCTAGGCAACCAATTAAGGTTCAATTTTGAAAATGGAGAATTTGAAATTTGTCTTAGGATTGACAAGGCTAATGTATTTTCAAAGAGATTTAAGGACTTTTTTTGTGCATTAAATATGTTTTGAAGAGTAAAATTTCACTTGAATAACGATTTAAAAGTGCAAATCGATTCGGGTGATGATTTCGGTTACCCTAGTTACAAAAAGATTGTAAAATTTTGAAAATTTAGAAATGTGAAACTTTCCATACGATTAACATGGGGGAAAGCAAAAATGAAATTTTTTGAAAGTGCCCTTTTTTGGACCAACTTTAGACCCACTTGTTATTTAGGGAGTGTTATAAAATTCGAATTGGAGATTCTCATTTATATTAGCTTTAATTTCTCATTTTTGAAAAAATTTAGAAAATTTTACTTTTTGAACAATAATTCATTGAAAAGTCCCCCAAGTGTTTTAAATGGGAATTGTATTTTCGAGAAAATGGCTCAAATGCTTTCAAAACGTGATTTTAAGTTGGATATATTTTTTATAGGCATTCTTGTACCAAATTTTAAATAAAAAAACAGTATTCTAAAAATCAAAAATTCCATTTTTTAAAAATCGTGAAATTTTTCACTTTCGAGGGTATTGAATGGAAAATTTCATTTTTAACAAATTGTTTCAAATTGCATTTTCTTAATCAAAAACACTTTATAAATCAAACTAAGTTCAAAATTTAGCAAACAAATCATTTTTGATAAGGTATATGAGAAGTTGAAATTTTGAAACAAAAGCGCTCAGGAACTGTTTTGAAGCCGTATTTTTACTTTGCATTACTTCGATTTTGTGTGCTAAAGTACCCTTTCATAAGCAAATTATTTGATTAGAATGGAAATCTGGTGATGACTTTTATGATCCTAGGCAACCAATTAAGGTTCAATTTTGAATATTGAGAATTTGAAATTTGCCTTAGGATTGACAAGGCTAATGTATTTTCAAAGGGATTTAACGACTTTTTTTCTGCAGTAACTGGGTTTTGAGTAGTAAAATTTCACTTTAATGACGATTTGAAAGTGGAAATCGATTCGGGTAATGATTTCGGTTACCCTAGTTACAAAAATATTGTAAAATTTTGAAAATTTAGAAATGTGAAACTTTCCATACGATTAACATGGGGGAAAGCAAAAATGAAATTTTTTTGAAGTACCCTTTTTTGGACCAACTTTAGACCCACTTGTTATTTAGTTAGTGTTATAAAATTGGAATTGGAGATTCTCCTACATATTAGCTTCAATTTTTCAAATGGGAAAAAATTTAGAAAATTTTACTTTTTGGACAATAATTCATTGAAAAGTCCCCCTTGTGTTTTAAAGGGGAATTGTATTTTCGAGAAAATGGCTCAAATGCTTTCAAAGTGTGATTTTAAGTTGGATATATTTTTATAGGCATTCTTGTACCAAATTTGAAATAAAAAAGCAGTATTCTAAAAATTAAAAATTCCATTTTTTAAAAATCGTGAAATTTTTCACTTTCGATGGAATTGAATGGAAAATTTCATTTTTAACAAATTGTTTCAAATTGCATTTTCTTAATCAAAAACACTTTATAAATCAAACTAAGTTCAAAATTTAGCAAACAAATCATTTTTGATAAGGTATATGAGAAGTTGAAATTTTGAAACAAAAGCACTCAGGAACTGTTTTGAAGCCGTATTTTTACTTTGCATTACTTCGATTTTGTGTGCTAAAGTACCATTTCATAAGCAAATTATTTGATTAGAATGAAATCTGGTGATGACTTTTATGATCCTAGGCAACCAATTAAGGTTCAATATTGAAAATTGAGAATTTGAAATTTGTCTTAGGATTGACAAGGCTAATGTATTTTCAAAGGGATTTAACGACTTTTTTTGTGCAGTAACTTAGTTTTGAGTAGTAAAATTTCACTTTAATGACGATTTAAACGTGCAATTCGATTCGGGTGATGATTTTGGTTACCCTAGTTGCAAAAAGATTGTAAAATTTTGAAAATTTAGAAATGTGAAACTTTCCATACGATTAACATGGGGGAAAGCAAAAATGAAATTTTTTGAAAGTGCCCTTTTTTGGACCAACTTTAGACCCACTTGTTATTTAGTGAGTGTTATAAAATTGGAATTGGAGATTCTCATTTATATTAGCTTTAATTTCTCAACTTTGAAAAAATTTAGAAAATTTTACTTTTTGAACAATAATTCATTGAAAAGTCCTCCATGTGTTTTAAATGGGAATTGTATTTTCGAGAAAATGGCTCAAATGCTTTCAAAACGTGATTTTAAGTTGGATATATTTTTTATAGGCATTCTTGTACCAAATTTTAAATAAAAAAACAGTATTCTAAAAATCAAAAATTCCATTTTTTAAAAATCGTGAAATTTTTCACTTTCGAGGGTATTGAATGGAAAATTTCATTTTTAACAAATTGTTTCAAATTGCATTTTCTTAA
Organism: Linyphia triangularis; assembly: GCA_963978545.1. Lineage (NCBI taxonomy): Eukaryota > Metazoa > Arthropoda > Arachnida > Araneae > Linyphiidae > Linyphia > Linyphia triangularis. The sequence goes on along the minus strand of OZ021722.1, from coordinate 7,954,070 downwards.
TGAAAAACACTTTATAAATCAAACTAAGTTAAAAATTTAGCAAACAAATCATTTTTGATAAGGTATGTGAGAAGTTGAAATTTTGAAACGAAAGCGCTCAGGAACTGTTTTTAATCGGTATTTTTACTTTGCATTACTTCGATTTTGTGTGCTAAAGTACCATTTTATAAGCAAATTATTTGATCAGAATGAAACCGGGTGATGACTTTTATGATCCTAGGCAACAAATTTATGTTCAGTTTGGAAAATTGAGGATTTGAGATTTGCCATAGGATTGACAAGGCTAATGTATTTTCAAAGGGATTTAACGACTTTTTTTGTGCAGTAACTTAGTTTTGAGTAGTAAAATTTTACTTTAATGACGATTTAAAAGTGCAAATCAATTCGGGTGATGATTTTGGTTACCCTAGTTGCAAAAAGATTGTAAAATTTTGAAAATTTAGAAATGTGAAACTTTCCATACGATTAACATGGGGGAAAGCAAAAATGAAATTTTTTGAAAGTGCCCTTTTTTGGACCAACTTTAGACCCACTCTTTATTTAGTGAGTGTTATAAAATTCGAATTGGAGATTCTCATTTATATTAGCTTTAATTTCTCATTTTTGAAAAAATTTAGAAAATTTTACTTTTTGAACAATAATTCATTGAAAATGTGTTTTAAATGGGAATTGTATTTTCGAGAAAATGGCTCAAATGCTTTCAAAACGTGATTTTAAGTTGGATATATTTTTTATAGGCATTCTTGTACCAAATTTGAAATAAAAAAACATTACTCTAAAAATCAAAAATTCCATTTTTTAAAAATCGTGAAATTTTTCACTTTCGATGGTATTGAATGGAAAATTTCATTTTTAACAAATTGTTTCAAATTGTATTTTTTTTTATCAAAAACACTTTATAAATCAAACTACGTTCAAAATTTCGCAAATTTTTTTTTTTTGATAAGGTATGTGAGAAGTTGAAATTTTGAAACGAAAGCTCTCAGGAACTGTTTTTAATCGGTATTTTTACTTTGCATTACTTCGATTTTGTGTGCTAAACTACCATTTTATAAGCAAATTATTTGATCAGAATGAAATCTGGTGATGACTTTTATGATCCTAGGCAACCAATTAAGGTTCAATTTTGAAAATGGAGAATTTGAAATTTGTCTTAGGATTGACAAGGCTAATGTATTTTCAAAGAGATTTAAGGACTTTTTTTGTGCATTAAATATGTTTTGAAGAGTAAAATTTCACTTGAATAACGATTTAAAAGTGCAAATCGATTCGGGTGATGATTTCGGTTACCCTAGTTACAAAAAGATTGTAAAATTTTGAAAATTTAGAAATGTGAAACTTTCCATACGATTAACATGGGGGAAAGCAAAAATGAAATTTTTTGAAAGTGCCCTTTTTTGGACCAACTTTAGACCCACTTGTTATTTAGGGAGTGTTATAAAATTCGAATTGGAGATTCTCATTTATATTAGCTTTAATTTCTCATTTTTGAAAAAATTTAGAAAATTTTACTTTTTGAACAATAATTCATTGAAAAGTCCCCCAAGTGTTTTAAATGGGAATTGTATTTTCGAGAAAATGGCTCAAATGCTTTCAAAACGTGATTTTAAGTTGGATATATTTTTTATAGGCATTCTTGTACCAAATTTTAAATAAAAAAACAGTATTCTAAAAATGAAAAATTCCATTTTTTAAAAATCGTGAAATTTTTCACTTTCGAGGGTATTGAATGGAAAATTTCATTTTTAACAAATTGTTTCAAATTGCATTTTCTTAATCAAGAACACTTTATAAATAAAACTAAGTTCAAAATTTAGCAAACAAATCATTTTTGATAAGGTATATGAGAAGTTGAAATTTTGAAACAAAAGCGCTCAGGAACTGTTTTGAAGCCGTATTTTTACTTTGCATTACTTCGATTTTGTGTGCTAAAGTACCATTTCATAAGCAAATTATTTGATTAAAATGAAATCTGGTGATGACTTTTATGATCCTAGGCAACCAATTAAGGTTCAATTTTGAAAATTGAGAATTTGAAATTTGTCTTAGGATTGACAAGGCTAATGTATTTTCAAAGGGATTTAACGACTTTTTTTGTGCAGTAACTTAGTTTTGAGTAGTAAAATTTCACTTTAATGACGATTTAAACGTCCAAATCGATTCGGGTGATGATTTTGGTTACCCTAGTTGCAAAAAGATTGTAAAATTTTGAAAATTTAGAAATGTGAAACTTTCCATACGATTAACATGTGGGAAAGCAAAAATGAAATTTTTTGAAAGTGCCCATTTTTGGACCAACTTTAGACCCACTTGTTATTTAGTGAGTGTTATAAAATTGGAATTGGAGATTCTCATTTATATTAGCTTTATTTTCTCAACTTTGAAAAAATTTAGAAAATTTTACTTTTTGAACAATAATTCATTGAAAAGTCCCCCATGTGTTTTAAATGGGAATTGTATTTTCGAGAAAATGGCTCAAATGCTTTCAAAACGTGATTTTAAGTTGGATATATTTTTTATAGGCATTCTTGTACCAAATTTTAAATAAAAAAACAGTATTCTAAAAATCAAAAATTCCATTTTTTAAAAATCGTGAAATTTTTCACTTTCGAGGGTATTGAATGGAAAATTTCATTCTTCACAAATTGTTTCAAATTGCATTTTCTTAATCAAAAACACTTTATAAATCAAACTAAGTTCAAAATTTAGCAAACAAATCATTTTTGATAAGGTATATGAGAAGTTGAAACTTTGAAACAAAAGCGCTCAGGAACTGTTTTGAAGCCGTATTTTTACTTTGCATTACTTCGATTTTGTGTGCTAAAGTACCATTTCATAAGCAAATTATTTGATTAGAATGAAATCTGGTGATGACTTTTATGATCCTAGGCAACCAATTAAGGTTCAATTTTGAAAATTGAGAATTTGAAATTTGTCTTAGGATTGACAAGGCTAATGTATTTTCAAAGGGATTTAACGACTTTTTTTGTGCAGTAACTTAGTTTTGAGTAGTAAAATTTCACTTTAATGACGATTTAAACGTGCAAATCGATTCGGGTGATGATTTTGGTTACCCTAGTTGCAAAAAGATTGTAAAATTTTGAAAATTTAGAAATGTGAAACTTTCCATACGATTAACATGGGGGAAAGCAAAAATGAAATTTTTTGAAAGTGCCCTTTTTTGGACCAACTTTAGACCCACTTGTTATTTAGTGAGTGTTATAAAATTGTAATTGGAGATTCTCATTTATATTAGCTTTAATTTCTCAACTTTGAAAAAATTTAGAAAATTTTACTTTTTGAACAATAATTCATTGAAAAGTCCCCCATGTGTTTTAAATGGGAATTGTATTTTCGAGAAAATGGCTCAAATGCTTTCAAAGTGTGATTTTAAGTTGGATATATTTTTATAGGCATTCTTGTACCAAATTTGAAATAAAAAAACAGTATTCTAAAAATCAAAAATTCCATTTTTCAAAAATCGTGAAATTTTTCACTTTCGTTGGTATTGAATGGAAAATTTCATTTTTAACAAATTGTTTCAAATTGCATTTTTTTTATCAAAAACACATTATAAATCAAACTAAGTTCAAAATTTCGCAAACAAATTTTTTTGATAAGGTATGTGAGAAGTTGAAATTTTGAAACGAAAGCGCTCGGGAATTGTTTTTAATCGGTATTTTTACTTTGCATTACTTCGATTTTGTGTGCTAAAGTACCATTTTATAAGCACATTATTTGATCAGAATGAAATCTGGTGATGACTTTTATGATCCTAGGCAACAAATTTATGTTCAATTTGGAAAATTGAGGATTTGAGATATGCCATAGGATTGACAAGTCTAATGTATTTTCAAAGGGATTTAACGACTTTTTTTGTGCAGTAAAAGGGTTTTGAAGAGTAAAATTTCACTTGAATGACGATTTAAAAGTGCAAATCGATTCGGGTGATGATTTCGGTTACCCTAGTTGCAAAAAGATAGTAAAATTTTGAAAATTTAGAAATGTGAAACTTTCCATACGATTAACATGGGGGAAAGCAAAAATGAAATTTTTTGAAAGTTCACTTTTTTGGACCAACTTTAGACCCACTTGTTATTTAGTGAGTGTTATAAAATTCGAATTGGAGATTCTCATTTATATTAGCTTTAATTTCTCGACTTTGAAAAAATTTAGAAAATTTTACTTTTTGAACAATAATTCATTGAAAAGTCCCCCATGTGTTTTAAATGGGAATTGTATTTTCGAGAAAATGGCTCAAATGCTTTCAAAACGTGATTTTAAGTTGGATATATTTTTATAGGCATTCTTGTACCAAATTTGAAATAAAAAAACAGTATTCTAAAAATCAAAAATTCCATTTTTTAAAAATCGTGAAATTTTTCACTTTCGAGGGTATTGAATGGAAAATTTCATTTTTAACAAATTGTTTCAAATTGCATTTTCTTAATCAAAAACACTTTATAAATCAAACTAAGTTCAAAATTTAGCAAACAAATGATTTTTGATAAGGTATATGAGAAGTTGAAATTTTGAAACAAAAGCGCTCAGGAACTGTTTTGAAGCCGTATTTTTACTTTGCATTACTTCGATTTTGTGTGCTAAAGTACCATTTCATAAGCAAATTATTTGATTAGAATGAAATCTGGTGATGACTTTTATGATCCTAGGCAACCAATTAAAGTTCAATTTTGAAAATTGAGAATTTAAAATTTGCCTTAGGATTGACAAGGCTAATGTATTTTTCTGCAATAACTGGGTTTTGAGTAGTAAAATTTCACTTTAATGACGATTTGAAAGTGGAAATCGATTCGAGTGATGATTTCGGTTACCCTAGTTGCAAAAAGATTGTAAAATTTTGAAAATTTTGAAATATGAAATTATCCTTACGATTAACATGGGAAAAATCAAAAATGAAATTTTTTGAAAGTGCCCTTTTTTGGACCAACTTTAGACCCACTTGTTATTTAGTGAGTGTTAAATATTGGAATTGGAGATTCTCCTACATATTAACTTCAATTTCTCAAATGGGAAAAAATTTTGAAAATTTTACTTTTTGGACAATAATTCATTGAAAAGTCCCCCATGTGTTTTAAATTGAATTGTATTTTCGAGAAAATGGCTCAAATGCTTTCAATGTGTGATTTTAAGTTGGATATATTTTTATATTCATTCTTGTACCAAATTTTAAATAAAATAACAGAATTCTAAAAATCAAAAATTCCATTTTTTAAAAATCGTGAAATTTTTCACTTTCGAGGGTATTGAATGGAAAATTTCATTTTTAACAAATTGTTTCTAATTGCATTTTCTTAATCAAAAACACTTTATAAATCAAACTAAGTTCAAAATTTAGCAAACAAATCATTTTTTATAAGAAATATGAGAAGTTGAAATTTGGAAACAAAAGCGCTCAGGAACTGTTTTGAAGCCGTATTTTTACTTTGCATTAGTTCGATTTTGTGTGCTAAAGTACCATTTCATAAGCAAATTATTTGATCAGAATGAAATCGGGTGATGACTTTTATGATCCTAGGCAACAAATTTATGTTCAATTTGGAAAATTGAGGATTTGAGATTTGCCATAGGATTGACAAGGCTAATGTATTTTAAAAGCGCTCAGGAACTGTTTTGAAGCCGTATTTTTACTTTGCATTACTTCGATTTTGTGTGCTAAAGTACCATTTCATAAGCAAATTATTTGATTAGAATGAAAACTGGTGATGACTTTTATGATCCTAGGCAACCAATTAAGGTTCAATTTTGAAAATTGAGAATTTGAAATTTGCCTTAGGATTGACAAGGCTAATGTATTTTCAAAGGGATTTAATGAGATTTTTTCTGCAGTAACTGGTTTTTGAGTAGTAATATTTCACTTTAATGACGATTTGAAAGTGGAAATCGATTCGAGTGATGATTTCGGTTACCCTAGTTGCAAAAAGATTGTAAAATTTTGAAAATTTGGAAATGTGAAACTTTCCATACGATTAACATGGGGGAAAGCAAAAATGAAATTTTTTTAAAGTACCCTTTTTTGGACCAACTTTAGACCCACTTGTTTTTTAGATAGTGTTATAAAATTGGAATTGGAGATTCTCCTATATATTAGCTTCAATTTCCCAAACGGGAAAAAATTTAGAAAATTTTACTTTTTGGACAATAATTCATTGAAAAGTCCCCCTTGTGTTTTAAAGTGGAATTGTATTTTCGAGAAAATGGCTCAAATGCTTTCAAAGTGTGATTTTAAGTTGGATATATTTTTATAGGCATTCTTGTACCAAATTTGAAATAAAAAAGCAGTATTCTAAAAATCAAAAATTCCATTTTTTAAAAATCGTGAAATTTTTCACTTTCGATGGAATTGAATGGAAAATTTCATTTTTAACAAATTGTTTCAAATTGCATTTTTTTTATAAAAAACACTTTATAAATCAAACTAAGTTCAAAATTTAGCAAACAAATCATTTTTTATAAGGTATATGAGAAGTTGAAATTTGGAAACAAAAGCGCTCAGGAACTGTTTTGAAGCCGTACTTTTACTTTGCATTACTTCGATTTTGTGTGCTAAAGTACAATTTCATAAGCAAATTATTTGATTAGAATGAAATCTGGTGATGACTTTTATGATCCTAGGCAACCAATTAAGGTTCAATTTTGAAAATTTTGAAATATGAAATTATCCTTACGATTAACATGGGGAAAATAAAAAATGAAATTTTTTGAAAGTGCCCGTTTTTGGACCATCTTTAGACCCCCTTTTTATTTAGTGAGTATTATAAAATTGGAATTGGAGATTCTCCTTTATATTAGCTTCAATTTCTCAAATGGGAAAAAATTTTAAAAATTTTAATTTTTGGACAATAATTCAATGAAAAGGCCCCCATGTGTTTTAAAGGGGAATTGTATTTTCGAGAAAATGGCTCAAATGCTTTCAAAGTGTGATTTTAAGTTGGATATATTTTTATATTCATTCTTGTACCAAATTTTAAATAAAATAACAGAATTCTAAAAATCAAAAATTCCATTTTTTAAAAATCGTGAAATTCTTCACTTTCGAGGGTATTGAATGGAAAATTTCATTTTTAACAAATTGTTTCAAATTGTATTTTCTTAATCAAAAACACTTTATCAATCAAACTAAGTTCAAAATTTAGCAAACAAATCATTTTTGATAAGGTATATGAGAAGTTGAAATTTGGAAATAAAAGCGCTCAGGAACTGTTTTGAAGCCGTATTTTTACTTTGCATTACCTCGATTTTGTGTGCTAAAGTACCATTTAATAAGCAAATTATTTGATCAGAATGAAATCGGGTGATGACTTTTATGATCCAAGGCAACAAATTTATGTTCAATTTGACAAATTGAGGATTTGAGATTTGCCATAGGATTGACAAGGCTAATGTATTTTCAAAGGGATTTAACGACTTTTTTTGTGCAGTAAATGGGTTTTGAAGAGTAAAATTTCACTTGAATGACGATTTAAAAGTGCAAATCGATTCGGGTGATGATTTCGGTTACCCTAGTTGCAAAAAGATTGTAAAATTTTGAAAATTTAGAAATGTGAAACTTTCCATACGATTAACATTGGGGAAAGCAAAAATGAAATTTTTTGAAAGTGCCCTTTTTTGGACCAACTTTAGACCCACTTGTTATTTAGTGAGTGTTATAAAATTGGAATTGGAGATTCTCATTTATATTAGCTTTAATTTCTCAACTTTGAAAAAATTTAGAAAATTTTACTTTTTGAACAATAATTCATTGAAAAGTCCCCCATGTGTTTTAAATGGGAATTGTATTTTCGAGAAAATGGCTCAAATGCTTTCAAAACGTGATTTTAAGTTGGATATATTTTTTATAGGCATTCTTGTACCAAATTTTAAATAAAAAAACAGTATTCTAAAAATCAAAAATTCCATTTTTTAAAAATCGTGAAATTTTTCACTTTCGAGGGTATTGAATGGAAAATTTCATTTTTAACAAATTGTTTCAAATTGCATTTTCTTAATGAAAAACACTTTATAAATCAAACTAAGTTCAAAATTTAGCAAACAAATCATTTTTGATAAGGTATGTGAGAAGTTGAAATTTTGAAACGAAAGCGCTCAGGAACTGTTTTTAATCGGTATTTTTACTTTGCATTACTTCGATTTTGTGTGCTAAAGTACCATTTTATAAGCAAATTATTTGATCAGAATGAAACCGGGTGATGACTTTTATGATCCTAGGCAACAAATTTATGTTCAGTTTGGAAAATTGAGGATTTGAGATTTGCCATAGGATTGACAAGGCTAATGTATTTTCAAAGGGATTTAACGACTTTTTTTGTGCAGTAACTTAGTTTTGAGTAGTAAAATTTTACTTTAATGACGATTTAAAAGTGCAAATCAATTCGGGTGATGATTTTGGTTACCCTAGTTGCAAAAAGATTGTAAAATTTTGAAAATTTAGAAATGTGAAACTTTCCATACGATTAACATGGGGGAAAGCAAAAATGAAATTTTTTGAAAGTGCCCTTTTTTGGACCAACTTTAGACCCACTCTTTATTTAGTGAGTGTTATAAAATTCGAATTGGAGATTCTCATTTATATTAGCTTTAATTTCTCATTTTTGAAAAAATTTAGAAAATTTTACTTTTTGAACAATAATTCATTGAAAATGTGTTTTAAATGGGAATTGTATTTTCGAGAAAATGGCTCAAATGCTTTCAAAACGTGATTTTAAGTTGGATATATTTTTTATAGGCTTTCTTGTACCAAATTTGAAATAAAAAAACATTACTCTAAAAATCAAAAATTCCATTTTTTAATAATCGTGAAATTTTTCACTTTCGATGGTATTGAATGGAAAATTTCATTTTTAACAAATTGTTTCAAATTGTATTTTTTTTATCAAAAACACTTTATAAATCAAACTAAGTTCAAAATTTAGCAAACAAATCATTTTTGATAAGGTATATGAGAAGTTGAAATTTTGAAACAAAAGCACTCAGGAACTGTTTTGAAGCCGTATTTTTACTTTGCATTACTTCGATTTTGTGTGCTAAAGTACCATTTCATAAGCAAATTATTTGATTAGAATGAAATCTGGTGATGACTTTTATGATCCTAGGCAACCAATTAAGGTTCAATTTTGAAAATTGAGAATTTGAAATTTGTCTTAGGATTGACAAGGCTAATGTATTTTCAAAGGGATTTAACGACTTTTTTTGTGCAGTAACTTAGTTTTGAGTAGTAAAATTTCACTTTAATGACGATTTAAACGTGCAATTCGATTCGGGTGATGATTTTGGTTACCCTAGTTGCAAAAAGATTGTAAAATTTTGAAAATTTAGAAATGTGAAACTTTCCATACGATTAACATGGGGGAAAGCAAAAATGAAATTTTTTGAAAGTGCCCTTTTTTGGACCAACTTTAGACCCACTTGTTATTTAGTGAGTGTTATAAAATTGGAATTGGAGATTCTCATTTATATTAGCTTTAATTTCTCAACTTTGAAAAAATTTAGAAAATTTTACTTTTTGAACAATAATTCATTGAAAAGTCCCCCATGTGTCCCCAATGGGAATTGTATTTTCGAGAAAATGGCTCAAATGCTTTCAAAACGTGATTTTAAGTTGGATATATTTTTTATAGGCATTCTTGTACCAAATTTGAAATAAAAAAACATTACTCTAAAAATCAAAAATTCCATTTTTTAAAAATCGTGAAATTTTTCACTTTCGATGGTATTGAATGGAAAATTTCATTTTTAACAAATTGTTTCAAATTGTATTTTTTTTTATCAAAAACACTTTATAAATCAAACTACGTTCAAAATTTCGCAAATTTTTTTTTTTTGATAAGGTATGTGAGAAGTTGAAATTTTGAAACGAAAGCGCTCAGGAACTGTTTTTAATCGGTATTTTTACTTTGCATTACTTCGATTTTGTGTGCTAAACTACCATTTTATAAGCAAATTATTTGATCAGAATGAAATCTGGTGATGACTTTTATGATCCTAGGCAACCAATTAAGGTTCAATTTTGAAAATGGAGAATTTGAAATTTGTCTTAGGATTGACAAGGCTAATGTATTTTCAAAAGGATTTAACGAATTTTTTTGTGCAGTAACTTAGTTTTGAGTAGTAAAATTTCACTTTAATGACGATTTAAAAGTGCAAATCGATTCGGGTGATGATTTTGGTTACCCTAGTTGCAAAAAGATTGTAAAATTTTGAAAATTTAGAAATGTGAAACTTTCCATACGATTAACATGGGGGAAAGTAAAAATGAAATTTTTTGAAAGTGCCCATTTTTGGATCAACTTTAGCCCCACTTGTTATTTAGTGAGTGTTACAAAATTGGAATTGGAGATTCTCATTAATATTAGCTTTAATGTCTCAACTTTGAAAAAATTTAGAAAATTTTACTTTTTGAACAATAATTCATTGAAAAGTCCCCCATGTGTTTTAAATGGGAATTGTATTTTCGAGAAAATGGCTCAAATTCTTTCAAAACGTGATTTTAAGTTGTATATATTTTTTATAGGCATTCTTGTACCAAATTTTAAATAAAAAAACAGTATTCTAAAAATCAAAAATTCCATTTTTTAAAAATCGTGAAATTTTTCACTTTCGAGGGTATTGAATGGAAAATTTCATTTTTAACAAATTGTTTCAAATTGCATTTTCTTAATCAAAAACACTTTATAAATAAAACTAAGTTCAAAATTTAGCAAACAAATCATTTTTGATAAGGTATATGAGAAGTTGAAATTTTGAAACAAAAGCGCTCAGGAACTGTTTTGAAGCCGTATTTTTACTTTGCATTACTTCGATTTTGTGTGCTAAAGTACCATTTTATAAGCAAATTATTTGATCAGAATGAAATCGGGTGATGACTTTTATGATCCTAGGCAACAAATTTATGTTCAATTTGGAAAATTGAGGATTTGAGATTTGCCATAGGATTGACAAGACTAATGTATTTTCAAAGAGATTTAAGGACTTTTTTTGTGCATTAAATATGTTTTGAAGAGTAAAATTTCACTTGAATAACGATTTAAAAGTGCAAATCGATTCGGGTGATGATTTCGGTTACCCTAGTTACAAAAAGATTGTAAAATTTTGAAAATTTAGAAATGTGAAACTTTCCATACGATTAACATGGGGGAAAGCAAAAATGAAATTTTTTGAAAGTGCCCTTTTTTGGACCAACTTTAGACCCACTTGTTATTTAGTGAGTGTTATAAAATTCGAATTGGAGATTCTCATTTATATTAGCTTTAATTTCTCATTTTTGAAAAAATTTAGAAAATTTTACTTTTTGAACAATAATTCATTGAAAAGTCCCCCATGTGTTTTAAATGGGAATTGTATTTTCGAGAAAATGGCTCAAATGCTTTCAAAACGTGATTTTAAGTTGGATATATTTTTTATAGGCATTCTTGTACCAAATTTTAAATAAAAAAACAGTATTCTAAAAATCAAAAATTCCATTTTTTAAAAATCGTGAAATTTTTCACTTTCGATGGTATTGAATGAAAAATTTCATTTTTAACAAATTGTTTCAAATTGTATTTTTTTTTATCAAAAACACTTTATAAATCAAACTACGTTCAAAATTTCGCAAATTTTTTTTTTTTGATAAGGTATGTGAGAAGTTGAAATTTTGAAACGAAAGCGCTCAGGAACTGTTTTTAATCGGTATTTTTACTTTGCATTACTTCGATTTTGTGTGCTAAACTACCATTTTAAAAGCAAATTATTTGATCAGAATGAAATCTGGTGATGACTTTTATGATCCTAGGCAACCAATTAAGGTTCAATTTTGAAAATGGAGAATTTGAAATTTGTCTTAGGATTGACAAGGCTAATGTATTTTCAAAGGGATTTAACGAATTTTTTTGTGCAGTAACTTAGTTTTGAGTAGTAAAATTTCACTTTAATGACGATTTAAAATTGCAAATCGATTCGGGTGATGCTTTTGGTTACCCTAGTTGCAAAAAGATTGTAAAATTTTGAAAATTTAGAAATGTGAAACTTTCCATACGATTAACATGGGGGAAAGTAAAAATGAAATTTTTTGAAAGTGCCCATTTTTGGATCAACTTTAGCCCCACTTGTTATTTAGTGAGTGTTACAAAATTGGAATTGGAGATTCTCATTAATATTAGCTTTAATGTCTCAACTTTGAAAAAATTTAGAAAATTTTACTTTTTGAACAATAATTCATTGAAAAGTCCCCCATGTGTTTTAAATGGGAATTGTATTTTCGAGAAAATGGCTCAAATGCTTTCAAAACGTGATTTTAAGTTGTATATATTTTTTATAGGCATTCTTGTACCAAATTTTAAATAAATAAACAGTATTCTAAAAATCAAAAATTCCATTTTTTAAAAATCGTGAAATTTTTCACTTTCGAGGGTATTGAATGGAAAATTTCATTTTTAACAAATTGTTTCAAATTGCATTTTCTTAATCAAAAACACTTTATAAATAAAACTAAGTTCAAAATTTAGCAAACAAATCATTTTTGATAAGGTATATGAGAAGTTGAAATTTTGAAACAAAAGCGCTCAGGAACTGTTTTGAAGCCGTATTTTTACTTTGCATTACTTCGATTTTGTGTGCTAAAGTACCATTTTATAAGCAAATTATTTGATCTGAATGAAATCGGGTGATGACTTTTATGATCCTAGGCAACAAATTTATGTTCAATTTGGAAAATTGAGGATTTGAGATTTGCCATAGGATTGACAAGACTAATGTATTTTCAAAGAGATTTAAGGACTTTTTTTGTGCATTAAATATGTTTTGAAGAGTAAAATTTCACTTGAATAACGATTTAAAAGTGCAAATCGATTCGGGTGATTTCGGTTACCCTAGTTACAAAAAGATTGTAAAATTTTGAAAATTTAGAAATGTGAAACTTTCCATACGATTAACATGGGGGAAAGCAAAAATGAAATTTTTTGAAAGTGCCCTTTTTTGGACCAACTTTAGACCCACTTGTTATTTAGTGAGTGTTATAAAATTCGAATTGGAGATTCTCATTTATATTAGCTTTAATTTCTCATTTTTGAAAAAATTTAGAAAATTTTACTTTTTGAACAATAATTCATTGAAAAGTCCCCCATGTGTTTTAAATGGGAATTGTATTTTCGAGAAAATGGCTCAAATGCTTTCAAAACGTGATTTTAAGTTGGATATATTTTTTATAGGCATTCTTGTACCAAATTTTAAATAAAAAAACAGTATTCTAAAAATCAAAAATTCCATTTTTTAAAAATCGTGAAATTTTTCACTTTCGATGGTATTGAATGAAAAATTTCATTTTTAACAAATTGTTTCAAATTGTATTTTTTTTTATCAAAAACACTTTATAAATCAAACTACGTTCAAAATTTCGCAAATTTTTTTTTTTTGATAAGGTATGTGAGAAGTTGAAATTTTGAAACGAAAGCGCTCAGGAACTGTTTTTAATCGGTATTTTTACTTTGCATTACTTCGATTTTGTGTGCTAAACTACCATTTTAAAAGCAAATTATTTGATCAGAATGAAATCTGGTGATGACTTTTATGATCCTAGGCAACCAATTAAGGTTCAATTTTGAAAATGGAGAATTTGAAATTTGTCTTAGGATTGACAAGGCTAATGTATTTTCAAAGGGATTTAACGAATTTTTTTGTGCAGTAACTTAGTTTTGAGTAGTAAAATTTCACTTTAATGACGATTTAAAATTGCAAATCGATTCGGGTGATGCTTTTGGTTACCCTAGTTGCAAAAAGATTGTAAAATTTTGAAAATTTAGAAATGTGAAACTTTCCATACGATTAACATGGGGGAAAGTAAAAATGAAATTTTTTGAAAGTGCCCATTTTTGGATCAACTTTAGCCCCACTTGTTATTTAGTGAGTGTTACAAAATTGGAATTGGAGATTCTCATTAATATTAGCTTTAATGTCTCAACTTTGAAAAAATTTAGAAAATTTTACTTTTTGAACAATAATTCATTGAAAAGTCCCCCATGTGTTTTAAATGGGAATTGTATTTTCGAGAAAATGGCTCAAATGCTTTCAAAACGTGATTTTAAGTTGTATATATTTTTTATAGGCATTCTTGTACCAAATTTTAAATAAAAAAACAGTATTCTAAAAATCAAAAATTCCATTTTTTAAAAATCGTGAAATTTTTCACTTTCGAGGGTATTGAATGGAAAATTTCATTTTTAACAAATTGTTTCAAATTGCATTTTCTTAATCAAAAACACTTTATAAATAAAACTAAGTTCAAAATTTAGCAAACAAATCATTTTTGATAAGGTATATGAGAAGTTGAAATTTTGAAACAAAAGCGCTCAGGAACTGTTTTGAAGCCGTATTTTTACTTTGCATTACTTCGATTTTGTGTGCTAAAGTACCATTTTATAAGCAAATTATTTGATCTGAATGAAATCGGGTGATGACTTTTATGATCCTAGGCAACAAATTTATGTTCAATTTGGAAAATTGAGGATTTGAGATTTGCCATAGGATTGACAAGACTAATGTATTTTCAAAGAGATTTAAGGACTTTTTTTGTGCATTAAATATGTTTTGAAGAGTAAAATTTCACTTGAATAACGATTTAAAAGTGCAAATCGATTCGGGTGATTTCGGTTACCCTAGTTACAAAAAGATTGTAAAATTTTGAAAATTTAGAAATGTGAAACTTTCCATACGATTAACATGGGGGAAAGCAAAAATGAAATTTTTTGAAAGTGCCCTTTTTTGGACCAACTTTAGACCCACTTGTTATTTAGTGAGTGTTATAAAATTCGAATTGGAGATTCTCATTTATATTAGCTTTAATTTCTCATTTTTGAAAAAATTTAGAAAATTTTACTTTTTGAACAATAATTCATTGAAAAGTCCCCCATGTGTTTTAAATGGGAATTGTATTTTCGAGAAAATGGCTCAAATGCTTTCAAAACGTGATTTTAAGTTAGATATATTTTTTATAGGCATTCTTGTACCAAATTTTAAATAAAAAAACAGTATTCTAAAAATCAAAAATTCCATTTTTTAAAAATCGTGAAATTTTTCACTTTCGAGGGTATTGAATGGAAAATTTCATTTTTAACAAATTGTTTCAAATTGCATTTTCTTAATCAAGAACACTTTATAAATAAAACTAAGTTCAAAATTTAGCAAACAAATCATTTTTGATAAGGTATATGAGAAGTTGAAATTTTGAAACAAAAGCGCTCAGGAACTGTTTTGAAGCCGTATTTTTACTTTGCATTACTTCGATTTTGTGTGCTAAAGTACCATTTCATAAGCAAATTATTTGATTAAAATGAAATCTGGTGATGACTTTTATGATCCTAGGCAACCAATTAAGGTTCAATTTTGAAAATTGAGAATTTGAAATTTGTCTTAGGATTGACAAGGCTAATGTATTTTCAAAGGGATTTAACGACTTTTTTTGTGCAGTAACTTAGTTTTGAGTAGTAAAATTTCACTTTAATGACGATTTAAACGTGCAAATCGATTCGGGTGATGATTTTGGTTACCCTAGTTGCAAAAAGATTGTAAAATTTTGAAAATTTAGAAATGTGAAACTTTCCATACGATTAACATGGGGGAAAGCAAAAATGAAATTTTTTGAAAGTGCCCATTTTTGGACCAACTTTAGACCCACTTGTTATTTAGTGAGTGTTATAAAATTGGAATTGGAGATTCTCATTTATATTAGCTTTATTTTCTCAACTTTGAAAAAATTTAGAAAATTTTACTTTTTGAACAATAATTCATTGAAAAGTCCCCCATGTGTTTTAAATGGGAATTGTATTTTCGAGAAAATGGCTCAAATGCTTTCAAAACGTGATTTTAAGTTGGATATATTTTTTATAGGCATTCTTGTACCAAATTTTAAATAAAAAAACAGTATTCTAAAAATCAAAAATTCCATTTTTTAAAAATCGTGAAATTTTTCACTTTCGAGGGTATTGAATGGAAAATTTCATTTTTAACAAATTGTTTCAAATTGCATTTTCTTAATCAAGAACACTTTATAAATAAAACTAAGTTCAAAATTTAGCAAACAAATCATTTTTGATAAGGTATATGAGAAGTTGAAATTTTGAAACAAAAGCGCTCAGGAACTGTTTTGAAGCCGTATTTTTACTTTGCATTACTTCGATTTTGTGTGCTAAAGTACCATTTCATAAGCAAATTATTTGATTAAAATGAAATCTGGTGATGACTTTTATGATCCTAGGCAACCAATTAAGGTTCAATTTTGAAAATTGAGAATTTGAAATTTGTCTTAGGATTGACAAGGCTAATGTATTTTCAAAGGGATTTAACGACATTTTTTGTGCAGTAACTTAGTTTTGAGTAGTAAAATTTCACTTTAATGACGATTTAAACGTGCAAATCGATTCGGGTGATGATTTTGGTTACCCTAGTTGCAAAAAGATTGTAAAATTTTGAAAATTTAGAAATGTGAAACTTTCCTTACGATTAACATGGGGAAAGCAAAAATGAAATTTTTTGAAAGTGCCCATTTTTGGACCAACTTTAGACCCACTTGTTATTTAGTGAGTGTTACAAAATTGGTATTGGAGATTCTCATTAATATTAGCTTTAATGTCTCAACTTTGAAAAAATTTAGAAAATTTTACTTTTTGAACAATAATTCATTGAAAAGTCCCCCATGTGTTTTAAATGGGAATTGTATTTTCGAGAAAATGGCTCAAATGCTTTCAAAACGTGATTTTAAGTTGGATATATTTTTTATAGGCATTCTTGTACCAAATTTTAAATAAAAAAAACAGTATTCTAAAAATCAAAAATTCCATTTTTTAAAAATCGTGAAATTTTTCACTTTCGAGGGTATTGAATGGAAAATTTCATTCTTCACAAATTGTTTCAAATTGCATTTTCTTAATCAAAAACACTTTATAAATCAAACTAAGTTCAAAATTTAGCAAACAAATCATTTTTGATAAGGTATATGAGAAGTTGAAACTTTGAAACAAAAGCGCTCAGGAACTGTTTTGAAGCCGTATTTTTACTTTGCATTACTTCGATTTTGTGTGCTAAAGTACCATTTCATAAGCAAATTATTTGATTAGAATGAAATCTGGTGATGACTTTTATGATCCTAGGCAACCAATTAAGGTTCAGTTTGGAAAATTGAGGATTTGAGATTTGCCATAGGATTGACAAGGCTAATGTATTTTCAAAGGGATTTAACGACTTTTTTTGTGCAGTAACTTAGTTTTGAGTAGTAAAATTTTACTTTAATGACGATTTAAAAGTGCAAATCGATTCGGGTGATGATTTTTGTTACCCTAGTTCCAAAAAGATTGTAAAATTTTGAAAATTTAGAAATGTGAAACTTTCCATACGATTAACATGGGGGAAAGCAAAAGTGAAATTTTTTGAAAGTGCCCTTTTTTGGACCAACTTTAGACCCACTTGTTATTTAGTGAGTGTTATAAAATTCGAATTGGAGATTCTCATTTATATTAGCTTTAATTTCTCATTTTTGAAAAAATTTAAAAAATTTTACTTTTTGAACAATAATTCATTGAAAAGTCCCCCATGTGTTTTAAATGGGAATTGTATTTTCGAGAAAATGGCACAAATGCTTTCAAAACGTGATTTTAAGTTGGATATATTTTTTATTGGCATTCTTGTACCAAATTTGAAATAAAAAAACTGTACTCTAAAAATCAAAAATTCCATTTTTTAATAATCGTGAAATTTTTCACTTTCGATGGTATTGAATGGAAAATTTCATTTTTAACAAATTGTTTCAAATTGTATTTTTTTTATCAAAAACACTTTATAAATCAAACTACGTTCAAAATTTCGCAAATTTTTTTTTTTGATAAGGTATGTGAGAAGTTGAATTTTTGAAACGAAAGCGCTCAGGAACTGTTTTTAATTGGTATTTTTACTTTGCATTACTTCGATTTTGTGTGTTAAAGTACCATTTTATAAGCAAATTATTTGATCAGAATGGAAATCGGGTGATGACTTTTATGATCCTAGGCAACAAATTTATGTTCAATTTGAAAAATTGAGGATTTGAGATTTGCCATAGGATTGACAAGGCTAATGTATTTTCAAAGGGATTTAACGACTTTTTTTGTGCAGTAAATGGGTTTTGAAGAGTAAAATTTCACTTGAATAAAGATTTAAAAGTGCAAATCGATTCGGGTGATGATTTCGGTTACCCTAGTTACAAAAAGATTGTAAAATTTTGAAAATTTAGAAATGTTAAACTTTCCATACGATTAACATGGGGGAAAGCAAAAATGAAATTTTTTGAAAGTGCCCTTTTTTGGACCAACTTTAGACCCACTTGTTATTTAGTGAGTGTTATAAAATTCGAATTGGAGATTCTCATTTATATTAGCTTTAATTTCTCGACTTTGAAAAAATTTAGAAAATTTTAATTTTTGAACAATAATTCATTGAAAAGTCCCCCATGTGTTTTAAATGGGAATTGTATTTTCGAGAAAATGGCTCAAATGCTTTCAAAGTGTGATTTTAATTTGGATATATTTTTATAGGCATTCTTGTACCAAATTTGAAATAAAAAAACAGTATTTTAAAAATCAAAAATTCCATTTTTTAAAAATCGTGAAATTTTTCACTTTTGATGGTATTGAATGGAAAATTTCATTTTTAACAAATTGTTTCAAATTGCATTTTTTTTATCAAAAACACTTTATAAATCAAACTAAGTTCAAAATTTCGCAAACAAATTTTTTTGATAAGGTATGTGAGAAGTTGAAATTTTGAAACGAAAGCGCTCAGGAACTGTTTTGAAGCCGTATTTTTACTTTGCATTACTTCGATTTTGTGTGCTAAAGTACCATTTTATAAGCAAATTATTTGATCAGAATGAAATCGGGTGATGACTTTTATGATCCTAGGCAACAAATTTATGTTCAATTTGGAAAATTGAGGATTTGAGATTTGCCATAGGATTGACAAGACTAATGTATTTTCAAAGAGATTTAACGACTTTTTTTGTGCAGTAAATGGGTTTTGAAGAGTAAAATTTCACTTGAATAACGATTTAAAAGTGCAAATCGATTCGGGTGATGATTTCGGTTACCCTAGTTGCAAAAAGATTGTAAAATTTTGAAAATTTAGAAATGTGAAACTTTCCATACGATTAACATTGGGGAAAGCAAAAATGAAATATTTTGAAAGTGCCCTTTTTTGGACCAACTTTAGACCCACTTGTTATTTAGTGAGTGTTATAAAATTCGAATTGGAGATTCTCATTTATATTTGCTTTAATTTCTCATTTTTGAAAAAATTTAGAAAATTTTACTTTTTGAACAATAATTCATTGAAAAGTCCCCCATGTGTTTTAAAGGGAAATGGCATTTTCGAGAAAATGGCTCAAATGCTTTCGAAACGTGATTTTAAGTTGGATATATTTTTTATAGGCATTCTTGTACCAAATTTTAAATAAAAAAACAGTATTCTAAAAATCAAAATTTCTATTTTTTAAAAATCGTGAAATTTTTCACTTTCGAGGGTATTGAATGGAAAATTTCATTTTTAACAAATTGTTTCAAATTGCATTTTCTTAATCAAAAACACTTTATAAATCAAACTAAGTTCAAAATTTAGCAAACAAATCATTTTTGATAAGGTATGTGAGAAGTTGAAATTTTGAAACGAAAGCGCTCAGGAACTGTTTTTAATCGGTATTTTTACTTTGCATTACTTCGATTTTGTGTGCTAAAGTACCATTTTATAAGCAAATTATTTGATCAGAATGGAAATCGGGTGATGACTTTTATGATCCTAGGCAACAAATTTATGTTCAATTTGGAAAATTGAGGATTTGAGATTTGCCATAGGATTGACAAGGCTAATGTATTTTCAAAGGGATTTAACGACTTTTTTTGTGCAGTAACTGGGTTTTGAGTAGTAAAATTTTACTTTAATGACGATTTAAAATTGCAAATCGATTCGGGTGATGATTTTTGTTACCCTAGTTCCAAAAAGATTGTAAAATTTTGAAAATTTAGAAATGTGAAACTTTCCTTACGTTTAACATGGGGGAAAGCAAAAATGAAATTTTTTGAAAGTGCCCTTTTTTGGACCAACTTTAGACCCACTTGTTATTTAGTGAGTGTTATAAAATTCGAATTGGAGATTCTCATTTATATTAGCTTTAATTTCTCATTTTTGAAAAAATTTAGAAAATTTTACTTTTTGAACAATAATTCATTGAAAAGTCCCCCATGTGTTTTAAATGGGAATTGTATTTTCGAGAAAATGGCTCAAATGCTTTCAAAACGTGATTTTAAGTTGGATATATTTTTTATAGGCATTCTTGTACCAAATTTTAAATAAAAAAACAGTATTCTAAAAATCAAAAATTCCATTTTTTAAAAATCGTGAAATTTTTCACTTTCGAGGTTATTGAATGGAAAATTTCATTCTTCACAAATTGTTTCAAATTGCATTTTTTTTAATCAAAAACACTTTATAAATCAAACTAAGTTCAAAATTTGGCAAACAAATTATTTTTGATAAGGTATGTGAGAAGTTGAAATTTTGAAACAAAAGCGCTCAGGATCTGTTTTTAATCGGTATTTTTACTTTGCATTACTTCGATTTTGTGTGCTAAAGTACCATTTCATAAGCAAATTATTTGATTAGAATGAAATCTGGTGATGACTTTTATGATCCTAGGCAACCAATTAAGATTCAATTTTGAAAATTGAGAATTTGAAATTTGCCTTAGGATTGACAAGGCTAATGTATTTTCAAAGGGATTTAACGACTTTTTTTCTGCAGTAACTGGGTTTTGAGTAGTAAAATTTCACTTTAATGACGATTTGAAAGTGGAAATCGATTCGGGTAATGATTTCGGTTACCCTATTTACAAAAATATTGTAAAATTTTGAAAATTTAGAAATGTGAAATTTTCCATATGATTAACATGGGGAAAATAAAAAATGAAATTTTTTGAAAGTGCTCTTTTTTGGACCATCTTTAGACCCACTTGTTATTTAGTGAGTATTATTAAATTGGAATTGGAGATTCTCATTTATATTAGCTTTAATTTCTCAACTTTGAAAAAATTTAGAAAATTTTACTTTTTGGACAATAATTTATTGAAAAGTCTCCCTTGTGTTTTAAATGGGAATTGTATTTTCGAGAAAATGGCTCAAATGCTTTCAAAACGTGATTTTAAGTTGGATATATTTTTTATAGGCATTCTTGTACCAAATTTTAAATAAAAAAACAGTATTCTAAAAATACAAAATTCCATTTTTTAAAAATCGTGAAATTTTTCACTTTCGAGGGTATTGAATGGAAAATTTCATTTTTAACAAATTGTTTCAAATTGCATTTTCTTAATCAAAAACACTTTATAAATCAAACTAAGTTCAAAATTTAGCAAACAAATCATTTTTGATAAGGTATATGAGAAGTTGAATTTTTGAAACAAAAGCGCTCAGGAACTGTTTTTAATCGTTATTTTTACTTTGCATTACTTCGATTTTGTGTGCTAAAGTACCATTTCATAAGCAAATTATTTGATTAGAATGAAATCTGGTGATGACTTTTATGATCCTAGGCAACCAATTAAGGTTCAATTTTGAAAATTGAGAATTTGAAATTTGTCTTAGGATTGACAAGGCTAATGTATTTTCAAAGGGATTTAACGACTTTTTTTGTGCAGTAACTTAGTTTTGAGTAGTAAAATTTCACTTTAATGACGATTTACAAGTGCAAATCGATTCGGGTGATGATTTTGGTTACCCTAGTTGCAAAAAGATTGTAAAATTTTGAAAATTTTGAAATGTGAAACTTTCCATACGATTAACATGGGGGATAGCAAAAATGAAATTTTTTGAAAGTGCCCTTTTTTGGACTAACTTTAGACAAACTTTTTATTTAGTGAGTGTTATAAAATTGGAATCGGAGATTCTCATTTATATTAGCTTTAATTTCTCAACTTTAAAAAAATTCAGAAAATTATACTTTTTGAACAATAATTCATTGAATAGTCCCCCATGTGTTTTAAATGGGAATTGTATTTTCGAGAAAATGGCTCAAATGCTTCCAAAACGTGATTTTAAGTTGGATATACTTTTATAGGCATTCTTGTACCAAATTTTAAATAAAAAAACAGTATTCTAAAAATCAAAAATTCCATTTTTAAAAAATCGTGAAATTTTTCACTTTCGAGGGTATTGAATGGAAAATTTCATTTTTAACAAATTGTTTCAAATTGCATTTTCTTAATCAAAAACACTTTATAAATCAAACTAAGTTCAAAATTTAGCAAACAAATCATTTTTGATAAGGTATGTGAGAAGTTGAAATTTGGAAACAAAAGCGCTCAGGAACTGTTTTGAAGCCGTATTTTTACTTTGCATTACCTCGATTTTGTGTGCTAAAGTACCATTTAATAAGCAAATTATTTGATCAGAATGGAAATCGGGTGATGACTTTTATGATCCAAGGCAACAAATTTATGTTCAATTTGACAAATTGAGGATTTGAGATTTGCCATAGGATTGACAAGGCTAATGTATTTTCAAAGGGATTTAACGACTTTTTTTCTGCAGTAACTGGGTTTTGAGTAGTAAAATTTCACTTTAATGACGATTTGAAAGTGGAAATCGATTCGAGTGATGATTTCGGTTACCCTAGTTGCAAAAAGATTGTAAAATTTTGAAAATTTAGAAATGTGAAACTTTCCATACGATTAACATGGGGGAAAGCAAAAATGAAATTTTTTGAAAGTGCCCTTTTTTGGACCAACTTTAGACCCACTTGTTATTTAGTGAGTGTTATAAAATTGGAATGGGAGATTCTCCTACATAATAACTTCAATTTCTCAAACGGGAAAAAATTTAGAAAATTTTACTTTTTGGACAATAATTCATTGAAAAGTCCCCCTTTTGTTTTAAAGGGGAATTGTATTTTCGAGAAAATGGTTCAAATGCTTTCAAAGTGTGATTTTAAGTTGGATATATTTTTATAGGCATTCTTGTACCAAATTTTGAATAAAAAAATAGTATTCTAAAAATCAAAAATTCCATTTTTTAAAAATCGTGAAATTTTTCACTTTCGAGGTTATTGAATGGAAAATTTCATTTTTAACAAATTGTTTCTAATTGCATTTTCTTAATCAAAAACACTTTATAAATCAAACTAAGTTCAAAATTTAGCAAACAAATCATTTTTTATAAGGTATATGAGAAGTTGAAATTTGGAAACAAAAGCGCTCAGGAACTGTTTTGAAGCCGTATTTTTACTTTGCATTATTTCGATTTTGTGTGCTAAAGTACCATTTCATAAGAAAATTATTTGATTAGAATGGAAATCTGGTGATGACTTTTATGTTCCTAGGCAACCAATTAAGGTTCAATTTTGAAAATTGAGAATTTGAAATTTGCCTTAGGATTGACAAGGCTAATGTATTTTTCTGCAATAACTGGGTTTTGAGTAGTAAAATTTCACTTTAATGACGATTTGAAAGTGGAAATCGATTCGAGTGATGATTTCGGTTACCCTAGTTGCAAAAAGATTGTAAAATTTTGAAATATGAAATTATCCTTACGATTAACATGGGGAAAATCAAAAATGGAATTTTTTGAAAGTGCCCTTTTTTGGACCAACTTTAGACCCACTTGTTATTTAGTGAGTGTTATAAAATTGGAATTGGAGATTCTCCTACATAATAATTTCAATTTCTCAAACGGGAAAAAATTTAGAAAATTTTACTTTTTGGACAATAATTCATTGAAAAGTCCCCCTTTTGTTTTAAAGGGGAATTGTATTTTCGAGAAAATGGTTCAAATGCTTTCAAAGTGTCATTTTAAGTTGGATATATTTTTATAGGCATTCTTGTACCAAATTTTGAATAAAAAAATAGTATTCTAAAAATCAAAAATTCCATTTTTTAAAAATCGTTAAATTTTTCACTTTCTATGATATTGAATGGAAAATTTCATTTTTAACAAATTGTTTCAAATTGCATTTTCTTAATCAAAAACACTTTATAAATCAAACTAAGTTCAAAATTTAGCAAACAAATCATTTTTGATAAGGTATATGAGAAGTTGAAATTTTGAAACAAAAGCGCTCAGGAACTGTTTTGAAGCCGTATTTTTACTTTGCATTACTTCGATTTTGTGTGCTAAAGTACCATTTCATAAGCAAATTATTTGATTAGAATGAAATCTGGTGATGACTTTTATGATCCTAGGCAACCAATTAAGGTTCAATTTTGAATATTGAGAATTTGAAATTTGCCTTAGGATTGACAAGGCTAATGTATTTTCAAAGGGATTTAACGACTTTTTTTCTGCAGTAACTGGGTTTTGAGTAGTAAAATTTCACTTTAATGACGATTTGAAAGTGGAAATCGATTCGGGTAATGATTTCGGTTACCCTAGTTAAAAAAAGATTGTAAAATTTTGAAAATTTAGAAATGTGAAACTTTCCATACGATTAACATGGGGGATAGCAAAAATGAAATTTTTTTAAAGTGCCCTTTTTTGGACCAACTTTAGACCCACTTGTTATTTAGTGAGTGTTATAAAATTTGAATTCGAGATTCTCATTTATATTAGCTTTAATTTCTCAACTTTGAAAAAATTTAGAAAATTTTACTTTTTGAACAATAATTCATTGAAAAGTCCCCATGTGTTTTAAATGGGAATTGTATTTTCGAGAAAATGGCTCAAATGCTTTCAAAACGTGATTTTAAGTTGGATATATTTTTTATAGGCATTCTTGTACCAAATTTTAAATAAAAAAACAGTATTCTAAAAATCAAAAATTCCATTTTTTAAAAATCGTGAAATTTTTCACTTTCGAGGGTATTGAATGGAAAATTTCATTTTTAACAAATTGTTTCAAATTGCATTTTCTTAATCAAAAACACTTTATAAATAAAACTAAGTTCAAAATTTAGCAAACAAATCATTTTTGATAAGGTATATGAGAAGTTGAAATTTTGAAACAAAAGCGCTCAGGAACTGTTTTGAAGCCGTATTTTTACTTTGCATTACTTCGATTTTGTGTGCTAAAGTACCATTTTATAAGCAAATTATTTGATTAGAATGAAATCTGGTGATGACTTTTATGATCCTAGGCAACCAATTAAGGTTCAGTTTTGAAAATTGAGAATTTGAAATTTGTCTTAAGATTGACAAGGCTAATGTATTTTCAAAGGGATTTAACGACTTTTTTTGTGCAGTAACTTAGTTTTGAGTAGTAAAATTTCACTTTAATGACGATTTAAAAGTGCAAATCGATTCGGGTGATGATTTTGGTTACCCTAGTTGCAAAAAGATTGTAAAATTTTGAAAATTTAGAAATGTGAAACTTTCCATACGATTAACATGGGGGAAAGCAAAAATGAAATTTTTTGAAAGTGCCCTTTTTTGGACCAACTTTAGACCCACTTGTTATTTAGTGAGTGTTATAAAATTCGAATTGGAGATTCTCATTTATATTAGCTTTAATTTCTAGACTTTGAAAAAATTTATAAAATTTTACTTTTTGAACAATAATTCATTGAAAAGTTCCCCATGAGTTTTAAATGGGAATTGTATTTTCGAGAAAATGGCTCAAATGCTTTTAAAACTATTTTAAGTTGGATATATTTTTATATTCATTCTTGTACAAAATTTTAAATAAAATAACAGAATTCTAAAAGTCAAAAATTCCATTTTTTAAAAATCGTGAAATTTTTCACTTTCTAGGGTATTGAATGGAAAATTTCATTTTTAACAAATTGTTTCAAATTGCATTTTCTTAATCAAAAACACTTTATAAATAAAACTAAGTTCAAAATTTGGGAAACAAATTATTTTTGATAAGGTATGTGAGAAGTTGAAATTTTGAAACGAAAGCGCTCAGGAATTGTTTTTAATCGGAATTTTTACATTGCATTAATTCGATTTTGTGTGCTAAAGTACCATTTTATAAGCAAATTATTTGATCAGAATGAAATCGGGTGATGACTTTTATGATCCTAGGCAACAAATTTATGTTCAATTTGGAAAATTGAGGATTTGAGATTTGCCATAGGATTGACAAGGCTAATGTATTTTCAAAGGGATTTAACGACTTTTTTTTGTGCAGTAAATGGGTTTTGAAGAGTAAAATTTCACTTGAATGACGATTTAAAAGTGCAAATCGATTCGGGTGATGATTTCGGTTACCCTAGTTACAAAAAGATTGTAAAATTTTGAAAATTTAGAAATGTGAAACTTTCCATACGATTAACATGGGGGATAGCAAAAATGAAATTTTTTGAAAGTGCCCTTTTTTGGACCAACTTTAGACCCACTTGTTATTTAGTGAGCGTTATAAAATTGGAATTGGAGATTCTCCTACATATTAACTTCAATTTCTCAAACGGGAAAAAAATTTAGAAAATTTTACTTTTTGGACAATAATTCATTGAAAAGTCCCCCTTGTGTTTTAAAGGGGAATTGTATTTTCGAGAAAATGGCTCAAATGCTTTCAAAGTGTGATTTTAAGTTGGATATATTTTTATAGGCATTCTTGTACCAAATTTGAAATAAAAAAACAGTATTCTAAAAATCAAAAATTCCATTTTTTAAAAATCGTGAAATTTTTCACTTTCGATGGTATTGAATGGAAAATTTCATTTTTAACAAATTGTTTCAAATTGTATTTTTTTTTATCAAAAACACTTTACAAATCAAACTACGTTCAAAATTTCGCAATTTTTTTTTTTTTTTGATAAGGTATGTGAGAAGTTGAACTTTTGAAACGAAAGCGCTCAGGAACTGTTTTTAATCGGTATTTTTACTTTGCATTACTTCGATTTTGTGTGCTAAAGTACCATTTCATAAGCAAATTATTTGATTAGAATGAAATCTGGTGATGACTTTTATGATCCTAGGCAACCAATTAAGGTTCAATTTTGAATATTGAGAATTTTAAATTTGCCTTAGGATTGACAAGGCTAATGTACTTTCAAAGGGATTTAACGACTTTTTGTCTGCAGTAACTGGGTTTTGAGTAGTAAAATTTCACTTTAATGACGATTTGAAAGTGGAAATCGATTCGGGTAATGATTTCGGTTACCCTAGTTAAAAAAAGATTGTAAAATTTTGAAAATTTAGAAATGTGAAACTTTCCATACGATTAACATGGGGGATAGCAAAAATGAAATTTTTTTAAAGTGCCCTTTTTTGGACCAACTTTTGACCCACTTGTTATTTAGTGAGTGTTATAAAATTCGAATTGGAGATTCTCATTTATATTAGCTTTAATTTCTAGACTTTGAAAAAATTTATAAAATTTTACTTTTTGAACAATAATTCATTGAAAAGTCCCCCATGTGTTTTAAATGGGAATTGTATTTTCGAGAAAATGGCTCAAATGCTTTCAAAGTGTGATTTTAAGTTGGATATATTTTTATAGGCATTCTTGTACCAAATTTGAAATAAAAAAACAGTATTCTAAAAATCAAAAATTCCATTTTTTAAAAATCGTGAAATTTTTCACTTTCGATGGACGAACAAACGAACGAACGAATGGAAATCCACAACGAATGGAAAATTTCATTTTTAACAAATTGTTTCAAATTGTATTTTTTTTATCAAAAACACTTTACAAATCAAACTACGTTCAAAATTTCGCAATTTTTTTTTTTTTTGATAAGGTATGTGAGAAGTTGAACTTTTGAAACGAAAGCGCTCAGGAACTGTTTTTAATCGGTATTTTTACTTTGCATTACTTCGATTTTGTGTGCTAAAGTACCATTTCATAAGCAAATTATTTGATTAGAATGAAATCTGGTGATGACTTTTATGATCCTAGGCAACCAATTAAGGTTCAATTTTGAATATTGAGAATTTTAAATTTGCCTTAGGATTGACAAGGCTAATGTACTTTCAAAGGGATTTAACGACTTTTTTTCTGCAGTAACTGGGTTTTGAGTAGTAAAATTTCACTTTAATGACGATTTGAAAGTGGAAATCGATTCGGGTAATGATTTCGGTTACCCTAGTTAAAAAAAGATTGTAAAATTTTGAAAATTTAGAAATGTGAAACTTTCCATACGATTAACATGGGGGATAGCAAAAATGAAATTTTTTTAAAGTGCCCTTTTTTGGACCAACTTTTGACCCACTTGTTATTTAGTGAGTGTTATAAAATTCGAATTGGAGATTCTCATTTATATTAGCTTTAATTTCTAGACTTTGAAAAAATTTATAAAATTTTACTTTTTGAACAATAATTCATTGAAAAGTCCCCCATGTGTTTTAAATGGGAATTGTATTTTCGAGAAAATGGCTCAAATGCTTTCAAAACGTGATTTTAAGTTGGATATATTTTTATAGGCATTCTTGTACCAAATTTGAAATAAAAAAACAGTATTTTAAAAATCAAAAATTCCATTTTTTAAAAATCGTGAAATTTTTCACTTTCGAGGGTATTGAATGGAAAATTTCATTTTTAACAAATTGTTTCAAATTGCATTTTCTTAATCAAAAACACTTTATAAATCAAACTAAGTTCAAAATTTAGCAAACAAATCATTTTTGATAAGGTATATGAGAAGTTGAAATTTTGAAACAAAAGCGCTCAGGAACTGTTTTGAAGCCGTATTTTTACTTTGCATTACTTCGATTTTGTGTGCTAAAGTACCATTTCATAAGCAAATTATTTGATTAGAATGAAATCTGGTGATGACTTTTATGATCCTAGGCAACCAATTAAGGTTCAATTTTGAAAATTGAGAATTTAAAATTTGCCTTAGGATTGACAAGGCTAATGTATTTTTCTGCAATAACTGGGTTTTGAGTAGTAAAATTTCACTTTAATGACGATTTGAAAGTGGAAATCGATTCGAGTGATGATTTCGGTTACCCTAGTTGCAAAAAGATTGTAAAATTTTGAAAATTTTGAAATATGAAAGTATCCTTACGATTAACATGGGGAAAATCAAAAATGAAATTTTTTGAAAGTGCCCTTTTTTGGACCAACTTTAGACCCACTTGTTATTTAGTGAGTGTTAAATATTGGAATTGGAGATTCTCCTACATATTAACTTCAATTTCTCAAATGGGAAAAAATTTTGAAAATTTTACTTTTTGGACAATAATTCATTGAAAAGTCCCCCATGTGTTTTAAATTGAATTGTATTTTCGAGAAAATGGCTCAAATGCTTTCAATGTGTGATTTTAAGTTGGATATATTTTTATATTCATTCTTGTACCAAATTTTAAATAAAATAACAGAATTCTAAAAATCAAAAATTCCATTTTTTAAAAATCGTGAAATTTTTCACTTTCGAGGGTATTGAATGGAAAATTTCATTTTTAACAAATTGTTTCTAATTGCATTTTCTTAATCAAAATCACTTTATAAATCAAACTAAGTTCAAAATTTAGCAAACAAATCATTTTTTATAAGAAATATGAGAAGTTGAAATTTGGAAACAAAAGCGCTCAGGAACTGTTTTGAAGCCGTATTTTTACTTTGCATTAGTTCGATTTTGTGTGCTAAAGTACCATTTCATAAGCAAATTATTTGATTAGAATGAAAACTGGTGATGACTTTTATGATCCTAGGCAACCAATTAAGGTTCAGTTTTGAAAATTGAGAATTTGAAATTTGCCTTAGGATTGACAAGGCTAATGTATTTTCAAAGGGATTTAATGAGATTTTTTCTGCAGTAACTGGTTTTTGAGTAGTAATATTTCACTTTAATGACGATTTGAAAGTGGAAATCGATTCGAGTGATGATTTCGGTTACCCTAGTTGCAAAAAGATTGTAAAATTTTGAAAATTTTGAAATATGAAAGTATCCTTACGATTAACATGGGGAAAATCAAAAATGAAATTTTTTTAAAGTACCCTTTTTTGGACCAACTTTAGACCCACTTTTTATTTAGTGAGTGTTATAAAATTGGAATTGGAGATTCTCATTTATATTAGCTTTAATTTCTCAACTTTAAAAAAATTTAGAAAATTATACTTTTTGAACAATAATTCTGTGAATAGTCCCCCATGTGTTTTAAATGGGAATTGTATTTTCGAGAAAATGGCTCAAATGCTTCCAAAACGTGATTTTAAGTTGGATATACTTTTATAGGCATTCTTGTACCAAATTTTAAATAAAAAAACAGTATTCTAAAAATCAAAAATTCCATTTTTAAAAAATCGTGAAATTTTTCACTTTCGAGGGTATTGAATGGAAAATTTCATTTTTAACAAATTGTTTCAAATTGCATTTTTTTTAATCAAAAACACTTTATAAATCAAACTAAGTTCAAAATTTGGCAATCAAATTATTTTTGATAACGTATGTGAGAAGTTGAAATTTTGAAACGAAAGCGTTCAGGAACTGTTTTTAATCGGTATTTTTACTTTGCATTACTTCGATTTAGTGTGCTAAAGTACCATTTTATAAGCAAATTATTTGATCAGAATGAAATCGGGTGATAACTTTTATGATCCTATTCAACAAATATATGTTCAATTTGGAAAATGGAGGATTTGAGATTTGCCTTAGGATTGACAAGGCTAATGTATTTTCAAAGGGATTTAACGACTTTTTTTGTGCAGTAACTGGATTTTGAAGAGTAAAATTTCACTTTAATAACGATTTAAAAGTGCAAATCGATTCGGGTGATGATTTCGGTTACCCTAGTTGCAAAAAGATTGTAAAATTTTGAAAATTTAGAAATGTTAAACTTACCATACGATTAACATGGGGGAAAGCAAAAATGAAATTTTTTTAAAGTGTCCTTTTTTGGACCAACTTTAGACACACTTGTTATTTAGTGAGTGTTATAAAATTGGAATTGGAGATTCTCCTTTATATTAGCTTCAATTTCTCAAATGGGAAAAAATTAAAAAAATTTTAATTTTTGGGCAATAATTCAATGAAAAGGCCCCCATGTGTTTTAAAGGGGAATTGTATTTTCGAGAAAATGGCTCAAATGCTTTCAAAGTGTGATTTTAAGTTGGATATATTTTTATATTCATTCTTGTACCAAATTTTAAATAAAATAACAGAATTCTAAAAATCAAAAATTCCATTTTTTAAAAATCGTGAAATTTTTCACTTTCGAGGGTATTGAATGGAAAATTTAATTTTTAAAAAATTGTTTTATATTGCATTTTCTTAATCAAAAACACTTTATAAATCAAACTAAGTTCAAAATTTTGCAAACAAATTATGTTTGATAAGGTATATGAGAAGTTGAAATTTTGAGACGAAAGCGCTCAGGAACTATTTCTAATCGGTATTTTTACTTTGCATTACTTCGATTTTGTGTGGTAAAGTACCATTTTATAAGCAAATTATTTGATTTGAATGAAATCGGGTGATGACTTTTATGATCCTAGGCAACCAATTAAGGTTCAATTTTGAAAATTGAGAATTTGAAATTCGCCTTAGGATTGACAAGGCTAATGTATTTTCAAAGGGATTTAACGACTTTTTTTCTGCAGTAACTGGGTTTTGAGTAGTAAAATTTAACTTTAATGACGATTTGAAAGTGGAAATCGATTCGAGTGATGATTTCGGTTACCCTAGTTGCAAAAAGATTGTAAAATTTTGAAAATTTAGAAATGTGAAATTTTTCATTCGATTAACATGGGGAAAATCAAAAATGAAATTTTTTGAAAGTGGCCTTTTTTGGACCAACTTTAGACCCACTTTTTATTTAGTGAGTGTTATAAAATTGGAATTGGAGATTCTCATTTATATTAGCTTTAATTTCTCAACTTTAAAAAAATTTAGAAAATTATACTTTTTGAACAATAATTCTGTGAATAGTCCCCCATGTGTTTTAAATGGGAATTGTATTTTCGAGAAAATGGCTCAAATGCTTCCAAAACGTGATTTTAAGTTGGATATACTTTTATAGGCATTCTTGTACCAAATTTTAAATAAAAAAACAGTATTCTAAAAATCAAAAATTCCATTTTTAAAAAATCGTGAAATTTTTCACTTTCGAGGGTATTGAATGGAAAATTTCATTTTTAACAAATTGTTTCAAATTGCATTTTTTTTAATCAAAAACACTTTATAAATCAAACTAAGTTCAAAATTTGGCAATCAAATTATTTTTGATAACGTATGTGAGAAGTTGAAATTTTGAAACGAAAGCGTTCAGGAACTGTTTTTAATCGGTATTTTTACTTTGCATTACTTCGATTTTGTGTGCTAAAGTACCATTTTATAAGCAAATTATTTGATCAGAATGAAATCGGGTGATAACTTTTATGATCCTATTCAACAAATATATGTTCAATTTGGAAAATGGAGGATTTGAGATTTGCCTTAGGATTGACAAGGCTAATGTATTTTCAAAGGGATTTAACGACTTTTTTTGTGCAGTAACTGGATTTTGAAGAGTAAAATTTCACTTTAATAACGATTTAAAAGTGCAAATCGATTCGGGTGATGATTTCGGTTACCCTAGTTGCAAAAAGATTGTAAAATTTTGAAAATTTAGAAATGTTAAACTTACCATACGATTAACATGGGGGAAAGCAAAAATGAAATTTTTTTAAAGTGTCCTTTTTTGGACCAACTTTAGACACACTTGTTATTTAGTGAGTGTTATAAAATTGGAATTGGAGATTCTCCTTTATATTAGCTTCAATTTCTCAAATGGGAAAAAATTAAAAAAATTTTAATTTTTGGGCAATAATTCAATGAAAAGGCCCCCATGTGTTTTAAAGGGGAATTGTATTTTCGAGAAAATGGCTCAAATGCTTTCAAAGTGTGATTTTAAGTTGGATATATTTTTATATTCATTCTTGTACCAAATTTTAAATAAAATAACAGAATTCTAAAAATCAAAAATTCCATTTTTTAAAAATCGTGAAATTTTTCACTTTCGAGGGTATTGAATGGAAAATTTCATTTTTAAAAAATTGTTTTATATTGCATTTTCTTAATCAAAAACACTTTATAAATCAAACTAAGTTCAAAATTTAGCAAACAAATCATTTTTTATAAAGTATATGAGAAGTTGAAATTTGGAAACAAAAGCGCTCAGGAACTGTTTTGAAGCCGTATTTTTACTTTGCATTACTTCGATTTTGTGTGCTAAAGTACCATTTCATAAGCAAATTATTTGATTAGAATGAAATCTGGTGATGACTTTTATGATCCTAGGCAACCAATTAAGGTTCAATTTTGAAAATTGAGAATTTGAAATTTGCCTTAGGATTGACAAGGCTAATGTATTTTCAAAGGGAATTAACGACTTTTTTTCTGCAGTAACTGGGTTTTGAGTAGTAAAATTTCACTTTAATGACGATTTGAAAGTGGAAATCGATTCGGGTGATGATTTCGGTTACCCTAGTTGCAAAAAGATTGTAAAATTTTGAAAATTTTGAAATATGAAATTATCCTTACGATTAACATGGGGAAAATCAAAAATGAAATTTTTTGAAAGTGCCCTTTTTTGGACCAACTTTAGACCCACTTGTTATTTAGTGAGTGTTAAAAATTGGAATTGGAGATTCTCCTACATATTAGCTTCAATTTCTCAAATGGGAAAAAATTTTGAAAATTTTACTTTTTGGACAATAATTCATTGAAAAGTCCCCCATGTGTTTTAAATTGAATTGTATTTTCGAGAAAATGGCTCAAATGCTTTCAATGTGTGATTTTAAGTTGGATATATTTTTATATTCATTCTTGTACCAAATTTTAAATGAAATAGCAGAATTTTAAAAATCAAAAATTCCATTTTTTAAAAATCGTGAAATTTTTCACTTTCTAGGATATTGAATGGAAAATTTCATTTTTAACAAATTGTTTGAAATTGCATTTTTTTTTAATCAAAAACACTTTATAAATCAAACTAAGTTCAAAATTTCGCAAAAATTTTTTTTGATAAGGTATGTGAGAAGTTGAAATTTTGAAACGAAAGCGCTCAGGAACTGTTTTTAATCGGTATTTTTACTTTGCATTACTTCGATTTTGTGTGCTAAAGTACCATTTTATAAGCAAATTATTTGATTTGAATGAAATCGGGTGATGACTTTTATGATCCTAGGCAACCAATTAAGGTTCAATTTTGAAAATTGAGAATTTGAAATTCGCCTTAGGATTGACAAGGCTAATGTATTTTCAAAGGGATTTAACGACTTTTTTTCTGCAGTAACTGTGTTTTGAGTAGTAAAATTTAACTTTAATGACGATTTGAAAGTGGAAATCGATTCGAGTGATGATTTCGGTTACCCTAGTTGCAAAAAGATTGTAAAATTTTGAAAATTTTGAAATATGAAATTATCCTTACGATTAACATGGGGAAAATCAAAAATGAAATTTTTTGAAAGTGCCCTTTTTTGGACCAACTTTAGACACACTTGTTATTTAGTGAGTGTTAAAAATTGGAATTGAAGATTCTCCTACATATTACCTTCAATTTCTCAAATGGGAAAAAATTTTGAAAATTTTACTTTTTGGACAATAATTCATTGAAAAGTCCCCCATGTGTTTTAAATTGAATTGTATTTTCGAGAAAATGGCTCAAATGCTTTCAATGTGTGATTTTAAGTTGGATATATTTTTATATTCATTCTTGTACCAAATTTTAAATAAAATAACAGAATTCTAAAAATCAAAAATTCCATTTTTTAAAAATCGTGAAATTTTTCACTTTCTAGGGTATTGAATGGAAAATTTCATTTTTAACAAATTGTTTAAAATTGCATTTTCTTAATCAAAAACACTTTATAAATCAAACTAAGTTCAAAATTTAGCAAACAAATCATTTTTGATAAGGTATGTGAGAAGTTGAAATTTGGAAACAAAAGCGCTCTGGAACTGTTTTGAAGCCGTATTTTTACTTTGCATTACTTCGATTTTGTGTGCTAAAGTACCATTTCATAAGCAAATTATTTGATTAGAATGAAATCTGGTGATGACTTTTATGATCCTAGGCAACAAATTTATGTTCAATTTTGAAAATTGAGAATTTGAAATTTGCCTTAGGATTGACAAGGCTAACGTATTTTTCTGCAATAACTGGGTTTTGAGTAGTAAAATTTCACTTTAATGACGATTTGAAAGTGGAAATCGATTCGAGTGATGATTTCGGTTACCCTAGTTGCAAAAAGATTGTAAAATTTTGAAAATTTTGAAATATGAAATTATCCTTACGATTAACATGGGGAAAATCAAAAATGAAATTTTTTGAAAGTGCCCTTTTTTGGACCAACTTTAGACCCATTTGTTATTTAGTGAGTGTTATAAAATTGGAATTGGAGATTCTCCTACATATTAGCTTCAATTTCTCAAATGGGAAAAAATTTTGAAAATTTTACTTTTTGGACAATATTTCATTGAAAAGTCCCCCATGTGTTTTAAATTGAATCGTATTTTCGAGAAAATGGCTCAAATGCTTTCAATGTGTGATTTTAAGTTGGATATATTTTTATATTCATTCCTGTACCAAATTTTAAATAAAATAACAGAATTCTAAAAATCAAAAATTCCATTTTTTAAAAATCGTGAAATTTTTCACTTTCTAGGGTATTGAATGGAAAATTTCATTTTTAACAAATTGTTTCAAATTGCATTTTTTTTAATCAAAAACACTTTATAAATCAAACTAAGTTCAAAATTTCGCAAAATTGTTTTTTGATAAGTATGTGAGAAGTTGAAATTTTGAAACGAAAGCGCTCAGGAACTGTTTTTAATCGGTATTTTTACTTTGCATTACTTCGATTTTGTGTGCTAATGTACCATTTTATAAGCAAATTATTTGATCAGAATGGAAATCGGGTGATGACTTTTATGATCCTAGGCAACAAATTTATGTTCAATTTGGAAAATTGAGGATTTGAGATTTGCCATAGGATTGACAAAGCTAATGTGTTTTCAAAGGGATTTAACGACTTTTTTTGTGCAGTAAATGGGATTTAGAGAGTAAAATTTCACTTGAATGACGATTTAAAAGTGCAAATCGATTCGGGTGATGATTTTGGTTACCCTAGTTGCAAAAAGATTGTAAAATTTTGAAAATTTAGAAATGTGAAACTTTCCATACGATTAACATGGGGGAAAGCAAAAATGAAATTTTTTTAAAGTGCCCTTTTTTGGACCCACTTTAGACCCACTTTTTATTTAGTGAGTGTTATAAAATTGGAATTGGAGATTCTCATTTATATTAGCTTTAATTTCTCAACTTTAAAAAAATTTAGAAAATTTTACTTTTTGAACAATAATTCATTGAAAAGTCCCCCATGTGTTTTAAATGGGAATTGTATTTTCGAGAAAATGACTCAAATGCTTTCAAAACGTGATTTTAAGTTGGATATATTTTTATAGGCATTCTTGTACCAAATTTTAAATAAAAATACAGTATTCTAAAAATCAAAAATTCCATTTTTTAAAAATCGTGAAATTTTTCACTTTCGAGGCTATTGAATGGAAAATTTCATTTTTAACAAATTGTTTCAAATTGTATTTTCTTAATCAAAAACACTTTATAAATCAAACTAAGTTCAAAATTTAGCAAACAAATCATTTTTGATAAGGTATATGAGAAGTTGAAATTTGGAAACAAAAGCGCTCAGGAACTGTTTTGAAGCCGTATTTTTACTTTGCATTACCTCGATTTTGTGTGCTAAAGTACCATTTCATAAGCAAATTATTTGATCAGAATGGAAATCGGGTGATGACTTTTATGATCCTAGGCAACAAATTTATGTTCAATTTGGCAAATTGAGGATTTGAAATTCGCCTTAGGATTGACAAGGCTAATGTATTTTCAAAGGGATTTAACGACTTTTTTTCTGCAGTAACTGGGTTTTGAGTAGTAAAATTTAACTTTAATGACGATTTGAAAGTGGAAATCGATTCGAGTGATGATTTCGGTTACCCTAGTTGCAAAAAGATTGTAAAATTTTGAAAATTTTGAAATATGAAATTATCCTTACGATTAACATGGGGAAAATCAAAAATGAAATTTTTTGAAAGTGCCCTTTTTTGGACCAACTTTAGACCCACTTGTTATTTAGTGAGTGTTATAAAATTGGAATTGGAGATTCTCCTACATAATAACTTCAATTTCTCAAACGGGACAAAATTTAGAAAATTTTACTTTTTGGACAATAATTTATTGAAAAGTCCCCCTTATGTTTTAAAGGGGAATTGTATTTTCGAGAAAATGGCTCAAATGCTTTCAAAGTGTGATTTTAAGTTGGATATATTTTTATAGGCATTCTTGTACCAAATTTTAAATAAAAAAACAGTATTCTAAAAATCAAAAATTCCATTTTTTAAAAATCGTGAAATTTTTCACTTTCGAGGTTATTGAATGGAAAATTTCATTTTTAACAAATTGTTTCTAATTGCATTTTCTTAATCAAAATCACTTTATAAATCAAACTAAGTTCAAAATTTAGCAAAAATTTTTTTTGATAAGGTATGTGAGAAGTTGAAATTTTGAAACGAAAGCGCTCAGGAACTGTTTTTAATCGGTATTTTTACTTTGCATTACTTCGATTTTGTGTGCTAAAGTACCATTTTATAAGCAAATTATTTGATTTGAATGAAATCGGGTGATGACTTTTATGATCCTAGGCAACCAATTAAGGTTCAATTTTGAAAATTGAGAATTTGAAATTCGCCTTAGGATTGACAAGGCTAATGTATTTTCAAAGGGATTTAACGACTTTTTTTCTGCAGTAACTGTGTTTTGAGTAGTAAAATTTAACTTTAATGACGATTTGAAAGTGGAAATCGATTCGAGTGATGATTTCGGTTACCCTAGTTGCAAAAAGATTGTAAAATTTTGAAAATTTTGAAATATGAAATTATCCTTACGATTAACATGGGGAAAATCAAAAATGAAATTTTTTGAAAGTGCCCTTTTTTGGACCAACTTTAGACCCACTTGTTATTTAGTGAGTGTTATAAAATTGGAATTGGAGATTCTCCTACATAATAACTTCAATTTCTCAAACGGGACAAAATTTAGAAAATTTTACTTTTTGGACAATAATTCATTGAAAAGTCCCCCTTGTGTTTTAAAGGGGAATTGTATTTTCGAGAAAATGGCTCAAATGCTTTCAAAGTGTGATTTTAAGTTGGATATATTTTTATATGCATTCTTGTACCAAATTTTAAATAAAAAAACAGTATTCTAAAAATCAAAAATTCCATTTTTTAAAAATCGTGAAATTTTTCACTTTCGAGGTTATTGAATGGAAAATTTCATTTTTAACAAATTGTTTCTAATTGCATTTTCTTAATCAAAAACACTTTATAAATCAAACTAAGTTCAAAATTTAGCAAACAAATCATTTTTTATAAGGTATATGAGAAATTGAAATTTGGAAACAAAAGCGCTCAGGAACTGTTTTGAAGCCGTATTTTTACTTTGCATTACTTCGATTTTGTGTGCTAAAGTACCATTTCATAAGCAAATTATTTGATTAGAATGAAATCTGGTGATGACTTTTATGATCCTAGGCAACCAATTAAGGTTCAATTTTGAAAATTGAGAATTTGAAATTCGCCTTAGGATTGACAAGGCTAATGTATTTTCAAAGGGATTTAACGACTTTTTTTCTGCAGTAACTGGGTTTTGAGTAGTAAAATTTAACTTTAATGACGATTTGAAAGTGGAAATCGATTCGAGTGATGATTTCGGTTACCCTAGTTGCAAAAAGATTGTAAAATTTTGAAAATTTAGAAATGTGAAATTTTTCATTCGATTAACATGGGGAAAATCAAAAATGAAATTTTTTGAAAGTGGCCTTTTTTGGACCAACTTTAGACCCACTTTTTATTTAGTGAGTGTTATAAA
Organism: Linyphia triangularis; assembly: GCA_963978545.1. Lineage (NCBI taxonomy): Eukaryota > Metazoa > Arthropoda > Arachnida > Araneae > Linyphiidae > Linyphia > Linyphia triangularis. Next base: position 7,915,257 of record OZ021722.1, on the reverse strand, counting down.
ATTGGAATTGGAGATTCTCATTTATATTAGCTTTAATTTCTCAACTTTAAAAAAATTTAGAAAATTATACTTTTTGAACAATAATTCTGTGAATAGTCCCCCATGTGTTTTAAATGGGAATTGTATTTTCGAGAAAATGGCTCAAATGCTTCCAAAACGTGATTTTAAGTTGGATATACTTTTATAGGCATTCTTGTACCAAATTTTAAATAAAAAAACAGTATTCTAAAAATCAAAAATTCCATTTTTAAAAAATCGTGAAATTTTTCACTTTCGAGGGTATTGAATGGAAAATTTCATTTTTAACAAATTGTTTCAAATTGCATTTTTTTTAATCAAAAACACTTTATAAATCAAACTAAGTTCAAAATTTGGCAATCAAATTATTTTTGATAACGTATGTGAGAAGTTGAAATTTTGAAACGAAAGCGTTCAGGAACTGTTTTTAATCGGTATTTTTACTTTGCATTACTTCGATTTTGTGTGCTAAAGTACCATTTTATAAGCAAATTATTTGATCAGAATGAAATCGGGTGATAACTTTTATGATCCTATTCAACAAATATATGTTCAATTTGGAAAATGGAGGATTTGAGATTTGCCTTAGGATTGACAAGGCTAATGTATTTTCAAAGGGATTTAACGACTTTTTTTGTGCAGTAACTGGATTTTGAAGAGTAAAATTTCACTTTAATAACGATTTAAAAGTGCAAATCGATTCGGGTGATGATTTCGGTTACCCTAGTTGCAAAAAGATTGTAAAATTTTGAAAATTTAGAAATGTTAAACTTACCATACGATTAACATGGGGGAAAGCAAAAATGAAATTTTTTTAAAGTGTCCTTTTTTGGACCAACTTTAGACACACTTGTTATTTAGTGAGTGTTATAAAATTGGAATTGGAGATTCTCCTTTATATTAGCTTCAATTTCTCAAATGGGAAAAAATTAAAAAAATTTTAATTTTTGGGCAATAATTCAATGAAAAGGCCCCCATGTGTTTTAAAGGGGAATTGTATTTTCGAGAAAATGGCTCAAATGCTTTCAAAGTGTGATTTTAAGTTGGATATATTTTTATATTCATTCTTGTACCAAATTTTAAATAAAATAACAGAATTCTAAAAATCAAAAATTCCATTTTTTAAAAATCGTGAAATTTTTCACTTTCGAGGGTATTGAATGGAAAATTTAATTTTTAAAAAATTGTTTTATATTGCATTTTCTTAATCAAAAACACTTTATAAATCAAACTAAGTTCAAAATTTTGCAAACAAATTATGTTTGATAAGGTATATGAGAAGTTGAAATTTTGAGACGAAAGCGCTCAGGAACTATTTCTAATCGGTATTTTTACTTTGCATTACTTCGATTTTGTGTGGTAAAGTACCATTTTATAAGCAAATTATTTGATTTGAATGAAATCGGGTGATGACTTTTATGATCCTAGGCAACCAATTAAGGTTCAATTTTGAAAATTGAGAATTTGAAATTTGCCTTAGGATTGACAAGGCTAATGTATTTTCAAAGGGATTTAACGACTTTTTTTCTGCAGTAACTGGGTTTTGAGTAGTAAAATTTAACTTTAATGACGATTTGAAAGTGGAAATCGATTCGAGTGATGATTTCGGTTACCCTAGTTGCAAAAAGATTGTAAAATTTTGAAAATTTTGAAATATGAAATTATCCTTACGATTAACATGGGGAAAATCAAAAATGAAATTTTTTGAAAGTGCCCTTTTTTGGACCAACTTTAGACCCACTTGTTATTTAGTGAGTGTTATAAAATTGGAATTGGAGATTCTCCTACATAATAACTTCAATTTCTCAAACGGGACAAAATTTAGAAAATTTTACTTTTTGGACAATAATTTATTGAAAAGTCCCCCTTATGTTTTAAAGGGGAATTGTATTTTCGAGAAAATGGCTCAAATGCTTTCAAAGTGTGATTTTAAGTTGGATATATTTTTATAGGCATTCTTGTACCAAATTTTAAATAAAAAAACAGTATTCTAAAAATCAAAAATTCCATTTTTTAAAAATCGTGAAATTTTTCACTTTCGAGGTTATTGAATGGAAAATTTCATTTTTAACAAATTGTTTCTAATTGCATTTTCTTAATCAAAATCACTTTATAAATCAAACTAAGTTCAAAATTTAGCAAACAAATCATTTTTTATAAAGTATATGAGAAGTTGAAATTTGGAAACAAAAGCGCTCAGGAACTGTTTTGAAGCCGTATTTTTACTTTGCATTACTTCGATTTTGTGTGCTAAAGTACCATTTCATAAGCAAATTATTTGATTAGAATGAAATCTGGTGATGACTTTTATGATCCTAGGCAACCAATTAAGGTTCAATTTTGAAAATTGAGAATTTGAAATTTGCCTTAGGATTGACAAGGCTAATGTATTTTCAAAGGGAATTAACGACTTTTTTTCTGCAGTAACTGGGTTTTGAGTAGTAAAATTTCACTTTAATGACGATTTGAAAGTGGAAATCGATTCGGGTGATGATTTCGGTTACCCTAGTTGCAAAAAGATTGTAAAATTTTGAAAATTTTGAAATATGAAATTATCCTTACGATTAACATGGGGAAAATCAAAAATGAAATTTTTTGAAAGTGCCCTTTTTTGGACCAACTTTAGACCCACTTGTTATTTAGTGAGTGTTAAAAATTGGAATTGGAGATTCTCCTACATATTAGCTTCAATTTCTCAAATGGGAAAAAATTTTGAAAATTTTACTTTTTGGACAATAATTCATTGAAAAGTCCCCCATGTGTTTTAAATTGAATTGTATTTTCGAGAAAATGGCTCAAATGCTTTCAATGTGTGATTTTAAGTTGGATATATTTTTATATTCATTCTTGTACCAAATTTTAAATGAAATAGCAGAATTTTAAAAATCAAAAATTCCATTTTTTAAAAATCGTGAAATTTTTCACTTTCTAGGATATTGAATGGAAAATTTCATTTTTAACAAATTGTTTGAAATTGCATTTTTTTTAATCAAAAACACTTTATAAATCAAACTAAGTTCAAAATTTCGCAAAAATTTTTTTTGATAAGGTATGTGAGAAGTTGAAATTTTGAAACGAAAGCGCTCAGGAACTGTTTTTAATCGGTATTTTTACTTTGCATTACTTCGATTTTGTGTGCTAAAGTACCATTTTATAAGCAAATTATTTGATTTGAATGAAATCGGGTGATGACTTTTATGATCCTAGGCAACCAATTAAGGTTCAATTTTGAAAATTGAGAATTTGAAATTCGCCTTAGGATTGACAAGGCTAATGTATTTTCAAAGGGATTTAACGACTTTTTTTCTGCAGTAACTGTGTTTTGAGTAGTAAAATTTAACTTTAATGACGATTTGAAAGTGGAAATCGATTCGAGTGATGATTTCGGTTACCCTAGTTGCAAAAAGATTGTAAAATTTTGAAAATTTTGAAATATGAAATTATCCTTACGATTAACATGGGGAAAATCAAAAATGAAATTTTTTGAAAGTGCCCTTTTTTGGACCAACTTTAGACCCACTTGTTATTTAGTGAGTGTTATAAAATTGGAATTGGAGATTCTCCTACATAATAACTTCAATTTCTCAAACGGGACAAAATTTAGAAAATTTTACTTTTTGGACAATAATTCATTGAAAAGTCCCCCTTGTGTTTTAAAGGGGAATTGTATTTTCGAGAAAATGGCTCAAATGCTTTCAAAGTGTGATTTTAAGTTGGATATATTTTTATATGCATTCTTGTACCAAATTTTAAATAAAAAAACAGTATTCTAAAAATCAAAAATTCCATTTTTTAAAAATCGTGAAATTTTTCACTTTCGAGGTTATTGAATGGAAAATTTCATTTTTAACAAATTGTTTCTAATTGCATTTTCTTAATCAAAAAAAATTTATAAATCAAACTAAGTTCAAAATTTAGCAAACAAATCATTTTTTATAAGGTATATGAGAAATTGAAATTTGGAAACAAAAGCGCTCAGGAACTGTTTTGAAGCCGTATTTTTACTTTGCATTACTTCGATTTTGTGTGCTAAAGTACCATTTCATAAGCAAATTATTTGATTAGAATGAAATCTGGTGATGACTTTTATGATCCTAGGCAACCAATTAAGGTTCAATTTTGAAAATTGAGAATTTGAAATTTGCCTTAGGATTGACAAGGCTAATGTATTTTTCTGCAATAACTGGGTTTTGAGTAGTAAAATTTCACTTTAATGACGATTTGAAAGTGGAAATCGATTCGAGTGATGATTTCGGTTACCCTAGTTGCAAAAAGATTGTAAAATTTTGAAAATTTTGAAATATGAAATTATCCTTACGATTAACATGGGGAAAATCAAAAATGAAATTTTTTGAAAGTGCCCTTTTTTGGACCAACTTTAGACACACTTGTTATTTAGTGAGTGTTAAAAATTGAAATTGAAGATTCTCCTACATATTACCTTCAATTTCTCAAATGGGAAAAAATTTTGAAAATTTTACTTTTTGGACAATAATTCATTGAAAAGTCCCCCATGTGTTTTAAATTGAATTGTATTTTCGAGAAAATGGCTCAAATGCTTTCAATGTGTGATTTTAAGTTGGATATATTTTTATATTCATTCTTGTACCAAATTTTAAATAAAATAACAGAATTCTAAAAATCAAAAATTCCATTTTTTAAAAATCGTGAAATTTTTCACTTTCTAGGGTATTGAATGGAAAATTTTATTTTTAACAAATTGTTTAAAATTGCATTTTCTTAATCAAAAACACTTTATCAATCAAACTAAGTTCAAAATTTAGCAAACAAATCATTTTTGATAAGGTATGTGAGAAGTTGAAATTTGGAAACAAAAGCGCTCTGGAACTGTTTTGAAGCCGTATTTTTACTTTGCATTACTTCGATTTTGTGTGCTAAAGTACCATTTCATAAGCAAATTATTTGATTAGAATGAAATCTGGTGATGACTTTTATGATCCTAGGCAACAAATTTATGTTCAATTTTGAAAATTGAGAATTTGAAATTTGCCTTAGGATTGACAAGGCTAACGTATTTTTCTGCAATAACTGGGTTTTGAGTAGTAAAATTTCACTTTAATGACGATTTGAAAGTGGAAATCGATTCGAGTGATGATTTCGGTTACCCTAGTTGCAAAAAGATTGTAAAATTTTGAAAATTTTGAAATATGAAATTATCCTTACGATTAACATGGGGAAAATCAAAAATGAAATTTTTTGAAAGTGCCCTTTTTTGGACCAACTTTAGACCCATTTGTTATTTAGTGAGTGTTATAAAATTGGAATTGGAGATTCTCCTACATATTAGCTTCAATTTCTCAAATGGGAAAAAATTTTGAAAATTTTACTTTTTGGACAATATTTCATTGAAAAGTCCCCCATGTGTTTTAAATTGAATCGTATTTTCGAGAAAATGGCTCAAATGCTTTCAATGTGTGATTTTAAGTTGGATATATTTTTATATTCATTCCTGTACCAAATTTTAAATAAAATAACAGAATTCTAAAAATCAAAAATTCCATTTTTTAAAAATCGTGAAATTTTTCACTTTCTAGGGTATTGAATGGAAAATTTCATTTTTAACAAATTGTTTCAAATTGCATTTTTTTTAATCAAAAACACTTTATAAATCAAACTAAGTTCAAAATTTCGCAAAATTGTTTTTTGATAAGTATGTGAGAAGTTGAAATTTTGAAACGAAAGCGCTCAGGAACTGTTTTTAATCGGTATTTTTACTTTGCATTACTTCGATTTTGTGTGCTAATGTACCATTTTATAAGCAAATTATTTGATCAGAATGGAAATCGGGTGATGACTTTTATGATCCTAGGCAACAAATTTATGTTCAATTTGGAAAATTGAGGATTTGAGATTTGCCATAGGATTGACAAAGCTAATGTGTTTTCAAAGGGATTTAACGACTTTTTTTGTGCAGTAAATGGGATTTAGAGAGTAAAATTTCACTTGAATGACGATTTAAAAGTGCAAATCGATTCGGGTGATGATTTTGGTTACCCTAGTTGCAAAAAGATTGTAAAATTTTGAAAATTTAGAAATGTGAAACTTTCCATACGATTAACATGGGGGAAAGCAAAAATGAAATTTTTTTAAAGTGCCCTTTTTTGGACCCACTTTAGACCCACTTTTTATTTAGTGAGTGTTATAAAATTGGAATTGGAGATTCTCATTTATATTAGCTTTAATTTCTCAACTTTAAAAAAATTTAGAAAATTTTACTTTTTGAACAATAATTCATTGAAAAGTCCCCCATGTGTTTTAAATGGGAATTGTATTTTCGAGAAAATGACTCAAATGCTTTCAAAACGTGATTTTAAGTTGGATATATTTTTATAGGCATTCTTGTACCAAATTTTAAATAAAAATACAGTATTCTAAAAATCAAAAATTCCATTTTTTAAAAATCGTGAAATTTTTCACTTTCGAGGCTATTGAATGGAAAATTTCATTTTTAACAAATTGTTTCAAATTGTATTTTCTTAATCAAAAACACTTTATAAATCAAACTAAGTTCAAAATTTAGCAAACAAATCATTTTTGATAAGGTATATGAGAAGTTGAAATTTGGAAACAAAAGCGCTCAGGAACTGTTTTGAAGCCGTATTTTTACTTTGCATTACCTCGATTTTGTGTGCTAAAGTACCATTTCATAAGCAAATTATTTGATCAGAATGGAAATCGGGTGATGACTTTTATGATCCTAGGCAACAAATTTATGTTCAATTTGGCAAATTGAGGATTTGAGATTTGCCATAGGATTGACAAGGCTAATGTATTTTCAAAGGGATTTAACGACTTTTTTTCTGCAGTAAATGGGTTTTGAGTAGTAAAATTTCACTTTAATGGCGATTTGAAAGTGGAAATCGATTCGAGTGATGATTTCGGTTACCCTAGTTGCAAAAAGATTGTAAAATTTTGAAAATTTTGAAATGTGAAACTTTCTATACGATTAACATGGGGAAAGGCAAAAATGAAATTTTTTGAAAGTGCCCTTTTTTGGACCAACTTTAGACCCACTTGTTATTTAGTGATTGTTATAAAATTGGAATTGGAGATTCTCCTACATATTAACTTCAATTTCTCAAACGGGAAAAAATTTAGAAAATTTTACTTTTTGGACAATAATTCATTGAAAAGTCCCCCTTGTGTTTTAAAGGGGAATTGTATTTTCGAGAAAATGGCTCAAATGCTTTCAATGTGTGATTTTAAGTTGGATATATTTTTATATTCATTCTTGTACCAAATTTTAAATAAAATAACAGAATTCTAAAAATCAAAAATTCCATTTTTTAAAAATCGTGAAATTTTTCACTTTCTAGGGTATTGAATTTAAAATTTCATTTTTAACAAATTGTTTCAAATTGCATTTTTTTTAATCAAAAACACTTTATAAATCAAACTAAGTTCAAAATTTCGCAAAAAAATTTTTTTGATAAGGTATGTGAGAAGTTGAAATTTTGAAACGAAAGCGCTCAGGAACTATTTTTAATCGGTATTTTTACTTTGCATTATTTCGATTTTGTGTGCTAAAGTACCATTTTATAAGCAAATTATTTGATCAGAATGAAATCGGGTGATGACTTTTATGATCCTAGGCAACAAATTAAGGTTCAATTTTGAAAATTGAGGATTTGAGATTTGCCTTAGGATTGACAAGGCTAAAGTATTTTCCAAGGGAGACACTATACACAGAACCGGGAAAACATGGAAATCAGGGAAATATCAGGGAACTTTCTCATTCTTAAAAAAATCAGGGATTTTTTTTAAATTTCACTGAAATCAGGGAAATGTTCTTTGTTTTGAAGGCACGTTTCCCTAATCATCCACATTTTGGCGCCATTTTCCCAGAGAATTGTGGCGGTGATCGTTGAAAATTTAATGTTTCGGAATAATTTTAACTTTTCATTACCGTCAAAACTATTTTTAAAAAAGTTTGCACGTTATCTCTTTAGCATACATGTTCTATTTGATCAGGATATCTACACTTTTGAATAAGTTGGGGAAATTGGATGAAAAGTTTGTCGTGAAATCATTGAATATTTTCAAAAATCCATCATGGAAATCGGGGAACTTTTTTTCGTAAATTTTGTGGCCACCCTGTAATAGTAGTTTTGATAATCTGCTATCATTTACATATAAGTGTTTATTTCATTTACTATTTGAGGTTTGTTTTAAAAATAGTTTTGCTTTTGTGAATGCTAACTAGGACATAGTATTTTAACAGAGCTATGCTAGTGGCATTTAAAAAGCTTAAACACTGGTTGTAATTGCACATAAAAGTTGCCAATGCATATAAAGGATTTATATTAAAAACTTAATTTTGATGATTACCACAGGTGCTTCTGGGTATGAATCCAGACAAAGGCTCAGTCACCAAGAAGGAAAAACTAATGTATCCCACCATCTTATGGTCACAACTGTTCAACAGGCTTAAACAGTCTTCCATGGTTCATCTAATTTTTGTGTTGAAGTAAAGTTTACTTTTAAGGAAATATGTTTTTTATATATATTTACAATACGTTGGACAGGGCTATATAGGCTGTTTATATACAATGAACTTTTTGTGTAATTGAGGTGTTTATTTTACGGGTGGGAATTGCATTTTGTATGGAATCCCGTACTTAATACGGGAAATTTTAATTTATTTTACGGGAATAAATTATTTTGTATGAAATTACCGTATTTAATACGGAAAGTTTACGTTTATTTTACGGGGGATAAACATTAGCAAGCAGTCAATAACCGTTTTTAATACGAAAAGTTTCCGTTTATTTTACGGAAGAAAACTGTATTTTATATGGAATGACAGTAATTATTACTGAAAGTTTCCGTTCATTTTACGGGGAAAAACCGTTGCAATCAGTCAAAACCGTATTTAATACGGAATGTTTCCGTATTTTTTACTGTTTTAAACTGGCGACCCAGCTGCCAGTTTAAAACCGTAAATTTGACGGGATTTTTTTTGCAGTGTATTGTCACTAAAGATTAACTTCTTGTACGACTTTTATTTATGATGTAAAGACAATTATTTTTTTAATTATTTGAAACAAGAATCAAATATCAATTGTTATATTATTAATATAAAAAAGTTAAACTATTGTTTCAGTTTTCAAAATTGTTTTATATTGTTGAATCTTTAGTAATTATCACATTTCTAACATTGAAGATTTGTAGTAAAGCATTTTATTCATTGGCGTATTCGGTAAATCTGAGGGCCGTGGAAATTTCCAACATAAGTCATGCTGCCCGTTTCAATAAATTATTGGCGAACGCTGATCTAGAGCGAGGTCTTCCTCTTATCTGTATATATGTGTCCCAGCCATCTAATTCGATAGGATTTATTCACTCGAACAATATTGGGTTGTCTATTCATGACTTGAAGTGAGAAGCTGTGCATAGATGGCGCTGTAAACCGGACGAGACCACAGAGACTTTTCGCTACTTCCGGTTGTTGTTTGATCTCCGTGTTTGTGCATACAAACTGTGTCTTTTTCATCTTAGTATTTATCCATAGTTAAAAATTTTAATCATAATGAATAAAGTGTATTCAAGAAGGAAGTACGGGTGATGTTGCTTCGTTCCTCAATGTGGTATGAAAACTGGAACAAATAATGTTTCGCAGATTAAAAGCCACAGATTTCTGAAAGATGAGGACGATTTTTAATAGGGCTACATCTCTAAAATGTTCAACATAAGTAGTTTTGGTCTGCTAATTGGACTTTTTGGACTTTCGAAAAACAAAATTTTAAATTTTTGGTTAGTTCGTTATTAATTAATTTTTTTAAATAATTATTATAAATTTTACAAAACAATTTCAAATTGGATTTTTATAAAACAGAATTTTTTTTTTTTTTTTGTTGTTGTTGTTCTTAACAAATATTTCACAAAACGATTTTTTTTTCTTGACAAGGGAGAGGCTTCCAATATTACGTAGCAATTAGATTTTAGTGTGTGAAGCGAGCTTATGCTTACGCAACAATGAACCTTTCATCTAGCAAAGCGAGCCTATGCTTGCATAGCAATGAACCTTTTAACGAGTGAAGTAAAAGCCTGTGTTTATGTGTCATTGAACTTTTCAGCGAACGAAGCGAGCTTGATTTTGCGTAACGATGAACCTTCCTGCGAGCGAAGTGTCCAAAACTGGAACCTATATACGAATGATAGATTTCCGCAACGCGAGGCCTCACAGCAAGTTAAAATATTGCACTTGTTAAAATTTCGTAGCTAAGCACGGGTATTCAACTAGTAGTAAATATATTATTTATATCTGAAAATGTAAAATTATATTGCACGAGCTGAAACTTTTGAGAAAAAAAAATCTTTATTTCATCAAATTGGGTATCTAAAACAAAATTTGGTACATATAAACGAATCCAAACGAGACTTCTCGCCAATGTCTGGAATCATCAACAGAAAGTTTGCTTTAAAAAAAAAAACATCCAATGGATTGTATAAATCGATCCCTTCATCTTTAATAAATTTCTCTTTGTATCTCATCTGAGCTAAAAGCTCTAATTTTTTTAAATAGTTGCTGCTCATTTGAGTTTTTAAAAGCAAAACAATCCTTGAATCGAAATGGCAAATGCATTGAAACAAACGGAGAGACTCTGCCGGAAGTGAGTAACCGGAAGACGCGGGAAGTGCGCCAATCAGAGACGACTTGGGATTTGTTTCCAAACATCAACCCATGAATACTTTAGGTACAGTTCGCGATTGTATTAGATTATTCCACTTTTTCTTTTGTGGTATGATTCACTTCACCGAAATTTTGCTTCCTTATTAAATTTATAAATTATCTAAAATAATTAAAACTAATATTTTCTCTGCTAACCTTCAGGAAGCAGTTTTTAAATTGAATTCGACAGTTTCCGCTATGGAACAGCATCCATAGCAGAAACTGTCTAAATCAATTTAAAAACTGCTTCCTGAAGGTTAGCAGAGAACTTTATATTTTTTTCTCAGTTTGAGCCAAAGAAGGACCCTAGGGCCAAAGTAGCCCGCATTCACGGTATATATATATATCACTCTCCGCGGGTGTTGGGAGATGTTGTCTCTAGTGTTAACATTTAAATACCCTAAGTTTCAAATTTGATACAGGGCTTTTAAATCGAATTGTATACTTGCAATTGGTTTGTTTTTAATATTTGGCTGTGTGTATGTTACCATTACATAATGTTCTTTTGAACAAAAGTTTAAAAAAATTAAACGTCTGCTGTCAGAATTGTTCAAATGATATGACATTTTGTTTTTCCTCCGTATTGAACGAATAACATATTGTTAGAAAGAGTTTAGAGGAATAAATCTTTGACACATTTCATTTTTTCGAGAAGTAGAAATACTTTTGAGGTAGGTGAGTATCTTATTTTAATAGTATGTAAATATTTTTAGTAAGAGTCTGTTTTGCTTGAAGAAAATTTTGCTATTTCAAAAATATATCAAACTTCAGTTATCACTGTTTAAATGAAGTTTCACGTGCCAAAAACACAATTTTTTAGACAATGAGTTTCAAGTAATCATATTTATTTTCAGAACAAAATAGTACTCGAAACTAATAAAATAACTCTCTAGCCTTGAAATGATACCATTACCTTGCAAAAATTCCATCTAAGGATTATTTTAAAACAGAAAAACTATAAAAACATTTGACCATTTTTTACGATATTTCACTCAAATTAGAATAAAAACAATGCAGTTTGGTAGCGGGCAAGTTGAAAAAAACGTGGTGATGTGAACTTGCGGAAGGGTAAAACCATTTCACACTTGGAAACTTCTCGACAAATCCCCCCCACAGCGGCGGGCCAATCACGAGTAAAAAGTCTTAAGCCAAGATAAATATTAAAGGAGCTTCAGGTGTAGAAATAGGTACGATCAAGCCACTCGTATTCGATTGTATTCATTGATGGTTTAAAGAGTGAATTCAACAGCATGTCCAGTTTTATTCCAGATATTGACTCTCTGGTGGGGACAAACAATGTCAAAAATCTCAATGAAGTTTTTTTCTTAACTTTGACCACTTTTTTTTCCCTTAACTTTGACCACTTTTTTTTTTCTTTTTTTCTTTGTTTTTTTTCTGTTACTTATGAAAGCTAAGTGAAGAATTAATAAAGTTTCTTCCTTTATAAAAAAATATTTTTAAATCCTTCTTGTACAGTATAAACTAACACGCACACTGAGTGGCACATATTCTATTAGCTATTGTGCCTTAAAAAAAAATTTACAAAATGAGTGGTAACGGTATAGTGGTTAGCGTGCTAGCTTCTAGACCGCGAGGTTGCGGGTTCCGAGTCCCGTGTAAGGCATGGGTGTTTGTAAATGTATGTTGGCTTGTCTAATGACGTAAATTTTGGCGCATTATAGCCCTCGTGTTGCTGACGGCGCCAGATAATCTGAAAACAACTGAAAAACAACAAAATGAGCGGTCCGCACAACTAGAAAGATTGGGAACTGCTGCTCAAGGAGTCAGTCCGAGAGATAACCGCGTTTTGGTACCTTGAATATCTTAGTTAATTGAACATCACTTTGACTTTTTTTTTTGTTACAGTACGTAGAGAAATGTTAGTAGACTATGAACCTATACTAGTTTGACTGATTTCTGAAGAGAAAACATGGCCGAAACTCTACAAAAATTAACTCGGAATGAGTTGAACTAAATATGATTACCAAATACGTCATAACTTGCCAAATAATGAGAATTCTTTTTTATTAGGAAACACACCACTCTATAATTTTCAATAAGGAAGGGTTCAGACAATTTCAACTCGCTGGCGAAAAATATTCGCATTTTTTTTATTTTTTTAAAGTGACCTAAGTTAGCAAAAAATACGTTAGTTACGTAATATTATCACCAACTTGGCTCACTTTTGAAAAATACGAATATTTTTCGCCAGCAGCGAGGTGAAATCGTCTGCACCCTTTCTCACTGAAAATTATAGAGTGGTAGGTTACCAAATAAACTAGGAGTGTTTAACATGGGACAGTTATCAATTACACTTAATACTGGTCACTGCGTTTATATTTGTGATGGATTGGTGCAATTTACCCTTTTTTATATATTTTTTATTAAAATCACGCCGAAATGTCGAAATTGGCAAGATATTTTTCGATAAATATTACACTATCCCTTCTTGTAAGTGAAACAGAGGAGAAGAAACATTCATTATGGACGATGCTCAAGGGAAGAGAACTCCTTCAAAGCACAAGATCGTCAAATGGAATTTGGAAGATGAATTCGTCAAAGAACACTTACACCAAATGCATTACTTATTCTGCTAACCAAATTGCGTGAGAATGAAACGGACACGACTTGAAGAATATTTTTTCGAAATTTTATTGTGCAACTAAGCAATATTTTTAGAGATTTTTTAAAACTGCCGTTCAATAATAACTAGTATTTGCGATTCCAAGTGCAATAACTGTTTTTCACAAACTATTAGAAAACAAATTGTTACATGCATACAGAGTTCTATATTTATTTAAACACTTCTTAAAATCTTCCGAGTATTTGATCAAGAATTGGCGTGAAATTGGGGGGGGGGGGGGGAAACCCATTAATAAAAAAAAAGTCCAGTATAAAAAAAAAGGCGAGATTGCACAAAAGTTAGTCATTTTTACATATTCAGAAAAATGTTCTCATAGGTCATGTTGCATAAAGCAAAATGAATGTTGTAAGTTTCCAACAGATCCAAATTTATTCCGATCCATTCATGGTAAATTTTGTTTTTGTTTTGCCTTAGCCAATTTAATCACTCTTATAAAATCGACTGATTCACATTCGACCTTAATTCTAACATGTATTGACTTTGACTGGGAATTTGTGCAATTCAAATTCAAAGTTATGATTCATTAAAGTTTATTTTGGAATGAATAATTATTAGGTTATATTTTGATGAAATTAACAGCAAATGACTTTACAATTTAATAGAGAAAATAAAAAAAAATTTAAAAAATCAGTTTCTGAAGGGACATAATGGATTGACTTGAAACGGTCTTTCTTCGGTCTTTATGATGCAAGTAAAAATGGCAACTCTTGGAAAATGTCATTTGGTTTCAAATACAAGGATTAAAATTGCCACCTATAAGAAAGGAAAGGTTATTTGGTAATAAGAAAGGAGCCGAAAAGGGTTTTGCAGTAACTGAATATCACGACAGAAAGGTGTTTTTTTTTTTTTTTTTTGTTTTTTTTTTAATGAAAAGAGGTCATGAACTTCTGGAGTCGTTTAAAATCCGAAAGATTAAGAATACAGCCGAAATCTCTTGCTTCCATTCACTCATAACTCCAAAGAACTAGAATACAACATTTTTTTGGGACGTAAAAATTGAGCCAAGATTGAAAAATTCAACAGGCACTTGGGATATTGCGTTGAGTGTTGAAATTCATGGGCCCGAAATTTGCCTCGTAAATTTGACATCTATTTTTAAGCATCAAATACGGGATTCGAAGATGAGCTATAAACTCGAAGGAATTAGACGATAGGAATTCGATTTTAACACGGTTATAACCTGGCTTTTAAAGAAGATCGTTATGAATATCGACATCGTAAGGAAAGTAGAGCATTGAAAATAAATTGATTGATAGAAAGTCTGACTCAACAGTATCGTAATATCATTAGAATTTTAAAATCATAGCCATGGGTGCCTACAAGGTGGTGCACTTGCACCACTCTGGATTTTGAAAATTAAAAGTAATGTAATGTAGAGAAAAGACTCCATTAAATTATGCCCCATTAAGAATGTTTGATATTCCAGTATACCCCAAGTAAGAACTATTCGATCGAAATAGAAGTATGATATAGGTTTAAAAATATTCAATGGGAAAGAAATTTAATAACGTAACGATGACTTATTTGTTATTTTTTTAAGATTTACAATTAAAATAATAAATTGCACCCCCCCCCCCCCTCCTCCCTCGTGTGTCATTTGCATCCCTGTGGCGTCCATGAATAATGATTGCAAAATATGACTTTTATTTGTTTCACAATCCAGTTTGTCTTCCAGAAAAGTTGACAAAAGGTAGAATTGTTTTCTGATGGAAGTTGCAAAAATGAAGAAATGATTTGTCCTGGGGATATCAAATTGATGTGTCACTTCGTATGGATAAAGGTTAATAACATAAACAACAAAACTATCCATGTCATTTTTAAACTTGTAATATACTTGTAAAAAAAAAATTATCATGAAAAAATAGACATTTCCTGGTGTTAAATATATTCGAAATGATTTCTTTGACCTAATTTGTAAACCATATGAAATAGTAACTTACCTTATAAAAGAATTAAATAAGGGGGAAAAAAGCTCATTAGCACAATTAATACAATAAATAATAAAAACATTGTACCAAAAATAAATGATACAATGGTGTAGTATAAAAGAATGAAGTACCGTTTGAACGAAATTGCACGGGATATGATTTCCTAGAAGTTCTGTTTTACATCTGCAAAACTTTCCTTCTTTATTTATTTAAAGGTGGGAATAACAAATATAAAAACGAGAGCTCATTCCATCTACTCTAATTAAAATAAAAATTCCTAAAAACATATTTTCATCGATTTCGAATTTTGACCTTGGTACAATAAGCCACACTCAGCGACAATTTGTTCCAGAACAGACTGAAGTTTTTAAACGTCGTACAAATTCTTCCTTCTTAAATTTTCATTCCCTTCTCCTTTCCCAGCATTCACTAAACTAGCAGCAGATTAAGAAAAAGGTAGAAGGCAAAAAAGATAGAGAGATGCATGTTTCCAGCCGTGCCACAATATTTCTGGTCTATTTTACCCCATATGCAAATATGAAGAAATTTATCAAAAATTATATATATTTAATTTTTTTTTTAACTATTTATTAAAATTCCAAAACTAACAATTTTTCAAAATTTAATTTTTAAAAAAATCTGTAAATCACCATGACTTAGAAAATGTAATTTCACGATTCCATGCGATTTAAATTCCATAATAATTCTCTTTTAAAGCCCTGATATACTACTGTTTTACTTCCTGGTAAATTTTTCCAGTTGTTGAAAAAGAATGAAACGAATGTTGCCAAAGAGAAAACGCTTGTGCAGTATTTGGACTATATATAAAAGTTTTACCGAGTAGTTTGTAATTTTTTAGAATCCTCCACCACCAGAATCACGGCAGACATTCCAATTCCATTGTCAGCGACGTCAACTCAGGAACTCAGTATAATTACATGGAAATGTATCTATTAAATTAGTATTTCTTCTTGTCCATAGACAACAAGATGTTGTCAGCTTGCAATGGAATCATAGGAAATTCAACAGCTGTCTGCAGTATTTCCACACCGCAGGGCCGACACAAAGCATGTCGAACTGAGGTCAGTCTATCCCGCAATATCGTGCATCCCCCCCCCCCCCCCAACTCGACTCCACGCCCACTTCCAACACAGCGTTCATCCCGATGCGGGCGAAACTATGTGCCCCAAATGCTCATCGTGCTGATTTAGAAGGATAGAAAGAGAGGAGGGGGAACAAAAGGAATTGCTGTCTTTCAGGAGGATTCGAGGGAAAAATTCTTCATGAGCTATGCTGCGACAAAATGCCAAAATATTAATAAAAAACTTCGATCAAACTCGTACTATATAAAGCTATAAAGAAAGTTTAAAATCATAAAACACTCAACCGACCAAAGTGACATTTTAATGGTCGGTAAAGTAAAAATAAGAAGTTCCTAATAATTTTCTTAAGTACCTCAGAAGCAATTTTTTACAACCTGTGAGCATCTCAGATTTTGCTGTGACTAAATAAAAGCGGACAACCTACGAATTTGAAAAAGAAAAAAAAAAAAAAAATTGCACATCGATTTAAAGTGATCATTTGAAAGGAAATAATTTTTTAAGGACCTTTAAGAAATGGTATATATATTAAGCACCCTTTAGAAATCACATACAGATTACGAGGTTTCCGTAGTAGATCTCCAAAATAAGATTAAAATTTCGAAACACATTTACGTTGAACATCATCAATTCAGAAGATTTCGTTCAGAACAAAACTAACTCAATGGAGGTGTTTGAATTGGTGGATCAGCAACTTAAAAACACTTTGCTTTGTTTAAAAACCGGCATTGGCAAATCGTTGCAATTACATTTTGATTTGGGAAAAAAAGTTGTGGAAAATTTGGAAGCACACTGATCATACTCGTTTTACATAGCAAAGATTACATTAATGAAGATTCTATATGATTACAAAGAGGTACATGATTGAATAATGAGAGAGCTTATTTGATTTCAGTCTTGTCTACCATACTTGTTTATTTAGTTCTATCACGGCAAAAGTCAATTGAATTCCTAAATTACAATTTGTATTCTTTCTTCCGTTGTAAAGGTTCCTCTTACTCGATCCTAACTCTCATGACAGTTGGTATCATGGTTGTTAAATTGTAAATCCTCCAGAACACAATTACAAATCATTCAAAATCGCATTCAATCGAAGACTATTTCTGGAGGACTTTCTGAGACAGTGTCGCGATATTAAGTACTAAGGGCTCAATCAGTACATTAGGAAAAAAATTGGAACCTATTAAAATGGCACTATAGTAAATGTGATATTTCAGCTGCATTTGGAAAAAAAATTACATTTATTGTTAAGGAAGTAAACATAAAAAAGCCCACTTTTGAACCACACACATTATTCAATTAACATAAAATTGCATTTATGATGGTCCGTATACAATGGTCCGAAAAGTAATTCAAGAAATTGTAACTACGCAGAGTTACATTAGTTAAATAATCAAAATTTAAATGGAACATTTCACACACAAAAATTGAATAACCATTTACAAATTTGACTACATATGAGGCTCAAAAAAGTTTGCAAACTCGTAAATGTTTTAATTAAATATATATAGATACACAGTGATAATTGTTTTTTGATACTGGCATAAAAATAAAAAAAAGTTTCAAAATCAGTTGAATGCAATTAAAACTTTATTTAATAGCCAGAGTGATCTTATCATCTGATTCCACAAATTACCGAAATTTATTGGAAGAGAAATTAATTTAATATCATTCTAAAACTTACATGAATAAAAACTATTGATAAAATAATACTTTTTTATCACTTCAGTCTTTTAAATTAAAAAATTAGAAAGGAATTTGTGATTCTAATATGAATATAAAACAACTTTTATATTTTAAATGTTTCGACTTTATATGTTGTAGCCAATACCAAATGCTAAAATGACCATCATCAAAGCTTAAGTTATATGAGTTCTCTTGCATCACTGCAGCCTCTTTTGATTGGATGATTGGGAGCTGTCCTCGTAACCAACAAACACTAAGTCTCTACCACAATCTCACTGGATAACGGCGAACACAACAACAGAGTAAGTTTCGCGGCACATTCATTCCAGTATCAAAGCTCACTCACTGCTGCATTGGAAAACCTTGGATTGTGAGATGCCCCAGCTCAGGTGTTGACCTTTCTTCCAACAACGGTTTCGAAACTGTGGTGTGGAATCCTAGTCCGTCCGTGATTTGGGCCTTCAGGCAAGTTTGCGTGATTGGGTTACGAGTGAACTGTAAATCCCATCGCGCTTTCTCTTGCTTTGCGTGTTAGAATGAGTGGAAGAGCATCGAGTCTTCATGCCTTTGCAGCTATGCAGGGTATCGTTTTGTGGTCTGTTCCTTGATTTAGATCGATTTGAAATGAGGTGAGAAAGTTGTGGAAGTTACTTTAACGTCTTTCGAGCTACTTCACTCGCATTTTCACATGAAAAGGGGAAGAATTTTCCCCCTCTTGCTAAATTCAAAGACGAAGAAAGGATGTGACGAATAGTATTGAGTGGGATTCTCAGCAAACTGAAGTGGCTTCAATGTCAATGGGGTTTTATTAATGGATGGATTTGATATTTTGAAATTATGGGAATTTTAGAGAGTTATTCCAAAAAATTCCACAAAAATTGCGAGATAAATAAATATAAATTAGTGTTGGGATACAAATAAACACATTTCGCTGATGAACATCCATGTGCTAGCAGTCAATCCAAAGAGCCTGAATCTTAACAAACAGATAAGCTTACCATTTAAAATACCTAATTTACTTGGGACATTTCTTTTAACTAAACTGCTTTCTAAAATAATGGCCAAAAACATCGTGTAATGACTGTATGAATATGGATTGTGTGGGAAACACAGATGACAGCATTTACATAGCAAGTTTAGAGATCGTGATATGATTATTTAAATTTGATTGTGTGACAAATCTTTTATAAGGATATATTATTTGACAGTGACATTAATGATACATAGCAAGGGCATATATGTAATTACTTAAATTTCTTCTGTCACCAAAACTTTTTATATTAATACCTTTCTAAATGTTTGGATTTGTCTTTATCTCACGGCATTAGCATAATTTTTTCCCAAACTCAGAATCTCAAAACCTTAAGGAGTTTAAAGAACAAAGTTGGTTCTTTTCATTGGTTTATACAAGCAGCAAAATCACCATGATCACGAAGTTTGTTGTGGCACTTTTAAATCAACAAATAAAAGAGAAAGTTCATTCCCATTGGTCTTCAAAGCGCTGTCCAACCTCCAGCGAGCATAGGATGCATGTTCAATTAGGTGGCTTTAGACCTGCCGCTCTATCTCCTCACTCTCCGCCAGTTGTGACGGTCGACTAACAACCCCCTGGAAACAGGTATAGGAAAACAACTTAAAAAGGCATTTGCCCAAATTAAAGAGAACGAACTCAACAAGTCGTTGATTAATTGAAGTTCTAGTAATTCGAATAGGCAAGCGGCGCATGGCAGCACGTCACGTTCATCACAGGAGCTCTTCGTCCGATTCTGACAGGCTCTGCCTGCATATTCACTGAATTCATAAGTTTGTGGCTGCTTTTGGCAATTCGGCCTCAGCACTTCAAGATAGTGCATCCCTCACCAAATCCATCAAAATCTGGCCATATCTTTCTCCTGGGGTTCTGTGAATCGCGTTGCTTTCATGGATGATTCCATATCCTTCACAAAATTAGTCGCAATTGTTTAAACAAAATTATTGACTTGTTGGTTGTTAAGATTTTTTGTAGTGATATTTCCATTGAATTATTTTGTTTTTGCCTCTGTCATCCAGTCCTATAGTTTTAGGAAGGAAGTCCCTTTCACTGTGTGGTCACAAAATTCAGGAAAGTAAAATCCCTGATAATTTCTTAGCTTTACATTTTAAAAAAAATTCCCTGATTTTACGGCAACTTTTTAAAAATTTCCCCAAATTTTCAGATTTCCCAAATGAGAAGACACCCTCATAAAATAGAACAAAGAGATAATTTTTTAATAGTTTTGGCGGTAATGAAAAGTTTATATTATTCCATAACATTAAAGATTATCACCACAATCCAGAATCGGAAAGCTCTCTGACATTTCCCTGATTTCCAGGTTCTGTGGCCAACTCAGCGCTAATAGGTCCCTTTCAGCATCGAGATATTAACAATATTATTCCATGTCTCGTATCAACAGTAAGAAGTACACATAGCACGATCCACCCCAGTTCTGTTTATCTAAAAACGCGCAAGCCCCAATGGTTCCATTTCACATTCACTTGAAAACTTCCGAAATGGTTGACATTAATTTTCCTCATTTGCAAACAACACATTCTGGTATTTAGTATTTTAAGAATTATGTCTTTACAGACGCATTAATTAACCTTTTAAGCCATAAGTTGAAGTCCATTTTGTTGAATATTGAGTTAAGTTCAGTTGGTTTCCATGGCAGATAAAGCTATTTAAAAAAAAAAAATTAATATGGCCGAAGATGGTATTTAAAGGAATTTTTAAGACACTCTTCAAAATTTTGGAGACTTCACCGCCCCAGAAAAGACGGGGAGGGGGGGGGGGACTGTTACATATTTACTCTGCTTGTTATGGAGCATGTTCAAATATAAAGATCAATTCAAAAAGCAACATATTAATTTACTTAAAAGATTACTTTCAATGCCTGATATATAATTATGCATGCATGACTCCGTATTTCAAGGTATGATATAAAAGGTATTTTTGACACCAAATATCAGTCCTTTATCAGACAATCCTTAAAATAGAATGTTTCACTTGTCCGCAACTGAATGGGACAAATTTATTTTCACCTGCTTTATTAGAAATGCATTATTTCCACAAAACAAATGCGACAAGGAATAGCCTCAATAAAATGCTAGGAAATTGGTATTTCAATACAAATTATGTTAAATTTTCTTGTTCGTGAAAAATCTCACTAATGGTGCTTTGAAAGGTTCTATACCTTAAACTTCCATGTCATATAAACTGACAAATTAGTCACCAAATGCGTGACCTTTCATTGTTTACTGAATATGAAATAGCTATTTCGCCTAATTTAGATCTCATAGGAACACAAACTTGAGAATAAATAATGGAACAATCCCTAAATTAAAATAATTGAGACCAAAAGATAATATGTAAATCAAATCAATTGTAATAACCAAATAGCTTCAGGGTTACAAAATCGCAATCTCAAAACAGATATTTTTGTCAAATCCATCAGCACTCATTCGTTTAAAAGTATTTAAAAAAAAAATTTTAAAAAGTTAATCAATCAGAGATGATGAACAACGTTCAGAATTGAACAACGTAGAATTGATACGTTATGCAAAATCTGCTGGAATGTCAAAACTTTCATGAGTTTGGCACACAAAAAAAGGGGGGGAAATCCAAATTTTTCCAAAATAGGCAATCAATATTGATTGTCTTCAGCATTTAAAATATTTCCATCTCTTAAGATAATAAACATGCAGACTTGTTAGCTTGCGCCGAATATTACACGAAAGTCAGAATTTTCATCTACAAAATCGACAAAATCAAAATGATTAAATGCCAATCTTTCAAGATCACCAAAGAGAAAGTCGGGATTGAATATTTGGCGATGGCAAATTCAAAGCGCAAAAATGCCCATTTCACACCCAATTCAAAAGCCAGTATAGAGTGGCTAACAGCAGGGTACATCATTAACTCAATACTCTTTTTTTTTTTTAATTTAAGAAAATCAGCATTTAGGTCGGGATTTCTGCTTCCAGAGTTGGCAAAATCTAAAGAGACCAAATACTTATTTTTTCCAAAGGTAAAAAAGCTAGAGCACTGCACAGCAAAGCTTGTGCAGTTTGTACTAACTTCTTTCAAATGAAAACTGAATTCGAAAATCGGAATTTTCATTCCCTGGGGGAATTGAAATCGCTGCAACTGATAACTTTTCCCTATCATTCCATCTTTATGAATTTTAAAAAGTTTTTACTTAAAAATTTCTTAAAAATTTCTTATTTAACTTACTTAAAAATTTCGCACTTGGTCACTGTGTGTATGTATTTTTGCGACATTTTGAAGCATCCTGAACTTAACTTAGAAAAAAAATTCTGACAAAGATGTATGTGGTCAGCAAAACTCTCAAACAGATTGATCTACAATATTCAACGTTGGTATGCAGGTTAATGGTGGTCATACGATAGAAATTGCCAAGAAAAAGAAAAAAAAAAGCTCTTACAATTTGGAGGTTCTGATGAAACATTGTTAGAAATTATCCAAAAAGATTTGCCCAAAAACATTGAACCCTACAGTTAAATTGATATTCTTGAAGAAACATAAAGGTTGTCAGTAATACACATTGTAATAAAATACTGTTGGAAAGTTTCCCAAACCAAAAACCACTTTCTGATGTTAAAACGAGACAGTTTTATCGAAAACAAGTGCAAGTAGTTCTTTATAAATCAAAAATCTGTAAAATTTGGATATTGTCTAACCCATGAATAAACCTGTAAGTAATCAGACATATTCTTGAATGACAAAGTAATGAAGGATATTTTATGGTTATCCTCAAAGTCTCTTTCACAGTTTAATGAAGCATTTCCATAATGATAACAATAAACACAATAATATAGATCTGATTTGTAATGGTTAAGGAGGCAATGTTGGAAAGTATCCCAAAACAAATGCCACTCTCTGAAGTAAAAACAAGCGCAAGTAATTCTTTATAAATCAAAAATCTGTAAAATTTGGATATTGTCTAACCCATGAATAAGCCTGTAAGTAATCAGACATATTCTTGAATGACAAAGTAATGAAGGATATTTTATGGTTATCCTCAAAGTCTCTTTCACAGTTTAATGAAGCATTTCCATAATGATAACAATAAACACAAAAATATAGATCTGATTTGTAATGGTTAAGGAGGCAATGTTGGAAAGTATCCCAAAACAAATACCACTCTCTGAAGTAAAAACAAGTGCAAGTAGTTCTTTATACATCAAAAATCTGTAAAATTTGGATATTGTCTAACCCATGAATAAGCCTGTAAGTAATCGGACATATTCTTGAATGACAAAGTAATGAAGGATATTTTATGGTTATCCTCAAAGTCTCTTTCACAGTTCAATGAAGAATTTCCATAATGATAACAATAAACACAAAAGTATTATCTGGTTTTTAACGGCTAAGGAGGCAATGTTGGAAACTATTCCAAAACAAGTATTATAAAGATATTGTTAATATGTTGAAACGAAATTAAAAACTCGCCTTCAAAATCAAACACCACAATTTGAATGTTACGATGCTCTGTCATTTGATCATTATATGATCTGAAGAAGTGCCATGGATTGGTACATTCTCTAAATTCCTCCAACGACGCAACTAAATTAGATGATGGTTGATTAAATTAAAAAAAATTCTAGCATAAGAGTGAAGTAGAGCTAAAATGCAAAATCTGGGCAGATGCCTTCTGGCAAATATATTGAGGAAAAGCTGGCAATTAAGTTTCGGATGGAAGAAAACCTGTTAGAGGAAAACCAAGATGATGAAAATTGTCCACAAGTGAGAGTGAACTTCAAGGCGCTAGAATTTGCCATGGCAATACACACTAGCAACCTTGGAGTGGTAAGTGCAATACAGCTTAATGAACATTAGTGCAGGGAAACAAATCGTACAGGAAAACTGTTTCTGCTTGAACTTTCTTAAAAATCAGACTTCAGGTGTGAACTAAAATTGAATAAGGCATTTACTAGATTGGCTCCTCAAATAACAGCACCATTTCATCAGTGTGTACCTAATGGGGGATGATGCACATTAAATCAATCGCGGTCTCAATGTCCTCTCATTGGTGGGGTGGGGTCAGAGAGAGGGATTTTCACGAGAAGATTTCGATCTCGTATTCTTCTAGATACTCAAAATTGCGAGACGTATATATCCGTATCAAGCACTTTAGAAGTGGCAGAAATAGACAGTCGAAACTTCCAAATATATAAACATAAAAATATCACGATAGAGCAACCGACAATTAGAAAGTGAGGAATAGAAACTGAAACGATCAATTTCAGAGACATTGGCTTAGAAAATACTTGTCTGCACTGTAATAAGCAAATTCATAAAACAAATTTTTCGAAATGTTTCTTACGGTAATAGCTAAATAGTGTTATGGCTTATTATTGTTGTAATTTTCAAATAAGTCATAATGTGGATGTTTCTACTTTCTGTCGTTTTATATGAAACTAAGAAGTACATTTGTTTAACACATACCAAATCTTACAGTCATCTCATGTTCCTATTTGATGCAAAAGTAACTCTGGCAGGATTCAGAGAGCGCTAATAACTTAAAAAATGACGTCTGAACTCATTTACCTTGTTTACACAAGCATGTAATGAACTGTTTCTAGTGTTGCACAGGTGTCGAGACACAATATAATAATAGACAACTATTTAAACAAGAGTACTTTTTATTTTGCATATAATTCACTAAATTTAAATTAATATTTTTCGAAATTGTTTTTTATTATTATTAATTAATATCGGTAGACATTTAGGTAGGAAATATGTCCCTTATAGTCCAACAGTGATATCATAGACTGGGGAAAAAAGGGAAGTCTTTGAACATTATTAGTACATTCGCCTTGAGAATAGGGACACAATTCCATTCATAATGAACGAACGAAGATCTTATTTGTTGTGGTCTTGTTGCAGACAGGTTATCATTGCGTAAACATATAACAATTAGCTTACCTGTTTAGGGTGAATGATACACACACAAACACCAACAGACACACAAAACCAGACCTATACATCCCACTCACACACATAAAACCAGAAGCACACATACACATCAAAACCCACTCACACGCAACCAATAACACTCCACAAACAAACCAATACAAGCCATAAGCAAAACCAATACAATCCACAGACAAAACCAATACAACCCATAAACAAAATCAATACAAACCACAAACAAAACCAATACAACCCATAGACAAAAACCATAAACACATAAAACTAAAACCACACACACACACACACTACCAAATAGGTGCAATGATAACCTTTCGCAACAAAAACACAAACAAAGCAAGGTCTACGTTTGATTAAAAGAAGTGGATGCTTGAAAAGCTCCCGACTATCAGAAAGTTAACGCATAGTTGGACTTCGACGTACGTGCAGTATATTAATTTAATAGAAATTACATTAAGAGTACTCAATCAGTGAATGAGGAAGACTTAAGCTTTTCAAATCTGTTTGACTAAAACTAAATTAGTTTTTACACTACAAATTCAAAGACTTTCAACTTTGTAAGCCTTAACTCGGAAGAAAATTAAAATTTTCCTCACAAAGTTAGAGAGACCATGTTTTTCTAGTATCTAATCTGTGCCTTTCTATGCAACAGAGTTACAATTGCATCATACCGTTTCTGCACCTTGTTTATTAATTCAAGTCAAGCGACAAAAACTGGACATTTCTCGTGAACTCTAGTGCTTGAGACTCGTTTTCTGATCCGTTACAATAGTGTGGAATTGTGCTATAATCCTGCATGCAAGATGTTAAAGCATGCATGTAAGAGGGACTACTGCGTGTGTCGATTATTGTCCAGCTTATTTGGCTAGTTATTTGGTGTTAGTCAAAAACAATGTTCTCAATAAGTTAGAAGCCCTTTCAAGCGACTTTACAGTTTCTGTGAAAACGCGAAGTGCTGACGTGTGAAGCGACTGACTCAAATTATTAGAATTTTTTTCATGTGCTCTACAGTTTGCAGACAAGTATGCTCTATCTCTCATTCTGAGAAATGCTCAATTTAAGTCAACAAGAGCAATTGGCCTCACGTTAGAACAAAGCCTAATATTTCAAGGTGATGTGAAGCTAATTATCGTTAAAAAAATTTATGGAAAGTAAACTAAACTTAAATATAACAGACCATGATAATCTGCAATACTGGAATTGCATGGAAAGTACAGTAGTTAAGTGACACCAATCTACAAACACAACGGAAGTTACTGAGCTTCTTGAAACCATGGAAACTATGTTGCTTAAAAGAAGCTGGACTACAGTGGACACAGGAAAAACTGAACCAGAAACACATAAAGCAGCTATTAAAAAACGCTACTTAAGTGAAGTTAAATCTTTACCCAACATCTAAACTCACACTTTGAAGTATGGATAAAATTAGGACAACTTTACGCTCCAATTAGTAAAATTTTTGAATCATACAAATGTATAGTCACTTGTTGATTACTTCGTATAAGGCTTTAAGAACATACAAACATGGAACACAAGAGCTAAGTCGATAATCTTTTGCTTTAATCATTATAATTTTTTTAATTCATTTAATTGAGAAAGAGACAAAAATCTTTCTTTTGCTTTAATTATTACAATTTTTTTTAATTCATTTAACTGAGAAAGAGACAAAAATGCTGATGATGGAAAAGGAACTGTGTCCTACAATGGTTGCAGAAAAAACTAAACCCGCAACATATGAAGAAGCTATTAAAAAATGCTACTCAAATATGAAGGTAAATCTTTATCTACCATCTAAATTCACATTTTGAAATATGAATAAAACTGGGACACCTTTACGTACCAATTAGTATAAATTTTGAATAATACAATTTATGAGTCACTTGTTACTCAGATAATAGACAAACATAGTACACATATGAGCTAAATTGCTTATCTTGTGCTTCTTATAATCATGAATTTTTTTAAATTCATTAAACTGAGAAAGAGACAAAATTGCTGATGATGGGAAAAGAACTGTGGCCTACAGTGGATGCAGGGAAAACTAAACCCTCAACATATAACGCTACTCAAATATGAAGGTAAATCTTTATCTACCATCTAAATTCACGTTTTGAAATATGAATAAAACTGAGACACCTTTACGTACCAATTAGAATAAATTTTGAATAATACAATTTATGAGTCACTTGTTACTCAGATAACAGACAAACATGGTACACATATGAGCTAAATCGCTTTTAATTTTTTAATTCATTAAACTGAGAAAGAGACAAAATTGCTGATGATGGGAAAAGAACTGTGGCCTACAGTGGATGCAGGAAAAACTAAACCCTCAACATATGACACTACTCGAATATGAAGGTAAATCTTTATCTACCATCTAAATCCACATTTTGAAATATGAATAAAACTGGGACACCTTTACGTACCAATTAGAATAAATTTTGAATAATACAATTTATGAGTCACTTGTTACTCAGATAACAGACAAACATGGTACACATATGAGCTAAATCGCTTTTAATTTTTTAATTCATTAAACTGAGAAAGAGACAAAATTGCTGATGATGGGAAAAGAACTGTGGCCTACAGTGGATGCAGGAAAAACTAAACCCGCAACATATGAAGCAGGAATTAAAAAACACCACTTGAATATGAAGGTAAATATTTACCCACCATCTAAATTTACCATTTAATGAATAAAAGTGGGATATCTTTAAGTACCAATTATTATAAACTTTGAATCATACAATTTATGACCCGCTTGTTAATCACTTTGTAAAAGGTTTGATAACATACTAACAAGTCGGACTACAGCGGATGCTGCAAAAACTACATCTGCAAACATGAAACCACCATCCAAACTCACCCTTAGAAGTACGGAAATCAATGAACGGTTTTAACTGGCACCAGTTAGAAACCAATTAGAAGAATGGAACTTATGAGATAGATAATCTTATGTTTATTGTCATTATAAAAGCATTTGAATTCATTAACTGAAAAACTGAACAACAATCAAATTTTTACCACTGACTTAGGTAAGATAAACTAAATAGTATCTAAGCATCTTCTAGAGGAGATAAAATTCAGTCATGGTTTTATACTGTAATGCGGAAAATCAAAAAGAATAGCATTTTTTCGGCAATGTGCAATTTATTGTAAAGAGAGTTGAGTTTAATTGTTGAGCTTACTGCTATCAGAAAGTGATGTTGAGGTTTGAAGAGTGTAAACTTCAAGGAGAGTGCATAACAGTGTTTTCAAGTAATCATTCAGACCACAAAATATTTGAGATATAATAACAAAAAGTAGATGAAACTGGTAATATAAGACATTCTTCTGTTGACATGCAAAGAGCTAAACAGTCGAATATGTAATGCATCTGAAGATTTGAGAGATTTTGACCAGAGGGAATCAAACGCATAGAGTTCCAGGGCAAAGCAACTATTTTATTAACAACTAGGCATTACGAAAATTACATTTGTTGGTGAATCCAATGGAAGAGGAACTGTTGAACCTCGAGTAAAAAAAAAAGATAAATTGGTTTGTGAAATACATACTATAAATGTATTTATCATAGAAACCAATTACTGATTGTAACATAAAAATAATTTTCGATAAAAGACGATGCGCCATTCTCAACAAAACAAGAAAGCTGTTTGAGTTTTGAACTGAAAAAACAATCTCTGGAAAATCTTTCGAAATCAGAAAACATAAAAAACTTTCTTATAAATCCCCTATATGTATTGCCAGCTTTATGTGCAAATTACTTAAATGATTTTGAGTGCAAATTATTTAAATGATTTTGAGTTCAAATCAAGTTTTCAAAATGTTTGAACCATTGCAATGAAAGGTACTGATTCCGTGCTTTTGACTAACCATTATCCATTTTTTCATGGCAATTTTTTTTATCCTCTAAACTTGATAAAATGCATTGCCATCAATAACGATTTCAGCTCCATTGGATGAGGGCAAACGCATTAATCATCCATTCAAAGATTTGCCACCACCGACACACATCTAAAAACGAAGTTAACATAGAGGATTTAAAAATTATGCTTTATTAAAAAATTATCCAAAAAATTTAAATTTAAGGCATAGAAGGTTAATTGATGCACTTGAAAAAAAGACTTAATACCAGAATGTAGTTATTGCCAATATGCCATGACACAAAAGTTTAGACAATGAAGACATTAGACTACAAAATTTAGAATTGTGATAGTAGAAATTACAAGTTTTTAAACATACTCACTCTTTTAGCATACTATAATCAAAACACGATTGTTTGATTGGCTACAATATTAATTTTTGGGGTAAAATCAGAAATGCTCTTGTGGCAAAAGTTTAGACACAATATAAAAGTTCACGATGACGTCACAGACTTCCAAATACTTCAAACAAAAATGCTTCGTATAGTCTACATGCAGCGAGGTAAATGAATTCCAGAAGGTAAGGTTATGAAGATTTGGCAGTTGAAGGCTGAAGTTAAGCTAGCTTTGAAAATTTCAGCTATTATTATTGGACCAAAGAAATCAATTTTTCGAATTGTATCCAATGGATGCAATTACAAAGCGACACGCGTACGACAAATAGACACGATGATCGTGAAATCTAGAGACTGGAGAGTGGCCAGCAAACGATTGTTCTTGAAAGATCTAAAGAGAGGCTAGCGCCCAACAAACGATTGTTCGTGAGCTCTTGAGACTGGCGAGTGCCCAGCAAATGATTGTTCGTGAGATCTAAAGATAGGCTGGCGCCCAACAAACGATTGTTCGTGAGCTCTTAAGACTGGAGAGTGGCCAGCAAATGATTGTTCTTGTGATCTAAAGATAGGCTAGCACCCAACAAACGATTGTTCGTGAGCTCTTAAGACTGCAGAGTGCCCAGCAAACGATTGTTCGTGAGATCTTAAGACTGGTGAGTGCCTGACAAATGATTGTTTGCGAGATCTAAAGATAGGCTAGCGCCCAGCAAACGTTTGTTCATTAGCTCTTAAGACTGGAGAGTGCCCAGCAAATGATTGTTCTTGAGATCTAAAGATAGGCTAGCGCCCAACAAACGATTGTTCGTGAGCTCTTAAGACTGGAGAGTGCACAGCAAACGATTGTTCGTGAGATCTTAAAACTGGCGAGTGCCTGACAAATGATTGTTTGCGAGATCTAAAGATAGGCTAGTGCCCAGCAAACGTTTGTTCGTAAGCTCTTAAGACTGGAGAGTGAACAGCAAACGATTGTTCTTGAGATCTAAAGATAGGC
The DNA here is from genome assembly GCA_963978545.1 of Linyphia triangularis. NCBI lineage: Eukaryota > Metazoa > Arthropoda > Arachnida > Araneae > Linyphiidae > Linyphia > Linyphia triangularis. The sequence continues at coordinate 7,884,966 of OZ021722.1, read as the reverse complement.
TAGCGCCCAACAAACGATTGTTCGTGAGCTCTTAAGACTGGAGAGTGCCCAGCAAACGATTGTTCGTGAGATCTTAAGACTGGCGAGTGCCTGACAAATGAGTGTTTGTGAGATCTAAAGATAGGCTAGCGTCCAGCAAACGATTATTTGTGAGCTCTTAAGACTGGAGAGTGCCCAGAAAACGATTGTTCGTGAGATCTTAAGACTGGTGAGTGCCCAGCAAACGATTGTTCTTAAGATCTAAAGACAGGCTAGCGCCCAACAAAGGATTGTTCGTGAGCTCTTAAGAATGGAGAGTGCCAAGCAAACGATTATTCGTGAGATCTTAAGACTGGCGAGTGCCCAGCAAACAATTGTTCGTGAGATCTTAAGACTGGCGAGTGCCTGACAAATGATTGTTTCTGAAGTTTCAAGATCTTCAGGACTTTCAGTACAAAGGATACGATTTGTAGATGACTTTTGGAAACAGGAAAAATGGTTCGTTACAAAATGAAAAGGAAATCATCTCTGAAGATATATCGTAACTCACAAATCAAATCTACCCATAAACCTATACAATCATATCTCATATGGACAGAAATGCCGACCACTGATTTTTAGCGATGGAGAAAAAAAGGGAAATTTGGATGGTCAATATGGCAGAGCATCATACTGACAGGACTAACACATAGAACCTCAGTATAAATAATTTTTGTTTGTCTCACGCATTGGTGATAATTTAGGCAGCCTTTTACAACAATGGACAAGTGTCTCAGCACTTTTTCAGTGGTCACTAAACTACAAAACATTACACAAAGACATTGGTGGATAACCTTGAGTTAGTTGCTGAGCTTCTAGGTGGTCCGATGTTGAACAAAACAACGTTTCTGTACTTACTGCAAACAATACAAAAGTCTGGTTTAAATTTCAGCGTATAAATGTTCTCGATTGGCCAGGGTGTAGCCCAGACTTTATTCCAACAGATAATCTTCGAGTAAATATGTAGTAGAAATTACAGCAAAGGTAGACAAAACTCTTTTGCAAATGCAGGGGTCGTCGAAGTAAGTTTTCTAAATTACTTAGGTAGGAACTTTAAGGATAATTCCAAAATATTTTAGGAACATTTTAGGGAATTTTTTTGAAATTTTTTATAATGGATAATTACAAAAAATTTTTGGATATTTCTTTAAAAGCTGACTGAAGCTCCTAACACAAACTTATTCTTTGCAAAGAAATGGCAATTTAAAAAAATTAACTTCAAATTACTTTTTAGTAAAACCAGTTATATAATTAATTCTACTATTTTGACAAATATATGAATTTAATATAATCCACTTATTTAATTTTTAAACAACATTCAAAATACTTAAAAAAAAAAATTAAAAAAAACTGCTTCAGCTTAAAAACTAAAATTAACATGAATTTAGCTAAAATTTAAAATAGTTTGTTCAAAATCAAATTAAAACAATTCAATATCAAATAATTAAAACTTCAGAAACTATTTTACTTGGGAGGACCACTTGGAATTTGTTCACGGAATACAAAAGTCGGGAAATTCATTGATCGGAAAGTTTTTAATTCTTCTTACAAAAAATTTAAATACAATTCCAAGAATATTAGAGAGAAACACAAATTTAAGGAATGTTAAAAATTTTAGGGTGAATGTGAATACTGCGAATGTCGGTCCTCGGCTGACCGGAAAAATTCAATCTACGTTTAGTGTGACCTCGCGACCCGGAAAGCCAAATTTCGGTACTCGGCTAACCGGGAAAATTGCAGCTACGTGTAAAGTGACATCGCGACCCAGAAAGCCGAACTGCGGAACTCGGCTGACCGGGAAGATTCAATCTACGTTTAGTGTGACCTCGCGACCCGGAAAGCCAAATTTCGGTACTCGGCTAACCGGGAAAATTGCAGCTAAGTGTAAAGTGACCTCGCGACCCAGAAAGCCGAACTGCGGAACTCGGCTGACCGGGAGGATTCAATCTACGTTTAGTGTGGCCTCGCGACCCGGAAAGCCAAATTTCGGTACTCGGCTAACCGGGAAAATTGCAGCTACGTGTAAAGTGACCTCGCGACCCAGAAAGCCGAACTGCGGAACTCGGCTGACCGGGAGGATTCAATCTACGTTTAGTGTGACCTCGCGACCCGGAAAGCCAAATTTCGGTACTCGGCTAACCGGGAAAATTGCAGCTACGTGTAAAGTGACCTCGCGACCCAGAAAGCCGAACTGCGGAACTCGGCTGACCGGGAGGATTCAATCTACGTTTAGTGTGGCCTCGCGACCCGGAAAGCCAAATTTCGGTACTCGGCTAACCGGGAAAATTGCAGCTACGTGTAAAGTGACCTCGCGACCCAGAAAGCCGAACTGAGGAACTCGGCTGACCGGGAGGATTAAATGTACGTTTAGTGTGGCCTCGCGACCCGGAAAGCCAAATTTCGGTACTCGGCTAACCGGGAAAATTGCAGCTACGTGTAAAGTGACCTCGCGACCCAGAAAGCCGAACTGCGGAACTCGGCTGACCGGGAGGATTCAATTTACGTTTAGTGTGACCTCGCGACCCGGAAAGCCAAATTTCGGTACTCGGCTAACCGGGAAAATTGCAGCTACGTGTAAAGTGACCTCGCGACCCAGAAAGCCGAACTGCGGAACTCGGCTGACCGGGAAAATTCCAGCTACGTATAGTGTGACCTCGCGAGCCGGAAAGTCAATTGCGGTATGCGGCTGATCGGGAAAATTCAATTTACGCGTAGTATGACCTTTCGAGTCAGAAGCAGGGAATGCAGTAAGTTTCTCTAAATATTTAGGTAAGAATTTTGTGGATACTTTAAAAAACTTTAGGGATATTTCTTTAAAAGCTGATAGAAACTCCTTTCACAAACATAATAATTGCAAAGCTTGTTTCAATACAGGTAAAAAACTGCCATTTAAAAAAAAATTAACGGCAAATTAATTTACGAAAGTTAATTAACACACGACAAACATACAAAGTTAATTAAATTCACTTATTTAATTTTTAAGCAATATTCAAAGTACGTCAAAAAGAATATTGCTACCACTTTAAAACTGAAATTAATATGGGTTTTGCTACAATTTAAAATAGTAAGTAAATATTTAAAATTTTAATAACTAAAATTGCAGAAATTATTTTCTTTCGGAGGAATGAAGAGTTTTTTTCTCGAGTTTTGGAGGAAAATCGGGAAGATTGGGTGTTCATAATTCTTTTTGAATTCTTTACCGAAAAATTTAAGTTTAAGAACTTTTAGATGAAACAAAAATTGAAGGAATATTAGGAATTTCAAGTCATGAATGCGACCCCTGCAATTGTACTCAAGATATCTTTAAAGGAAATACAGTTCGAAATTCGAGTCCCAAACTATGCAGGATTTAGTTTCTTCGATAGAAACTTGTTGGTATAAGAACTAATCAACAAGAATGGATGCAGAATTCAGTTTTTAAAACGTGTTTATTTCAATTTAATTTGTGTCTAAACTTTTGAAACAATGTTAGTATGGTTTTGCACCAATTTACAATTTGCAACACAAGCACAATTAAGTTTTATTTTAGTTAATAATATTAGGTATGCATAGCATATTGCACTGAAACTGTGTTGGTTGGTTTGTTTGTTAGGGTTTACTGGCCCAAAGACAACACAAGGGCCATGCTGCGCCGAACCAACGGTTAGTTCCACTTAATAAAATAGTTAAAACATGAAAGCTTTCATACGTAGAAAAAATTAGAAAAATGGTTCAAACAAGCATAATTAGCATAAGAGAAATATGATTCAAATCTTTAAATAAGATTATAAAGTGAAACTGTATTAAGGAAATAAATTAAATTAAATTTGAAATTTGTGTGAATTTGTTCACTGTCTAAACCTTGCATCACAGTATAAAATATGATACATTTATTAAAAGATTTTATATTAATAACATGAACTACATTTAACTTTTGACTATTACACAAGCAGGTAAATTAAGTCTTAAAATTGAAAAGTTCCCGATTCTCGATTCCATCAAGGTTTGGTTTGGTTTGTTTGTAAGTTGAGCGACCTATTTTTGTGCACAATAACGGCTAATCAGGCCGGGTACTACAGCTTAACGTGGATTCCGAACCACAACGAACATCCATGCCTAACCCAGGATTCAAACCCGGCACTTTAGGCATGCTAGGCCAGAGCTCTAACCCCACAGTCATCAGGTAGGCTCAATATCATCAAGAAAGCATTCGACCATTGAAGATGGGTTAGTTTGCTTGTACGCTCAACAATATTTATTTTTTTTTGCTTTTTTTTTTTCCTCCACAAATACAGCTAATCAGGTAGAAGCCTATAGCTTAATGTGGATTGCTAACAACAAAAAGCATCCGTGTCTAACCCAGAATTCGAACCCAGCACCTTTGGCATGCAAGGCCAGAGCAGGAAAGTTGGGGTTATGGTGATTGAAAAAGAGTTACTTTTAAAGTCGAATCTCGAATTTGTCTTGGATCAGTGGATGAAACCTTTATGAGAAGAGCTGATGAAAAATTAAAAGATCAGGCATGAAAGCTAAAACAATCTTTCAATGACAATGTTCTTAATATAGTTGCATGTCATTTGAAGAAGTGGGGGAAAAATTCTGTATACTGATATACATATATAGAAATTTTAGAGAATTTTATTTATTCCTAATTTTGAGGAAGTATTCATCTGGTTTCAGTTTTCATTATGACAATGTAAAAATTTTTATCAAAGTTAGATCAAGAATTGTTTTCTATGCAAATGAAAATTATCCATTAGAGCCAATGACATGACCCACAAATAGTCCGGATCTCGATCCAATGGAAAATATTCGAAAACATCTTGAAAGACAATATTGATAAGATGAACAGATGTGAAGAAAACGCATCACGTTTAGAAAAATAGTGGAACGAAATTTTACCATATAAAAATCACGCACATAAATAAAATCTACTCGATTACGTTTAGACGAGAACCAACAGAATATAAATATTGCAGCTTTTTCTTTCATACTTTTTTTCCTCCAATAATCAGAACCTTTTCCTCTTTTGCAATTTCATTTACTTGCATGTGCAATTGTTAAAGTTAACTGTCATTTACATCGTCGATATAAATTCTTTTACTTAATGTAATAACATAATTCAAAGTATAATTCTTTAGTTTATTGAATAAACTGAGTTTGTAGAAAAATAACCACTGATATAAACATATGCACTGGTGATTGATAACTTTTAGCTAAGGGTTGCACTTAAGATATACAATGGTGGGGTGGATTGTGCGATGCACTTAATTAGGTTAAAAAAAAGATATGTAACAGTGTTATTTGTTAAATGAAAAGGAAATCCTTCCTAAAAACACTGAATGATTGAATCAAGCAAAAAAAATCGAATGTTTTCGAAAGTTTTAAGAGCGAATAGGCTACAATTTTGTTTGGAAGCTTGGAACTATTTTTCTGAAGCATGTGAAATAATCCACGAAAGAACCACTTTTCAAACACCCCAGAAGAAAGAACCAGATTTCTATGAATTTGGTGAAGGGTTACATTACCCAGAACCGTGATGGGGACGAACTGCCAAAAGCAGCTACAAACCTGTGAAGTCCGTGAATAGCTGCAGAGCCTTGTCAGAACCGGATACAAGAACTCCTGGGATGAATGTGATGTGATGACATGCGACGCCTGCCACCTCGAATTACTAGAACTTTATCAATTAATCAGCGCCTTGTTGAGTTAGTTCTCTTTAATTTGGGGAAATACCTTAAAGTTGTTTTCCTATACCTGTTTCCAAGGTGTTGTTAGTCAACCGTCACAACTGGCGGAGAGTGGGGAGATAGAGCGACAAGTCTAAGCCACCTAATTGAACATGCGTCCTGTGCTCGCTGGAAATTGGACAGCGCTTAGAAGACCAATGGGAATGAACTTTCTCTTTAACTTGTTGATTGAAAAGTGCCACAGCGAACTTCGTGATCATGGCGATTTTGCTGCTCGTATAAACCATTGAAAAAAACCAACTTTGTTCTTTAAACTCCTTAAGGTTTTGATACACTGAGTTAATTTTATTGGGGGAAAATTGTAATATAATTTATTTTCAGTACTATTTTAATGACAAGTATAAGGTTAGAATTCACATAAAAAATTTCAATTTTAGAATTTGCTTGAATTGCTTCGGCAGCCATCATTGATGGAATAGGTTCTTTTCTTTTTTATTAATAGAATATGAAAAACATAAATTATTTTCGCTTCAAATTTATTTATTAGAAACCACTTGTTGCTACCGTGTTTTTATATCGGATGAAAATGTTTTGCTTGAAAGTCTTTAGGATTGAGCTAGTCAAGTATTTCTTCGAATATGTTCCAAGTTTTCTATTCGCTGTACTACAACAATGATCGCAATTATTAATGCTTTTTTAAATTTCCATGTGCAGGGAAATTACATTTTTTTTTTTTTCAATTTCAATCGTGAGCAAGTTTCTTTAAACATTAAATCCATATTTAAACGTAATTTTTTAAGCATTTCTTACAAATGAAAAAAAAACTAAAAGGGTAACACATTTGGTATTGTTTTCAAACTGGAGGGCTGCCCACCTATGAGTACAGCAAGTAGCAAACCAAGACTAATGGAACAGACTGAGACTAATGTTGTTACATTCATTTATGTTGTTTCCTTTAAGAAAAATTTCACCACAAGCCACTGATACAGACAGAATACTCATATGCCAGTATAGTCAGGTTTTCTGTCAAGTTGCCAGGGTGTTAGTTTTAGTAGTACAAAACACTCTTTCCAAACACTCTTAAAAATAAAAAAAATTACTTAAAGTACCCAATTATTTACAACCACATTGACGCCACTTCAATTTGCAGAGAATCCCTCCCTCAATGCTATTCGTCTCTTCCTACCTTCATCTTTGAAATTAACAAGAGGAGGAAAATTCTTCCCCTTTTCATGTGAAAATGCGAGTGAAGTAGCTCGAAATACATCAAAATAACCTTCCTCAACTTTCTCACCCCATCTTAAATCGATCTAGATCAAGGAGCAGACCACAAAACGATAGTCCACAAAGCTGCAAAGGCATGAAGACTCGATGCTCTTCCACTCATTCTAACACGCAAAGCAAGAGAAAGCGCGATGAGATTTACAGTTCACTCGTAACCCAATCACGCAAACTTACCTGAAGGCCCAAAACACGGACGAACGAGGATTCCGCACCACAGTTTCGAGACTGTTGTTGGAAGAAGGGTCAACACCTGAGCTGGCATCTCACAATCCAAGCTTCTCCAATGCAGCAGTCAGTGAGCTGTGATGCTGGAATGGATGTGTTGTGAAGCATACTCTGTTGTTCCATTCGTCGGTACCCTGTGAGATTGTGGTAGAGACTTGGTGTTGGTGATTACGAGGACAGTCCCCAGTCATCCAATCAAAAGAGACTGCAGTGATGCAAAAGAAATCATATTATTGAAACTTGAGCTTTGATGGTGGCCATTTTAGCAGTTGGTAAATAAATAAAGTCGATTTCTTATTATATAAATTTTAGTCCAGCCAATTAAAAAAAAAAAAAATACAATTACAAAATAACACTTGCTTTGTATTAAATACTTTGAGCAAGTAACAGAATTTTTCAAACACGTTTTTGAATTAGTTTTAAAAAGAACCAGCATGACTGAATGAAAACATGCTCAGGGTCAGAAAATATTACAAATAAAAAAAATTAAATTTTAAGTATAAAAAAACTAAATTTCGTTTTTAAAAATTAAATTTTTTACATGATTAAAACTTTGTCAGTCCGACTTCAATAGTAAATTGATAAACATACGTTGTCTTAAATATATATATATTTTTTTTTTAAATGTATACCAAAATTGCAATTCAACTAATACTGTTTGAATTGCAGAGTAATTTAAAAATATTTAAGGTTTCATCAAAAATCAATAAGTTATGTGCAGGATTTCTGCCAAAATAAAATTTCACAAATCTATGACTTTTCAAACCTGAAGCAAATAATTTTCCATGACTCAAGAAATCGAATCACAAAATATTAATAATAATAAGGATAATTATTAATTAAAATATCCATGTTTCAGAAACTTCCAAATTAGAAGAAAAAAGGAAAAATAATTTTCTATTCTTTGACATTTCAGTGTTAAAAAAGTTCATCAATCTTTCATAATAAAGAAATATTTGAAGAAAGAATAGGTCAATAATAATGAATTATATAATCAAAAATCAAATGTTTTACATCCAAAACAGTAAAAAAAAAATCGAAAAGTGTACATAGGCTTATTAAAACTGTTCATTTCAGTTCTCATATTATGACAAAAAAAATTTAACCTACGAGACCTTACTCGTGTGATGATGCAAATGTGAAATTCAGAAATGTTTTAATTGGCCACGGTTTTTAACTGTGACAGTTGTTTCTGTCAAAACCTAAATAAAAGCATTTATAATTTTCGATGAGCTGAATAAAAAATCATGGTGTTAATGTTGCCACAGTTATGTGATTTTACTTAAAATGTTTAGGAATCCATGAAATTCAGAGTATTTCCATGACTTATGTCATTTTTTATGTTCAAAGTTATGACTTGCCACGACAAAATTTAACTTATGTTCAAATTCATTTCCTGGCTTTCCATAAGCTGGATGTGTTTATCTGAAAAGAGAAAAAAATACTATATTAAGAAAATAAACAAAACATTCATTGAAAACTTAAATTTATGACTCCAAAATAAAAAAGTAATCACAACGGATAAATTTTTTTTTTTTTTTTTTTTTTTTTTTTTTGCATGCACTCAAAAAAGTAGTCCTTTAAGAAATTAAGCGATTTTTTTTAAGAATTACCCGAATATATTTTTTGTAACAATAATTATTTTAGAAGCGATTAAAAGTAAAATCATCTGTAAGTTGTAACATCAGCAACATCGCGCCATTGTCAAACCAAATAAAAAAAGTGTTGTATTAAAATATTAGCAAACCAGCTTCTTTCTTTTTTTGTGGTAGCAGAAATTAAAATCTATAATGCAAGGGAAAAAAGAATTCCGAAATGTTAATTTCTGTTCTGTTCATAGATGAAATATTAACCAAATTTTTGTATGCAAATCCACCATTACGCATGTTATACTTTTTTTTGGGAAGGGGGGGGGGGGAATCTCTTTACCTGGCGCGAGACATTTAATCTGCATTGAAATATAGTCGGAAACGAATTTAACTTTAATTGCAACGATACTTTACACATGAACAGGGTTCCCACTCAAATCACAGAATGAAAATCAATGACTTTTAAGGACCTAATTATTGTTTTTAAGGACCTTTGAAAATTCGTTTTGAGGCATCATGTCTATATATTTAAATTTTTAATGAAGTACGTTCTACCAAAAAAGTTACAAGTTGGTGGAGGCGTAATACAAATGTGTCGGAAAATTCTGATACGGTGGGCGGATAAGTGGCGGTCACGCGGGGATAGCAAATCCGAGTTGTATTTTTATAAATTTTGTAGTTGGACAACATAAGTAAAAATTAAGGACTTTTAAAGACTTCTAACCATTTTCAATGACTTTTAAGCACCTCTAAACATTTTCAAGCTCTTGAAATCAAGTTAAAAAATATTAAGCACTTTTAATAACTGTGGGAACCCTGATGAATTTCAACCATCATTCAACATATGATTTGGCAAAAACCAGTAATATACCTCTTCAGCCAAATCAATGGAAATCCTTCAAATTTTCCCAATTTTTCAAGAGCATGCTAATAACATTAAAAATAGTTTTGGTTATAATGAAAAGTTTAAATTATTCTGTAACATTAAACTTCGAATGATTACCACCACAAATCTCCGGGTAAATGACGCCAAAATGCGGGTGAACGGGAAAACATGCCTCAAGATTTCCCAGATTTTCATGAAATTTTTCAAAATTCCATGACTTTCCCTGATTTTTTCCAGAATCAGAAAGAACCCGGACATTTCCCTGATTTTCCAGGTTCTGTGGCCACTCTGTTTTAAATTATTGATTACTCTGGTAGTCTCGTATACAAAAGACAGATACAACACCTAGGTACTAGTGATTACTTCTGCCTAAATAACTCAGAAAATAGGTTTATAACTTTGGTGGTTCCGACACTAAAAAAACGAACTTTTTAAACATACATAACTGAGCTTGACAATCTTTTTAAATACATATATATTGCTTATTCTTCTTTCAAGGTACACAATATTAATTTGAGGATGTTGTTGTTTAGAGGATGAATATATATTTTTTGTTATATTCATCCTCAATGAAAAGGTTATTTTATATTTATTGTAACTTCCATGAACTCGAAAAGTGAAGATCTTAATTTACAAACCAATAACCCAGCCGTGAACTCCGCTTAAAAAAAAATTTTTTTTTAAAGATTTTCAAGGTTTTTTTTTAGATAGGATTTTCAAATAGGAATGCCTGGTTTTCCTTCAAGAGATAAATAATGCTACCTAGTACGTGACTTTATCAGAGTTATTCATTATTAGGGAGTAGCAAGAGTGCTAATAATTTAGCCATATCTTAATTATGATCATATAACATGCAAAATTAGGAAAATGATAGCGTTCATTACTAAAGGGATACACGATTGCTAAGGTGCAATTTTATGAATACAAAAGTAATAAAGAAATCAGGAATAAATATTAGATAAAAGAACTTCTTGACATCAATATTAGTAAAACTAATTCAAATAGATATTTAATATTTAACTATGTAAATTAAAATTTTAATCTTATAGATTGTTTATGAGAATTATATTTTAATGCTAATAACAGTAAATACAATATTTAAAATCATTTTCAATACCTTTAAGTCATTGCATTATCATTTGAGTGAAATGTGGTGGCTTTTTAGGGTACTGTGTACTTTTATCCAAGTTAATTGCTCATGAAGACGTTGTAATGATTCATGATCAGTACCCAAACACCTATGTCTGCTTTCTAACTCTAAATATTAATGATTCATTTGCAAAGTAAAAGAATTTGAGAATTACTTTGTAAAATGTTATTACTTAATTAAAATTTCGGAAATCAAGAAGGGTTTTGAAGTTAAGAAAAGTTCAGTGCTAAAATGCCTTCTCTTAGATGAGAAGTGAACCAATGAAACATTCAGCGTGATACACTACTCCCGCTTTACTTGAAAAGGGCTGTTAAGTTTACAAACCCACAGGTTATAAATATAAAGCCACTCTACGAATGCTTGAAAATTAAATAGGTTCAAGTTAATATTTTCTCTTTTTAGATGATTAAGTCAACCGCAAACTAATGTTATTCATAGTATATTTTGAAGATAATTTGGATTTTACTTTTTGGAGTAATTCTTTTAGATGTGCGAGATTTTGAGAGACTGGAAGTTTGTGGCTGGTTTGTTGTATTAAGCTTTTTTTGAGCAAAAGACTTTATCAGGAATATACTGGTTCGAATTACTGACTTTTAGGAAAATATACTTAGTGTATTTAGACATATTGGAATACTCTCAATAGTCGGTTGTGGTTGACTGCAGTACAATATCAATAGCATATTTTTTTGCGCTCATTAATTCATAGTTAAGTTGATTGAATTGGATATTTTCAGACACAATAGCTATATTGTACCAGTACATTATTAACCCTTTGCACTCGAGGCCTTTTTCGCGCGGAGAGACCAGCAACTCGAGACATTTCGCTGCATTTTTTATTCAATTCTAGGTTACGGATTCGCTTCATAGAAACTAAACACAGTCATTGGCCATGCATCGAATTTCCGCATCAAACCTAGTGGTCATCTCGTGTTGGGGCATCCAATTATGTGGTGCCTGAGAGGCGCCGTTCGAGAGTAAAGGGTTAAAGCAATACCTGGGCTGTTGAATGTAACACAAGTGTCAAAGTGAGAACACCTCCCAGCAGGAGTTTCAAGAAGAAACTTTTCAAAAGGAAACCGACACCCATTTGCATCTCGATTGGAAGAAAACTTATACCGGGTAGCCCTCGAGACTATTTGTCCCAACTGTCGTTATGCTAAATGTTTCAAATCAAAAGTTGAAAAGCATCAAACGAGGCTTGATCTAAGCATCTTTCACATGTTAGGAGTTTACTCTACTCCCTAAGAGCAAGTTCAGCAAGAATTTGTGGCCACAAAAGCTGTATAAAATGCAGGAAACTACAGTCACACAAGGGTAGTTGTACATACTACATTAAAGGCTGGATATAAAAGCGATGCATTATTGAAAAAATAATTGATGAATAACTTACTTTTTTAATTTGCTCTTCCATGTTTGACATCTGGGTCTGTGATTTTTGATTTTGATGAACTGTGATTTTTGATGTGAAAGGGTCTTATTTTGAGATGACTCTACAGACTACAATCTTAACTTCAAGTTTAGCCAGTTTTGATTGCAGTGAGTTGTTGTGTGGTATCACAGAAGTGAGATGCTGACCAAAATTTCCAGTTGACTCTTCAAATTATTGTTTTTGTCCCGAAGTGCTGACTCTTGGTTATTGATATTACAATTTTCCTCTTCAACTGATGCCATCTGATAAAAAAAAATAAAAAAAATAGAGAGAGCCAATTATGAATTCCATTGCACTTTCTTAACAACAAAACTCAAAGATATCATCAATTTAATTTATGAGATTATCTTTAATGATGGGAAAGGTTTATACAGCATCAATTGAATGATATCTTAATTAAATGAATCACATTAAAATTTTGTGCATTAATAGCATTAGTTATTGTTTCTTTTTTTTTTTTAAATATTATTTAATATTACAAGAGTAAAAGAAATATTTAAATAATGTGTTTTTAAGTTTAAACATCAGGTCAAATAGAAAAAAAATGTTTCCTGCAAACTTGACCAAACCTGACAATACAATTAAAAAATTCAGACCCTAAATTTTTTAATTGACATTTAAAACATTTAATTAAAGAAAAAAATCTTTAAACTGATTAATTATACTGTCACAGTGATCACATAATCCATTAATAATTTGTTAAACGCTTGCCGAACTGGTTTCCTTAGAACAGCATCTATCAGTTACAGCCATGAAAATTGATGGGTAAATAACCGTAAACCGAGTATTTCTATACCAGGTTTGTATAGAAGTATATCCAAATATTTTTTTATCACTGTTCATACTTCTGATCAATTTTAAATATTTGCTAAAAGTATTTAGCATGAAAAAACTTTTTCCTAGCTACTTACTCTAATATTTTTGCCAATGTTAGAGAAAAAAAACCTCTTGTTTTTTGGCCTTAGAACCTACTTCCTTTTCCATTAAAAAAAATTGCTGATACTGGAAACAAAGTTTAAGAAATTCTTTTATCTAATTAATTTAATATTAAACTGCTAAGATCAAACATTGCACGTATAATTTAAATGATATTTAAAATACTTTGAGGGATGGTTAAATTTTGGTACATATATCAACTTCAATAACTAACTTCTTTAGCAAATCATAAGTTAACTCACCTTTTTTTTTTTTTTTTTCAATTTCCGTAATATCTACTTTTATTTCTTCCAATTCTTCATGCAGTGTAAGAAGTTCAATTTCATCTTTTTCATTTGTAAATATTCGTCTAAAACACGCAAATTACAAACTTTAATAATTGGATAATTTAAAATGATATTTATCAAAATATTCCAGAAAGACATATTCTATCAACAAACAGTAAGTTACAAAAAAAAAATTATTCAAGTTCAAGCTTAGAAACTTCACTTTTCGTCTTTGAGAATGCATGTTTCCAAATAAGAATAATTTAGAAATTTCCCTATTATGTTACAGGGTGGCCACAAAATGAAGGAAAAAAAGTTCCCTGATTTCCCTGACAAATTTCTAAAAAATTCCCTGATTTTAGGGTAAACTTTTTTTCAAATCTCCTCAATTTTCTTAGGATTTCCAGATGTCAAGACACCCTGATCAAATAGAACATGTATGCTAAAGAGATAACATGCAAATATTAAAAAACAATAACTTTGCTGGTAATGAAAAGTTTAAATTATTCCGTAACATTAAACTTCCAATGGCTTGATCTAAGCATCTCTCATATGTTAGGAGTTTACTCTGCTCCCTAAGAGCAAATTCAGCAAGAATTTGTGGCCACAAAAGTTGTTTAAATTGCAGGAAACTATAGTCACACAAGGGTAGTTGTACTTATTACATTAAAGGCTAGACATAAAATCGATGCATTATTGAAAAAATAATTGATGAATAACTTACTTTTTTAATTTGCTCTTCCATGTTTGACATCTGGGTCTGTGATTTTTGATTTTGATGAACTGTGATTTTTGATGTGAAAGGGTCTTATTTTGAGATGACACTACAGACTACAATCTTAATTTAAAGTTTAGCCAGTTTTGATTGCAGTGAGTTGTTGTGTGGTAAATGTTAGGCCACATTCCGGAAACGATATCGTCTTATAAATTTCTAGTCTACTTGTATGGGTTGGCGGGTTTTTTGAAAAATTGGCAACAAGATCAAAACTATACCAATTCATTATGATGGGTGATTCAAAATCCACCAGTTGGAAAAATGGCCGTTGATGCTAAACAATGACTGAAAACAGAATGAATATGAAAATAATCAAGACAATAAGACATAATATGATAACTCGCGTTTGAAAATCTAAGAGGTAGAAAAAGGGAATTGAAGCAAACCAAGTTGCAAATCTTATCAGACTATTCGTGAATTAACAAGAGACAAAACAGTAGTGGACAAATTTAATTTTGTTTTATCTGTTGCTAAGTTACTACGCCCTTTTCTCAAATTCTTTCAAAATGATAAACTCCTCTTGCCCTTTTATGAAGATGACTAGTCTAAACTCGTCATACAGTGCATGAAATATTTCATTGTTCTAAATCAAGACCGTAAAATTACTGCAATAGTATTAAAATTTTGTACGTTTGACTTTGAGGATTATAATTGTTACTCATCTACCGATGAAATTAGCATGGTTTTTATGCTAATAGACTATTAAAAGAAAAATTGAAAACAAATGATGTTAGTGCAGATGAAGGCCTCAATTTAAAACGAGATTGTTGTAGTTTTATGGTAAAAACTAGCTAAGTACTCGTGCTTCGCAACGAAATTTTACCATGTGCATAATTTAACCAGCTGTGAGGCCCCGCGTTGCCGAAATCCGTCATTGGTGTAGAGACCCAATTTTTGGCGCTTCATTCGCAGGAAGGTTCATTGCAAAGCAAAATCGAGCTCGCTTTGCTCGATGAAAGGTTCATTGCTGCGTAAGCGTAAGGTCGCCTCAGACACTAAAAACTAGTTGCTACGTAAAGCTTTAATATTAGAAGCCCCTCCCTTGTCGAGAAACAATAAAAAGATTCCCCGTCAATAACTATAATGCAACACCCCTTTAAGAATATTTTAACACGTGATGTTTGTAAAAAGCAAAATTAGAAAGTCAAAACTATTTATGTTGAAACTTTCAGCGCTCTAGGCTTATTAGAAGTCGCTTTTTGTGGAAATATTAATCGATATATGCATTCAAATTTTCTCTTTATGTCACTTTTTTTTTCAAAATTTATTAATTTTTTAAGCATCTTTGTTGAGAAATCACACAATTTTAAATTACACTAATGCTTCCACGGCTGTCTCTTCAATTTCTCCTCCATCCAGCGCAATAGGGGAACACTGGGCATCGCACACTGGAGTAATTGCCTCTAAAAGCTGGCTAAAACTCGATTTTTCACTCGACTCACTTGAATATTTGCACATATATACTTTATTAAGTACAGAATCTTACCCTGTATCAATTTTTTACTTTCAATTACTCATATGTATGCATAGGGTAAAGAAAGTACAGCATTCAGTCACAAAAAAAAAAAAAAAAAAAAAAAAAAACCTTTCTTTTTTTTGCATTTCTCCAAGATTTGGAGCATCCTGATTTCATTAGTGATCTAGAAATAATGTATGTCTGTGTGTATGAATGTGTGTCTGTGGTCAACATACCTCCAAAACAAATTGACCTACGATGTTCAAATTTGGTATGCAGGTTGCTGGTGGCCATGGAACAACATTTTGAACTTTTTGTTTCAATTTTAATTTCAACACGATATGTTTCATCTTAAGGTATACAATTAAAGAAATTTAAATAAATTTAGTGAGCAATTTAAATTTTGTTCAGTAACTAAACTCAGCTAACTTTTCTTGCAATATTTTATTTTCACGAGTGTTTTAGTTATACGATTGAGTCTTATTAAGTAGTGGTTTTTATATCATTTTAAAGATCACATATGCTAGTTCCTTATACCTTAAAAACATTTTGGGATGCGGATATTACAAGTGCTGACGTAGATGACGTCATTTTGATGTACTTGCAGAAATTTATATTGTTTCCTATTTATCATTATATATGATAATTTACAATGAAAATTAGGTATGGTATTTGAATAACACCTTATAAAATTGTAAAATAACTAATTTGAAAAAAAAGTTTGAATATAATGAGTATTTTAGATAGTTTTTTGGTTTACCACTGAAAAGCCTGTTAGGAAAGTTAAAATTGTATTGAAATTAAGCTTATAATGAGAATCAAAGGGTAAATTTAAAGTAAGTTCACTTATAAAGAGTATAAATTCCTAAGAGAATAACTAAGAAGAAAAAAAAATATTTGTAAAAATGATTTTTACCCTTCTCCTCTGAGAACACTGTTGCAGATGCTTTGGCTGAATAAATATGCAGGGTCAATTAGATCGCCCGAATACACTTATACTTACATATTTGCAGAAAGTTGTAGTAACAATTAGTTTTAATGAGAGAAAGTCATTAGAATTAATAACGAAATGTGCTTGTGACTGATCCCAACAAACGAAATACAAACAAACACTTCAAAATTCTAAAGAGTCAGGTGTCAATAGTTTTCAAAGTTATCTGGTGCCTTTACGATTTCTTTGGAGAACAACTGAGAAAAAAGTCATTAGTAAAAACCCCACAACTTATCGCCTCGGTATTGTTGAACAATCAGATTATAATTCAGCAAGGGGACCACAGACATAACAAAACGTAAGGTAGATTACATCCAAACAAAAATTAAGTTCACTCAAAAACACATAAGATGATGGAGGTGTAAAAGTTAAACTAATATCTTTTACCATGGTTGGTTCCATGTTGATACTGACACAAAACCAACCAGTGTTACATATGCGGTGCAACATCCAAAAACTTAAAACGATTTAACAAAAACACAGGAGATTGATCGAAAGACCCTTCAATTCAAATTATCTATTTTGCATGCGCGTATTCGTTTGTGTGAGTGCATACTCCATTTTAAGTGCAAACTGGCCTCTTAAATAGTAGCAACTTCGAACACTAGAAGATAAAAATAGAGTTAAGAAGAAAAAACTTAAATCCAAGTAAGCTTGGTTAAGCTATTGAAGTACCAAACCCCAGATTTGGAAACAGTAATGAATGCAACACAAGTAGACTATATTTAGCCTCTATATTTGAAAATGCAATTTTTTTGGTTATGGGAATGCATTATCATATCTATATATATGCCCTAGACATCTTATACGAGACGTTTTTACTTTTCTCATTATATCGGGTTCGTCATATATTTTAGATTTCATGATTACAGGGCTGCCACTGACTGTGAGCTTTGAAAATAGTTGCTTTAGTAGCCTCAGATGTTAAAAATAGTAGTCTCAGACATTGAAAATAGTCTCAGACATTGAAAATAGTAGTCTCAGACGTTGAAAATAGTAGCCTCACTTTTCATAACAACAATTGTTTTTTCAAGTCGGTTAAGACCTTCCTCTTGTTTTAAAGGTTTTAAGTTACCATCAAGATCGGAATAAAACTGTTGATTTACATAAACACAAAAACCCAGAGACACTCTTCATTCAATTCAAAATAGTGTCTAATACATAACATCCCATACGGTAAAAGGCATGTGTCTTGGGGGAGGCATTATCCTATTTACATAACTGCGATGGAAGTTGGCAACTCAACCTTACTCCCAGACAGCACCTAAGCAAAAAAAGCT
Organism: Linyphia triangularis; assembly: GCA_963978545.1. Classification (NCBI taxonomy): domain Eukaryota; kingdom Metazoa; phylum Arthropoda; class Arachnida; order Araneae; family Linyphiidae; genus Linyphia; species Linyphia triangularis. The sequence goes on along the minus strand of OZ021722.1, from coordinate 7,867,012 downwards.
AAACTTCACGCAAAAGCGATGATAAAAATCGATTGGCCAAAACAAGTACATATTTATTTATTTTTAATTTCCAAAGTCAAACAACTTTTTGGCAGAAAAAAAAGTTTTATGTTTAAACAATTATACTATGTAATGACAATGACAGGCGAATTTAATTAAGGCCAGTTTTTAATTTTTTTAACAGGATAGCTACAGAATTTGAGAAACAAACTTCCCCAACCATTTCTCTAATTTCCAGAAAATTCTCTGATGTGCATCTCTGTCGACGTTATCATTAAAAAAACAAAGAAAATATGACCAGTTTAAAAATATATAAATTTGACTATTTACAATTATATTTACTTATCAAAGTATAATTGTACCAAAATATAAATTTAGGCTAAAAATCAAAACAAGCATCTTTAAGAGTATGAAAAAAATTGAAAACATTAATAAAAAAAATATAAAATTCACATAAACCAATTTACAAACTACACCCATACTTGCTAACTTCAAGGAAAAGAAACTAGTACAGTACTTTTCTTTTTAATTTAAAAATAACAAAAATAAAACATGTTATTTTTTTTTAAAATTCCATGACCCTTTGCCTGAATGTTAAGTAGTAGCGCATTCAGATTTTTAAATTTTTGGAGGGGGAGGAGGATGTTTCAATTTTTCGTTTGATTTGTATTAAACATATAAATCAAAAACACATATCTCTTTCAGTTAATTACTTTTAATAAAATGTCAAAATTAAAGTACAAAAAAAAAAAATCAAGTACAGGATCTAATTCTTTTTGCTTATTAATGCCTATAGATTTGTTGCACATCTATAACAGTACTGTGAAGGGTTAATAAAAACAAAAAGATACGATGGAATCAATTTGAAATATAAAGGAATTTAGTGTTCTAATATATTCTATTGACAAAAAACACAAAACAAGAAAAAAACAATCATCTGTAAAGGATGCACTCAGATTTAAGTTAGAGGATTTTTTTAAACAATAACGCGCCGGCGGTCGCGAAGCTTTAAGATAACCAAATATCTAACGGAAATAATGTGTTCCAAACATTACAATGATCTCAAAAAGTAAAAAAAAAAAAAAAAAAAAAAAAAACTGGGGACATGAACATGCGGTTGTGGGCCGAGGAGAGGGGATGGCCAGTTTGGCTCAGCTGCCGAAAGTAGAAAAAGGTCAGAAACTTCATACACCCAAATCGGCTAACTAGCCAGGTATGACTTTTACGAAAAAGCACATGAAAAAAAATCTGTATTATTCAACGCACCGGGCATCCACTTCTTGTGACGCCATAGATGTCCGCACGGGGAATGCAAGAAAGGAAACTCAAAAATTTCAAAATTCTCTGACTAAAAAAGTAATTTTACGAAATACCTTGTCATTTATTCACCTGAATTCCCGGTTTTGTAGCCACCCTGTTTAAGCTACATTCAAAGTAATTAAATTGCCTCAAAATTTAAATCAGTTTATTATTTATAAATTTAGCTACAACATTGAAATTCTAATCATTCGGAATCGATTGACCTACACGGCGAAATCATTCATCACATCAGCACCAATCTCGGACATAACGTCTATATAACATCAATTCTGTAAAAATACTGATAGCATTTTTTTCCGTCGTTCACCACAAATTAATTTTTGTTAAGTAGAGTAAATAAAGCGAAATAATTTGATATTTCAGTATATAACAATGTCTAGCGCCTGGCAGAGCAAAAGATAAAACATAGGAACCTAACAGGCAGACGAAAATGACCGCGGTTGCCGTCAAAAACAACTATCTAGCATGAGCGCCTACTATCGTCGGACTAACAAAATAACATCTGTACCCGCGAATATGAACAACTATTTCGGTAGTATTTGCTCTCTCTCTCACCCCCCCCCCCCTAAAAAAAATCACCGTTTTGAGAAGATTGTTAGTAACTTGATGTCGATTTTTTTCGTGCTACTATCGCCTCAGCCCAAAAATAGTTGAAGGTTTTGTTAAAAATAGTCGTTTTGGGCCCTTTTTTCATTGAAATAGTTGCCATAGTCGCCTGGCCGCTAAAATAGTCGCTTTAGTAGCCTTTTTAGTCGCTTGTGGCAGCCCTGTGATTATATGCGCTTCTACACTCGTTATTTTGTTAACAGGGTTTCCACTCAAATCACAGAGCGAAAATCAATGACTTTTAAGGACCTTCGAAAAATTGTTTTCGTGAATTATGTCTATATATAAATTTTTCATGAAGTATATTCTACCAAAAAAGTTATAAATTTGCGCATGCGTAATTCAAATATGTCAAGAGAATCCCGATACGGTGCGGATAAGTGGAGGTCACGCGGGGACAGCAAAAGTCCGAGTAGTATTTTTATAAATTTTGCAGTTGGGGCACACAACATCCGCACAAATTTAAGACTTTTAAGCACCTCCAAGCATTTTCAAGGCCTTGTAAACAAGTTTAAAAAAATATTGAGCACTTTTAATAACCGTGGGAACCTTGGTAAATATAATGACACCAAAACACTACATTTAAATTTGACGTGGAATAGTGTTATTAGCATTTTCGTTTCTTTGTGCAAACAAATTGCCAGTTGAGTTTTTTGGGAATAGTTCTTACAAAGGAAAAAAACTCCCCTGCTAAAATAGTGATATACTTTTCGATAATTTTTCCATTATCCTTACTAGTAAGTGATCAAGGGAAGAGAATTTCTTTATTAAAGACATTCGTTTTTTAAATTTTTACGCCCTTTTAAGATTTTTACGGGAATTTCGAAGCTGGGGATGTTTAGACCACCTTAAGAGACATGCGATTTTGATCAAAATAGTTTGAGTCGTTATTTAGTAATTGCTGAATTTTTTCAATTTTCTTTTTTTTCTTTCTTTTCAATGGCAGATACCTTATGCGCAATATTGACGAAAACGTTAATGACAGGTCCCATGGCCACCGCTAAACCGAAAACCAGATTTGAATATTGTAAGTCAATTCCTATGGGAGTTATGCTGACCACGTAGTACACTGTAATTTTTCTGTGCCACTTTTTTGAAGTCAGGATGTCCAAAACGTAAAAAATACAAAAACGATATATATATATATAGTTTTTTTTTGTCGTTGACCAGAGACATTACTTTTTGTTACCATATGGAAAGTAAAAACATTTAAATTTCAGGTTAAGCATCGCTCCTAAATCTTGTACAAATTTGATCACTGATATGATCACCCACTGTTAAATATGATTGGGACATTGTTAAATATGGAACACCGTTAAATATGATTAACACAAGTGATCTAATAAGGGCGAAAGGGTTAAGGGATGGGAAAAAAAAAGGGGGGGGGGTCCAAATTTCAACACTCACAGGTACAAATAGGGAGTTCTTGCACTAGAGCTATGCAAATTCCTGCAGGGTAGCCACAAAATTCGGGGGGGGGGGGGGGGAGTTTCCTGACATATTTCTTTAAAAAATTCTGATTTTATGGCTAACTTTTTTTTTTTCAAATTGGCCCAATTTTTTGTGATGTGTAGACACTTTGATCAAATATAACATGTATGCTAAAGACATAATAGGTCAATTTATATAAAAAAAAGTTTTGATGGTAACGAGAAGTTTAAATTATTCCGTAACATTTAACTTCTGAAGACTACCAACACAATTCTCAGGGTAAAAGGCGCAAAATTATGATTGAATGCGCAGAGTCCCCTGATAATTCGCTTGAGATTTCTAAAAAAAAAAAATTTATACGACTAACTTTTTTTTAATTTCCCCAATTTCAGGTTTTCCAAATGTGAAATAAAACATGTATGCTAAAGAGATAATGTGCCAATTCGGTACTTTTGTGTCGATTTGAGTAGTTTTAGCGGTAATGAAAAATTTAAATTATTCTGTAATATTAAACTTCTAACGGTTACCACTGCAATTCTACAGGTTCTGCCGAAATATAGATGAACGGGGAAACAACAATCGTAAATTTCCCGGATTTCCTTGAAATTTAAAAAATTTCCCGACTTTTCTCAATTTTTCGATTCTGTGGACACTTCTGGGAGGTCTTGAAAGGGGAAACTGTCCTGTGCTGGATAATTCCTGCATTTTTTTTTAAAAACGAGTGAAATTAGTATATATTTATAAAGAAATTTCTTTCCGATTCCAAATACTTAAACAAAAGTTCTTTAAAAAAAAATGCCCCGAAACCGAGCCAAAACCAGTTCGATCAAAACAGTCAACAAAATCCGTGACGTAAAGAGACCCTATCGTTTTTATGGTTATCGTGAGGTTTCTGCCAAATAGTTGGCGTTGGTAGACCATTGCTACATTCCGTACAAATTGGGGAGTAATTTGCGAGAAACTTGCAAATTTGGTTTCCGCTGCTGCATTTCAAGCCAAGATGTTTGCGAAGTTGTGACGTCACATTCAATATCAGCGGAATGAATCGTTTTCTCGCCAACGTTTAACAAGGCAATTTTGATCGCAAATTTAAAAAAAAAAAAAAAAAAAAAAAAAAAAAAAAAAGCGTATCGAGCAGAAATTTGTGTTTATGGCCTGTTCGAAACATTTAGAATTGAATAATAATAATAAATAATAAAAAAAAATGCAGATATTGTCCATTGCGTTTCGTACATAGCTGGAAACCCGACTACACATTATGAGATCCAGACTCACCCACAAAAAGAAGTGGCCACCGGGCTTGCTTTTTTTTTTTTTTTTTGTAATTTCGAACCACCAGAAAGATGTAGGGAAGGGTGTACTTGCATCCCCCCAACCCCCCAGGCTGTACAAATTTACAAGAAAGTTAAACTCGTCTCAAAAAAGACAAAAATTAAATAAAATGTAATTCTTTTATGCTGTCCAATAATACTTACTTCCCAAAAGCAGAAGCTTTCATAGACGGAAGGCACATACTTGGAAGAAGCTGCATCAATGTTCATCGAAAATTATCATAATCAGACTCCAAACACAGAAAAATACATACATAGATAGATATTTTTATTAAAAACTGCTAATTTTCTTACTTTTTGTAGTTAATTTTATATTTTTCAAAGTGAATCGTGATAGAAAAACCCTTTAAATTCAAGAAGAGTTACTAAATAAACATCTTATTTACAAATAATCGGACAATTTTTATTTACATTCAGTGCAACCTTGCGAGTAGGAAAAATAACTCTAATATACATACTTTTACAAAAACGAAATTTTGTAATATCATATACAAACCATATTAATCACATATACATTCACAATTAATATTTACATGCGACTTTACCTATGTCATTATACAAAAGATGTGAATGTACAAAATGACAATGACACATATCAGAAGAGTAATTGTGAAGTTCATTAAGATTTTAAATATTAAATTTGTATTCCTAGTTATCACTTTTTTTTAAACAATTTGTATTCAGTATATCATACAGGTTGGTGAGAGGAGGTGAATGCAAATCATAAACCTTCTTATTTATAATAAGTGCAAATTTGTGCATCGGCAATCTAATACAAAAACATACTCGTAGAAGGACAAATAACTTGATCATTATAATAAGCAATATTTATCACAAACATTCACAACTAATAGTTATATGTGACAAATTATACAAAAGATGTGACTATACAAAATGATATTCGCTCGCAAGAAGAGCAATTACGTGTAGTATGATAAGTTTTTTTTTAAATGAAATTCCTAATCCTATTTTTATTCATAAATAATGTATAAAAAATTTTTGGAAATTAAATTTTTACTCCTAATTACAAGGTTTAATTTTTTTTTTTTCCTTTTTTTTTCTCCTAAAATTAATATATGTAATGCGTTTAAAAATTAATTTTGAAAAGAAAGTCGCATTTAATTATTATTAAGAAAATATTTTGAGTAAAATATTTAAAATCTTTTTTTTTCTTCCTGTTATTGCATGAGATTAGAACAATTTCATTGATAAGTACAAAGACAAAACAATTGAATTTTGTGTTTTTAATAATGACAATGTTCTGTGAAACTCTAGTGACTCAGCTATGAGGAAATTTTTGCAATAATTCAACTAAGAGAATTTTTTTTAAAGTTGATTGATGGCAGAACGTTAGGATTTATCAAATAATTTGACTTTCATGTTTTACCTCCCAGGCTAGCTGCACTATTTTTTTATTTCTTTTATTTTAATGATACATGATACATTGAGAATTTGATAAGAATTTCAAAAACGATTGAAATGAACTCATAAATAAAGTAAACTAATTGCATTTTATGATTGCCAAAAAGTGACCCATTCAATCTGCAATCAAATGAGAATTTGGACTAGATTATCACGATGCTTCTGACACTAAGTTTAATTCAAGCTGTGTTACTTTTTTGACACAAATGCAAGCGGACGAAGACCCTATACTGTATATTTGCTGAAAATATTAAGTTCGGTTTTTGCTTTGGAGCAACAATGCACATTACGCATGAACACAAACGTAAGCCCCCATTTCACTGAAGTTTGACAACTTATGCCTACTCGCATTTCATTCAATCATCAAATGGTAATTTCTTCCAATAATTATTTGTTGCTTTGATTCATGTTGAACTGAACTAGATCTATGTCGGGCCTAACCAGATAATTGTGGGGTCTATTTATCCATAAAATTTCTCATTTTACATTAAAACTGGAAAAAGAACTGGTACACGACTAAAAGATTATCACAAAGGTATAATAACAGTGGTCCTATTATTCATGTCGATAAAGAATATATGTGAGACTTCAATTTAAGCATAATCGTATGCTGAAGGCTAATAAAGTAATGATAATAAAAAAAAAAATGTTGCAAAATCAACAAAACTATCTCCAAATGCTATTGATTAGACAATAATTGGAACTTGACTCCAATGAGATTTTTTTTTATTTACGTATATAGGGGAGAAGAAAAGGGAGGGGGATACTTAACTTTTCAGAACTTTTTTAACAAGTCTGAAGGTCTGTTACGATGTTATAATACTAATTTTTACAATAAAAATGGGTAAATGGTACGATTTTTATTTTAACAATTATGACGGCAAACCTAGTCAATTTTAAAATGTGCTTCTGACACTGGAACCTGATTCAAAAAGCTTCATCTGATTCTCTTTTAAGAAATTATGCTTGTGGAAACCCAGTAAGCAACAGCAGGCAATATTGCGAGCTACTAGATACATTTTTACTGCTTTTTTTTCTTTTAACGAATTCCGTTAAAAGACAGTTTGATGAGAGCTTTGCTTATTGTGTTGGAAACATACGATAACAAAACTATTTCAGAAAATTCTCTTTCACTCTTCTGAAGAGGATGCCATTTTCTCAAGAATGTCCTCGAATCCTCACTTCAGAATAGAGGAAGTCTCTAAAGAATATTCTACATTATGTGCGAAATGCAGTGGTGCAGTAAAGGCGTGGGAACAATTTTGTGATAATTATCTTTCGACATAAATGGAACCGAGTATCTAGAAGATATTAACTTATTGGACTATGATACACTCCCAAGTTAACGATGTCCCAAAACAATATGTATTTTTGGAGAAAAGAAGAACTACTTCATCTGTAGACTGCACTTATAAAAACAATTAGGATGCAGTAATTTTGACTGGAAAATGTATATGAATATTTTATTAAGTTAATGATGCAAACTGTCTTTGGTGGGGATATATATGTATGAAAGATTTACGAAGACCTCGACTTTCGCTTCTCAGCTTTCTACGCTTTTGAACTGTGCCACTAATGCGATAATGCACCAAAAGCAAATCAGCTCAACCAACTAACCACTTTCATATTGGCCAAGCTGATGGGGGTTTGGTTAGCGCTCTGGCCTCGCATGCCAAAGGTGCCGGGTTCGAATCTTTGGTTAAGCATGGATGTTCATTGTGGTTCAGAATCCAGATAAAGCTGTAGGTCCCAGATTGATTAGCCGTTATTGTGCACAAAAATAGGTCGTTGAGCGAACAAACAAATTTCCATTTTGTCTGGCACACCAATCGGCTGTTAGTGACACAAATTTAACAATCATTAAATCTCAGATAATTAGACTATTAGAAAAAGGTTCTCTCCCCACTGAGCACATAGGAAATAAAATATCAAAGGAATCAGTAATGGTTTTCGCTCTCGATCAGTATTTTAATAGGGAAATGAACAAGTATTAAATTCATACAGCATTGGAAGTCGACATATCTTGCTCCCCCCCCCCCCCCCCACACACACACTTTTTTTTTTTTGTGCATTTTTCAGTAGAAGAGGAAAAGATTTCATGTGTATTTGTAACACCACAAAGCACAAAAATTTCACAATGAAACTAAAAAATGCCGACATTTAAATTTAACGTTATTTCTTAACTTTAGTTAATTTTAAATATCTTTTAATTTTAGTCTTTCCAGCCTACCAAACGGTATAGTGGTTAGCGTACTAGCTTCTAGACCGAAAGGTTGCGAGTTCGAGTCCCATGTTAGGCATGGGTGTTTGTAAATGTATGTTGGCTGTCTAATGATGAATGTTTCGGCGCATTATAGCCCTCGGGTTGGTGTCGGCGCCAGATAATCTGAAAACAACCAACCAACTGAAGTCTTTCCATGCAAAATATCCACAGCAGTCAATAGGATGAATTAGAATCTTGTCCACACAAAGAATAAGTCAGGAAAGGGGGAAATACATTTACTCAAGGGAAATTCGCGATTGTGATGAATTGAAAACTCGTCCACTTATTAATTAAAAGAATAATATAGTGAGAGAAAAAATGCATTTCGTAAAGGAAACTTTTGATTGTTGTGATTATACATTAAAATCTCATCCACTTGTTAATTAAAAGAATAATATAATGAGGGGAAAATATATTTCCTAAAGGAAACTTTTGATTGTTGTGATTATACATTGGAATCTCGTCCACATGCTAATTAAAAGAATGCCAGAAAGGAGGAAATATATTTCTTAAGGGAAAATTCATGGTTGTTACAAATGAAAATTGTAAGAATCGGTCACTAAGGGAAAAACCCATTTTCTGTCGAATCAAATTTATGACAAAAATAGAAGAAATTTAGTCTTTCCCGATATGTGAAAAATTTAAATAAATCATCTTTCTGGCATGTTTCCTTTGTAGTAACAGTGACGTAGCCAAGGAGGAGGGAGATATTGAAAGTGAATTTTTGAAACACATACCCTATGTATCATAAGGTTTGAGTAAGCTCAAAATTAACTCAACGTGAACCTTCCAGTCATGTGACATGACGTCCTATCACATAATTGGAAAAGTCACCCGCTTCAGTTTATCACCGATAGCCCAATTAATCTTGGCTATGCAACTGTGTACATTAGGAAACATCCTTTTGCAAAAATAAGATTTTAAGCTCTGGCCGATCGAAGGAGAAATTTTGCTTTAGATTAACCAATGACTTCTAAAATCGCATCCAAAGTAACCTTTTAGAAAATAAGAATTCGATTTAATAACTTGCTTCTGAACGATTTTTGAGATAATATGCTGAAAAAATATGAATTTGTGGAAAAAAATCCCTAGTATCGACATAATTTCAGAGTTTTTGTTATCTAGGATATTAAAATTATTTATAACAGAATCTGCAAAATCTCAGTTTTGGTCAAAATATTTCAGAATTGGAATAATCTCATGTCTCAAATGCGGACACAGGACAGCAAATTCTCTCATAGAATTTAAGTAATATAGGAATTGAAAGTCACAAGGCTATTAGTTGATGCATAAGTGTAGGTTAAGTCAGATTGAAGAATTTCCAATATCGTAGTCACGAAATGCCTCAAATCTCTAACACACCAAACCAATAGATCATATATACACAAACAGCTCACATACTAAACCAACAGCTCTCTCTCTCTCTCTCTCTCTCTCTCACCTCACACACACCTCCACACACACCAAACCAACAGTACACACACACACACACTAATCCAACAAGTCCAACTCAGCCTATTTGGCATCTGGGAACTATTTGGCCCGGGTACCCTCACAGAGGCCAATTAGGTAAAGTTGGACATACCACAAACCAACACCTAAAACCAACAAAATAATCCCAAAGAGTCTCCCCCTCCAGAAAAATAATGCGACCTACTCTTCCCTTAGAAATGTCGAACTGAAGATGACCGCAATTTTGGAAATTTTACCAATCTGACACAACAAACACTTATCGTCATGAATTGAAAATCATTTAACTACCCATTCAAAAGGTTGATTATCGCAGAATAGCCCATACTGACTTCCTTACAGAAAAAGTGTTTCAGTTGAACAGACGAAAATGTTCGAGATCAAGTTTGCATTCGAAACCTAAATTCGCTTCTTTCTGATAACTAAACAAGGGATGGAATTCACTTAAGGCTCGTCAAAATAACCAAGCTCAAGTGAGCCTGGCTGGAACAAGGGGTGATATGGCCGTTAATGACAAGTCGAGCTCAAATTAGTGAGCCCGACAGGGACAAGAGATAATTTGCGGGACAGTGGGGACGAGATTTGCGTTAGGTTTTGAAATAAGCCAAGCTCAAGTTAATGAGCCTGGCTGGAACAAGGGGTGATATGGCCATTAATGACAAGTCGAGCTCAAATTAGTGAGCCCGACTGGGGCAAGATATAATTTGAGGGACAGTGTGGACGAGATTTGCATTAGGTTTTGAAGTAAGCCAAGCTCAAGTTAATGAGCCTGGCTGAAAATGGGGGATTAGGCCACAATGGCAAGTTGAGCTTAAATTATTTAGCCCAGCTGGGGCATGAAATTATTAGCCGGACAATGGACGAGATTCGCATTTCCTTTGAAAGACGAAAAAGGCTGGGGCAAAAGTATTTGGCTAGACAGCTGTGGAAATTAGTTTAAGGTTTTAAATTAGCTTAAGTTAACCAAGCTCAAGTTAATGAGCCCGGTTTGAGACAAGTGATTTTCTGGACTGTGAACTGGATTAGTTTGATAATTTAGAACATATCCTAGGGAAGACCAAGAGTAATTAACCAGATAGCCCCTAAGTTAGCCAAGCTCAAATTAATGAGCCTGGTTTGGTACCCTATATAATTAGCCTGACAATTACAAGCCGAGCTCAAATTGAGGAGCCAGGTAAAAGGTAATTAGCAAAACAATGAACCAGGTCTGAAATAAGGTACGGATAGTTATGGGCTAGCTTCTCAAGCTCTATGCAGACCTGGTCCACTGCTCAGGTTAAAGATCCTGGATTGGGACTAAAGCTATTTAGCTGGACACTAAAAGAGAATAGTCTTTAATAAATCTTGGGGGAGATTAGATTTAATTAACCTAATAATAACCAATCTCAAGTTAATGCGCCAGATAGATAATTTGGTATAACTAGACTGACTTAGGCAAGCCCAGCTCAAATTAATGAGCCAGACAGAGGACCAAATCCTCCCCCACTCCTTTGAGAAGCAAGTCCAGCTCTAGTTAATGAACCTGACACAGGAAGAGATAATTGGCTAGATCATGGACAAACCCTTAAT